>OZ037992.1:3074016-3084016 GCA_964035705.1 Porites rus
CTTCAGCTTCCGTTCAGCTTGGAGCTGATTGAAAAAAACACAGTTTCTGCTATTTTTGGTTAAAGACAGGAGGTTCGACTAAAGGTAACTGCAATCAATAAATCTGTAAACGGCGATTCTTCTTCCAAAAATTCAAATTCAAGTTACCATGTCGTGATCGTTGAACGTAACTTTAGCTGGAAACTTTATACGCTCACGTTAAGGTCCTCGATCGGAAGGAAAGGTAATGATATCTTATAAACATCTGGTAAGGTTTGCGCCTTGTCTTTAGAACATAATTTATACCATTTGATATATATGTCAATTTATGATACATTGCTAAGTTGACTGTAGGACAGCAAAAGCATTTATTTAATAATAGACCAGTTAGAAGGGTCTGTTTAAAAGAAACTCACGCTAAACTTAACGAAAAACAATTTTCTGGAGCGAGTCAGGATCCTGTTATTAAATGCAATTAAGCAACTCTGTTTTATTTTTTCTTGATTCACCTGTTGTGAAATCAATAAGTGATATCAATTGAGCGATAAAAACTTTGTTGAATGTCAACAGTAAATGAACTTTTATGCAAAGCATGGAAATTCCCGTCCCTTTTTGGCTTGTGTCGCCGCCAGACGGGATATAGGGGCAATTTAGGCCTGTAAAGTGACAAAACGCAAAAAGCATTTAGAACAATTAGCTGGATCGTTTTCAGCTTCGTTCTATTTTACTTTTAAATGATCTTGTCTTCAGTTAACTCAGCGAAAGGCAAATTCGTGGAGACTTGAAGCTCCGACCTGTTATATCAAACGCAACAAGCCACTCTGTCTCATTTTGTCATGATTCAACTATTGTTAATTCTGATGACTAATGCCGGGAGACTTGAAGATCGAAAAAAAAAAAAAAAGCAAACAAACAAACAAACAAACAAAAAAACGAAAAGTTCGTCTATAATGGACTTCGTAATTATGGAAAATGAAATTCGTGCTGCTTCTAAACATGTCCCCGTTGACCATAGCGCTATCTACTAGGGCCCAGTTGTTCAAACGTTAGATACCGCTATCCATCGGATAAATTACTACCCAGCGGATAAGTAACAGGAAAACCAATTGCGCTATCCCCTGGATAGAGATTGATCCAGTGGATGTCGTTATCCGTATCTTTTTTGGGGTCAGATAAATCAGTATAAGACTATACAGTGGATAGGTATTAAGAAAACCAATTGCGCTATGCAGTGGATAAAGTATTATCCGATGGATAGCCTTATCCACGTTTTGACCAACTGGGGCAAAAAGAATAACAAATCTCCGTCTTCGGATAAACTAGTCTTAGTGAAATTATGACGCCCGCATATTATAAAATCTTTTTATTAACCTTCGGACCTACATGGTGGTTGTATGCCTCCCCCTTCTGAGGTTTTTTCTGAGTTTTCCCTAGAAGATCAAACATGAGCATCCGACGTTTACAGCAGCTGTTCGTTTATCCCTTGCGTGCATTTTGAGATAAGTTTAGAGATGATTGGTTACCATGGTTACGAAATATGACATCATAAGTAGCAGGTGGTCGAGCCATTTTTGAATGAAAACTTTTTCTAACGATAAAAGTAACACTTGCGGATAAAATGAAGCGAAGTACTTATTTTAATATGTGTTATTTGACATGTTAGCCGTTTTTACCTGATCAAATTCTCGGTAAAATCAAAAATGGCGGCCAAGATGGCGAACATGTTTGGTGACGTCACAGGCCTCTAGCAGCGCCAATCGCAATAAAATGTAGGAAGACCTTAGATAACAATGACCTCAACCAGGTTGGCGTCCAGCGGTTTTAGTGAAAACAAGGGTTTGCGTGGGGTGCTCAAACTCGGTGGGCTCATAAAACCCGGTCTAGGTCATTCTTATTTAAGGATTTTCTAAAATATACCTCACTGCTCTTGTCGAGAACATCAAAGGCTTTTCGCTGAAGGTTTAATTGTTTCGAAAAACTACAACATATCAAAAACTTGAGAGAGCGATTCCATCATCCCCCTGCCCCCACCACCACCACCACTTGTACCATGTTGGGGGATGACAGCATATGCGTCCGAAGGTTAATTCAGTAGGAGTTGTTAACATATACCGTAAAATTCCGAAAATAAGCCCCGGGGCTTATATTTTTCAAAGGCCCTCTTTGAGGGGCTTATTTTTGGAGGGGCTTATATTCCGGAGGGGCTTATATACGGAGATCATATACGGAGGGAAATTTGTGGTTCCAAATCGATTGGGCTAGCATTATAGTTGGAAGTAAATTTACTGTTTTTGCTTTGTTTAACTTTGTATTTGAGGGCAATTTTCCAAGTAGAAGCCCCCGAGGGGGCTTATATTTGGAGGGGCGATTTAACGGAGGGTTTTTTTGCGTTACCGGTTGGGGGGGCTTATGATTATTTTGAGGGGCTTATACATGGAGGGGCTTATTTTCGGAATTTTACGGTATTACTACAGGAATTGCTTCTATCAATGAGTTCTATCTGTTATCCTTTTTAAAAGTTGTTCCACACACTAGTTTTTTAATCTCCTTCTTTATGTCCCTTGTGAAGAAAACATAGGTAAAAGGGTTAACGGCAGAGTTTGAAACGAATATTGGTATTTTATATCTGACATCGTTACACGAAGGTTCGTGAAAAAATAATAATGCAAAATCACAGCGTAGATAAATTTCTGTTAGTCTAGTCTCGTTTGCTGCGTATAAGTTCTTGCGAAACGAAATGAACGTCTTTTATTTAGGGGTCAGATTGATAGTAATGTTAAGGGAAACGGGAGTAGGAGAAAGGAAAGAAAAGGAAAGCAATGCCTTCAGTCTATCTGACTGCCAACGTCTTTCTTTCTCCTGAAACTGTTGACACCATGCATACAGGGTGCATAAGCGGAACTTATGTGATCGCTTAAGTTATTAGCATGTTGAGGATATGATCTGTCTCTCCAATGTTCCTATAACTCCCTTTTTACATTTATTATAAATAGATTTTGAGATTAACAAGAAATGTTGTCCTGACTGGCAGTAATTGATGATGTGCGTTTTGCAAGATGAGTAGCATTGTGTTGTCGTGGTGTAAGGGACTGATAATGATGATGATGATGAGGAGGAGGAGGAGGAGGAGGAGGAGGAGGAGGATAGAGGTAGCCTGCAATGCAGGCGTTTTCTTCCGGCGCGAGAATGTTTTTGCTCGCGAAAGCGCCATGTTGAAACTCCAAAAGAGAGGAGGAAATGGAGCGAATCAAAGAATGAAGGGGCCCGGTTGCTATTTCTACTCTCATCAATCTCAGGGGCGGATCCAGGATTTTTTTTTTGGAGGGGGTGCACTCGTCTCTTGCTCTACTTCAACACCAATAAACCACATAGTTTTTTGTTTTTTTGCGGAATACCAATTGTATTGGAAAACCGCAGGTCATCTCGGAGGGGAGGGGGGGTGCGCACCCCCTGCACCCTCCCCCTAGATCCGCCCCTGAATGTTTCCCAGTCATAAAATCTAAAATGGTGGCATGGCTACATTAATACGAACACAAACAAGCAGCTTTCGCCCGCCCAAAATACGCCTGCCTGAACTGAACTTCGTGTAGTCCATTTATTTGGTCTGTAATCACTCGTCATTAAACAAATCGGACTCCCGCTACGCGGTCGTCCGATTTTGTTTATCACTCCGTATGATTAATGACCGAATTGGACTCCACTCAGTCCCGTTACCAATTAATCATAACTTCAACAAAATTTGTAATATATAAAGCTGTTTTTTAAAACCAAAGCAGAAAAAATCTAATTTTCTTTTTTGCTAGCAGTGAAAAAAAACCATTTAAGCGCCCGCATAACGGCGCTTAAATTGTCCTATTAAGGCTGAAATCAGGGCAGTTGATAGCCAATCAGATTTGAGAATTTTGTTATAGTTATGACTATAATTGTGATCGTTTAGTTCATATGACATCCAAACTCATTCGCGGACGTGGATTTCCTTTTTCTCCTCATGAATTGTTAATGATTTTATTAGAAAAAATGGGAAGACAGTTCCCTATCCGTAGGTATGTATATCTGCGATCACTTTAATTTCGTAGTTTTATTCCACAGTTAGCCCGTTAGGGGATATATAAGAAATATAGACTTGTATATAATATATCATGCTCAGATAAAATTAAAATGGCGGAACTAAGACAAAGATAAAAAAAAAGTCGTGACAGTTATATATTGTGGTCAACTAAGGCAGCTGACTAAAAGTTCAATATTTTCTTTCAACGCACGCTTCTTTACAGCAGTGTAGAATTTAGTATAGCTGCATAAGCTTGTTACTGATTTGTAGCTATCCAAATAAGACCAGGTTAAACAGAAGCTGCAGATTTAACGTCCCTGAAAGTTTCTTTAAGAGGAATCAGCAGTTGTTTTGCTTCTGCCGAGCTGTTAACCAGGCCTTTGTAGAGTTCTATAAGGCCGCTCGACTACGTGACTCAAAGGCCTGGGAACCAGGGGAATAAGACAGCCGAAGTTCATATGTGCAAACCACACAAGAATGTTCTGCAACCAAGTTTTTACAATATTAATTAACAATGATAAAAATTTATTCCCACGAGAAATTACGATAACGCTTCTTCTCTCTAACAGATAACTTCGATATAATCTTCAAGTGTTCCGTCTTTTCCTGAAAATTAGTGAAAAACATAACCACAAACCCGCTCTTCATACGAAAATACTAAAATCCACAAGGTCGATCCAGCTACTTATGTGCACAACCAACTGCTTTAACGGCCTAGTTCCTTCTTGAAATCTCCTTCTCATCACCGACTACGTACATCATTTACTGGGTTAAAATTTTGCCCTTACTTTCGAATTCCATTCGCTCTTTTCTAAAAAAAAACGACGCTCACTTGTCATTAATAAAGCCATTTCAAATCCCGTTAGCTTCATAAGAGCAAGGCGGAAGTATTTTACTAAGTCAGGCCAACTTGAGTTCCTACGGCAGAACGATTGGCTAAAATAATAGGCATTACACTGTTATTGTTCCTGGAAGTTTCTCTACAGATCAGTCTTTTAACCATTGCCCTTATGTCCCTCTTGAAAAAAGCATACGCCCAAGGATTAATGGCGGAGTTTAAAATCAATAAAGGTATTTTATAACTCAAATAATCACACGGTAAGTTTAGAAGTCCTGCAAAACTACAGCGCAGATAAAGGCTATAGCAAATAAGAAACAAAGCTACAACAATTGTCATCATTACAATAGCAGACTTGTCACGATGTTGGCTAAAACGACTCACTTTTCCTAAGCCAGTTGGCACGCGGTCTTGCTTATAGAGAACACGTAACATGGAGACGAAGCAGAAAGTTATCAGAGAACATGCGACAAACTCCACCAAAAGCGTAAACAGATTTATAAACATTATACATAACCATGAATAGCAGAACGATGACAAAAACTAAAGGGATTGCCCAAGAAAAGATGATCATTTGAATAACTCGGCGGTTGGTCATAACAGTCAGGTTTGGCGACGGCGATGTAGCGTTCGAGTACTAAACCGCACAAATTAATCACAGACGCGTAACCAAAAAGCCATCTTATGACATATGTACACAACGGAACCGGTGCAGGCCAATCGCGGCAGCTTCCTTCCATATCGCAAACGAAGAAGAAGGGAACGACACTCGCTCCAACACTGAAATCCGCCACTGCAAGCGAGACGATGAAGGCATTGGTTTTGGTGCGGAGCTGCCTCTCATTGCACACAAGGAAAATGATGAATCCATTTCCAGCAATCGTCAGGATAGACAGAATCCAACCAAGAATCCAAAACCATGATTCCATTTTGAGATTTCCAAATCAGCCGTTTGGCCAGTGGCGGAATCGATTGGACTTCCTCAAACCTTTTTCCTTGTTCGAAGTTTATGGTGTTTGCTTGAATTGCAAGCCGATAGTCGCGGAAAACGTTCTGGTTTTACAGATATTGAACGAGGGGAAAGGCCTCTTAAGCAATAAACAAAGTAAGGCGGTTAAATTTCAAACCATGCTGGTGTTATTTAGGGAATTAAGCATAAACTTATTATGGATTAGCAATTTTTGGAATATTACGTCTGTCATTATGTTAGGAAAATTTTTTTTTCGTGATCTGGGATAATTGCAACGAAATTGTATACTACCCAAAGAGTACAAGAGTATCCTTTACCCGGTTATGCGTTTGATGGTCATCAAAAGTGCTTAAAGGGGCTATGTCACCGTCCCGGGGGGTACTCCTGGGAATTCTTGGTGGGTATGTGCCGCCCGGTTCTATAAATCCTGACCCTATTTCAGACAAAAAAAATGTCATTTTCCACACCCGTTTTCAGACCTGGTCTCTAAAATCCATACCCGATTTCAGACCTGAAAGAGGGTCACAAAACGCAACATTACATGTTTACATAAACAGAAATTATGTCATCATTGCTGAGATTAAAACCGCCACAAAAAGATTTCTTCAATACCATTTCGAATTCGCATATTACACTTTCTTTTTTATTCATTTGAATTGAAACGACGAACAAACTGATACACAACCGTGGTTCCTTCGTAAACCATACGCGCTTCCCGACCAAAATGGGCAAAATCTATACCTGTTTTCAGACCAAAACAGTGCAAAACCCATACCCTTTTGGCGGCACATACCTATATGGCTCATATAAGGGAGTACCCCTCCCCCCCTCCTGCGTCTTAGCTGCCTAGTTCATTTTGTTAATAATGCCAATTAAGGAACAAGCTGCAGTTCGCTATATCGAACTTGAGAAATTACTTGTGAATGTCAATATCTTAGCTTCGTGTCAAACAAAATAATACGTCTCCCAAGCATCAAGCTTATATCAAATGTTACAAGCAACAAATTAAAATGAACTTTGAAAACTTGTTGGGCTAACAAGTTTTCAAAAACCACAATTGCATTCAATTACAGTCTTCTTCAAGCTTTGTCCATCCGTGATATTTGATCTATTATTTAAACCTTCATTTAATGTTTAAAGTAGTTATTTTTATGTTTCACTCAGTTAGGTGGCAGTTCTTACTGTTTGAAGTTTGATAAATCCCGTGGCACATCTCCTTTTAAGGAAATAATTTTGGGTAGGGGTGTATCAGTACCATAAACCGACACGAAAAAAGCATGCGCCGCTTTTGATAGATTGATAGATAGATAGATAGTTTATTTATTAAAACTGCATCGCAGCCAAAGGCTGAATTACGCAATTATTTACAAAAACTTTACAATACTTGAAAATTACAAATGAATCCTAGATAATAAGTCAAAAACTGATTTTTAAGATAATATTAAAAATTCTATATAATACATTCATATTAAAATATGTTAAAATATAAAGCATGAATATGTGGAATAAAATTACAGCCCGGACTGTTTCGACATCGCATATATAAAAGTATTACTAAACTATCTATCTATCTATCTATCTATCTATCTATCTATCTATCTATCTATCTATCTATCTATCTATCTATCTATCTATCTATCTATCTATCTATCTATCTATCTATCTATCTATCTATCTATCTATCTATCTATAAGACTTGGACTAGTGCATGTAGTTGCTGTGGTGTAGCTGTCTTTAAAAGAAACTGGCGCTGATAAGCAGGGCAAGCAGCTAACAGCTGAAGAAAACCACGATTGTTGTTCACAACACGAGACATTGCTACAAAATGAACAAGAATGGCAGTTGGTAGTCTTTTATAGAATCTCGTGGAGGGAAAACAATAGAAATGTGGTGGCGGTGGTGGTGGTGGAGGAAAACAATACAAAAGTAGCATTGGCGGTGGTGGTGGTGGTGGAGGAAAAACAATAGAAATGTAGTGGCGGTGGTGGTGGTGGAGAGAAAACAATAGAAATGTGGTGGCGGTGGTGGTTGTGGTGGTGGTGGTGGTGGTGGAGGCAAAGCAATTGAAATGTGGTGGCAGTTGTGGTGGTGGAAAAAAAAACAGTAGAAATGTGGTGGTGGTGGTGGTGGTCTTGGGGAAAGAAAACAATTGAATTTTATGGCCTAAAAACCTCTATAAATGCGCAACATTCTACCTCTTTCTCAGTCTACATGTTGCTCCTGAGGAGTTCACATGAATTGGTTCTGTTCTGTCTGCAAAAAATCCTTGAGTAGAAAAGATAGTATGCAAAGGCACGTGATGTCTAAACACCGCAATGCTGGTCTCACCCCATTTCAAATAGTTCCGATGTTTTCACAGAAATGTCAGCGGTTTCGCTTCGAGCATCCTTTCGCCTCCATGATTGTCGGAATGACTGGGTCCGGAAAAACGGCCTGGGTTCGATCTCTATTGCAACAAGCTTCAGAGACCATTTACCCTTCCCCGGGGAGGATCGTTTGGTGTTATTCACAATGGCAGCCTGCGCATACACAAATGTTAGTCGCCATGCCACACATTGAATTCGTCAAGGGAATTCCTACGGCTTTGGAGAAGGATTCCTATTTTGATGTGAACAAACGAAATTTGATCGTGTTTGATGATCAGATGATTGACGCCAGTAAAGACAAGGGAATTGTGAACCTCTTTACTCGTGGTTTTCATCATCGCAATCTGAGCGTGATTTATATCGTGCAGAATCTATTTAATCAGGGGAAAGGTAGCCGCAGCATAAGCCTAAACAGCCATTATCTGGTGTTTTTCAAGAATCCACGAGACAAATTGCAAATCTTGACTACAATTACAATTAGATACAAGAATTAGATACAAGAACACGACCGGAAGAAATAATCAGCACTGTTCCAGACTTAACATCAAGGACACATGATTCTTCGACAGCAACGACAGCATTCTCCACTCCCCTCAACCCCTTTAATGAAACACCTGAATTAAACAGAAGCGGCCATCTTTCAAAACCTGACAAAGAAAGCCTCACCCCTTCACCACCCTTAAATTCTGCTTTCCTGACCCCTCCTCCCACACTAGAAACCCCATCATAACAAGGCCCGAAGCGCAAAAGGCGTCGGATTCAATTTGTAAATTATGTGGATGATTATAAAGCTCATGCCAAACAGCTGAGGAAACGTCGGCTTTAGAAATTCAAACCTTACGTCAAGTACTCCATGGGCGAAGAAGATGAAGATTAATTTATTTCCATTTCTTACAAATCGCTATATATTTGACTCTTTTTGTCATTGTTTTTAATAAAGTTTTTAAAACGGTATCTCTCTTGTGGTTTTATTGCTAAGCATTATTAGTCGCGTGTTTTAATTGATCCTTGTTAAGTTATTTAAAATTGTTTATATGATAATACGACAAGGTGCTCCCTTGGGTCTTTCCTGTAGAGATAAGTTGTATTCAACTTTGAGCTTGCGAACTCGCATAATTAACTGACTAACGGTGCGTGAAACGCTGAGACTTAAATAGTTTTTGATTTCCTCGAGATAGATGGGAGAAAACGCGGTTCTGTAATAGTCAGACAGAATTGAAATAGAGACTTTTTAGCTCCACTTTGTGTATATGTGTGTTTTTTTTGTTTATATATCCGAGTTTTAGCGCTAAATTAGAAATAGGAAGCTGTTTCTCGCGTTTCTAGGTGATCGCTCCTCTTATTCCTATTTTCGTTTTAATAGACGTTCCGTAAACCGGGCTCAAGTTACTTCACGGGCAAGTCGAGGCAAGACTATGGTGTTCTTTCAAGAAACGACTATCCACTTCATTATATATGGAGGAAGGCACTAAATTAGTATGCAGGAAATCCAAATTAGTATTTGGGAAGTCGAAGAGAAGTCCAAAAAGGGGCTTAATATCCAACAAAGTATACTACTTACAACCTTAGGGCAAATTGAGCACTCGTCGATGTAGAAAAGCTGCTCAATGTTTTAAATAAAATTGGTACAGCTGAAACCCTTGCATGCTTAACCGGCAACCGGTAATGTTTACTCTATTTAGTAGGTTTTTACAGAAGAAATATAGTTTTCATTAAAACGCCAATTGTTGCAGCCTTTTAATCCTGAAACTCTGCTAAGAGCTTAAAGTGGACATTCTCCCATTTTATATCGTTAAAAG
>OZ037992.1:3089016-3289016 GCA_964035705.1 Porites rus
GGACTCGGGTGTTTGTTTAAGCATGTCTTGTCACACTGCTTCAACGCCGAAAAAGCCGGCTAAAAGAGGTCCGAAGCCGAAACAAATCGAACCATCGGATAATTGTAGGATATTAACGCGTTCCCATAAAGCTAGAGAGAATCTGTTTATTGAGAGTGTTCGTCAAGGCGTTATTAACAAAACGAAAGTTGGCGGACGATTAAAGAGATCTTGGTTTTACCGTTTCGCAAACAGAAGATAAGCCAAGTAGGTTAGGGTTTGTTTGCCTTGCAGTAATAAGGTTAGAAGCACCTGAGCTCGATTTTCTTTTATTAAAACCATTGCTTCAACTTGATCATTGATAATATCCGCAATGGCGATGCAACTAATACTACGTTCTTTTCTCTTTGTTTGAGTTTCACTGCCGCGAACAACTGGTGAATTAAAATTTTCATAAAACCCGTGGTAAGAACGGCCACAACATCCTCTTGCTCCAGTAAACCCAAAACAGCCTGGCGCCGCTCTTCTTTGAGCACGCATTTGCTTGAAAACTGTGCCAAACAGTCGTCAAGCACGCTTTCCATAGTCTATACTCTGATACAAAAGATATGGTCAGCATGGCCAATACAAGCTCAGTATGACTGCATCCGGCGGCGCTTTCAATTGATTTTCTTTTTTATGCAAATTACAATAGTAAGTTAGCGCCTCCAGGCGATGACAAACGCTTCTACTTGCATGACTTGCGCGGAATGAGTCGTTGACATGATGATGACAGGATAATCGCCGTTCAGCCAATAGCAATTTGTTTTTACTGAGAAAAGCAAGTTTCAGTTGCTCCCAAAGATGTCTGCAGACCGTCCATTTTCTTCTTCCCCCACCCCTACCCCCTTGCACTGGCGGTCAATAAATCCCCCGCGGTTTTTTGTCGCGCGCGCTCGACGGACTTTGAAAAGAAAATAGAGGGTCTGTGAACGGGGGAAACCAGTGATGGCATCGCTAATGTCTGTTTTCTGAGGGCTAATTATCCGCTAATAATAATTATTACAGAAAATGTCCATTGTTTGATTGACAATTTATATTCCTAAAACACTGTAGGAGTTGCCTGGCAGTATGGGATAAAACTGTTAAATGACGATAAGGGAAGTTATCTATTAAATGAATTGTGACAATAGAACCAATTTTCGAGTCATTGAATCTACTATTGGCTGGGAGGCATTAACTCTAGAGTTCATTTTCTCCTTTTCGCGTATTTTATCATATACCATGATATGAAAATTTGCGCGTTATTATTATTGAAAAAAACTGTCGAAACTGTGCCTACGGGCTTATGAGGATTTAACACTTATTGATTTCTAAACTTAAAAACTGTAAACTCAAATCTTACATTTTTAATAGTTATTGATTTTGCAGTTCCTCCCTGGTTTTTCAGCAAATCAATTTCTTAATGATCTCCTTCTTTTTGTCCCTCTTGAAGAATGCATATGCCCAAGGGTTGATGGCAGAATTTAGGACTAACATGGGTATTTTATAGACTTTATCATTACAACGGGGATGATAAAGAAGTGATACTAAACTGCAGCGCAAATATATTCCATGGCAGACGAGAAACACGACTATTACAATCGCCATCATTATTATTGCTGATCTGTCCTGACCTCTGACTGTCAAACCTCTGTGGTTGAACCGTAGCTGTTTTGCTAAGGTGGCGGACGATCTATCATGTTTATATACGACAAGTATCATAGAGGAAAAGCAGAATATTAGAAAGAAGCATGAAAAAATCTCCCAAAACATCGCAAATATGTTAACAAAATTCCGCTTAACGGGAGCAGGTAAGAAAAATGAAGTTATGACAAATACCACAGGGATTGCCCAGCAAACAAAAATCATTTTGAGAACACGACCTCGGCTCATAAAATTTAGATACTTTAAAGGCTTAACAATCGCCACGTAACGATCCAGAACTAAACTGCACAAGCTTGTCACAGATGCGTAGCCGACCAGCCATCGTATTCGATTGATATTACATCTTAAAGACGATCTCGAATTGTCGCTAGTTTTGACGATTTCGTAGAAAACCTCTGAAGGGAAAACGCTAGCCCCTACACCGAGATCCGCTACTGCAAGAGAAATGATAAAAGCGTTGGTTTTAGTGAGGAGCCGTCGTTTGCTGCAAACAAGAAAAATAATGGAGCCATTTCCAGCCGCCGCCACAATGGACAGTGTCCAACCAAGAATCGTGAACCAAGTTTCCATTCACAACTTCAGCTTGGAGCTGTCGAATACTGAAGAGATAGTTTTTGTTTCTAAACGAAGGTATCTGACACTGACTTTTTATCACCACCTCAACTGGAAATTTAAAAACAGTCTCTGCTATTTCTGGTTACAGTAAGTAGGTGCGACTAAAAGTAAATGCGATCAAAGAGTCTGTTCACGGCGATTCTTCATCCAAACTGAATCCAAATCCAAGTTACAATGTCATGATCGTCAAACATGAACTCTAGCTGAAAGCTTTAAGTTCGCGTTGATTGAGGTCCTCGATCGGAAGGAAAGGTAAGTATATCTTATAAACATCTGGTAAGGTTTGCGCCTTATCTTAAGAACATAATTTACCATATATGCGTCAATGAATGACGTGACAATCATTGCTTATATGGCTGTAAGACAGCAAATTGCATTAAGACCATTTAAAAGGGTCAGTTTAAAAGAAGCTCTCGTTTAACTCAACCAAAAAAAATTTTCTGGAGACTTCAGGATCCTGAAATTAAATGCAAATAAGCCGCTCTGTATTTTTTTTCTTGATTCACTTGCTGTGAAATCTAATGACCGATATTAATTGAGCGATTAAAACTTTGTTCAATGCCTACAATAAACAAACGTTTATGCAAAGCGTGGAAATTCCCGCCCCATGTCGTCATTAAATGTAATTTAGGGGCAATTTTACGGTGATCAGTTCAAGCGCAGATCCACACAGATTTCCACCGTTTTACCAAAATCGGTCAGATTTTTCATAGTAAATATATTTTTAATAATAAAAAACTCTCCAAGCTGCAATCTTGCTCCATATCCAACATACAACATGGAAGTTTACCTTAATGAAATAATCCGCCGATTTGCAAAGATCACACCAGGAGAATGAAACTGACAAATATCCTATCTGAATGACTTAGAAACCCAGCAAAGGGGACTTTTGGGAGTAAAAGTCCGAAAAATTTCACGATACGTGGCGCATAGCCCGGACACTCCTTCCCTCCCCAGAAGCTTGCACCTTCGGCTCTAGTTTAGGAAATCGGTCAGTATTAATCCGAGATCCGCGCCTGCAGCTAGTGACAAAACACAAAAAGCATTTAGAAAAATTAGAGGGGTAGCTACGTTCTACTTTTCTTTTAACTGAAAGTCTTATAAACTCAACGAATGGCAAATTTGTGGAGACTTGAAACCCCTTTTGTTATCAGACGCAACAAGCCTCTCTGCAGTTATTTTGTCATTGTTCAACTATTGAAAATGAAGAAATTATAAAGAAGCCTGAAAAAAAAATTCAGGACTCAACTATTGTTGATTCTGATGACTAATGCCGGGAGACTTAAAGATCGAAACAAACAAACAAACAAACAAATAGACAAATAACCAAAACTCGTCCTCTGGACTTCGCAATCATGGGATAGGAAATTCTTGCTCCTGCTAAACATGCCCTGGTCGTTCAAAAGATGGATAGCGCTATCGATCCACCACATAAATCATTATCCAGTGGATAAGTATTAGGAAAACCAATTGCGCTATATAGAGCGGTTTTCACTTGACTGTCGTAAAACCAAAACCAAAGTAAATACACTAGCCAACCAAAGGGCGTAGTAAAACCAAAACCAAACCAATTCCTCAATTACTTTCGACAGTCAAGTGAAAACCGCTATATTCAGTGAACACAGAAAGTCGAACATCAGCACCGGACGTTCACAGCTGTTCGTTTTTATACTTTAGCATATTAAAAATTACAACCTTACGGCAAATTGAGCACATGTCAATGTACGAAAAAGCTGCTCAATGGTTTATTAAATAAAATTGGTACAGCTGAAACCCATGCATGCTTAACCGGCAATGCAACCGGTAATGTTTACTCTTACTATTTATTAATAGGTTTACCCAAAGAAATATAGTTTTCATTAAAACGCTAATGCGCCTCTTCAAAGAATCCTGAAACTCTGCCAAGAACTTAAAGTGGACATTCTCCCATTTTCTTTTGTTAAAAGATGAACAATATTGGAAATTTTTTCCCTAGCATCTAAATTTTGCTTCTTTTTTCTGTTTTTTGAGGTGTGACATACTTGGGCGACCCCTCTTGGATTTGTAACAACTACATTAATTTTTCCTTGTTTTGTTTAGGATTGAATACGCGCGTTTTGTCAATGCTTTGACGATGTGACATAAATAGTAAGAGACACTAGTATATATCCTCAATTGCTTGACATTTTGTTCTTAATGGACTGTTGACAAAGTCGAGCTACATGTACCCACCGTAAAATGATGGGCTTCCCTGATAGGATCTACTTTGTTATCGATCCTTTTTTGAAGTCGCTCTGCAGATCAGCTTTCTTGTCTCCTTTTCTATCTCCCTCTTGAAGAAAGCGTGCGCCCAAGGGTTTATGGGGTTTAAGATCAATGTAGGTAATTTATATTTAAAGTCATTACATGGAAGGCTAAGAAAGAGTGATACAAAGCCACAACGACAGTGAATTCCGTAGCAAATAAGAAACAAAACCACAACAATTGTCGCCATTGTAAACGCAGATTTGTCGTGCTTATTCGAATTTCAGTCCTTTGTGATTGAAACGTAACTGTTTCGCTAAACAGGAGCACCCAACGACAATTTTTGGAAAAAATGTGTTCGGAAGACGACTTGAGATCAAGAATTTTCGAAACATTTGTTGTAAAATTTCTTGCTTGCCTGTCTCTCCTAGGATTTTCGACCCCCCCGCCCCCCCCCCCCCCCCAAAAAAAAAGAAAAAAAATGGTATAATTACCCATTTTTAACGGATTTTTACCCTAAAAAGGTCATCTAGAATTTTCGAGAGCCTTTTTTCTGGCTGTAATTTTTGAAAAGGTAAGTTTTGATCCCTATAATTTTCGGATCACTAGACTTTCGGCTAGGAAATCCGAACAGATGAAATATTGTTTGGGGATAAAAATATGCCTATATCTACCGTTTAAATACTAAAATACCTTTAACGATGCTATGTTTAAGTGGTTTTGAACTATATGCTCGTTGAGCGGCTAAAGCAGCGCTGATCGATCGTGTTTATATACAGCAAGTACCATTGAGCAGTAGCAGAAAATAACGATACAACATGACGCGAACTCAAAGAACATCGTTGAAGCATTTATAAAATCCGCGTATTCAATCCTAAACAAAACAAGGCAAAATGTAGTCGTCACGAATCCAAAGGGGATCGCCCGAGAAAGGAATATCATTTGAATCACTCTACGTGCAGTTACGCACGTTACGTACTTTAAAGGCTTTACAATAGCTATATAGCGATCTGTCATCAAGCCCGCATCCCGAGTATCACCACGAAAAATAGCCAAATCCCGCATCCCGCCAAACCTGTTGTGGACCCAGTTACATATAGCGTTCTGACAAAAAGCTCGCAGGGCTTTTTTTAATTTACTATTTTTTATTACCGACCATTTTATTTAACCCCCATGAAACGTCATACAATGCAAAGTTTACCTGATCTATGCACTGTATACCAACGGACATGGGACAATCTATCTTTCCTCTCCCGTCCTGTTGCGTAAGGTCACTATTCTAGTGACGAGTGAGGAACTGCTGAAACAGCATTTCCATATGACGTGTCACTACCCAGATCTGAGTAGCGCGTCCCGGGGGAAATTTTGCTTCAACCAATCAGAAGCACTATCCAGATCTGTGTGGTGACAGGTCATCGGCATGGAATTTCTATGCTCTTTCCTCAGACTTTATTTCGCGGGGAAACCATTGATGCCGTCGCAAATGTCTGTTTTCTCAGGCTTAACAGTTGCCGCAAACCTTAATTGCGATGTACTTTTAATTTATAGAGCAATTACAAACAAAGGTTTCTTGAGTTTTAGTTTGTGTCGGTTAACTTGAAGTCAAGATCCCTAGACAACTTTCTTTCTATCCCTAACACATTTGTCCCTGTAATTTAGTTTTCAAAGTCCGCTTAACTAGAAAATGTCTATTGTTGACAATTTATCTGCCAAAACATTGCCTGAGTTGCCTGAGAGTAGGGGATCGAAAGCACGATAAGTGAAGGTATTAATTAAATGATAATAATAGAATGGAAATAATTTTCGACTCATATTTTAATATACTATTGTCTGGCATGCAGGCATTTACTCTAGAGTTCATCTTCTCCTTTACGCGCATTTGATAATATACATGTACACCAAGCTGAGTGCAAATTTGCGAGTTGTAAGTAATAAAATTATTATTACTAATTATTATTATTATTATCATTGTTATTATTATTATTATTATTATTATTATTCTATTTGGTCAGAGGCCCAGTCTCATCTACCCAAGAACATTTACAATTTTACCCTCCGCTACATCAACAACTGGCAAGATAGGGATTATCACAAAGTCTTTATTGCTCCTTTTGCCTTTAAATGTCTTAAATCCTGAATCACTCCTTCATGTTGATTGTCGCTGGTTGTCAACAGTACCTTGATCGCTTTACCTGGAGACACGACTCAATCCTTAACTTCATTGCCAAGCTAGTCATTTCAACCTGTAATTAATGTTGACTCTTCACTCCAAGCAGATGTTAATGGTTTTCTGAATCCCTCAATAATAACTGGTGAAAATCATCGTCCAGATCTTCTTTTCCTAATCCAGTCCAAGTGTCTTTATGTTCTAGAATTAACAGTTGGTTTCGAGTCTAGTAACCTTAACAACAATGCAGTGCGTAAAAAAGAAAATGTCTGAACTTGATCAACGTACGAAATGAGTAGAAATTACAGATGTGTGTCAGAAATCTGCAAATCAGTAGTATAGGAGGGATGAGATTAACCCTTTTTTGGGGGGGAATCTCATTAAGGTGGGGGGAATAAATTAACGTCGCTGACGTCATAACCTTTTGTCTTGATCTCACGAATAAAATGCGCAGGAATCTCATAAAGATAAGGTCATGTGCTATTTTTAGATGGATGATGTCATGATTGGTATAACCGATTTGACAGGTTTTAGTTATTTTCGGAAGATGATGTCATATGTATTCCGGGATACTATGATGTCATAGTTGTTAACTCAAGTCCACGAGTTATCGGAAATAGAACGAAAAATTTAGAATTTATTGTTGATTTTCAAGGGCAGATCGGGCAGAAAGGGCAGAAAGGGCACCTTTTTAGCCTGTGTTTTTTCCCTGGGCGCGCGTGGAGATCTCGCGTGTAAGTCGTGCGCGTCGAGTCAGGAAATAGGAGTCTCATTAAGATAAGGTCATGTGCTATTTTTAGTTGGTTTAGGATTTCTAGTTACTTTAAGGTCGATAAACGTCTTCGTTTTCGATTGGTTAGTTAGAAAATAAGAAACGTTTTTATTGGTTAATTCATACTGTCTGAGGAACAAAGTCAAACTTGTCTGTGACTTAAAATCACGGAGGCGTAATGTAATTATGCAAGTCCTATTTCCTGCTGCTGTGATTGTCCTAGTTCCGGTTCACTGACTTTTGGCGGGCAAATCGTGCATATTTATGAGGGCAAAGACGAACTAGCTCTTGTCCTATTTGCTGCTGCTGTGATTGTCCTAGTTCCCGTTCACTGATTTTTGGCGGGCAAATCGTGCATATTAATGAGGGAAAAGGCAAAATAGCTCTTTTTTACACTGCAAACAATGTTTTACTTACCCCTCTCCTTTTCACAATTTTGTTATTTTCCTTCCGCAATTTTTTTATTGCCATTTTTCCCTCCTCCTCCTCCTCATTTCTATTGTTTTCCCTCCACCACCACCACCACCACCGCCACATTTCTATTGTTTTCCCTCCACCACCACCACCACCGCCACATTTCTATTGTTTTCCCTCCACCACCACCACCACCACCGCCACATTTCTATTGTTTTCCCTCCACCACCACCACCACCACCACCGCCACATTTCTATTGTTTTCCCTCCACCATCACCACCACCACCACCACCACCGCCACATTTCTATTGTTTTCCCTCCACCACCACCACCACCACCGCCACATTTCTATTGTTTTTCCTCCACCACCACCACCACCACATTTCTATTGTTTTCCCTCTACGAACACCACCACCACCACATTTCTATTGTCTTCCCTCCACCACCACCACCACCGCCACCACATTTTTATTGTTTTCCCTCCTCCTCCTTATTTTTATTGTTTTCCCCCCTCCTCCTCCTCCTCCTCCACCTCCTCATTTTTATCGTTTTTCCTCGAAAAGGCCAAGAGGCTAAAATCAGGCCTATATGGCCAAACTCAAATGTGATGGTCTGATTTTAGCCTTTTGGCCTTTTCGAGGAAAAACGATAAAAATGAGGAGGAGGAGGAGGAGGAGGAGGAGAAAGGGGGGCGGGAAACAATAAAAATAAGGAGGAGGAGGAGGAGGGAAAACAATAAAAATGAGGAAGAGGAGGAGGAGGAGGGAAAACAATAAAAATGAGGAGGAGGAGGAGGAGGAGGGAAAACAATAAAAATGTGGTGGTGGTGGTGGTGGAGGGAAGACAATAGAAATGTGGTGGTGGTGGTGTTGGTGGAGGGAAAACAATAGAAATGTGGCGGTGGTAGTGGTGATGGAGGGAAAACAATAGAAATGTGGTGGTGGTGGAGGGAAAACAATAGAAATGTGGCGGTGGTGGTGGTGGTGGTGGAGGGAAAACAATAGAAATGTGGCGGTGGTGGTGGTGGAGGAAAAACAATAGAAATGTGGCGGTGGTGGTGGTGGTGGAGGGAAAACAATAGAAATGTGGTGGTGGTGGTGGTGGAGGGAAAACAATAGAAATGTGGCGGTGGAGGGAAAACAATAGAAATGAGGAGGAGGAGGAGGGAAAAATGGTAATAAAAAAATTGCGGAAGGAAAATAACAAAATTGTGAAAAGGAGAGGGGTAAGTAAAACATTGTTTGCAGTGTAAAAAAGAGCTATTTTGCCTTTTCCCTCATTAATATGCACGATTTGCCCGCCAAAAATCAGGGAACGGGAACTGGGACAATCACAGCAGCAGCAAATAGGACAAGAGCTAGTTTGTCTTTGCCCTCATTGATATGCACGATTTGCCCGCCAAAAGTCAGTGAACCGGAACTAGGACAATCACAGCAGCAGGAAATAGGACTTGCATAATTACATTACGCCTCCGTGATTTTAAGTCACAGACAAGTTTGACTTTGTTCCTCAGACAGTATGAATTAACCAATAAAAACGTTTCTTATTTTCTAACTAACCAATCGAAAACGAAGACGTTTATCGACCTTAAAGTAACTAGAAATCCTAAACCAACTAAAAATAGCACATGACCTTATCTTAATGAGACTCCTATTTCCTGACTCGACGCGCACGACTTACACGCGAGATCTCCACGCGCGCCCAGGGAAAAAACACAGGCTAAAAAGGTGCCCTTTCTGCCCTTTCTGCCCGATCTGCCCTTGAAAATCAACAATAAATTCTAAATTTTTCGTTCTATTTCCGATAACTCGTGGACTTGAGTTAACAACTATGACATCATAGTATCCCGGAATACATATGACATCATCTTCCGAAAATAACTAAAACCTGTCAAATCGGTTATACCAATCATGACATCATCCATCTAAAAATAGCACATGACCTTATCTTTATGAGATTCCTGCGCATTTTATTCGTGAGATCAAGACAAAAGGTTATGACGTCAGCGACGTTAATTTATTCCCTCCCACCTTAATGAGATTCCCCCCACAAAAAAGGGGTTAATTTCATCCTTCCTATACTACTCAAATCTCTCCATGAGCTCCCTTGGCGTTTTCTCCGATGAATGCTCCACGTTCTTAGACCTTGACAAAAAGCAGCAACTTGAATTATATAATCAAGAAAATGCCTAAATATAGCCATTAGAGCAACATACTACATCTTTTGATGTAGAAATAGGAATTGGGATAGCCCAGACTTACCGTGCTGCAATGTTGATTTCTTTTCTTTTCCTTTCCTTTTTTGTTTTGTTTTGTTTTGTTTTTTTGAATAATCCAATCTGAAGCAGCATTTGTAAATTGCCTATACGTAGCGAGATTTACAATTGTACATTCAAAAACACAAATAATGTTTCCATCAGACAAAACTGTCAAAACTCAGTGCCTACTTGCTTACAAGGATTTTAATGGAGGATTTAACATTGTTTGATTTTTAAACTTAAACCACTGTAAACGCAAAGTATTAACAAAAATATTGCATTTTTAAAATAAAAGTTATTGATTTTGCAGTTTCTCCCTGGTTTTTCGGCAAATCAATTTCTTAATGATCTCCTTCTTTATGTCCCTCTTGAAGAATGCATATGCCCAAGGGTTGATGGCAGAATTCAGGACTAACATAGGTGTTTTATAGACTTGATCGTTACAACCGGATTTATATAGAAGCCCTACTAAACTGCAACGCAAATATATTCCATAGCAGACGAGAAACACGACTATTACAATCGCCATCATTGTTACTGCTGATCTGTCCTGACTTCTGACTGGCAAACCTCTGTGGTTGAACCGTAGCTGTTTTGCTAAAGCGGCTGACGATCTATTATGTTTATATACGACAAGTATCATAGAGGAAAAGTAGAATATTAGAAAGCAGCATGAAAAATCTCCCAAAGCATGGCAAATATGCTAATAAAATTCCCCCTAACTGGAGCAGGTAAGAAAAATGAAGTTATGGCAAATCCCACAGGGATGGCCCAGGAAACAAATATCATTTGGATAACACGACCTCGGCTCATAAAATTTAGATAATTTAAAGGCTTAACAATCGCTACGTAACGATCCAGAACTAAACTGCACAAGCTTGTCACAGATGCGTAGCCGAACAGCCATCGTATTCCATCGATATTAATCTTACATCTTGAAGACGAATTGTGGCTAGTTTTGACGATTTCGCAGGAAAACTCTGAAGGAAAAACGCTAGCCCCTACACCTAGATCCGCTACTGCAAGAGAAATGATAAAAGCGTTGGTTTTAGTGAGGAGCCGTCGTTTGCTGCAAACAAGAAAAATAATGGAGCCATTTCCAGCCGCCGCCACAATGGATAGTGTCCAGCCAAGAATCGTGAACCAAGTTTCCATTGAGGAGAACAGGACAATTTCAGCTTCCGTTCGACTTGGAGATGATCGAAAACAACACAGTTTCTGCTATTTCTGGTTCAAGGCAGGAGCTGCGCCTAATAGTAACTGCGATCAATAAATCTGTAAACGGCGATTCTTCATCCAAAAATTCAAATTCAAGTTACCATGTTGTGATCGTGGAACATAACTTTAGCTGGAACTCTGGCTTTTTACGCTCACTTTAAGGTCCTCGATCGGAAAGAAAGGTAATGATATCTTATAAACATCTGGTAAGGTTTGCGCCTTATCTTTAGAACATAATATATACCATTTGATATATATGTCAATTTATGATACTTTGCTAAGTTGACTGTAGGACAGCAAAAGCATTTATTTAATAATAGACCAGTTAGAAGGGTCTGTTTAAAAGAAACTCAAGCTTACCTCAACGAAAAACAATCATCTGGAGTCTTCAGGATCCTGTTATTAAATGCAATTAAGCAACTCTGTTTTAGTTTTTCTTGATTCACCTGTTGTGAAATCAATAAGTGATATTAATTGAGCGATAAAAACTTTGTTGAATGTCAACAGTAAATATTAAACTTTTATGCAAAGCGTGGAAATTCCCGTCCCTTTTTGGTTTGTGTCATCATTAGATGGGATTTAGGGGCAACTGAGGCCAGTAAAGTGACAAAACGCAAAAAGCATTTAGAACAATTAGCTGGGTCGTTTTCAGCTTCGTTCTATTTTACTTTTAAATTCGTGGAGACTTGAAGCTCCGACCTGTTATCAAACGCAACAAGCCACTGTGTCTCATTTTGTCATGATTCAACTATTGTTAATTCTGATGACTAATGCCGGGAGACTTGAAGATCGAAAAAACAAACAAACAAACAAACAAACAAGAAACCGAAAAGTTCGTCCATTGGACTTCGTAATCATGGAAAATGAAATTCGTGCTGCTTCTAAACATGTCCTGGTTGTTCAAAAGATGGCCATGCGTGGCGCCATCTACCAGGGCCCAGTTGTTCAGACGTTGGATACCGCTATCCATCGGATTAATTATACTACCCAGCGGATAAGTAACAGGAAAACCAATTGCGCTATCCCCCGGACAGAGATTTATCCTGTGGATATCGTTATCCGTATTTTTTGGGGTCAGATAAATCACTATACAGTGGATAGGTTTTAAGAAAACCAATTGCGCTATCCAGTGGATAAAGAATTATCCGATGGATAGCCTTATCCACGTTTTGACCAACTGGGGCAAGAAGAATAACAAATCTCCGTCTTCGGATAAACTAGGCAATAGTAAATGAAATTATGACGCCCGCATATTATAAAACCTTTCTATTTACCCTCGGAGTCCTAAATGGGGGGTGTATGCCTCCCCCCCCCCCTGATTTTTTTCTGAGTTTTCCCTAGAAGATCAAACATAAGCACCCGACGTTTACAGCAGCTGTTCGTTTATCCCTCGCGTGCATTTTGAGATAAATTAGTGATGATTGGTTACCATGGTTGCGAAATATGAAATCATAAGTAGCAGGTGGTCAAGCCGTTTTTGAATGAAAATGTATGTTTTTTCAACTTCTTCTAACGATAAAAGAAAAACCTGCGAGTAAAATGAAGCAAAGTACTTAATATTTTATGTGTTATTTGACATGTTAGCCGTTTTTACCTGATTTCTAATTGTTGGTAAAATCAAAAATGGCAGCCAAGATGACGAATATGTTTGGTGACGTCACAGGCCTCTAGCAGCGCCACCGCCCATAAAATATAGGCAGAACTTAAATAACAATGACCTCAACCAGGTTGGTGTCCAGCGGTTTTAGTGAAAACAAGGGTTTGGGTGGGGTGCTCAATCTCGGTGGGCTCATAAAACCCTGTCTTGGTCATTCTTATTTAAGGATTTTCTAAAATATGCCTCACTAATCTTGTCGAGAAGATCAAAGGCTTTTCGCTAAAGGTAAAATCTTTTCGAAAAACAGTAACATGTCGAAAACTTCAGAGAGGGGTTCCATCAACCCCCTTTCCCTGCCCCTACAGCATACAAACTTCTACTGTAAATTTTTGCAACTTTACTGAGCTAAGTATCTTTGCAAGCTTTTGACGTATCACTTTCCAAACTTTTCCAAATTGGCAAGTTTACTAATTTTTAGGCCCTCTTTCCAGTGGCGTTGACGGATTTTCTCTGACTCATCAGTTACACGCCAAAAGTTGTAAAAAAACCCCTGAAGGGTGTACTGAGGAACGCTGTTTCTACGTCTCTGCGCAGAGAAAGGACCGCTATGTTTAGTGCCTGGCCATGTACGTGAAGCTGTGAGCGGTTTGTAGGTCAATAAAGGGCAGAGACAATTCCTTCTCCTTTATATTTCAAGACCCTGAGTATTGTTTCCGTCCAGTAATAAGCCACGTATACCCTGAAACGAGTTTCTTAACTCCATAACTGAGTTTATCATGCACATGGGATCAAAAAATGTCCAGCGAAGTACATTTCATATATTACTACATGAATTGCTTCTATCAATGGGTTCTATCCTGTTATCCTTTTTAAACGTTGTTCTACACACTAGTTTTTTAATCTCCTTTTTTATGTCCCTTTTGAAGAAAGCATAGGTAAAAGGGTTAACGGCAGAGTTTGAAACGAATATTGGTATTTTATATCTGACATCGTTACACGAAGGTTCGTGAAAAAATAATAATACAAAATCACAGCGTAGATAAATTCCATAGCAAGTAAGAAACAAACCTACAACAATTGCCATCATTTTAATCGCTGATTTGCCCTGAGTGTTGAGTCTCAAGCCACTGTGGTTAAAACGTAACTGTTTTGCCAAGATGGCTGATGATTGATCATGTTTCAGTGCAATACGAACCATGGAGAAAGTGCAGAATGTTACGACACAACATGAAAAAATCTCCAAGCTCATCCAGAAGAAGTTTGTATAAGACCGCAAAATTGGAACAACGCTCACTCCAACAAAGAAATCCGCCACGGCCAGCGAGACAATATAAAGGCGTTGGTTTTAGTGCGGAGCTGCCTTTTATTGCACACAAGGAAGATGATGAATCCATTTCCAGCTATCGTCAGGATAGACAAAATCCAGCCAAGAATCCAAAACCATGATTCCATTTTCGTTATTTGAAAATAGCCTGCTTGATAATCTGATAGATCGAACTATTTCTTGTTTTGCGAAATTCAAATTATTTTCTGATCGAAAACACCGGCTACATATGCTAAACACATAACAGTCATGGAAAGTTTCCTGGTTGGTCAGTTGTTCGGTAGTTGGTTGCCTCTAAAGCAATAAACAATTCAGTAAACTAAAGCAGTTTAATTTCATACCGTGGTGGTCTTAATGTATACGTTAGGATATAGCATAAAGTTAATTGTTAATGGCAGAGCAATCTTCTGAATATTCAACATCTACTGTGTCATTATTTAAAGAAAAGAAACCTTTAATTCCCTCTTGCGTACACAGAAGACTGTTGAGACTGTCACAGTTAAAACCTATCCAAAAAGGTCTTTTTAGTTTGCATTTTAATTGTTCTGTGGTTGTCAGCTTTCGTCACAGTTTGCAACGAAATTTTAGTTATGACCCTAAGTCAACGCCAAATTAATTATTAAATAATATTCAATAGCAATCGCCTACCCAGCCAATTTAGCCGAATTTATTATAATTATTATATTCTCAAAGTTGACGTTCTTGAAAGAGATCTAGGCCAATGAAATGCGGTTTGTCTGAGTACTTCCTTTTGTTCTATTTCAGTGCTTACTTTCTATTGCGGTTATTTTTTATTGATAGTGGTCAGAAGCTTGCATCACTTTATTCCGGGACAAGAGGCCTTTAAAAACTGACTAGGCACTTGGAGCAGGTGCATGCAATAAACCTACAGGTAAATGAAAGCGTCATAATAACCTAACCAGTCCGGAATATACCTAAATTTAAGGACAGGGCCAACTGGTCACGCGACACTTTTCAACCAATGGGCAGGCGCGCTTTTGTGTATCAACAAACAAATCAAAACATCGCCGCAGTGATCAAAAATTGTTAAAACAGCGGACGGAGTCGGACAGAATCAGTCATCGTTTCGAGGCTCTCAGACATATTTTTAAGACTTTTCATGAGGCATACACGGTTTTTTAAGTGGACAGCGTATCGGGAGCCATATTGGAAGTGTCTCGTGAAATATTCAGCACATTTTGTGGCTTATTTCTGTATGTATGGGCGAGATTTTGGTCGGTTTTCAACGTAGGTGAACATTAAGTATCTACAGAAACTCATTTCTGGTATCTATTATTTTTTCGATTCACAGATTTTTTTACGAAGTTCTAGATATTTTTCCTCGATTGTCATATCGATTAACTTTTATCATATTGAATGTGGGGATGGTAGACAACCTAGAATTTTGGTAGACAATTTTTGAATTCCGAACTCCAAAACACGTACGTTTTCCATTCCCGGGCTTCTCACAGAGCCGTATTATTACTTTTTTTTCGCATTAGTACGAGCCTTTGCCTTTTTTCTTTTCAAGGCCAAAACGAGTTTATTAGTCTTATGGATATTCACGTCCAACATCTCGCCTCACTTTGCCGAATTTGTGGGGATGAAATTGAAGATCATAAGCGCAAGGTAGATACTAACCGCTTTGTTTCTGAAATTCAACAAATCTGGAAAGATTTAATGTTGCTGGATTCTCCAAATGTCAAAGAATCAATCAAAGAAAGAAGGCAAATTTAAGGTGATTCCTTAGCAAAAGAACCTAACACAGATTGTGGATGAAACTTGGTACACTGATGTAACAAGTGAAGAAGATGATAAAAAAGTAATAAAAAGTGGGGGTCACCGTGCTCGTTTTGACGTCACAATGCTGACAAATACGGCTATTTTGGACCCTTTGACAAAAACCGCGCGCAGCCCAAAACTAGACAAAAAGGAGAGATTTTTTCGATGATGCATGTGGTATCGCACAGAATTTGACTTTAATGTATTGTTTATCCACTTACATACTAGAAAAAAATGCCTTTTAATGCTCCTGTTTTTACTTTACGCTCCAAATTAGAATTGAATTGGACACGCGCTATTCGACCCGTGATAGCTCAATCCGTACAATTTAGTAAAATTGCCAAAAAACTGAACATAGATTTGTGCCAATTTTTTTCTCATCGAAAGGAAGCACTGTCCTTGTTAAAATCATGAAATAAAAAATGGGGGTCACCGTACTCGTTTTTGCGGTAGAGCTGCAGAAAATGCGCACCAAATGGATTTTCTCCGATTTTTGAGAGAGGACTGGGGCGAGTTTCAAAATAGAATGTAGCTGAAAAGGGGAAAAAGTATTAAAAAATCCGTTTTTACAGAATTTACATCGAGATATCACAGTTAGAACCAATGTGATAAAGAAAGCGTTTAAATGAAAATCAAAGTGAGTAAGCACAAGTTAAACATCCACTATCGAGGTTCTCCGTGAGGAAGTCGAGCTTAGCAACACGCGTACTGCTTACGTTATGCACATTCCCAACACATTGAGTCTCACCTCGGCAAGAAACAACCGCAAGCAAAAATTCCAATAGCGTTTCTCTTAAGTCAACTTCATTTTAATACTGTTACTATACATGCTCTTTTTTACGGCGGCCATCTTGTTATGCGCAGTAAGAGATGCGCAGTGCAAAACCAGGGAATCACCTTAAAGTGTAAATGATGCATTTCGCTACTCATTGAACATGTACTGATTATCTGGGATAAAATTAAAACATTGCAGGTACTACAGCAAGCAAGGAAAGCACCAGATGCGTGAAGTCAACATGAAACAACACCAAAAAACAAAGAAGAAAGTTAATAAATTTGAACTACTTTTTATTCTTGTTATGATGACTGGTTCTTTGATTCTGGTCCTGTAGAAGTTAATAGGTAGTACCAATCCTATTTTGTATGACCTCAACAAATTTTCACACTCTTCTCTAAGGCTATTTTTTCATGGGACCAGTTTGCTTCTATCAAAAAACTTGCAAGCCATGCCAGTGAAGCCACGACCTCTGCGATCGGTCCGGAATCAGTTCGAACACCCCGATGATTCCTTGCAGTGAATAATGCTCTTATTCCCTTACATGAAATGTTTTCTTTGAAACCTAGACGAGTACTGTAAGCTCATCTTTAATTCTGTCCGCCGACTCTGTTCGTTGTTTTGAAAATTTTTGATTACTGGGGCGATGTTTTGATTTGTTTGTTGATAAACACAAGCGCGCCTTCTCATTGGTTGACAAGTGTCGCGTGACCAGCTGGCCCTGTCCTTAAATTTAGGGATATTCCGGACTACTAACTGGCGTTGCCAATTAAAAATGGTTTCTGAGTGATAGTTTACCTCTTAGTTATACTCAAAACTGAGTATGCGACCCTCCTTATAGTGTCCTTATGAGTGTCCTTATGAGTGTCCTAGCATGGGTGATTTAAATTAAAGAAGACTTCGCCTTTCTGTTTAGTCTAGTGTAGTTTGCTGCGTATAAGTTCTAGCGCCGGAGATAAAATGAACGTCGTTAGAAGTCAGATTGGTAGTAATGTATACGTAGTGAAACGGGAGCAGGAGAAAAGAAAGAAAAGGAAAGCAATGCCTTCAGTCTATCCAACGTCTTTCTTTCCCCTGAAACTGTTGACACCATGCATAACCAGAACTTATGTGATCGCTTAAGTTATTGGCATGTTGAGGATAGACAGCCGGAAATGACAGCTGAAGTTCATGCAAACATAACAAGATTGTTTTGCAACATAGGTTATCAAGTATATTAATTAACAACTAGTGATAAAAATTTGTTCCCACTAGAAATGAAGGTGACGTTTTTTTGTCCAACTGATAACTTCGATATGTAATCTTCAAGTCTTCTGTCTTTTCCTGAAAATAATGGTATAAAAACATAATCACTAACCTGCTCACCTTTCTTCATACGAAAATACTAAAAAACACAAGGGCCAGCTACGTATGTGAACAACCAGTTGCTTTAACGGCCTAGTTCCTTCGTGAAATGCCCTTCTCATCACCTACTACGTACATCATTTACTGGGTTAAAATTTTTCGCTTACTTTCCATTCGCTCTTTTCTAAAAAACGATGCTCACGCACGTATTTAAAAAGGTAATTAGTTGATTGTATGGTTGAACTTTTGCCTGTAATTACGTTGATGATTAATTTATCCTTGCAGCCTGGTTATTTCCCTGAAGTATGGAAAGAAGCAATAGTAACACCTTTATTGAAGAAGTGTGGATCTGACTGGTCCAATTTTAAGAATCTACGTCCTGTCAGTAATTTATCCTATATTTCCAAGCTCACGGAGAGTGCTGTTGCTGATCAGATTCAGTCGCACTTGGCTAAGAATAATCTGTATCCAGTGTTCTAGTCTGCATACAGGAAACTTCATAGTACGGAAACAGCTTTGGTGAAGGTTCACAATGACATTCTGACAAACATGAACAAGTAGCATGTGACTCTCCTCGTTCTGTTAGACTTGAGCGCCGCCTTCGATACTGTGGATCCTAGTATTTTGCTAACACGTTTTAAGATCAAAGCTGGGTCTGAATGGAGCTGCTCTTTCGTGGTTCTCACTCGCTCTTATCTATCTGGAACAACACAACGAATATCTGTTCATGGAGCGCTTTCAAATGTATTTCATCTTCGTTATGGAGTTCCCCAGGGATCATGCCTAGGTCCCCTTTTGTTTAACATATATTCAAGTTAAATCTTTGACATTGTCGGTTGTCACCTTGCAAAAGTTCATTGTTATGCAGATGACTCCCAACTTTATTTATCGCTCAACCCAAGCTGTGCTTTTAGTCAAGATGAGGCAATTAGATCAATGGAAACCTGTATCTGGGACGTTAAGCAGTGGATGACCTCGGACAAACTTATGCTTCATGACGACAGAACCGAATTTGTTGTTACAGCATCACGACATCTATTGAAAAAGGCTGCTGTTAATACTATCAGGGTAGGGGATTGTGATGTAAGCAAAATGTCTGTTGTGCGGAATTTGGGTGCGTAGTTCGATGATCAACTTACTATGGCCGCACACATAACCAAAATATGCAGTGCTGCTTTCTATCACTTGCACAACATTACACGCATAAGAAAATACCTTTCAATGGATGCAGCTGCGACTCTTATCCACTCTTTTGTTAGTAGCCGAATATACTACTGTAATAGTCTGTTATATGGTGTGCCTAAGTGACATATTGACAATTTGCAGAGAGTTCAAAACGCTGCCGCCTGCAGACTTGTCATTATGCAGGGCAAATTTTGCCATACTTTCACCCAGTGCTCCATCAGCTGCATTGGCTTCCTGTCTCATTTCGTATTAATTTTAAGACTTTACTTTTAACTTTCAAAGCCATTCATTTTGTGGATTAGAAGTTTATTGTTTGATTTAAAATATAAATTTATTAATGGGAGCTTCGCTTTTATCCCTGGCTAAATCTATATATCTTTTGTCTTTTGTCTTAGAGTTCATCTTCTCCTTTACGCGCATTTGATAACATACACGTACATCAAGAGTGAAAATTTGCGCGTTATAAGTAATAAAATTGTTATTACGAATTATTTTTATTGTATTATTATTATTATTATTATTATTATTATTATTATTATTATTATTATTATTATCAGACAAAACTGTCAAAACTGTGCCTACTGGCTTACAAGGACTTTAATAGAGGATTGAACATTGTTTGATTTCTAAACTTAAACAACTGTAAACGCAAAGTATTAACAAAAATCTTGCATTTTTAAAATAAAAGTTATTGATTTTGCAGTTTCTCCCTGTTTTTTCTGCAGATCAATTTCTTAATCATCTCCTTCTTTATGTCCCTCTTGAAGAATGCATATGCCCAAGGGTTGATGGCAGAATTCAGGACTAACATGGGTATTTTATAGACTTGATCGTTACAACGGGGATGATAAAAACGTAATACTAAACTGCAGCGCAAATATAATCCATAGCAGACGAGAAACACGACTATTACAATCGCCATCATTGTTACTGCTGATCTGTCCTGACTTCTGACTGTTAAACCTCTGTGGTTGAACCGTAGCTGTTTTGCTAAGATGGCTGACGATCTATCATGTTTATATACGACGAGTATCATAGAGGAAAAGCAGAATATTAGAAAGCAGCGGGGAAAAATCTCCCAAAACATGGCAAATATGGAAACAAAATTCCACTGAACTGGAGCAGGTAAGAAAAATAATAGTGAAGTTATGACAAATCCCACAGGGATTGCCCAGGAAACAAAAATCATTTTGATAACACGACCTCGGCTCATAAAATTTACATACTTTAAAGGCTTAACAATGGCCACGTAACGATCCAGAACTAAAATGCACAAGCTTGTCACAGATGCGTAGCCGAACAGCCATCGTATTCGCTCATAGATATCCTTACATATTGAAGACGAATTATGGCTAGTTTTAACGATTTCGCAGAAAAACGCTGAAGGGAAAACGCTAGCCCCTACACCGAGATCCGCTACTGCAAGAGAAATGATAAAAGCGTTGGTTTTAGTGAGGAGCCGTCGTTTGCTGCAAACAAGAAAAATAATGGAGCCATTTCCAGCCGCCGCCACAATGGATAGTGTCCAGCCAAGAATCGTGAACCAAGTTTCCATTGAGGAGAACAGGACAACTTCAGCTTCCGTTCGACTTGGAGATGATCGAAAACAACACAGTTTCTGCTATTTCTGGTTAAAGGCAGGAGGTGCGACTAATAGTAACTGCGATCAATAAATCTTTTAACGGCGATTCTTCATCCAAAAATTCAAATTCAAGTTACCATGTTGTGATCGTGGAACATAACCTTAACTGGAAGCTTTATACGCTCCTCGATCGGAAAGAAAGGTAATGATATCTTATAAACATCTGGTAAGGTTTGCGCCTTATTTTTAGAACATAATTTATACCATTTGATATATATGTCAATTTATGATACATTGCTAAGTTGACTGTAGGACAGCAAAAGCATTTATTTAATAATAGACCAGTTAGAGGGGTCTGTTTAAAAGGAACTCATGCTTAACTCAAAGAAAAACAATTTTCTGGAGTCTTCAAATTCCTGTTATTAAATGCAATTAAGCCGCTCTGTTTTATTTTTTCTTGATTCACCTGTTGTGAAATCAATAAGTGATATCAACTGAGCGATAAAAACTTTGTTGAATGTCAACAGTAAATAAACTTTTATGCAAAGCGTGGAAATTCCCGTCCCTTTTTGGCTTGTGTCGCCGTTAGATGGGATTTAGGGGCAATTTAGGCCTGTAAAGTGACAAAACGCAAAAAGCATTTAGAACAATTAGCTGGATCGTTTTCAGCTTCGTTCTACTTTACTTTTAAATGAACTTGTCTTCAGTTAACTCAGCGAAAGGCAAATTCGTGGAGACTTGAAGCTCCGACCTGTTATATCAAACGCAACAAGCCACTCTGTCTCATTTTGTCATGATTCAACTATTGTTAATTCCGATAACTAATGCCGGGAGACTGGAAGGTCGAAAAAAAACAACAAGAAAAAAAACAAACAAACAAAAAAACGAAAAGTTCGTCCATAATGGACTTCGTAATTATGGAAAATGAAATTCGTGCTGCTTCTAATAAACATGTCCCCGTTGGCCATAGCACTATCTACTAGGGCCCAGTTGTTCAAACGTTAGATACCGCTATCCATCGGATAAATTACAACCCAGCGGATAAGTAATAGGAAAACCAATTGCGCTATCCCCTGGATAGAGATTTATCAACTTGATAGCGTTGTCCGTATCTTTTTTGGGGTCAGATAAATCAGTATAAGACTATACAGTGGATAGGTATTAAGAAAACCAATTGCGCTATCCAGTGGATAAAGAATTATCCGATGGATAGCCTTATCCACGTTTTGACCAACTGGGGCAAGAAGAATAACAAATCTCCGTCTTCGGATAAACTAGGCTATAGTAAGTGAAATTATGACGCCCACATATTATAAGACCTTTCTATTAACCCTCAGAGTCCTAAATGGGGGGTGTATACCTCCCTCCTCTGAGGTTTTTCTGAGTTTTCCCTAGAAGATTAAACATAAGCACTCGACGTTTACAGCAGCTGTTCGTTTATGCCTCGCGTGCATTTTGAGATAAGTTTAGTGATGATCGGTTACCATGGTTACGAAATATGACGTCATAAGTAGCAAGTGGTCAAGCCATTTTTGAATGAAAATGTATGTTTTTTAAACTTCTTCTAACGATAAAAGTAAAACTTGCGAATAAAATGAAGCAATGTTAATGATATATGAAATAAATCATATATGAACTGCGGAAATGAAATGAAGAAATGATCGTCGCAGTGAACACAATTTATGTAATTGCGTAAAGAAGCCTGAAAAAAAAACAGGACTTCAACGGGGTTTGAACCGAGGTGGCCTCTCTTTATAAGCCTGGTGGTTTCTTGAGGTCTCCTCGCCTAACAACCTGCTGTATCCTGTTAAATTTGCTGTAAAAAAAAAAGGCTAGTAAATGACGATGATGATGATGATGATGATGAACCCATGACCTCGCGATTACCGGTGCGATGCTCTACCAACTGAGCTATGAAGCCACTGACGTTGGGAGCAGGTCAATTGTGGGTTCATATGTTCCCGTGAAAGGCTTCTTTACGAAATTGCATAAATTGTGTTCACTGCGACGATCATTTCTTCATTTTCATTTCATTTCCGCAGTTCATATATGATTTATTTCATATATCATTAACACTCATTTCTTTCACGGGAACATCTGAACCCACAATCGACCTGCTCCCAACGTCAGTGGCGTCAGTTGGTAGAGCATCGCACCGGTTAACGCGAGGTCACGGGTTCAAACCCCGTTGAAGTCCTGAATTTTTTTCAGGCTTCTTTACGCAATTGCATAAATTGTGTTCACTGCGACAATCATTTCTTCATTTTCAAAATGAAGCAAAGTACTTATTTTATGTATTATTTGACATGTTAGCCGTTTTTACCTGATTTCTAATTCTTGGTAAAATCAAAACTGGCAGCCAAGATGGCGAATATGTTTGGTGACGTCACAGGCCTCTAGCAGCGCCAATCCCCATAAAATATAGGAAGACCTTAGATAACAATGACCTCAACCAGGTTGGTGTCCAGCGGTTTTAGTGAAAACAATGGTTTGGGTGGGGTGCTCAATCTCGGTGGGCTCATAAAACCCGGTCTTGGTCATTCTTATTTACGAAATTTTCTAAAATATGCCACACTGATCTTGTCGAGAAGATCAAGGCCTTTTCGCTAAAAGTAAAATCTTTTCGAAAAACTGTGGCATGTCAAAAACTTCAGAGAGGGGTTCCATCAACCCCCTTTCCCTGCCTTACAGCATACAAACTTTTACTGTAAATTTTTGCAACTTTACTGAGCTAAGTATCTTTGCAAGCTTTTGACGTATCACTTTCCAAATTTTTCCAAATTGGCAAGTTTACTAATATTTAGGCCCTCTTTCCAGTGGCGTTGACGGATTTTCTCTAACTCATCAGTTACATGCCAAAAGTTGTAAAAAGACCCCTGGAAGGGTGTACTGAGGAACGCTGTTTCTACGTCTCTGCGCAGAGAAAGGACCGCCATGTTTAGTACCTGGCCATGTACGTGAAGCTGTGAGCGGTTTGTAGGTCAATGTAGGGCAGAGACAATTCCTTCTCCTTTATATTTCTAGACCCTGAGCATTGTTTCCGTTCAGTAATAAGCCACGTATTCTAGAGGCTTAACAACGGTAATATACCCTGAATCGAGTTTCTTAACTCCATAACTGAGTTTATCATGCATGCACATGGGATCAAAAAATGTCCAGCGAAGTACATTTCATATATAACTACATGAATTGCTTCTATCAATGGGTTCTATCCTGTTATCCTTTTTAAACGTTGTTCTACACACTAGTTTTTTAATCTCCTTCTTTATGTCCCTTTTAAAGAAAGCATAGGTAAAAGGGTTAACGGCAGAGTTTGAAACGAATATTGGTATTTTATATCTGACATCGTTACACGAAGGTTCGTGAAAAAATAATAATACAAAATCACAGCGTAGATAAATTCCATAGCAAGTAAGAAACAAACCTACAACAATTGCCATCATTTTAATCGCTGTTTTGTCGTGAGTGTTGAGTCTCAAGCCACTGTGGTTAAAACGTAACTGTTTTGCCAAGATGGCTGATGATTGATCATGTTTCAGTGCAATACGAACCATGGAGAAAGTGCAGAATGTTACGACACAACATGAAAAAATCTCCAAGCTCATCCAGAAGAAGTTTGTATAAGACCGCAAAATTGGAAGAACCAAAAAAGGCAGGATGGTTGCGAATCCTAAGGGAATTGTCCACGAGAAGAAAATAAATTGAATGACGCGACAGCTGGTCATGAAAGTTAGATATTTGAAAGGTTTGACAACAGCAATGTATCGATCCAGTACTAAACTGCACAAGTTTAACGCAGATGCGAAACCAAACAGAAATCGGATGACTCTTGTCAATTTAGGACCAGCTGCAGGCCAATCGCAACCTCCTGTAATATCGCAAATGAAAGAGGAAGGAACAACGCTCACTCCAACAAAGAAATCCGCCACGGCCAGCGAGACAATAAAGGCGTTGGTTTTAGTGCGGAGCTGCCTTTTATTGCACACAAGGAAGATGATGAATCCATTTCCAGCTATCGTCAGGATAGACAAAATCCAGCCAAGAATCCAAAACCATAATTCCATTTTCGTTATTTGAAAATAGCCTGCTTGATAATCTGATAGATCGAACTATTTCTTGTTTTGCGAAATTCAAATTATTTTCTGATCGAAAACACCGGCTACATATGCTAAACACATAACAGTCATTGAAAGTTTCCTGGTTGGTCAGTTGTTCGGTAGTTGGTTGCCTCTAAACCAATAAACAATTCAGTAAACTAAAGCAGTTTAATTTCATACCGTGGTGGTCTTAATGTATACGTAAGGATATAGCATAAAGTTAATTGTTAACGGCAGAGCAATCTTCTGAATATTTAACATCTACTGTGTCATTATTTAAAGAAAAGAAACTTTTAATTCCCTCTTGCGCACACAGAAGACTGTTGAGACTGTCACAGTTAAAACCTATCCAAAAAGTTCTTTTTAGTTTGCATTTTAATTGTTCTGTGGTTGTCAGCTTTCGTCACATCTAATTTGCAACGAAATTTTAGTTATGACCCTAAGTCAACGCCAAATTAATTATTAAATAATATGCAATAGAAATCGCCTACCCAGCCAATTTAGCCGAATTTTTTATAATTATTATATTCTCAAAATTGACGTTCTTGAAAGAGATCTAGGCCAATGAAATGCGGTTTGTCTGAGTACTTCCTTTTGTTCTATTTCAGTGCTTACTTTCTAATGTGGTTATTTTTCACTCGTTGATAGTGGTCAGAAGCTTGCATCACTTTATTCCGGGACATGAGGCCTTTAAATACTGACTTGGCACTTGGAGCAGGTGCATGCAATAAACCTACAGGTAAATGAAAGCGTCATAATAACCTAAAATATACCTAAACCTGGAACCTGGAATATACCTAAATTTAAGGACAGGGCCAACTGGTCACGCGACACTTTTCAGCCAATGGGCAGGCGCGCTTTTGTTTATCAACAAACAAATCAAAACATCGCCGCAGTGATAAAAAATTGTTAAAACAGCGGACGGAGTCGGACAGAATCAGTCATCGTTTCGAGGCTCTCAGACATATTTTTAAGACTTTTCATGAGGCATACACAGTTTTTTAAGTGGACAGCGAATTGGAAGCCATATTGGAAGTGTCTCGTGAAATATTCAGCACATTTTGTGGCTTATTTCTGTATGTATGGGCGAGATTTTGGTCGGTTTTCAACGTAGATGAACATTAAGTATCTACATAAACTCATTTCTGGTATCTATTATTTTTTCGATTCACAGATTTTTTTACGAAGTTCTAGATATTTTTCCTCGATTGTCATATCGATTAACTTTTATCATATTGAATGTGGGGATGGTAGACAACCTAGAATTTTGGTAGACAATTTTTGAATTCCGAGCTCCAAAACACGTACGTTTCCATTCCCGGGCTTCTCACAGAGCCGTGTTATTACTTTTTTTTTCGCATTAGTACGAGCCTTTGCCTTTTTTCTTTTCAAGGCCAAAACGAGTTTATTAGTCTTATGGATATTCACGTCCAACATCTCGCCTCACTTTGCCGAATTTGTGGGGATGAAATTGAAGATCATAAGCGCAAGGTAGATACTAACCGCTTTGTGTCTGAAATTCAACAAATCTGGAAAGATTTAATGTTGCTGAATTCTCCAAATGTCAAAGAATCAATCAAAGAAAGAAGGCAAATTTAAAGTGTAAATGATACATTTCGCTACTCATTGAACATGTACTGATTATCTGGGATAAAATTAAAACATTGCAGGTACTACCCGCACCAAATCAAGTGTATTTTAAAACTGTTTGTGAAGTAGTTTAAAGCTATTTAAACTATTTAAGAACTATTTTTACCACAATTTGAGGTATTTTTATTATATTTCACGACTAAAACCAAAATAGCGTTAAAAGTTTGAATTGTATTTGACATCTATTTGAATAATATTTATAACATTTTCCCCGGTTTTCCTTGTATTTGAAATATATTTGCTATCAAAACTACATTTTAAATACAGTATTTAAACTATATTTTCGGAAAGAGAGTACTGGCGAGTTGCTAAAATCTTTTTAAATACCGTATTTAAACTGCATTTTAGATAGAAGAACCTAAAATCAAAGATTTAAAAAGTAGTTTTTACTAGTAAAGTTCAAAATCAGGTTTTAATTAGGATGTTTAAAGACTATTTGGAATATACTTCCTCGTCTACGACCTTAAAAAGCTCATAAATAGCATAGTTAAAACATGTTTGAAGAAGGTTTAAGAGGCAGTTCAATTTAAATTGTGATTTGAAATGACGAACATCTTGAAATCTCTCCAAACAGGATTAAAACTAGCTGTTTTTATTGTATTTTCACAAACTATCCTTATTTAAAAGGTATTTAAATGGAAACCTGTTTCCAAACCTAACTTAAACAGGCTGTTTATAGGGTGTTTTGAAAAAAACCGGCTGTCTTATGGTAAGAAATATACTTCAAAAGAAAAAAAGTCAACCAAATTTATTTTCAAACAGATTTTAAAACTGTTTTCGGGGTATTTTTAAAAATTGATACCCGCAGTCACGGACTTGAAAAACAAAATGCAATAGACATGCAGACACAGTCTGCCAAAAGAAATAAGAACTCGTCGTCTACACACAGCCCATTCTACAAAGGCACTATTCATATAGATAAGCCATCTCGACAGAAGTGTTTCGTCGTCAATCCCAAAAAAAATTGATGAGATCGAGAATTCTCAATTCTGGACACATCCGATTTCTAATCATGCGCGTACTTAATAAGTAACCAGTAAGTATAAACGCCACAAAATTATTAAGCCTAAATCCGCTAACAAACCAAGACATTGAGCTGCCATACAGTTGGGAGCTAATGTATCTTCCAACAAAAACGAACAATCAGCCTTAAACTTCATCAGCCAAATAAAGTATCGAAATATGCATGCATTTCGAGCACATCGACCGGTTTGATAACGCGCGTTGTGTCAAAGTGTGTGACAGTGTAAAGATCTATCGATCCCCAATCATTATTCATCGAATCTCTCTGTGTATATCTCTACAAAGCCAGATTTTACATCAATCATTGATCAGTTACTAAGTTTTGAAACTTCCAAAATTCGCATCAACCATAACGTAACATTACCATGCAGTGTAATCTAAATACTGTATTATAAAAAAATCTAATCGATTTTGAGACAGAACCGCAGTTACGGTGAACAAAAGATCAAATAAGCCCTGAACAAAATTATATAAATAAACGCTCACCTCCCGTGTTGCATGAAGAACCAAACGCTCAAGAAATTTCCCCACATCGTTATCCTACGTTTATAAATCATGCTGGATGAATAAAATTTGCTCGACTTTAATAGCACGCGCCCGGGGACTTCCCGCGGAATAGAGTCACGTGGTAAAACCACGTGCTAAGGAACAAAGCATCTATGTATTTTAAAATTATGGCGGACGTCTGTTGATGGTTGCAACGTGCGTTGCGTTGCTCTTTACTGCGCAAAACGAGTATTTGTCAACTCTGTGGACTGTCCAGACGCGCAGATTTTGTTTTAATCACTAATCAAAATGTCTCCGAGTTGTCAGCGACTGGCTTTTACTGTTAAAGGAACGGATCTAAGTTCAACTGGTGGATACACGTACTGTACCGGTGTTTGAGTCTTCGCGATGCGAATAAATGTGAGTACGATTGTTCCTTATTTTAGAATAATCTGTTATTGGAACGTCTAGGCATACGTGTTATGAAAAGGACAGTTGGATATCTGGCCTTTCGAAGAGCGCTGCCAATTAATTTATTACCAAGAGCCATTTTGGATTTGTTTATATGCAGTGTTTGCATACCGGTCGTTTTGATATAAAGTAATTTCGATACACCAGGCGATGCAACTCGTTCAGATACAAATTGACTCAGTCGAGATGTACAACCAATAGTTCGCGACATTTGTTTTTCTTGCTCACGTGCAATAACTATACATCAGGTAATCGCAATATTTTTGCAGTTTCACTGCTTAAGTTCGTATCGAAATGACTCTTTTCCATTACAGTTAATTGATCGCAGATTACATTCTTGCTCTCACGCCAAATGTGTCACGTTAAGATTAAGCTTTGTGTCCGTCCTCTTTCGCTCACACATAGCAATACCAACCACAAAACCAATAGTGAATGCTCTGGCTCAGGCCTTGCAAGCTTCCTGATGATTTTAGTGGAATCAAATATTATTGTGTTACGTCTTGCGAGAATGAATGTATGTATAGTTGGCAAGTAAAATTCAATAATGAAATTATATATTATAGACATTTAACTTATTATGTTGACTCAGTTAAGCCTAAAATGGTTATTTTTCTGCTTGGGAATTCCTAAAAAGTTTCAGGAACATGATATTTTGACATTTCGTTCGTTACATGTAAACAATCAGGACCTTATACATACACTCACATGTACAGCTGGTTCATTAAAGGTTGCTTTGGGCATCGGGAATTGAGTAATAGTAAGCTATTGTTTGGTGGTGACTCAGGGAAATCATATTGCATTGTTTGGTATGCCCAAATGCCCAATAACCAACCTTTACTTAATCAGCAATATACAGTGTAGCTTCTGGAGAAGTGACAACCACAAGCTATAATTGACATCCAGTATTTTCATTGATTACACTTTAAACCAAAATCTTCTAATAATCTCTTGTCCATACAAAAAAGTATGTAGTGACTTTGTTAACCTCTGCATCCTGTATTCCTGATGCATAAAAATCCCCAAAGATGCAAAATAATAATATTCATGGCATTGCATTCCAATGGATGCAAAGGTCCATAAAAAATCTGAACATGTGTATTTGTAGAAATATCCCGTCTGTGTATTCTGTGGCAGTTATTATGGCTGTTGTTCAAGGATGCATATTTCCTTTAGCCTTTAGAAGGACTGTATTTTAATTTCAGTGTACAACAGTTTATTTTCTACCACTGTAGACAACTAGAAGAATTTACAAGAAAATAATTATAAATAGATAAATAAACAGAACATACAGTAGTGGGACACCCAAAATAACTAAAAATCTAAACTAGCTAGCTAGATCACAGTTAATTTTTATCTTTGTTTTGGAAAGGCCAATAACATCAAATTAATGCTGTAGATCTGATAGCAGCATTGTCAAACCATCATGGTTAGCAGAAAGGCTTCTTATGTTGAAATGAATAAGAAAAGAAAGGCATAGATTTGCTCTGAGAAGGCATAGATTTGCCCTGATTTGCTCTTTGTACTGCAGTAATACAGAGGTTTGGAGTCTGTCAAGCTAATAAGTCAGATTAACTGTCTGGTTACACAAAAGCCCAAGCATTTTCAATTACAGACTTTTTTTTATGTGGGACTCGATGTTTCTGGACTGGAACTCAATATTTTTCACAAGATGAGTCCCAGGACTCACCATAACTATTTGTAACCAAAATCACTGAATATAGACCAATATATATTCACGTCTCCAACTTTTCCATTGAAAAGCAGTACCGCCCAAACATTTTGTTGCACCATTCTTGTAGTTAACTCTTTGAAAATAAACAAGTAATGTCCTTTTCTGACAATCCCAAAGAACTGACTTGTTTATTTAAGCTACGCAGATATCCCTGCCAGTTTCTTTGTATAGCCTGTACTACAATGTATCTAGCATCAATTCTGTTTGCCTTGTTCATATTCCTTATGCACTAAAGAACAGTAATTTATCAAGTCCTAAAAAAAACGTTTTCTTAGGACCTACACCTGGATGAGAGTGAATCCTCACTTTTTTCTCTAAATTCAAACAATTTTATACAGACACCCATTGACTAATAGTTATTAGGACAATGCTAGTAACAACTTAAGGAATAGAAAAACCTTTTTTCAGTCAACAGATTCTGCCACGACTAATCTTGGTTAATCATACTAATACGGTTTCTTTCATATCAACTGTTTGTTGTAATAAGACCTGCAGTGTACTTGTGCTTTTTTCAAATTGAAAAAAATAATACTATTACTTTTTGAATCATCATGTCAATGTTCACAGATTGTTATGTTTAATGATGCTAGTGTCCTGTGATGCTATCAATACAGTGTAGATTATATATTTTGTACCCTAACCCTCATTCCTGAATTAATGGTGGAGGAAAATTGCCTGTCCCAGCAACAGTGCAAGTTACTTAATGATTGTTGGATAAGGCAGCTAGAGGGCATCTTATTATATTTCGCTTAGTTTTGCCAATTACATGTACAGTTAACAATTAATGAATGAGGCGGAGTATCTTATGAAGAATTATGGAGATCTTGGAGGGTGTTATCCGCCTCGATGTATAACACCCTCCTCGATCTCCATAATTCACCATATAATACGAAAGCCGAATTCAATAATAGTTTTATTATTCATTCAAAATAATTCCTACTTTAAAAACATGGCTAAAACATGCTAACCTCCATTGATCCATCGATGTTAAGTTCATCTTCGATAGTGCACGTTTAGGTTTGTCCAGCTCCACAAATATTCTCCAAATAGCAGATGTCGCCCTTCGAGTTGTCTTCTTGCTGTTCTTGCCTCGTTTTTAGCTATGTTTTCGGCTAGTTCTTACTCTTGAAACGGGTGAAATGTCCGCCATTTTTCAAGTTGACAATCAAAACAACTCAACCCCGTCCCCAGGTCTTCTCGGTTAACGGTGCCTTAACCTGCGAAAACGCTGCATTTTTGACGTCATTTCCTCGTTAAAGACAAAATTCTTCCAAATTTGGTCATCAGTAACTGGTTATGGTGAATTAAACAAGTGCTTTTAGCCAATCAGAGTCAGGAAAATATTTTGAATGAATAATAATACTTGTTATTATGAAACTTTGCCTTAGAGAAGAAATTACCTCTAAGCAATATTAAATCAAGCTTCATGTAGAACAAACAAATATAATTATGTCTTTCCTGCATTCTTATTTCTTTCAGTTATAACGAGTGAAGTCTATTCTAGTTTTTGTTAATTTGGCCTATCTGTTTCCAGATCTGTAGCTGTTGTTTCATTGAATGATCCTCAGCGTTCAAAGAAATGAGTGTCTGATAGGCCAGGGCTAGTGGATTTTGCCATCGGGCTAGTGATTTTTGTTCTTAACTTGCCCGACAGGCAAGTGCGGTTTTTTTTTTTTTTTTTTTTTTGGGGGGGGGGGGGAGAATTCATATTACAGAAGGATTGTAATCAATCCTGCTAATCAAAAAGGGTTTTGGGGCTAGTTGAAATGACTTGTGGGCTATAGTACATGCTAGCTGAAGTGTGCCCGAATGGCAGGCTGTAAAACTGACTTTCTTTGCACCCTGGGTCCTTTAGTGTTTTACTAGGCAGTTATTACTGTACCAACAACTTGTGACCTTTGTTTTGTTCAAATGAATTTGGCTAATAGTTGTGTTATAGTAGGAAAGAAAATAAACTATATCTTCCTTTAGAAATATTTATTAAACCTTTAGTTAGTGATTTCATTAGACAATTTTAGAATACACTTTTCTAGTAGTGTTTTAATTTTTAACAAACAATCATACAACTGTATGTGAATATGGTGAGTTTCAAAGAAAACTCCCAAGACATACATGTACGTGGTTTAGACAACTCCAGATATAAGTGATGTCATTTTTAAAGGGTTTCAGCTGGCTTTTAAGAGTGTTTTTGAAAACTTGCTTTTATTTTCAATTTTTGTTACAAAGAAAATGGTTAAATTTTTATTTTATTTGTAATTAAGAACAGATTAAAACACCATTAAAAACAGGTTAAAACACCATTAAAAGCAGGTTAAAACACCTTCAAAAACAGATTAAAACACCATTCAAAACAGTTTAAAACATCATTAAAAACAGGCTAAACAGGGTTACACAACATTTAAAGGCAGTTTAAAACACCATTCAAAACAGCTTCAAACACCATTTAAAGCAGGTTAAAACACCTTTAAAAACAGGTTAAAGCACCATTAAAAACAGGTTAAAACACCATTCAAAACAGATTAAAACATCATTAAAAACAGGCTAATCAGGGTTAGACAACATTTAAAGGCAGTTTAAAACACCATTCAAAACAGGCTAAAACACCATTGAAAACAGGGCTAGACAACATTTAAAGGCAGGTTAAAACACCACTTAAAACAGGTTAAAACACCATTAAAAGCAGCTTAAAACACCTTTACAAACAGATTAAAACATCATTATAAACAGGCTAAAACACCATTGAAAACAGGGCTAGACAACATTTAAAGGCAGGTTAAAACACCACTTAAAACAGGTTAAAACACCATTAAAAGCAGCTTAAAACACCTTTACAAACAGATTAAAACATCATTATAAACAGGCTAAAACACCATTGAAAACAGGGTTAGACAACATTTAAAGCCAGGTTAAAACACCATTTAAACAGGTTAAAACACCATTTAAAGCAGCTTAAAACACCTTTAAGAACAGGTTAAAACACCATTAAAAGCAGGTTAAAACACCTTTAAAAGCAGGTTAAAACACCTTTAAAAACAGGTTAAAACACCATTAAAAGCAGGTTAAAACACCTTTAAAAACAGGTTAAAACACCATTAAAAACAGTATTTATTACCTGTTTTAAATGAATTTCTCAAATACAATAAAAACAGTTTTTAAAATATATCAAAAATATGTTAAAAATAGTGTTTGGTTTGGTATGGGTACAGCAAGCAAGGAAAGCACCAGATGCGTGAAGTCAACATGAAACAACACCAAAAAACAAACAAGAAAGTTAATAAATTTGAACTACTTTTTATTCTTGTTTTGATGACTGGTTCTTTGATTCTGGTCCTGTAGAAGTTAATAGGTAGTACCAATCCTATTTTGTACGACCTCAACAAATTTTCACACTCTCTCTAAGGCTATTTTTTCATGGGACCTCGCCCCATGTAAGTTAATCCAAGAGAGTCTTGGATTCCATGCCTGTGGATTCCGGATTCCACATCCGTGGATTCCGGATTCCATAAGTGGCTGGATTCCAGATTTCAAAATTCTATTTTCTGGTTTTCAACGTTTCCTTTGTACTTTGTTTTCACCAAAAAAGCTTGTTCTTTTTTTACCCGAAGTGTACATTGTCTTATATAAAATATAAGTATAAAATATAATTCTTGGCCTTACCCGAGAGGATTATGAATATAGGAGCGGTTTCTGAAGTCCACTGAGTCCACATCGTTGAAGAAATACTAACGAGGAAGGGCTATTCTTATTTAAATAATAACAACGGCGTCAACAATAACAAAAGAGGTACACATTGCCAAAATCAGTGCTTTTCAGGTTCAAACATAATTCGTCTCCGAATTGTTTAATTGCCACACAGAAATGTAAAACTTCAGTTATAGCTTACCAACAAATAGCGTGAAGATAGTCCAATTACTATACTACAAGCTACGCAGGCAACGGAAACGTTTATCTCAGAATCGAATAAACCGTGTCGTTCTCCGTCCTGATAAACTAACTCCCGGCAGTCTTGTCGGGAGGGATACTTCTCCCTCATCCTCTACAGTTGGTGGTGCAGTTTCATTCTCATTGTCATCATCGTCACCTTAGTCCCCATTAGCAATTCGACAGAGCCTGTTATCCTCCTCTGTTGTTAAAATGATGTCTGATCCATCGGAAGAAAAGTCGAGTACTCGGGTTAGAATGCACTTGGGGGAATTCCCATTACAGACATTACCGGAGGTGTATGTTAGTGAATCACTTGTTTGGTTTAGCCACTTTAGGGATACTCTTTGCTGCACAAAATTTCCACCATTCACTTCTATTTGTACATCCTCCAGAAGAACTGCTAACCAGAAGGGTGAGATCTCTCTTCTACGGTTGTGTCTTACTGGCAATATGTCGTCTTTCTGGTAAATGGTTTGCACCCGTACAGCCGTACTCCGCAATGCCACATTAGCATCCACAACTTGGCAGGCTGTTGTTACGTCTTCGCTTTCCTCTAATGAGGCTGTGATGGTAGTGGGACACATACTAAGGGCATAAGGAAGGATGCCAGTTAGCTCTTTCGTTTTTGAGCGGACATTTTCCTGTCTTACGCCTCTTCCATACTCCTTAGCAAATTCTCGCATCACAGTTTCTCGCCTTGTGTCTTCTTCTATGCTACCTGTTCCTTCAGTGATTGCTGACAGCTTGTTTGGTCACGTCTTGATGTTTGGGCGTTTACCTTTGATAATTTTCTCCGGATAATATGAATTGGGCCCAGTGAAATATGAGAAATCCTTCTGGTAAATGCGCAGCATATCGTCTTCCACGCAGCGCGCTCTTCTGTAAGCGTAGTTAGCCACTGTAGGCATGTCGTGGTCTGCTCGCATTCCTTTGAAATAGCATTCCACGCCCAAAGTTGTCATACTTTCGAAACAGATCCTGTCCAGAAGGTGACTATGCCCAATCTCCGTTAGCGTGTTGGTAAGGCTGGTCAGCGATTCTAGCACTATGAGGAAGGACTGTCGGGTGCATCGAGGTATGGTCATGTCGGGACCGTTGGTATTTCGCTTGCCCGTCCTCTCCAGGGCTTCCTGTTCGTGGTTAGAGAGAAATGCAACCAACTCCTCGACAGATTTCACATGATCTTCAAATGTACGTGGTAGGTCTTCTTCTTTGGCTTTCTTGTCGAGTCGGAGCACGTTTGCATATTGGGCCATCTTACTTTGCAGGGGGATCAGTCCCTTTGCTGACGTCAACATTCTTATTGCTACGTTACCGGTATCGCATACGAAAACAGTGTTTCGATGTACGCATAAAGCAGTAGGCTTGTTCCATCGACTTTGGACACCATCACGATGGCCTGCAGTTTCTCCACACACTTTTGTTAGGGTTTCTTTACCCCCAAGCATCTCTTCTTCCTTCAAACTGAACAGTGCGTGTTCTTTGCTGGAGGACAAGAACACGGTTCCACCATCTGTCACTGCAATACCCATGACGCCTGGAATATTCGAAATTGTTCTCAGTTTCAATCGTCCTCTCACTTGACAAAGATGAATACATGAACCATTCCCGTCTCCAACTAACAAGTATTGCTCGTCACGTGTTAAGGCTAATGAAGTTAATAAACTAGATCGATCAAAACAAAACAATTCATTTAACTGGCCGACGCAGTTAGTTTCCTCATCGTCTACAACACCAGAAATTGAAAAAATCTTGCCAAGACCAACGTCTGACACAAACAGTTCAACGCTACCCTTTGCAGACGCACATATGGCAAATGGTGACACCAGATCCGGTACATTACCTTCAGAAATAAGGGAAAGATCGTGTACATGGACTTTACGGATACGTCTACCGGCGCAATCTTCTTCCTCACTTTGGCTTTCTTCGGCGCTCCCTTGTACAATCTGGGAAGCGTGACAGAAAAGCGTTCTCAAATTGACTACTCTAACTCTTCCGTTTCCTTGGTCACAAACGTACAGCTTCCCGCTCTCTTTCACCGCAATACCAGCTGGGTTTCTAAATCTGGCCTTGTTGCCATATCCATTAGTGTGCCCGGGCTCACCACCACCAGCGATTAATGTGACATTTGCTGGACAGTACATGTCAACCATGAAGACTGCATGGAGACGTCTATCGGTAATAAACAGCCTGCTATGCTTTGGGGAGAATGCCAATCCTACCGGGTAGCTTAAAAGAGAGGCCCCGTTCTTTTTCCAGTGCTTGAATTCCAGTTCTGGAACTAATGTTGTGCTCACTCTTTCATCTGGAATGGAATCTTGAATCGCTTTCCGGTGAATCTCCACTGCTGTTTCCACATCCATCCGATCTTTGTTTCGAACTGCTTTCAATGAAACTGATTTCTTGATGTCTTCGTATTCTCATCGTAGCACCAAAAGCAGCCTTACATTCACTAGGTATCCATCAATGTCAATCCAATGCCAAAACTCTGCAGAACGTACTGACTTGATGTTGTGTGGGCAGTCAGGAATAGGGACTTGGTAGGGGTACTTCGCCCTGTCTGCTAGCATGGAATTCATAAAGCTCTTTTGCTTGGGATCGCAGTCAGTGACCCAAACCAATAGGAACAGTCTTGTGCATACTTTATCTTCTCTCATGCACAAACTACAAGGGCGAAGAAGACCTTTTCAAGCAATTTCCGGAGCTCTACGGTGAAGTAAATTCGATAATTTACTTTGGATTCACTTTGGTATGTTCGTTTCATTGATCAAATGCTCTATTTAATTAGCATGTCTGTAAATGGTATGGAAACGCTGTCACCTTCGAATATAATTTTGATCACAGCAACGCTTCAGTAAGTGTTCGCACAACCACCGCTTTTTGAGCAGAAAACACGAATAGAACAAACAACGACAACTCCACAGACCTTGAACTTTTCTTTTCTTTCTCCGCTTTTCTCTCTTTCTTTCTTGGACTCCTGTACATAAATTTGCAAGATAGTTAGCTCATAATTCTGAACATGATAGAAACAGACAGATATAGCTGCTCGAAGTTTTAGATTACTGTTTCACACGTTCTGATCTATTCAAAACCACACCGCCAAAACATTTCCATCGCAAAGTCACAAACACCGAATTTATAGACGTACGTACCTTTCCGACTCATGCTTTTTCTTGTGCTTCCCCATGCTGACAAAGATTGATAACGATCGATTGAGAAAAAAATTCAAAGTGATCTCTCGAGATGTCTGATTTCGACTGATTGAATCTGGACTGAATGAAAGACACCGCGTCGACACCACGTGTAGCATGTCATTCTTTGAGTGACACTGATGACATGTGCCTGAAAGATACTACGGCCAAGAATAAGGATACTTTATATTATTATTCTTTTGACGTTACCTGAAATCCAAAAATTAGTTCCAATTGCGCCCAAACAGGAAAAGAATCTAAACCTCCGACTCCAAAAGCGCAACGGGGAAAAAGGTCGAAAGGGTGTCTTATAAAGAGCGATAATATACAGTAATATGAATCACTCCCTGGGATTCTGTCACGTCATTATAATGTGACCATTGTTTCAAATTGATACCCGATATGTCACAATGACAAGGGATGTTCCTGCGAGTGAAACACGCGTGAACATGCCTGTTGCGCGTCCTTGCGACATGAGATTTTCACGCAACAGTCGCTAAAGGAAAAGAAGAGGTCCTGGAACCATCACAACAGAGTGGATTCCAGCAACCTGGATTCTGGATTACAATGCTTGGATTACGGATTCCATTAGCTGGATTCCGGATTCCAAAGCCGTGGATTCCGGATTCCACAGACCAAAATTACCTGGATTCCGGATTCCGGATTACCTTACATGGGGCGAGGGACCAGTTTGCTTCTATCAAAAAACTTGCAAGCCTTGCCAGTGAAGCCACGACCTCTGCGATCGGTCCGGAATCAGTTCGAACACCCCAATGATTCCTTGCAGTGAATAATGCTCTTATTCCCTTACATGAAATGTTTTCTTTGAAGGATTAAATGTGAAACGTAGACGAGTACTGTAAGCTCATCTTTAATTCTGTCCGCCGACTCTGTCCGTTGTTTTGAAAATTTTTGATTACTGGGGCGATGTTTTGATTTGTTTGTTGATAAACACAAGCGCGCCTTCTCATTGGTTGACAAGTGTCACGTGACCAGCTGGCCCTGTCCTTAAATTTAGGGATATTCCGGACTAATAACTGGCGTTGCTAATTAAAAATGGTTTCTGGGTGATAGTTTACCTCTTAGTTATACTCAAAACTGAGTATGCGACCCTCCTTATAGGGGGCTGATCAGTGTAACAATGAGTGTCCTAGCATGGGTGATTTAAATTAAAGACGGCTTCGCCTTTCTGTTTAGTCTAGTCTATAAGTTCTGCGTATAAGCGCCGGAAATAAAATGAACGTCGTTAGGGGTCAGATTGGTAGTAATGTGTACGTAGTGAAACGGGAGTAAAAGAAAAGAAAGAAAAGGAAAGCAATGCCTTCAGTCTATCTGACTGCCAACGTCTTTCTTTCCCCTGAAACTGTTGACACCATGCATAACCAGAACTTATGTGATCGCTTAAGTTATTGGCATGTTGAGGATAGACAGCCGGAAATGACAGCCGAAGTTCATGCAAACATAACAAGATTGTTTTGCAACATAGGTTATCAAGTATATTAATTAACAACTAGTGATAAAAATTTGTTCCCACTAGAAATGAAGGTGACGTTTTTTTTTCCAACTGATAACTTCGATATGTAATCTTCAAGTCTTCTGTCTTTTCCTGAAAATAATGGTATAAAAACATAACCACTAACCTGCTCACCTTTCTTCATACGAAAATACTAAAAACCACAAGGGCCAGCTACGTATGTGAACAACCAGTTGCTTTAACGGCCTAGTTCCTTCGTGAAATGCCCTTCTCATCACCTACTACGTACATCATTTACTGGGTTAAAACTTTTCGCTTACTTTCCATTCGCTCTTTTCTAAAAAACGATGCTCACGCACGTATTTAAAAAGGTTATTAGTTGATTGTATGGTTGAACTTTTGCCTGTAATTACGTTGATGATTAATTTATCCTTGCAGCCTGGTTATTTCCCTGAAGTATGGAAAGAAGCAATAGTAACACCTTTATTGAAGAAGTGTGGATCTGACTGGTCCAATTTTAAGAATCTACGTCCTGTCAGTAATTTATCCTATATTTCCAAGCTCACGGAGAGTGCTGTTGCTGATCAGATTCAGTCGCACTTGGCTAAGAATAATCTGTATCCAGTGTTCTAGTCTGCATACAGGAAACTTCATAGTACGGAAACAGCTTTGGTGAAAGTTCACAATGACATTCTGACAAACATGAACACGGCGTAGCATGTGACTCTCCTCGTTCTGTAAGACTTGAGCGCCGCCTTCGATACTGTCGACCCTAGTATTTTGTTAACACGTTTAAGATCAAAGCTGTGTCTTAATGGAGCTGCTCTTTCGTAGTTCTGCTCTTTTCTATCTGGACGAATTCAACGAATATCTGTTCAGGGAGCGCTTTCAAATGTATTTCATCTTCGTTATGGCGTTCCCCAGGGATCATACTTAAGTCCCCTTTTGTTTAACATATATTCAAGCAAATCTTTGACATTGTCGGTCGTCACCTTCCAAAAGTTCATTGTTATGCAGATGACTCCCAACTTTATTTATCGTTCAACCCAAGCTGTGCTTTTAGTCAAGATGAGGCAATTAGGTCAATGGAAACCTGTATCTGGGACGTTAAGCAGTGGATGACCTCGGACAAACTTATGCTTAATGACGACAGAACCGAATTTGTTGTAACAGCATCACGACATCTACTGAAAAAGGCTGCTGTTAACACTATCAGGGTAGGGGATTGCGATGTAAGCAAAATGTCTGTTGCGCGGAATTTGCTGGGTGCGTGGTTCGATGATCAACTTACTATGGCCGCACACATAACCAAAATATGCAGTGCTGCTTTCAATCACTTGCGCAACATTACACGCATAAAAAAATACTTTTCAATGGATGCAGCTGCGACTCCTATCCAGTCTTTTGTTAGTATCCGAATATACTACTGTAATAGCGGGGCTCTCTCGCGCGCGAAGCGCGCGTGAGACAGAGCCCCATACTCATAGAATATGGTCAACCTCTTTTCTTTTGGTTGTCACGTGACTGACCGAGCGTACGTACGTACGCGTCTACAGATTGTACGGGTAGGGTAGGGGAGACTATCAAAAGGAAGGGAGGGGTGTCTCAGGCGTGTCTTGGCAAATCCACATCTTTTACATTGGCCATTCACAACATGGTCAATTGACAGCTGTCAAAACAGGATAGCCACTGACCAGTATCACATTGCCATATCGAGGGCTCATGTGTCAACTCATCAAGCTGACGTGATTTATTTGGAAGCTGTCCGCTGACCAGTTGTTTTACTAGATCTCGATCAATGTTCAATCTCATACTTTCTAGCTTATTTGAGAGCACAGAAAAAGTGATAATGCACACATCCATTGGACATCAATGTTGTGATCAATTGACAGCTGTCAAAGCAGGGTATCCGCTGACCAGTATCACTTGACCGTATCGCGGGCTCAGGTGTTGACCCATCGAGGTCAAGTATTTTTTTGAAGTTATCAGCCGACAAGTTACTAGTTTTCAAATGATCGCAGGCTCAAGTCTGTTTTTTTTTTTCATTCATATGAAATATGTTTTGTTTTTGGGCCGCACAATTAAAATTTTGATTTAAAACTGACCTCGGACCCGAAAATTCAGCCAGCTATTACAGGCAGGGAAGACAGTTGCTTTTGACTTTGCTCACCATGGTCTGATTGGTCAAATTTGACAGGTGAGGTCATGCGGAAAATTTATGCAGCACCTTGAATCTTGTTTACCTGGACAGCTGAAGCTGACAGAGTTTTGTGTCAACTGTCTTTTTCCACTGGATGCACAAAATGAAATTCAGCTGCTGTCAGGTGTCTTCTGTTATTCATGGCTAGTTGGTTTTTGGTTGAGAAATTAATACATCACTTGTCATAGTCGGGAATCCGATTTCGGATGGCATCGTTTTCGTTTTTCACCTTGCTTGATGCGTAAAGGTCTGAAGCGATACTGGCCTTACTTGATACCTTTCAGGAGCTGCATCTCGAATGGTAAGCCTCAGTAATTATTGTGTTTGATGTTTGTTTTTTATATCTAATTTGCGTAGTTTATGCGGCTATGTAGTTTATGCAGGTTTGTAGGATTTGAGACAATAGACCTTGTCACGGTTTCCGACGCCATCTTGACGAGTAGGCAAATGCGTGAGAAATTACAGTGTTTGTATGAGAATCTAATGTCGAATAATTTCCGTAAAACGGCTGTTCTGTAAAAAATATCAATTGTAAACTAAAGCTACAAGGCAAAGGATTGTCCTAAAAAATTTTGGTGCGTACCTGTGCTTAAATTTCTCCAGAGGCTTGCCTTAGATTTTCCATATATTTGTCTCTAATTTTCCCGGGACTTTCTTACAGACAAATGTATAGAAAATTTTAAAAAGTGGTTCTAGGTCTTCTAGTGCATGTAACGCCCTCAAATGTTTTCAGGAGAATCCTTAGGAGTGAAGCTTTAGTTTACAAATCATATTTTTTTCAGAACAGCCTTTCGACGGAAATTATTCGACATTAGATTCTCATACAAACACTGTAATTTCTCACGCGTTAGCCTACTCGTCAAGATGGCGTCGAAAACCGTGACAAGGTCTATTTGATCTGACCAAGAACCAGGTTTGATATAAACTTTTACAACTTTAAAAAGTTTTGAGACATTTTCTCACCGTAAATAGAAAGAAAACGTTCCAAAGAACATTTAGTTATAATTCTGGCTGTAAAAGAAAGCTTTGAGCGATTTTCTTGCCTCGAGTTCATCTTTGAAGAAAGTAAATAAGGGGAAGCCGGCTTAAAACATAAACTTAAGCTTTAAGCTTGAAGACTCAGGATTTTTACAGACACTTAAATACTTGTCTTCGTGAATGAAAAATGTTGTCTCTGCATATGTTTCGCCGAATTATATTTCTTTTATTGATTGTTAGTAGTCTCTCTTGTAATTTTAATCGCTGTGCCGTTTGTTTTCAGTCCACCGTTCAATCGCTTGCAGGAGTACTCAAAATGCCGCGCGTATCAAACGCTTTTAGAGATACTGATACACGTCGATAAAACCATTAAATAAAAAATAAAAATAATGATTTCTTTATTATGTTGGAGCTTAACTCTAGTATGTTCGTTCAAACATTCGCTACAACTCGCACTGCAAAAGTGAGAACCGGCTGGCTGTATATGTGATTTTGGAAATTTTTTTAACGGTTTAGCTAAAAGCCCACGCTTGCTTCGATCGTCCTGAATATTGAATGATTGCAATTTGTGTTGCAAAATTGTGAAATACTGCAATCTGTCCGAGGTGATAAATGATAAAAACAGTACCTCACAGTACTGTTTCACCTCAGATGTGATGTATAAATGGTATAAAAGGTTGGTTTACACGCAACCAGATTTGTTGGCAAGATTTTGTAAAGTAAACTTATCGAACGCAAAAAAATTCGACCTGATTTTTTTTCCAGGCCTAATGAATCTTACGGTGATCAAGAGCCATTATGGTTCTTAAATGTGATCGAAGATGATTGCTATTTTTTGGTTGTACATATGAGGTTATCAACTCGATGTAAGATTTTGTTCACTCTTGGGCTGTTTTCAAATTATTTTTCTTTAAAAATCACTTAGCCTTTCCCTCAAAAGTCACATGAATGTGCTATGTGCTCTAAAGTTAACTGAATTGTGGAATACAAGTTTATTGTTTGATTTAAATTATAAATATACTAATGGGAGCCTCGCTTTTAGCCCTGGCTAAATCTATTTATTAGTCTGTTATATGGTGTGCCTAAGTGACATATTGACAATTTGCAGAGAGTTCAAAACGCAGCCGCCAGCAGAGTTGTCGTTATGCAGGGCAAATATTGCCATAATTTACCCCAGTGCTCCATCAGCTGCCTTGGATTCCTGTCTCATTTCGTATTAATTTTAAGACTTTACTTTTAACTTTCAAAGCCATTCATTTTTTGGATTACAAGTTTATTGTTTGATTTAAAATATAAATTTATTAATGGGAGCTTCGCTTTTATCCCTGGCTAAATCTATATATCTTTTGTCTGGCAGGCATTAACTTTAGAGTTCATCTTCTCCTTTACGCGCATTTGATAACATACATGTACATCAAGAGTGAAAATTTGCGCGTTATAAGTAATAAAATTGTTATTACGAATTATTTTTATTGTATTATTATTATTATTATTATTATTATTATTATTATTATTATTATTATTATCAGACAAAACTGTCAAAACTGTGTCTACTGGCTTACAAGGACTTTAATAGAGGATTGAACATTGTTTGATTTCTAAACTTAAACAACTGTAAACGCAAAGTATTAACAAAAATCTTGCATTTTTAAAATAAAAGTTATTGATTTTGCAGTTTCTCCCTGGTTTTTCTGCAAATCAATTTCTTAATCATCTCCTTCAATATGTCCCTCTTAAAGAATGCATATGCCCAAGGGTTGATGGCAGAATTCAGGACTAACATGGGTATTTTATAGACTTCATCGTTACAACGGGGATGATAAAAAAGAAATACTAAACTGCAGCGCAAATATATTCCATAGCAGACGAGAAACACGACTATTACAATCGCCATCATTGTTACTGCTGATCTGTCCTGACTTCTGTCTGTCAAACCTCTGTGGTTGAACCGTAGCTGTTTTGCTAAGATGGCTGACGATCTATCATGTTTATATACGACAAGTATCATAGAGGAAAAGCAGAATATTAGAAAGCAGGATGAAAAAATCTCCCAAAACATAACAAATATGACAGCAATATTCTTTCTAACTGGAGCAGGTAAGAAAAATAATGATGAAGTTATGACAAACCCCACAGGGATTGCCCAGGAAGCAAAAATCATTTTGATAACACGACCTCGGCTCATAAAATTTAGATAATTTAAAGGCTTAACAATCGCCACGTAACGATCCAGAACTAAACAACACAAGCTTGTCACAGATGCGTAGCCGAACAGCCATCGTATTCGCCCATAGATATCCTTACATATTGAAGACGAATTATGGCTACTTTTAACGATTTCGCAGAAAAACGCTGAAGGGAAAACGCTAGCCCCTACACCGAGATCCGCTACTGCAAGAGAAATGATAAAAGCGTTGGTTTTAGTGAGGAGCCGTCGTTTTCTGCAAACAAGAAAAATAATGGAGCCATTTCCAGCCGCCGCCACAATGGATAGTGTCCAGCCAAGAATCGTGAACCAAGTTTCCATTGAGGAGAACAGGACAACTTCAGCTTACGTTCAGCTTGGAGCTGATCGAAAAAAACACAGTTTCTGCTATTTCTGGTTAAAGGCAGGAGGTGCGGCTAAAAGTAACTGCGATCAATAAATCTGTTAACGGCGATTCTTCATCCAAAAATTCAAATTCAAGTTACCATGTTGTGATCGTGGAACATAACTTTAGCTGGAACTCTGGCTTTATACGCTCACGTTAAGGTCCTCGATCGGAAAGAAAGGTAATGATATCTTATAAACATCTGGTAAGGTTTGCGCCTTATCTTTAGAACATAATATATACCATTTGATATATATGTCAATTTATGATACTTTGCTAAGTTGACTGTAGGACAGCAAAAGCATTTATTTAATAATAGACCAGTTAGAAGGGTCTGTTTAAAAGAAACTCACGCTTACCTCAACGAAAAACAATCAAACAATCATCTGGAGTCTTCAGGATCCTGTTATTAAATGCAATTAAGCAACTCTGTTTTATTTTTTCTTGATTCACCTGTTGTGATATTAATTGAGCGATAAAAACTTTGTTGAATGTCAACAGTAAATATTAAACTTTTATGCAAAGCGTGGAAATTCCCGTCCCTTTTTGGTTTGTGTCATCATTAGATGGGATTTAGGGGTAATTGAGGCCAGTAAAGTGACAAAACGCAAAAAGCATTTAGAACAATTAGCTGGGTCGTTTTCAACTTCGTTCTATTTTACTTTTAAATTCGTGGAGACTTGAAGCACCGACCTGTTATCAAACGCAACAAGCCACTGTGTCTCATTTTGTCATGATTCAACTATTGTTAATTCTGATGACTAATGCCGGGAGACTTGAAGATCGAAAAAACAAACAAACAAACAAACAAACAAGAAACCGAAAAGTTCGTCCATTGGACTTCGTAATCGTGGAAAATGAAATTCGTGCTGCTTCTAAACATGTCCTGGTTGTTCAAAAGATGGCCATGCGTGGCGTCATCTACCAGGGCCCAGTTGTTCAGACGTTGGATACCGCTATCCATCGGATTAATTATACTACCCAGCGGATAAGTAACAGGAAAACCAATTGCGCTATCCCCTGGATAGAGATTTATCCTGTGGATATCGTTATCCGTATTTTTTGGGGTCAGATAAATCACTATACACTGGATAGGTTTTAAGAAAACCAATTGCGCTATCCAGTGGATAAAGAATTATCCGATGGATAGCCTTATCCACGTTTTGACCAACTGGGGCAAGAAGAATAACAAATCTCCGTCTTCGGATAAACTAGGCTATAGTAAGTGAAATTATGACACCCGCATATTATAAAACCTTTCTATTAACCCTCGGAGTGCTACATGGGGGGTGTATGCCTCCCCCCTCTGAGTTTTTTCTGAGTTTTCCGTAGAAGATCAAATATAAGCACCCGACGTTTACAGCAGCTGTTCGTTTATCCCTCGCGTGCATTTTGAGATAAATTGCTGATGATCGGTTACCATGGTTACAAAATATGACGTCATAAGTAGCAGGTGGTCAAGCCGTTTTTGAATGAAAATGTATGTTTTTTCAACTTCTTCTAACGATAAAAGAAAAACCTGCGAGTAAAATGAAGCAAAGTACTTAATATTTTATGTGTTATTTGACATGTTAGCCGTTTTTACCTGATTTCTAACTCTTGGTAAAATCAAAAATGGCAGCCAAGATGACGAATATGTTTGGTGACGTCACAGGCCTCTAGCAGCGCCACCGCCCATAAAATATAGGATGACCTTAGATAACAATAACCTCAACCAGGTTGGCGTCCAGCGGTTTTAGTGAAAACAAGGGTTTGGGTGGGGTGCTCAATCTCGGTGGGCTCATAAAACCCGGTCTTGGTCATTCTTATTTAAGGATTTTCTAAAATATGCCTCACTGATCTTGTCGAGTGTCGAGAAGATCAAAGGCTTTTCGCTAAAGGTAAAATCTTTTCGAAAAACTGTAACATGTCGAAAACTTCAGAGAGGGGTTCCATCAACCCCCTTTCCCTGCCCCTAGCTACAGCACACAAACTTCTACTTGAAATTTTTGCAACTTTACTGAGCTAAGTATCTTTGCAAGCTTTTGACGTATCACTTTCCAAACTTTTCCAAATTGGCAATTCCTTTAAACTTTGCCCATAAATATATCTTAGTCCAAAAGTAATTGAAACCGCATTAGTTTTTGAAAATATTTCAAAATAAAATTTTTCGGGAGGAAAATCACTTCAGCACTCGGCGGCCAAATTTTTGCAGTGACAAAGAGTAAAAACAGCGCATATTGCCGAGTTCACCACTTCAAAGTTTTGCACTTTCAACGATTTTTTTTACTTCCTAGGACTAGAAGTAATCATAGATTAATGAGTGCGTTCGAATTTTCTTAGCTCCAGATTAGCTTTTTTGTGTCGTCAAGCATTATTTCAAATCATGGAAGAGATTATGAATTAAAACGTAAACATTCTTTTCTTAAGAGATGCTCTTCGCGTATACAGCTTCAAAATATCTCACTCATTAACTCTTTACTCCTGTCTTATTCTCCCTCAAGCATGGTCGATAAAAATGTAAAATAGATCGTAAAAAGTTCTATGTTGTTAAAAAGATAAACATGTCACTACAAACTTCGAAAAAATGGTAGCCTCGAAGGTTACAAAGTCCTGGCTTCTTGCGTGACACAACTTGAAATGAAAACAATGATCATAGCAGCGACGGAAACATATTAGCTTTTTGCTAGATTACTGATGTCAGAGAACAGGACAGAATCTTTTGCAATTGTGCAAACTTTTCATCTCATGATTATTTTAAGTTCATGTACGTCAGTTTAACATATTTAAAACTTAAGCTTGCTTCAGCGAGCGAGATACTTACCATGCAAGATGGCCCGCGCAGATATATCAGACGTGAATGAAGCATTACAGTTGTAACAACAGCTTACTTTATCTCAGAATATATTTCGTGCGTAAAGAGGTTAAACTAGAAATATATAAATAGACTCAAACGCACGGGTAAACTTCTCACGGCACAAATGTTACCTGGTCTTTATTTGTGTGTTTCTACGAAGTTCCAGCTCGATTTGAACGGCATTGACCGAAAAAGGTGTAGCAGAATCATCAGTTCAGCGATAAAACCCGCTTAGAAAACAACTCCACAGTTCATTCTTTAGCCGAACTCAAATATTCCCGTGTAATCATCTTGCTTGTTGACCTTGATGGAACTAGTGATGCACGTGATTGCCATATGACAATTGATTATGACGTAAAAAATAGTTGTGTGCGCATGTCCACCAGGTGAGCCCGCAATTTCTTTGGCCGGCTATTGGGCTTAAAATTCGTGCGCGCGCTTAATAATTATTCAAAATGGCGCAGATTTTGAACATCGCCCGTCCAAGTAACCAAAAATCTCGAATCTTCACGCCTGGCATGCACAGGTATCCCATCGACCACAGGATCCCCAAAGATTACGAAGCGTTCTCCTAACGTCGAACGCAATTAAATCGGTCCTTAAATGATGTAAAGGAAACAATTTTGGTCCTTCAAACACAACTCGCGTCTACTAAATATTTTTTGATTTACACCCACTTTGCCGTACGCAGGAAATGACTCAAAAATGCATATTTTCATCTTAGCACTGTACAAAATCCCCACATCTTCTAAACAAAATATCTTTTCAAAACAACAAAGGGAATGTCCAAAAACATAGAAACAGAAAAATATGTTGTGATTTTAACTATTTATCAGCACAGCCGATCGACGAAATATGCCTATTTTCTGTCATGACTGTTTACAATACACGATGGAAGGTGTTAATGCAAAGCCCGAATAATACAATAATTCATTAAATGCATCAAGTAAGTAAACTTTTTGTGACTTTTGACACAATAGAACATCATTTAGGAAGGAAAGCCTTTAAGCCGAACGCATTAGTATTACAAGTGTACTACCTGTTTACAGCGCTTGATCCGATCGAGTCGTCTTCGCTGTGTACACAAAACTGATATCACATGATGTCGCCTGTCACGCATTCCTATATCTGGAATCGTTACGCCGCAAAAACATTTTTTGCTAGAGTCTGACTAAAATTGAAAGGTAGGAAATTATCTTATCAATAGAGTATTCTATTATATTTATTGCTGTTTTTGTTGACAAGCTACAATATCAAGGATCGTGCATGCATAAGAATCGATAGTGCATTAACAACAGCAACTTTTTAGTTTTCCAGGAACAGGCTCCTGTCCATTCAGGTTAGGATTTATAAAACAATTGGTTGTCGCTATGAGCTTTCTCTTTGTTTTGTTTTATGTTTGTCGTTCATGTTTGTATTTATTATTTTTTAAAAATATATTTCATATTTCTGGTAGTCCGTGGTATTAAACCGACGAGTACCTGTTTTCAGGTCTTATCAAGCTCCCCGACTCAGGCTGGGGCTGGGGATGGGGGTGGAGTGTGCTTGCTAGCATGCAGTAGGTCCGCTAGACTATTCACAGTCCTCTATTTTTCGTTAATCGTCGGTATCAAGCACATTCTCTAACAGGTGGCCATCTTGGTTTCAAATGTACCGGGTTTAGCCTGGGGATGACTATAAAATCTACTCTTGGGGCAGCGGACCCAAGAAGGCCCGCACATCTGGACGATTTTACGGAAAGATAAGGGACAGTCAACAGTCTAGTGGCCCGCAAGCAAACATTCCCCTTGCTATTATCCTAGAACAAATACTGTATCTTTGAAATTAGGTTACCCTGCATTTAAAACTGGCGTGCTGGTTTACCTCGTTTAGCACTCTCGATTTTGACTCTTTTCCTTCCGTTTCTGGTTTGACTAATATCTTGTGCACTAGCTAATAATCACTAGTAGTTTTAGCCAGGGCTAAAAGCGCAGCTCTGACTCGTTAATATACTCAAAGTTGTACCCCAGAAAAAAAAAATTAATAAAAATCGTGTAATGCTAACCGGTGACGGCAACTAGAAAAACAACAAAAAAAATCAATAGGGCTTAAGAGCGAAAGAAAAAGTTTGCACGTGCAGCACATTTTCTTGTACATTTCTTTGCCATTGTTTTGTACGACTTCAACGTACGTGAAACGTCCTAGTTGCACGTTTCATGGAGAAAAAATCGTATATTTTCCTACGTTCCATTTTTGTTTCGCTGCCCCTCATTTTAACCTTCCTGGCCGCTAACATTTGTCATTTTCTCATCGCAACTTTGAATTTTTTAATGTTTTTTTCTTCTGCAATGAACTTCGTCTCCTTTTTTTGTTTTGTTTTGTTTTGTCAGTTTCGCTCTAGCTCTTTCTCCTTTCTTTGTTATCGGTGTCAAAGTAATGGTAGTAGGGGGAAACAGTCGAACGAACGATCACGTGATTACGAAATTTTCTCGCATCTACAGGTTACCCTTTTTTTTTTCGCACGCGCGAGAGCTTCACTAATACTCATTCTCTATTACGGAAAGTGGTTAATTTTTAATAGTGCCATATTTTGAAATTCTTGTCCCGTTATTGCCGAAATGTACATATTAAACTAGCGATTTTCCTGAAAGGTTGTGAATTCACAGTGAGCCCGCGGAAGAAAAATGAGTAATAATATGCAGAGTACAAACTCACCGAGGTAGAGTCGTTTTCCTTCTTCTCGCGTCTTTTCCAACAATCTTTTTCACTACACAAGAGCACTCTACAATCATTTTAGTTCTCTTTTGAAGAAGATCAGAATTCGATGTTCTTGTGCCAAATGAAATCCCAAGCAAATTGCTTTTGAAAGAAAGAGAGTTGATTTCTGTGAGCCATCTCGCACATATATCATAGGACGTTTGGCAGCAATTGTTTCCACCATAGCTTCCCTGCCATTTCTTCTCCAGGTCCCTCATCGTCCGCTTAGTATGTATAGTCTTTTATTTATTTATTTTTTCAAATGATTTTGTCGTTAAATTTTTACTTTTGAGCCTCTCGGCTTTTGTAAACATTCGTGTGCGATCTGCGTTGCGAGCTTTCTGCCCCTAAAGGGGCACCTCTTCAGTCAAAAATGGCCATGGTAAAGGTGGGTTGGACAATCAGGGCGGAGTCTCCCAGTATAACACTTTGTTGTATACCCCACCCCCTCCGAAAGGGCGGAAAGCTAAGTTCGCTAATTATAGACATATTGGTGCTGTTGTTGTTGTTTTTGGGGTCGCATTTTCAATAGAGTTACTAGAATGGGGTCGCACATTTTCGGATTTTTTGAGGTACGACAGTTCTTCATATTTACGGTTAGCAAACGTACCAGAATGTTTGAACTGTAGATGAAAAGTGAAGTGTTCCTTATTCTAAAAAATGGGTCAATTCATAAAAATAGAGAGTGCCTAATTTGGGATCGCGAAAAATTACATATTTCCCCAAAAGTGGCTAAGATGGGGTCTATAATTGATTGGCCACAGAGTAGATTATAGTGAGGTAGCGGCTCTGAGAGGGCAGCGCCACGTACATACATACATACACACATATCCAGCAAACGCCCCCCCCGCCCCCCCGCCCCCGGGTTGTTAATGCACTATCGGTTCTTATGCATGCATGATTCTTGATTTTGTAGCTTGTCAACGAAAACGGCAATAAATATAATAGAATACTCTACTGATAAGATGATTTCCTGCCTTTTAATTTTAGTCAGACTAGCAAAAAGTGTTTTCGCGGCGTTACGATTCCAGATATAGGAATGCGTGACAGGCGCCATCATGTGATATCAGTTTTGTGTACACAGCGAAGACGACTCGCGATCGGATCAAGCGCTGTCAACAGGTACACCTGTAGTATTAATGCGTTCGGCTTAAAGGCTTTCCTTTCCTACATGATGTTCTATTGTGTTAAAAGTCACAAAAAGTTTAAACTACTTGATACATTTGAAGAATTATTGTGTTATTCGGGCCGTTTGCGTTAAGACCTCCCGTCGTGTATTGTAAACAGTCATAACAGAAAACAGGCATATTCCGTCGATCGGCTGTGCTGATAAATCGTTAAAATCACAACATATTTTTATGTTTCTATGTTTTTGGACATTCCCTTTGTTGGTCTGAAAAGACATTTTGTTTAGAAGATGTGGGGATTTTGCACAGTGCTAGGATGAAAGTATGCATTTTTGAGTCATTTCCTGCGTACGGCAAAGTGGGTGTAAATCAAAAAATATTTAGTAGACGCGAGTTGTTTTTGAAGGACCAAAATTGTTTCCTTTACATCATTTAAGGACCAATTTAATCCTAGGAAGTGAAAAAAAATCGTTGAAAGTGCAAAACTTTGAAGTGGTAAACTCGGCAATATGCGCTGTTTTTACTCTTTGTCACTGCAAAAATTTGGCCGCTGAGTGCTGAAGTGATTTTCCTCCCGAAAAATTTTATTTTGAAATATTTTCCGAAACTAATGCCGTTTCAATTACTTTTGGACTAAGATATATTCATGGGCAAAGTTTAAAGGAAATTGATTTTCCGACCCGAAACGCAGTGGACCGGTTTTAGGGAGACTCACTCTTAACAACTAGTGATAAAAATTTATTCCCACTAGAAATAAAGATGACGTTTTTTTTCTAATGATAACTTCGATATGTAATCTTCAAGTCTTCTGTCTTTTGCTGAAAATAATGGTCTCAAACCATAACCACTAACCCGCTCACCTCTCTTCATACGAAAATACTTAAATCTCGACACAAGGTCCAGCTACCTATGTGCACAACCAGTTGCTTTAACGCGCTAGTTCCTTCGTGAGATCCCCTTCTCGTCACCGACTACGCATATCATTTACTGGGTTAAAACTTTTCGCTTACTTTCCATTCGCTCTTTTCTAAAAAACGATGCTCACGCACGTATTTAAAAAGGCTATTAGTTGAGTGTATGGTTGAACTTTTGCCTGTAATTACGTTAATTATTAATTTATCCTTGCAGTCTGGTCATTTCCCTGAAGTATGGAAAGAAGCAATAGTAACGCCTTTATTGAAGAAGTGTGGATCTGACTGGTCCAATTTTAAGAATCTACGTCCTGTCAGTAATTTATCCTATATTTCCAAGCTCACGGAGAGTGCTGTTGCTGATCAGATTCAGTCGCACTTGGCTAAGAATAATCTGTATCCAGTGTTCTAGTCTGCATACAGGAAACTTCATAGTACGGAAACAGCTTTGGTGAAGGTTCACAATGACATTCTGACAAACATGAACACGTAGCATGTGACTCTCCTCGTTCTGTTAGACTTGAGCGCCGCCTTCGATACTTTGGATCCTAGTATTTTGCTAACACGTTTAAGATCAAAGCCAGTGGGTCTGAATGGAGCTGCTCTTTCGTGGTTCTGCTCTTATCTATCGGGAACAACACAACGAATATCTGTTCAGGAAGCGCTTTCAAATGTATTTTATCTTCGTTATGGAGTTCCCCAGGGATCATGCCTAGGTCCCCTTTTGTTTAACATATATTCAAGCAAAATCTTTGACATTGTCGATCGTCACCTTGCAAAAGTTCATTTTTATGCAGATGACTCCCAGCTTTATTTATCGTTCAACCCAAGCTGTGCTTTTAGTCAAGATGAGGCAATTAGATCAATGGAAACCTGTATCTGGGACGTTAAGCAGTGGATGACCTCGGACAAACTTATGCTTAATGACGACAGAACCGAATTTGTTGTTACAGCATCACGACATCTATTGAAAAAGGCTGCTGTTAACACTATCAGGGTAGGGGATTGCGATGTAAGCAAAATGTCTTTTTGCGGAATTTGAGTGCGTGGTTCGATGATCAACTTACTATGGCCGCACACATAACCAAAATATGAAGTGCTGCTTTCTATCACTTGCACAACATTACACGCATAAGAAAATACCTTTCAATGGATGAAGCTGCGACTCCTATCCAATCTTTTGTTAGTATCCGAATATACTACTGTAATAGTCTGTTATATGGTGTGCCTAAGTGACATATTGACAATTTGCAGAGAGTTCAAAACGCAGCCGCCTGCAGACTTGTCGTTTATATGCAAGGCAAATTTTGCCATAATTTACCCCAGTGCTCCATCAGCTGCCTTGGCTTCCTGTCTCATTTCGTATTAATTTTAAGACTTTACTTTTAACTTTCAAAGCCATTCATTTTGTGGATTACAGGTTTATTGTTTGATTTAAAATATAAATTTATTAATGGGAGCTTCGCTTTTATCCCTGGCTAAATCTATATATCTTTTGTCTGGCAGGCATTAACTTTAGAGTTCATCTTCTCCTTTACGCGCATTTGATAACATACATGTACATCAAGAGTGAAAATTTGCGCGTTATAAGTAATAAAATTGTTATTACGAATTATTTTTATTGTATTATTATTATTATTATTATTATTATTATTATTATTATCAGACAAAACTGTCAAAACTGTGCCTACTGGCTTACAAGGACTTTAATAAAGAATTGAACATTGTTTGATTTCCAAACTTAAACAACTGTAAACGCAAAGTATTAACAAAAATCTTGCATTTTTAAAATAAAAGTTATTGATTTTGCAGTTTCTACCTGTTTTTTCTGCAAATCAATTTCTTAATCATCTCCTTCTTTATGTCCCTCTTGAAGAATGCATATGCCCAAGGGTTCATGGCAGAATTCAGGACTAACATGGGTATTTTATAGACTGTATCATTACATTTGAGATCAAGAAGTGCTACTAAACTGCAGCGCAAATATATTGCATAGCAAACGAGAAACGAAAAAATCTCCCAAAACATGGCAAATATGTTAACAAATTTCGGCATAACTGGAGCAGGTAAGAAAAGTAAAGTTATGACAAATACCACAGGGATTGCCCAGGAAACAAAAATCATTTTGATAACACGACCTCGGCTCATAAAATTTAGATACTTTAAAGGCGTAACAATCGCCACGTAACGATCCAGAACTAAACTGCACAAGCTTGTCACTGCTGCCTAGCCGACCAGCCATCGTATTCGATTGATATTACATCTTAAAGACGATCGCGGATTGTCGCAAGTTTTGACGTTTTCGTAGAAAACCTCTAAAGGGAAAACGTTAGCCCCTACACCGAGATCCGCTACTGCAAGAGAAATGATAAAAGCGTTGGTTTTAGTGAGGAGCCGTCGTTTGCTGCAAACAAGAAAAATAATGGAGCCATTTCCAGCCGCCGCCACAATGGATAGTGTTCAGCCAAGAATCGTGAACCAAGTTTCCATTGAAACAGGACAACTTCAGCTTACGTTCAGCTTGGAGCTGATCGAAAAAAACACAGTTTCTGCTATTTTTGACAGGAGGTGCGACTAAAGGTAACTGCAATCAATAAATCTGTAAAGGGCGATTCTTCATCCAAAAATTCAAATTCAAGTTACCATGTCGTGATCGTTGAACGTAACTTTTGCTGGAAACTTTATACGCTCACGTTAAGGTCCTCGATCGGAAGGAAAGGTAATGATATCTTATAAACATCTGGTAAGGTTTGCGCCTTATCTTTAGAACATAATTTATACCATTTGATATATATGTCAATTTATGATACATTGCTAAGTTGACTGTAGGACAGCAAAAGCATTTATTTAATAATAGACCAGTTAGAAGGGTCTGTTTAAAAGAAACTCACGCTAAACTTAACGAAAAACAATTTTCTGGAGCGAGTCAGGATCCTGTTATTAAATGCAATTAAGCAACTCTGTTTTATTTTTTCTTGATTCACCTGTTGTGAAATCAATAACTGATATCAATTGAGCGATAAAAACTTTGTTGAATGTCAACAGTAAATAAACTTTTATGCAAAGCATGGAAATTCCCGTCCCTTTTTGGTTTGTGTCGCCGCCAGATGGGATTTAGAGGCAATTTAGGCCTGTAAAGTGACAAAACGCAAAAAGCATTTTGAACAATTAGCTGGGTCGTTTTCAGCTTCGTTCTATTTTACTTTTAAATTCGTGGAGACTTGAAGCTCCGACCTGTTATCAAACGCAACAAGCCACTGTGTCTCATTTTGTCATGATTCAACTATTGTTAATTCTGATGACTAATGCCGGGAGACTTGAAGATCGAAAAAACAAACAAACAAACAAACAAACAAGAAACCGAAAAGTTCGTCCATTGGACTTCGTAATCGTGGAAAATGAAATTCGTGCTGCTTCTAAACATGTCCTGGTTGTTCAAAAGATGGCCATGCGTGGCGCCATCTACCAGGGCCCAGTTGTTCAGACGTTGGATACCGCTATCCATCGGATTAATTATACTACCCAGCGGATAAGTAACAGGAAAACCAATTGCGCTATCCCCTGGATAGAGATTTATCCAGTGGATATCGTTATCCTTATCTTTTTTGGGGTCAGATAAATCAGTATAAGACTATACTGTGGATAGGTATTAAGAAAACCAATTGCGCTATGCAGTGGATAAAGAATTATCCGATGGATAGCCTTATCCACGTTTTGACCAACTGGGGCAAAAAGAGTAACAAATCTCCGTCTTCGGATAAACTAGTCTTAGTGAAATTATGACGCCCGCATATTATAAAATCTTTTTATTAACCCTCGGACCTACATGGTGGTTGTATGCCTACCCCTTCTGAGGTTTTTCTAAGTTTTCCCTAGAAGATCAAACATGAGCATCCGACGTTTACAGCAGCTGTTCGTTTATCCCTTGCGTGCATTTTGAGATAAGTTTAGTGATGATTGGTTACCATGGTTACGAAATATGACGTCATAAGTAGCAGGTGGTCGAGCCATTTTTGAATGAAAATGTATGTTTTTTCAACTTTTTCTAACGATAAAAGTAACACTTGCGGATAAAATGAAGCGAAGTACTTATTTTAATATGTGTTATTTGACATGTTAGCCGTTTTTACCTGATCAAATTCTCGGTTAAATCAAAAATGGCGGCCAAGATGGCGAATATGTTTGGTGACGTCACAGGCCTCTAGCAGCGCCACCGCCCATAAAATATAGGAAGACCTTAGATAACAATGACCTCAACCAGGCTGGCGTCCAGCGGTTTTAGTAAAAGCAAGGGTTTGGGTGGGGTGCTCAATCTCGGCGGGCTCATAAAACCCGGTCTTGGTCATTCTTAGTAAGAATTTTCTAAAATATACCTCACTGCTCTTGTCGAGAACATCAAAGGCTTTTCGCTGAAGGTTTAATTGTTTCGAAAAACTGCAACATATCAAAAACTTGAGAGAGCGGTTCCATCATCCCCCTGCCCCCACCACCACTTGTACCATGTTGGGGGATGACAGCATATGCGTCCGAAGGTTAATTCAGTAAAAGTTGTTATCATATACCGTAAAATTCCGAAAATAAGCCCCGGGGCTTATATTTTTCAAAAGCCCTTTTTGAGGGGCTTATTTTTGGAGGGGCTTATATTCCGGAGGGGCTTATATACGGAAAAGGGAAATTTGTGGTTCCAAATCGATTGGGCTAGCATTATAGTTGAAAGTAAATTTACTGTTTTTGCTTTGTTTAACTTTGTATTTGAGGGCAATTTTCCAAGTAGAAGCCCCCAAGGGGGCTTATATTTGGTGGGGCGATTTAACGGAGGGGTTTTTTGCGTTACCGGTTAGGGGGGCTTATATTTTGAGGGGCTTATACATGGAGGGGCTTATTTTCGGAATTTTACGGTATTACTAGATGAATTGCTTCTATCAATGAGTTCTACCTGTTATCCTTTTTAAAAGTTGTTCCACACACTAGTTTTTTAATCTCCTTCTTTATGTCCCTTGTGAAGAAAGCATAGGTAAAAGGGTTAACGGCAGAGTTTGAAACGAATATTGGTATTTTATATCTTACATCGTTACACGAAGTTTCGTGAAAAAATAATAATACAAAATCACAGCGTAGATAAATTTCTGTTAGTCTAGTCTCGTTTGCTGCGTATAAATTCTTGGGAAACGAAATGAACGTCTTTTATTTAGGGGTCAGATTGATAGTAATGTTAAGGGAAACGGGAGTAGGAGAAAGGAAAGAAAAGGAAAGAAATGCCTTCAGTCTATCTGACTGCCAACGTCTTTCTTTCTCCTGAAACTGTTGACACCATGCATAAGCGGAACTTATGTGATCGCTTAAGTTATTAGCATGTTGAGGATATGATCTGTCTCTCCAATGTTCCTATAACTCCCTTTTTACATTTATTATAAATCGATTTTGAGATTAACAAGAAATGTTGTCCTGACTGGCAGTAATTGATGATGTGCGTTTTGCAAGATGAGTAGCATTGTGTTGTCGTGGTGTAAGGGACTGATAATGATGATGATGATGATGATGATGATGATGTTGATGATGAGGAGGAGGAGGAGGAGGAGGAGGAGGAGGAGGAGGAGAAGGAGGAGGATAGAGGTAGCCTGCAATGCAGGCGTTTTCTTCCGGCGCGAGAATGTTTTTGCTCGCGAAAGCGCCATGTTGAAACTCCAAAAGAGAGGAGGAAATGGAGCGAATCAAAGAATGAAGGGGCCCGGTTGCTATTTCTACTCTCATCAATCTCAGGGGCGGATCCAGGATTTTTTTTAGGAGGGGGTGCACTCGTCTCTTGCTCTACTTCAACACCAATAAACCACATAGTTTTTTTTTTTTTTGCAGAATACCAATTGTATTAGAAAACCGCAGGTCATCTCGGGGGGGGGGGGGGGGGGGTGCGCACCCCCTGGATCCGGCCCTGAATCTTTCCCAGTCATAAAATCAAAGATGGTGGCATGGCTACAACAATACGAACACAAACAAGCAGCTTTCGCCCGCCCAAAATACGCCTGCCTGAACTGAACTTCGTGTAGTCCATTTATTCGGTCTGTAATCACTCGTCATTAAACAAATCGGACTCCCGCTACGCGGTCGTCCGATTTTGTTTATCACTCCGTATAATTAATGACCGAATTGGACTCCACTCAGTCCTGTTACCAATTAATCATAACTTCAACAAAATTTGTGATATATAAAGCTCTTTTTTAAAACCAAAGCAGAAAAAATCTAATTATCTTTTTTGCTAGAAGTGAAAAAAAACCATTTAAGCGCCCGCATGATGGCGCTTAAATTGTCCTATTATGGCTGAAATCAGGGCAGTTGATAGCCAATCAGATTTGAGAATTTTGTTATAGTTATGACTATAATCGTGATCGTTTAGTTCATATGACATCCAAACTCATTCGCGGACGTGGATTTCCTTTTTCTCCTCATGAATTGTTAATGATTTTATTAGAAAAAATGGGAAGACAGTTCCCTATCCGTAGTTATGTATATCTGCGATCACTTTAATTTCGTAGTTTTATTCCAAAGTTAGCCCGTTACGGGATATATAAGAAATATAGACTTGTATATAATATATCATACTCAGATAAAATTAAAATGGCGGAACTAAGACAAAGATAAAAAAAAAAAGTCGTGACAGTTATATATTGTGGTCAACTAACACAGCTGACTAAAAGTTTAATATTTTCTTTCAACTCTTCTTTACAGCAGTTTAGAATTCAGTATAGCTGCATAAGCTTGTTACTGATTTGAAGCTATCCAAATAAGACCAGGTTAAACAGAAGCTGCAGATTTAAAGTCCCTGAAAGTTTCTTTAAGAGGAATCAGCAGTTGTTTTGCTTCTGCCGAGCTGTTAACCAGGCCTTTGTAGAGTTCTATAAGGCCGCTCGACTACGTGACTCAAAGGCCTGAGAACCAGGGGAATAAGACAGCCGAAGTTCATATATGCAAACCACACAAGAATGTTCTGCAACCAAGTTTTTACAATATTAATTGACTATGATAAAAATTTATTTCCACTAGAAATTACGATAACGCTTCTTCTCTCTAACAGATAACTTCGATATAATCTTTAAGTGTTCTGTCTTTTCCTGAAAATTAGTGTAAAAACATAACCACAAACCCGCTCTTCATACGAAAACTTGAATACTAAAATCCACAAGGTCCAGCTACCTATGTGCACAACCAGCTGCTTTATCGGCCTAGTTCCTTCGTGAAATGCCCTTCTCATCACCGACTACGTACATCATTTACTGCGTTAAAATTTTGCCCTTACTTTCGAATTCCATTCGCTCTTTTCTAAAAAAAACGACGATCACTTGTTATTTATAAAGCCATTTCAAATCCCGTTAGCCAAGAGAGGATAAAGGGGACAGAGAAGGCATCCCCCATACACACCCTATTCCATAGGTAATTCGTCTCAAGTTATTTTTAGAATCGGGGTAAAGTTACCTCGAGCGCTGCGTGGATCTTTCGTGGAGGTTTTGCATGACTAAACGCCGTGCAAAACATGTCGGGCGAAAGGCAATGACAGCGTAAAGAGATCGGAGCATTCCTGAATATTGAAGCGAAATGAGTCGGCGCTCACCTGGGAAAAGGGAATCGCTAGACTCTTTGACAACCCGTGAAATCAGTTTAACTTGAAGTTGTCGTAACCTCAGCGCTTAATAAAATGAAAAATTTCGCCGGTCTATTGAAACCGGTCGTTTGTACAAAGCAAGTAGGACGCCAAGTGTTATTTTTGTTGAATAATAAAAGACTAATAAAGGAATAAATATCAAACTAGAAATTGCTCTGGTCAAACTGTAAATGATAAATGATCCTGAGAGAATATTCAGTGTGTTAAGGATTTCCCTGCTGTACTGTTAGCTCTATACAAGAGAGGAAGGACGATTCTTTTTTTATTTCAGTTTCGCTGACACAGCTTTAGCAGAAATCTCTCTGTAGTCGTTTTCATCGACAAAACGAATAGCAATATCGCTCTCCGCGTCTTCCGACATTTTATTCTGCGTCAATTCGTGAAGGACGCGTGGCTCTGAGCGTGAGTTATCCACGCGGAACACATTCGCGCTATGTGATTGGCTGTTGTCTAATCCCCCTTGGGATCTGTGGTCTTAAAAATAACTCTAGACGAATAACCTACGGAATAGGGTGTGTATGGGGGGTTGCCTTCTCTGTCCCCTTTATCCTCTCTTGCGTTAGCTTCATAAGAGCAAGGCGGAAGTATTTTACTAAGTCAGGCCAACTTGAGTTCCTACGGCCGAACGATTGGCTAAAATAATAGGCATTACACTGTTATTGTTCCTGGAAGTTTCTCTACAGATCAGTCTTTTAACCATTGCCCTTATATCCCTCTTGAAAAGAGCATACGCCCAAGGATTAATGGCGGAGTTTAAAATCAACAGAGGTATTTTATAACTCAAATCATCACACGGTAAGTTTAGAAGTCCGGCAAAACTACAGCGCAGATAAAGGCTATAACAAATAAGAAACAAGCCTACAACAATTGTCATCATTACAATAGCAGACTTGTCACGGTGTTGGCTAAAACGACTCACTTTTCCTAAGCTAGTTGGCACTCGGTCTTGCTTATAGACAACACGTAACATGGAGACGAAGCAGAAAGTTATAAGAGAACATGCGACAAACTCCACCAAAAGTGTAAACAGATTTATAAACATAGAAATTGAAACATTATACATAACCATGAATAGCAGAACGATGACAAAAACTAAAGGGATTGCCCAAGAAAAGATGATCATTTGAATAACTCGGCAGTTGGTCATAACAGTCAGATATTTAAAAGGTTTGGCGACGGCGATGTAGCGTTCAAGTACTAAACCGCACAAATTAATCACAGACGCGTAACCAAAAAGCCATCTTATAACATATGTACACAACGGAACCGGTGCAGGCCAATCGCGGCAGCTTCCTTCCATATCGCAAACGAAGAAAAAGGGAACGACACTCGCTCCAACACTGAAATCCGCCACTGCAAGCGAGACGATGAAGGCATTGGTTTTGGTGCGGAGCTGCCTCTCATTGCACACAAGGAAAATGATGAATCCATTTCCAGCAATCGTCAGGGTAGACAGAATCCAACCAAGAATCCAAAACCATGATTCCATTTTGAGATTTCCAAATCAGCCGTTTGGCCAGTGGCGGAATCGATTGGACTTCCTCAAACCTTTTCCCTTGTTCGAAGTTTATGGTGTTTGCTTGCCAGCCGATAGTAGCGGAAAACTTTCTGGTTTTACAGATATTGAACGAGGGGAAAGGCTTCTTAACCAATAAACAAAGTAAGGCGGTTAAATTTCAAACCATGCTGGTGTTATTTAGGGAATTAAGCATAAACTTATTATGGATTAGCAATTTTTGGAATATTACGTCTGTCATTATGTTAGGAAAATTTTTTTTTCGTGATCTGGGATAATTGCAAGGAAATTGTATACTACCCGAAGAGTACAAAATCCTTTACCCAGTTATGCGTTTGATGGTCATCAAAAGTGGACCTCTTGACTTAAAGGGGTTATGTCACCGTCCCGGGGGGTACTCCTGGGAATTCTTGGTGGGTGTGTGCCGCCCGGTTCTTCAAATCCTGACCCTATTTCAGACAAAAAAAATGTCATTTTCCTCACCCGTTTTCAGACCTGGTCTCTAAAATCCATACCCGATTTCAGACCTGAAAGACGGTCACAAAACGCAACATTACATGTTTACATAAAACAGAAATTATGTCATCGTTGCTGAGATTAAAAGCGCCACATAAAGATGTCTTCAAATCCATTTCGAATTCGCATATTACACTTTGTTTCTTATTCATTTGAAATTGAAACGACGAACACACTGATTCACAACCGTAGTTCCTTCGTAAACCATACGCGCTTCCCGACCAAAATGGGCAAAATCTATGCCCGTTTTCAGACCAAAACGGCACAAAACCCACACCCTTTTGGCGGCACATACCTATATGGCTTATATAAGGGAGTACCCCTCCTCCCCTCTGGCGTCTTAGCTGCCTAGTTCATTTTGTTAATAATGCCAATTTCGCGACAGGCTGATTCGCTATATGGAACTTGAGTAATTACTTGTGAATGTCAATATCTTAGCTTCGTGTCAAGCAAAATCATAATATGTCTACCAAGCATTAAGCTTATATCAAATGTTACAAGAAACAAATTAAAATGAACTTTGAAAACTCGTTGGGTTAGCAAGGTTTCAAAAACCACAATTGCATTCAATTTCAATCTTCTTCAAGCTTTGTCTATACGTGACTCAGTTATATTTGATGTATTATTTATACCTTCATTTGATGTTAAAAGTAGTTATTTTTATGTTTCACTCAGCTTGGTGGCACTTCTTACTGTTTGAAGTTTGATAAATCCCGTGGCACATCTCCTTTTAAGGAAATAATTTTGGGCAGGGGTGTATCAATACCATAAACCGACAGGAAAAAAGCATGAGCCGCTTTTAATTCACTGTCGTTCCTAAAAGGGACTGAATTATCGTATCAGTTTCCCTTGTTGAGTAGCAGGTGTTGGTTTATTTTTAACAACTATTTTGAATTAGAAATTCTGAGATATTGCACTGCGGCCTCCGTGAAAATTCATATCACTTGACTAATTGTTTTGAGGATGCTGTCTTCCTCGGAAGAATTGTCATACCCGTGGAAAGAAAGAAAAAACGCCGACTCTGTTCCTGAAATCTGAAGCTCAGCACTATTCAGGAAAGGGCATATAAGGCGGCCCGGTGTTTTTAGTTAACGATCATTTAAGTTGCAGTTCAAATTTTAGAAGCAAGATCTTCCGGTATGACGTAATTCGAGCATTGAAAATACAGTAAAATTCCTGATCAGAGTCTGCACTGTTCACATATGCGAAAACATTCCTGTCAGGCGGCTAGATGGTTGGCCATATCATCCAGGGCCCGTTTCCTCGAAAGATGGTTAAATTTAACCCAGGGTTAAGCCAGATTTAAGCAAGGTTTTCTTGTCCAAAAACATGTCACTCGAGGTTAAAAAATATTGTGGTGTCTTTATTTCGATATTCAGTGATGATAACGCAGAATGTTACTCTAAGCAATGCATAGGAAGGTAAATACAAAAAGTGGAACAAAGTTTTTCAATCCAGGATTAGCGCCTAAATTAGCGCTAATCGGCCTTTCAGGAACGGGCCCAGGCCTTCTCTCCTCCCGGAAGAGAGCCGTTTGTGCCTGGGGACGAGACATAATTAATTCGAGCCCAGATCTCCATCGCGTAGGAAGCCATTTTGGATTTCTTGTTGCACGTGTGGTTTTGTGAAGTTTATTTTTTCCAATGTTATGGCGTTTGAACTACTTGGAAGGGTGGCTCACCGATTTATTGGTATATCCGTAGGTCTGGGGATGGGAGGACTGCTAATTTACAAGAGTGCAGCAGAGGTTTTTCCTCGACAAACCTGCAAAGCTATCACTGGGCTCAAAACTGACGAAGAGCCGAGGACCCACGTTAAAGTTCCTGAACGCTGCAAAATACAGTTTAATGAGGTGGCGAAGACGTTCGGTTACGAAAATGTAGAAGATATCGTGTTGTTTATTAACCAAGGCGCTTATCCAATTTCGGCTGGATCTCCTTCTTTACCGAACGGATCTGTAGTAGGGTTACCAAAATGGTTTCTGTTTGAGAGTGAGCAAGACATTGAAAAGTCTGGAATAAGTTTTAAAGGAAGAGACATCAAATGGGATTCAGAACTTGGAGTTATGATCAAGGAATGTCTAACTCCAACTGATGATATGATAGCTTTTGCAATCGGCCATGAACTTGCCCGAATCCAGCGTACAGATTATTTGGTTATTAACGCTGTTCTTGCTCCAACGTGGTTGTACTTCACATTTAGGATTGCCAATGCCACTCCACGATTCTTTAAACTTCGGACAGTGCTTGACATAATTCTTAAGCTTCTTCTCTGCAGGATGAGCTACCTTTGTTACAAACTTGTCAATGGATATCTCTATCACAATGTAGTTTACAATGCAGACGAAGTAGCTGCTAAATGTGATCCTAGAGTGCTCATAGGAGGTGTAGATTTTCTCTCCAAGAGAATTCAGCTCAACTTAATTCTGCGTAGATTGCATGGTAGGGATGGAAAAGACTACTACACAAAAGAAGGAAATGAAATTGAATCCTATCTATATCCACTCTTGACTGACAGGCTTGAGAAATTGAAAGCTCTTCAAGGCCAAAATACAGGTATGAATTGATTTCATGTATTTCCCCTAGGGGAAAAAAGTAAACTGATTTCCTAAAGGGAGGCCAGAGTAATAAGTGATTTGCCATACTGTCAACTGCTTTTGGAGCGGCACCCTAATAAATTATGTCTGCTGTGGAGAGATTTCCACCTCATATAGATTCAAAGTGAATAACTAAAGAATTGCAGTGATAAACTCCCAAGCAACACTGGAAAAAAGTCGTGTCCAGACATCTGAGGCAAATATATTTTCTTTCTAGTTAGGTAATTTTTTCTTAGACTCGCTTGCACAGTTGGCAAGGGTCAACACAAGTCATCTTGTAACTATAAAATCATCAACCACTTGACAAGCAGGTAATGACCCTGAAAAAATGTGAGAGACAAGCAAGAAATCAAGTTTTTTAGCACCCTTTTAAGCACCCATTTTATAAACCCTTCAAGTCCCAATACTGACCAACATCAATTTTCTCCTAATGATATCCATAGATTGTCAAGAGCAAAGTCTATGAAAATTAATTAAATGATCACAAAGAGAAAAATCTTTGATCTTTAATCAAATTCTCTCCACTAATTTTTCAATGAAATGTATGAAGATCAGTCTGGAGAATTTGTATGTAGATATTGCGGTTTAAAGGGTTAAGGAGGTCTGCATGTTCTAGTGATATGGGTTAGGAGAAAATGACTGTATTTGACTGTATAGTGTAGTATTATATTGTTTTTACTGATGGCTACCAGAGTGCAAGGACATTGCATGCCTTCCACCAATGTGGCCTCAGTTTGAGTCCCGCTTGATGTCAACTGTGAGTTGAGTTTTTAATTGGTGCTCTTCTCTGCTCCAAAGGGTTTACCTCTGGGTCTCTGGTTTTCCTAGCCTGCGCCACAGATGAAACTAAACTCTGGTTAAGTCCGTCTGCAAAACAGCACTGAAATCCTCGTTCTGGGCTCCCATCTGTTTACCACGATTTTAGTATGCACCATGACTGGCCTGGTAAAAATGCTATTGTTGATTTGCCAATCAGTATGAAAGGAAATTCAAAACACATTTCTGGTTATTCGTTGAATCCATTTGGGGCCAAGAACAAGGATCTTGGCGCTGCTTTGCAGACGTTTCTAACCTAGGTTAAATTACATCTGTGATGCAGGTTATGGTTTTCCCTTCTCCTAAAAAAAAAAAAAAACATTTCCAATTCTAAGTCCATTTGGACAGTGTCTCCAGTTTGTTGGGGACACTTAGAGAGCCACAAGCTTGATCAGTTCTAGGAATTGTCATGTGTTACCCTCTCTAAAATAAGACTGGTTACTTAGTTTGTGTTTATTTGATTGTCATAAGTCAACATTGGCAGTTACGTAAATGTGGGGTCTCTAAAACAAAACAAAAAGTTACTTTTACACAGGCACCCAAAGTAAACAGTTCAGTCACTTACATGTATACCAGGTACCCAATATTCCCTGCCTCTGTCCTGACCTTGTTTGCTTTTTGAGTCATGCTAACAATAATAAATTGTTATTGTTTAAGCTAGTTTTTACAATCACATTAAACCCAACACAGGGATGTTTACTTGCCTGATCGTCATGTAAGTTATGTCACCAACATGTATATTTAGATGGCATAATAAAGCAGTAGCATATAATTTTGGCGCTGCCAGCTAATTCAAATTGTGAATCCAACTTGGTGGGAAGGAAAGATTCTGTGGTATCTTGTCTATAGTTTTCTTTTTGCTGGTGCCCTAGTCTGCTGCTTGTGTCAGTAACAGCATCACAAAGTTGAACTTCCATTAAGTGACCCTCAGGGTACTGACTAGTGGCCACTTAATGCATGTTGGCTGCTGAATAGAGGTTTGTCATAAGTTAGCATGCATGTAATCTTTACCAGAAAAACCCCGTGGTATTTATTTCGAAACAAACCTTGCAACGGGAACAGCATTGCTGGTCTACTATCAGTCATCACCTTCTATTTCAGACTTAATTTTCCTTTGTCATATTCTTAAAATAAAACCAAACTAAGAGTATCAAGTGGTTGATGGAGATGAAGACAATGGAAGAACTCTTGTTGGGATGGCCAAAAGGTGGCCACAGCCACTTTATAGAGGTTTAACTTCCCATTCTTTTCTACAAATTATTTCAAGACTGGTTACTGGTCACTTAATAGAGGGTGGTGGCTTAATAGGTGGCCGCTTAATGGAGGTTCAACTGTACACTGCAAAGATACTTCGAGCTTCAAAGCTGCATAGAGCTGTGAGTACATTTTTACCTGTTTTGTGGTATTAAATCATCAACTCTTAACATGTCTTCCTTTTTGCAGAGCCTGAGGATGTGGTTAATGAACAAATGCCTATTGTTGGGAGCAAGTGATTAAAAACTCTTGGTTGTGATCTGTCAACTCTAAATGAGCTCTAGCGGCAATCAGGAACATATTTTTTAAGCAAGAAATCGCATGATTCTTATACTTGTTATGCGGTATTAAAAGACTGCTGTATTGTTAAGGAAAAGGCTTTTGAAACTTAAAATAAATAAATAAAAAAAATAGAACAGATCATTTCCTTCTAGTTATAGTCTGTTTAAATTGCATGAATAAAGATACCGGTACTCCTGGGACACAGGTATTATTTTGTGTCAGAAAGGTTTAAAATGTAAGGTTCAAACTAAGATACATGTACATGAAGTTTTTAAGCCCCAGTATCCACATACAGCTGATCTCCATACATTTCAATTAAGGAATTAGTTGAAAGAATTTGTTAAAAGAGCAAAGCATTTTCCAGTAGGTGTTTATTTTTTTCCCCTCATAACCTTTTCTCTTGGTTTTATCTTGGTATTTCGTAGGAGAAAATTAATGTTGATTACTCTTGGGACTGAAAGGGGTAAATATAACAGGGTAAATAGTGTTAGCCTCTGTAAACTCTGAACTGCTGGATACATTTTTTTATTGCTTACATTGTACCTACAAAAAAGTCTCCACTAACCCATTTGTTTTGAATTTTATCCTTGGCACCTTCATGGTGAGTGTCATTGAGTGGGTATAACTGTCAGTCTGTCTTAATTTTAGTTTCATTCGGAGTAGTCAAATGTTGGCAGAATACTACCGTAAATGACTTATAAAGGCCGGGGCGTCTATTTAATTTTAGGGGTCCAAGCGGGGGCGTGTGATAGATGGGAGGTGTTTTAAAGAAAGAGGCGTTTATTCTCATTGCTGTAACAATCTCAACAATACTAATATGCTTTCCACAAAAATATCAAGGCTCTCTAGAGATCCATATTAGGGATCGAGCTTAAGCAACAACGACGGCGACGGCTACGAAAACGTCGCTTAAAAAGTGAATTTGCGCTGCTGTATCAAAGTTCAGGAAAAGAAAAGGAAAAATGACTTTTGTTCCCGTGCACGACAAATCGTGACATTAGGCATTTTCACGTCGTAGTTGTGCAGTGACGGCAAGGAAATGTACAAAAAGACTTGATGCACGTGCAAAGTTGTTGTTTTCCCAATCTAGACCTATTGCTTTTTTGCCGTTCTTGTTGACGTCGCCGTCGTCGTTGCTTGAGCTCTCCCTATAACTCTTTGAAATCACCACATTGATCGGTCAGAACTCCTCGCTCATTGTTATTGTGTTGTTATCATTAGTCTATCTTTACTTTAAACTTGACATCGAACAAGTTGAAATAATCAAAGCTTTGTTTATCAAGAAAGAAACTGAGTGAACTGAATGATTTTGCACCTTTCTGCGAATTCCTAGTATTTTGGACTAATTCTCATAAAGGGCGTCTATTAGACAGGGGGCGTTTATTAGAAACGGGCGTCTAATAAAATTTTTACAATGTACAAGGGGCTTTTATTAGATAAGAGGCGTTTATTTGGAAGTGGGCGTTTATGTAGATCATTTACGTACATTTACGTACATCAACTTGAAGCCAATTAATGCTGATCCAGCGGTAACAGTCCCCTTCCCCAGGAAAGATAAACAACACTGCAGAGGTTTACGCCCTCTATTCAAACAGCACAGGGTCTCTTCTGTCTCCTTCCGATAAATTGATAAGGTCGATGGAGACAAGGCCAGTCGCCCAACATCACTGCGCAATTATGCCATCATCTGAAGTGTTTCAAGCTTTTAATCATGACCAGCATGATCTTACCTCCGACTTTTTTTAAAGACTCTGGTTGGTGGTCTTGCGGTTTTTTGAATCTCTAACCTCCTGTCCACACACTGGCTCTCCCTCAGCTGAGCGGCAAACTGGGTTGAGGGGTAGAGTAAATCAGATTACCCTTGTGGTACACCGCCAAAATGAGGCTACAGACGCCTGTTCTGGATGAGAAAGACACTAAAAAAACTTCCTGATTTAATGATTTAATTAATTTATTCTTACGAAAAAGACGTCGCATTTACAGCAGTTAAAAGGGATGCAATGTTATAGATTAGGTATATGAAAGGGGTACCATTTGTGAGTATAAGGTATACGAAAAGCCCACCTATCAGTTTATATAATATTTGTGTTGCAAAAAAAATTATATGGCCAATTTTTACTTACGACACCAGACAGGAGATGTTATTTTTTATTAGGTTGAAACCAGGGGAAGCAGTTGAAAAGTAGCTTAACAGTCTGGCCGTCTGGATCAGCGTGTTCTTATTGACTAAAATTCTCGCAGTGATGCCTTTTGCGCGGAAACTGGCCACATGTCGAGTTTTGATTTGATTTTGTTGATTATCTGTATCTTTTGTTGATGTGCTTAAGTGATCAGAAGACTGCTAAAAGATTTTAAAATTACGCTGTGATAAACCTGCAGTAAGTGAAAATGGTGAAATAAAAGAGGGTCTATTCCATGTTATCGAGGTATCAAAATGTTTAAAGAAAAAAAAGCAGAGAAAGAAACAGTATACACCTTTAAAAAGTGGACAAAAAAAGACGTTAGCTCGTCGAGCTCATGGTTTAAAAGTCTTTAAACCTTATGAATGAATCAGAGCTTAAACAAGAGCATATGAAGGCCCGTTTGAAACTGGTACGCGATTTGGAGACAAGAATGTGGCATTACCCGCAGATCTTGGAGTTGGTTTTAGCATTTTGGTTATTAACAAAGGAAGTCAGTGTCTCAAAGTGGTATCCTTCTATTACGTTTGTCCTTCCTGAATTTGTTCGTCGTGGCGGTGGTCAAAGTTAGGCGGTGCCAATCGCCCAACCAACCCATGCGGTGCTTTTTTTTCTTTTTCTTTCGGAAATGATAATTTATAATGACGTCGATAATTAAAGATTTCCTTTTATTAATTCAAGGCTAAGAGCCAAACCTTTCTTTATTGAAAATGAGTTCTATTTGTATAGGTAATAGCATGATTTGTAGTGATATTTGGCATAAATACCACGAGTGATATTTCGAAATTGTTATACGTAATTTCACGAGCCGTTAGGCGAGAGAAATTTGAGACAATTTTGAAATATCATGAGTGGTATTTATGGCAAATATCACGTACAAGTCATGCTATTATTTGTTTATACTACCACCCGCAAAAGGTTTGTAATTTTCACACGTAGGTATTTCAAATTAAGCTGAAATACCACTGCTCTAAGCCAATCAAATTGCAGTAATTTTTCATGTAGTAGTATAAGCATGAGAATAGAAAATCATTTTTCAAACCATAGCTTCGTACTAGCCTCGCTTTGAAACGATGGCCTATTCGCCGAGAAGGGAACTGGAGTTGAAATGCCGTCCTGCAATTGTTTCTGGAATTGTTACTGGGGGTCGCGCGCGCCGGTCAGCGGTTGGCTAATTTTATTTCCTGTCTCTAGTAACAGTCCCTAAATCAAAAGATCCTTGAAGTCTTTGCGGAAGTTAACACGGCCGTCTCGTTCTTCAGTGGCGAACTTGGCACGCTCGTCGGCGGAGACAAATACTCTGTAAATTAAGTTTGTAAGAAACGAAGCACTCGAATGAAAATGGAATGGAAATTGTTTTATTACTTTGAGTGCTTAGAAATGAAAAAGTCTAATACTGGAGACCAAGTTAAAAAAAGAAAAAATGATAGGAAAAAGATGGGTGTTTGACCTTCTCTTTTTTAAAACGGGAAGTTCTAATAGTCTGTATAAGCCCGGACCACCTTATCGCGGAAAACAAATACAAAGAGGGTTGAAAGGGGACACTTATCCTATTTGCTATCTCTTGACCAACAAGTTTCTAGAGTTTTCTCAAACACACACCGATGAAGACATTAATACATTTGTACTGTACTAGACAGAGATACTTGATCTTTAACTTAATTGATTTAATAATTTTAAGGTTTGTTTGATTGATATCATATATTCAAAATGAACACATAGGACCATAGGCAGCCGTTGTTGGTCATCGAAAACGTTTTGGACTACGATCTAATTAATCATTTTAAGGTTTGTTGGATTTATATTTTATGTTCAAAATGAACGTAGTCAGGAGGATAGGCAACCGTTGTTAGCCGCCATCGCGCGTTTTGGAGCTTTGTTTGACGTGCTAGAATACTGCCCAGGGCCATGGGAGATATTAGGGCCATTTATACGAGGAAAAATAAGACGCGTCTTACATAAGACGCGTCTTAAATAAGACGCGAACTGTACCATTTATACGAGCATGTCTTATCTTATAAGACGCGTCTTAGCTAAGCCGCGTCTTATTTTAGACGAAATGTGCCGTTTATACGGAAAGTTCGCGTCTTATTTAAGACGCGTCTTATTTTTCCTCGTATAAATGGCCCTATTATATATGCCTAAATAAGCGATTTCTTCGGCGGAATACGATCTACTCATTTCATTGTGTGTATATGATATTTAATATGCCCAGCTGAGAAGCTTACATTCTTAAAAGAGACCGAACTTCTTAATTTTGTTTGATGCATTACCAGTAATCAGAGCTGTCAAGCTTTCACCCGCTGATAAAAAGACTCATGCAGTCCGCTGGATTTGATTCATCGTTTCAGTGAATCAGTACATGTACGTAATTCAATAACTATCTATCTCGCTACCCTGCTTAAATCCGGCTTACATACTAACAAACTAACTTCTGAGGGAAACGTTACTATGAGAACCCGCGGTGGGTATGGTCCCTATGATGGCCCATACGGGGAGGCTCCGCCCAAAAAATAAGGGGTACCTTTTTCAGTCCTCAGGTATTTAAAAGTAAAAGGGTAGGGAAATCTATTATTTAAGGAAGGAAATTTGGTAAAATTGTTTCGAAAGGACACACCTTACGGCTTGATCGTTTTGACTTATTAAACGTCAAGCGAAAATGGCAAGAGGACTTCTTGTCTTAGTCCTTTATTCTTCATGATTAAGTAGGGATACCATGTTTGGCATCGAACCTTTTTACCGAAGTAGTAGCATAGTTGACTAAAATAGTACTAGGTACGCATAGGTACGTACCAAAAGTCCTGAATCCGGCCCCTGTGTTACGGATATCTTAGGCCATTTTTTGTGTCCTCAGTGTGATGATCTGGCCTGATTTTGCAATCCTGTCTTAACTCGCTTGGTTATGCATGCTGAAAAAAAAAATGTCCTTCGTTTAGCTAACTGCTGCGAGCCGAAGACTTAGCGTTGTTTCGCAAGCCACAATTCTCACTTTCTCACTTTGTCGCTCACTGCCCATCAGTTTCACGCGTCAACACAAATCACGAAGCCACCGAATTAAACAAGTGTCGTGTAACTAAAATGATATACTAAAATACCAATTTTACAATACAGTATAAACTTTTCGGTGAGTAGATTCAGTTGCTTCTGGTGACGTTACAATTGAAAATTTTATTTAGCGCAGGATTAACCGCAATGTAGAGGAAGTTTATTTTCTTCACAAAAAAGTAAGAAAGGGTAATTTTTTTCGAAATATTAGGTTTTACATACAAGCCCCTCTCTGGTAATGTACTTCTGAGCGCTCCAATAGCGAGTTTAGGCTGCCTGTTTAATAGCGAGGAGATATCCTGCAAAAAAGTCCGAAAAGTTCAATTTGAAAAAGGCGTTCAAGGTAGGCTGAGTCAGCCCTTTTAAGCACGTCAAACTAAACTGATAAGGATAGTTTTGCACAATCAAAATATTCCAAGCGTTTTTACGAAACATTCCTCGATAAGTGCCCACATATCGAGTACTGACCCAAGATGTCGTGGGGGAAATGACAGAGTTGCAGAGCGTGAAAAAACAGTTTGTCTTCTACCATTGCCTTGATCATTAGTTGAAGAATTAAATACATTTCCCAGTTGTGGACTCAGTGTTTGCATTGCTTTGAAAGCCATACAGTCTTTAAGCACTCTAAATTGCTAAGAAGTATTGGATAAAGGAAAGAAAATCTCCCTCGTCTTCTTAGATATGTAAGATAGTAATCACATATCTTGTTTGCACCACCACACGAAGAACATGCATGTGGAAAAAGCATCTTTGTTTTAGCAGACGTGTCAAAGGTCCATGATAAATTGGGTCGTCTGTTTGTAACATTGGAGTTTGATTATTACTTCGTTTTCTCAAAAAAAAGTCAAGTCATTGAGCTATATAGACCGACAGAGATGGTTATCATTAATTAGCTTTATGGCTTAAAGCCAATGTTCTATCAGTCAAGATACTTCAAATGTTTTAATAGTAGTAACATTTGCGGAGACATCTGTAATGTTCTGGTGTAAACGACCACGAAAAGGACAGTGAAAATGCTGTCGCCGAATTCAAAAAAGTATCATGAGGGACTTAATCCTAACGTTTTCAACTCAGTTACAGCAATTTTTGCTTTTACGTCAACAGGTTATGGGGAAAATTAAGCACTTGTCACAACATCAGTTCACTTTACAATTGTTTAACGCATATTTAGTGAGTTCATTTAAACCACACATCATGTAAGCTCATAATGTATATCAATAAAGGGCTTTTAACCAATGGAATTTAAGCTTTTTTGTAATAAAAGTGGCGGAACAAAGGGTATTCCTTTCAAGTCAAGTCAAGTACACCGGTATGAGAAGATTTCTCACTTGAGATCGAGACTTAGGGAAAGAAAACAAACCTAGCGGGAATCTTCCGGCCATTATCTTCATAAAATTACGAAACAAAACTACAGAAACCGAACGCAGCCTCAACTGGAAAAGTAAAGGTGAGAATTCCTTTTCATTCTCTCTCTCTCTCTATCTCAACTATTAGCTTTCACTGAATTCGAGACGGTGCACTTTTCCGTCTTTTTAAAATCACATTGAATTCTTTTCCTTGAGGGAAATTGTTTTCAGACCGACTGTAGAGTAACACGATTTCTTGTAAAAACACTGCAGGATTAAATCCATTGAGAGGATTTATCATGACTCTTCTACTTTCTCTTCAACAGTGTGTTCTCTAAATTTCGCACGACGTAAAAAGGGGTTGAATTTGCCCGATCAAAATCTGAAAAATATGCAAACAAAATTCTTTAAAATTGATTCCCTTCTTAGATCTCTTCTTCTATTACCAAATCTTCACTATGTGTTTGAAACACGAACCGTAAAATAACTAAAATTTGTTTGACTGCGTACAACTCAAATTGTTGAGCAAAAATTGCTTCAAGGCGCCTATCTCAGAAACCGACCGCATCCGTTTCCCATTAAGTTCAGGACATTCAACTTTTTTGACAAGAGCAAATAGTCATGATCAAACCTCTATAATGGTAAGGGAATTTTAGTTTGGTTTTGCAGTCTTTCCCAAAAAAAGAAAAAAAATAAATAAGAAGAATGAATAAATAAGATGAAACGAGGATAGAGTTTGAAATAGGCTTTTACCTCAAATAAGTTCAAAAATGAGAGAAACAAATCCAAGTATCGTTCTTGAACTAATTTGTCCTTGAAAAGTAATTTACTGATGTAAGCGTCTAATGACATTACTTGGCAGCGGAAAAAAGTTGTCATTTTAAGAGAGAAGGTAGTGATTCACGCGAAAAAAAAAAGGTGCTCCTAGCACAAGCCAGAATTTCCCTTGAAAGAATTTATCGCGACATTGATGTCGTGATTGTTATAAATCAAATTAATGACATAATCAGCGTTCGCGGAATTTTGTTTGTTAACTGTAATCTTCGTTGACATAAGTCTATCAAATCGATGTAGTTAAATGCGGTAAAACACAAATTAACTAAACATCTTATACTCTGGCGGTGGTGATAGAAGACAAAAGACTTTGAGAAAGACTTCCTCGTTTTGTTCTTTTGTTTCTGGTTGTCTGTAACTGACCATAGCATCGAGCACGCCCCCCAACATTAACCAATACTTAGACATCACGAAAATTCTAATAAATTAAAATATGTATTTGGCATGGATTTAAAACCAACACATTTCCACTTGGTTTTCACAGAAAATTTATAAAATTTTTAGGATTTATATCAGTGACGAATTAGACTTTACATCGCGAGAAATAGCCCCCCTCCGCAAATTTGGCAATCGTATAGCGTGATCTTTTGTTTCCGACTGACAACGTTTGTGGCCATCGTGTCTGGGTACACTTCAAGAAAATAACATCAAACCGTCATTATATTTTACAAAGGTTGAGTAATTATAGTATTCAAACCAATTTGACTTGTCTCAGTGCCATATACGATTTACCGTAAATTGGTGCAAAACCAAACGGAAGGAAGTGGGTGTGATATGACCCAGCTGGATCACGAACTTTTGAATTTAGACCACTGGGATTGAATTATTGAAAGAAAATATTGATGAACTTTTAACTTTTACTTATGATAATAAATAGAAACGTGCTATGGTCATTTATACCTCTTATACACTCCTCAGCGGTCATTTAATTTATATCTGTCAAGAAGGTGGCTAGACGGCAACCTTGAAAAGCTATTGAAGTTTACAAAATGGAAGACTCTTTTACGCTCCTTGATGTCATACAAAGAGGCGCGCATCTCCTGAGCTGGCCATTTTCAGCATTTTGTTGTTTGATTTCAGTATCAGAGAATCTCAGATTGTTTTCGCTTTGTATGCAGTAAAACAAGTTTTTCTAATAATTTTTCCTTTGCATCAGGGTGTTATGCGGCCAGTTCTAAGTTGCATTGTGACTATTTTTAAAGTTATCAACAATACTACTCCTGACTTTGACTCTGATCAGTCAGTCGTATTCTCTTTAGTGAGCAGAGAAACTTACGGATTTCGCGTCTTCCTGACATTTTCAAGGCCGGGAATAACAGGAAAAAGAAAAAAGCGGAATTCGTTTTTTTGATGTTAGGGATCCTGGAGTGTATCAATGAGTATTAATTTGATCAAAATGGTGAACATACGGGTCTGGGGTGAAATATATTCATACCAAAACCATGTTAATGACGGAGAATATATCCAGCAGTCTTCGCAATGGTGGCTGCTAAGGAACGAGGGCCTTATTACAGAACTGTAGTACTTCTCTCAGTTGCCGGATCCCACTCTCCTTTGATCTTGTGTATATAGCCGTGACTTACCTCGATCCCGAATGTTGTAAATTATTAAAAAACAAAAAATCAAAGTGCGATCAGGATTTATTGCACAGTTGCATAATAAGAGCTACTGAAATGCTAAACAAAGCAACGCAATTACTGACTTTTCTTGTAGATAAATCACTAATAGCTGCTCTCGGATTTCTGAGAACCAAGAAATTTCGTCTTACTTCAATTGTAAGAATGCAAACTCTGTTATGGTTATTCATGGGACTCAGCATACTACACAGTTTATGCCGGCATGAATTGAGCACGTATTTTATTAAGTTAAGTATTTCCAATCAGGGCTTTTCAATGTACATATCAATTTACAATTATGAAGTGAAATAACTGCAAAAGATCTATATCAGTTATGAATACTAAAAATCTTAAGTTCAAAATCTCCTGCAGATGAAATGTAATGACTGACTATAAATCTAAAATTGATGAAATACAAATGGTACAAATTAAACTGTAGTAAAGTAACGGCCAAGTACTGAGTACGTGCGCGGTGCACTGAACAGACTGACATTCTAGTATTTTCTTTAACTGCTTTAATCGTCGTCCATATTGTTCCAATTTGTACTGTTCTATCATGGAAGCTTCTCTGTCCAGACTTACATTTTGGATTGTACTAGTGGACTGCTGGGTACCACCGGTTCTGGTATCCGGTCATCTCGCCATTAAGAAGTATAGTATCTTAATACTTATTGAAAGGACAAGTGTCTTAAAAGAATTCTTTCACTTTAAATTTATAATGAAATTTAAGGAGGTAAGGTTCAAGTGACAATATTAATCAACTTTCATAAGAAAGGCTGTTGGATTTTAAACAAATCGGACCTCTCGAGCAATGCAAAATAAGGCGTATATTAAGGTACTAAAAAGTCACGATTATTCACAAAAAATAGAACTAAAGATGAGAAGTTCGAAGCAAGGTGTCAATTAAATTCGATAAACTTATATTTGGGCTTATTTAAACAGTTCCAATTATTGCAGAGTTATTATGTGGTGGCGAGTAGACTTCTTGGTGGCGAGATGGTTGGTGGCGAAATGGTTTGGTGGCGAGATGACCGTAAACCCCGGTTCTACCGCTTGAGAGAGAGGGTGCATGTCGTTCATAGACCTTCGAACTCAGCTCCCAAAGGCACTCTAGATGTGCACATTTCAAGGAACTACATTTTAAATCGTTGTGTTTTAAGTGTTGAAAATACTAGACGCGGAAGAGGAAAAGGCGGAAGGTGGGAGTTCTAATTCGCAGCTAAAAAAAGACTAATTTTTTTTCAGAATGTTTCAAATAAAAGGCAACAGCTGCTAAACTGTAGTTTGACCTGGTGGTGTCAGTTTTTATTTACCCTGTGTGGAAAATGGGAATAAATAAACAAGACTTAAACAAATAAATAAATAAATAAAATCTAATTAACAGTTGAAATGAATACTAGTGAGCTTTAAGTTTTTCTCTCTCTAATTTTCTTTTAAACAACTCGAACAATATCCCCGATAAAAATACCCTATCCAAACTATATAAAATGGTTGGGGTTAGGTTTACAGGGCATACAGTTTATTCTGATACATCCGCTTAACTTTCTTGAGATAAGACGACCACCATTATCATATATTAAAGCCGTCGTTATCCAATTATCTCATAGCCATAAAGACGAAAACAACCTTTATAATCTTTTTAAAGTAATATTATTTGTTTACCAATATGTCCCACGCACGCAATGAACGGGAAAAAGCCAGTTAAGAAGCTACCTTACCCGGCACCTATGAAAAGGGTTGACCTCATTCAACTCGCAATCAAAGCAAACAAGAAGCTGGTAGAGACCTCAGTGACTGCTTCGACCAGTCGACTAAACAGTTGTTAACAGAAATACGCACTCATACAGGCAAGTTAAAACTAGATAATTATGTTCCTTCGATCAAGATATCTCAATATTTCGTTTCCTGATTCTTTGAACTTACACCTTTTGAAACGCAGACCTGGTTATATAATTGTAAACTTAACTTGTATGTTGTTGAAATCTTTTGACTGTATGTGTCCTTTGAAACGGATTCTAACCTCTTCGGTCGTAGGTCTTTCACGCGGTAACATTTATCTGTCAGCATTTAACAAAGAAATGTTGCAATTTTTCTTTGTTTTTAACTTTAAATTTTGCTAGAGTGCTTTCTGGAGCAAAAAGGGTAATAGTGCATTTTCTGCTAGAATTATCGGAGTAGTTCATTGGGACCGAGGCCTACACACCTTTAAGTTCCGACATCTTTTTATTTCTGTTCTAACTAAGAAATGCAATTACTAAGAGCAGTGCTCAGTTTAATTGGTTCTTTGTTATTAAGATTGCACGATGAACCAGTAAATTTAACACAAAAGAAGCAAATTTTGATTAAAAAAAAACGTTTGTGTCGTCAGAGAGAGGCTTATAAGCTTAGATACTGCAAGGTGGCGCCCTTTAAGGGTGAAATTATGACATGCGACGTGGCCTTACAACAACAATAAAAAACTCAAAGTTGGGTTAAAACTGCCACAGCGACCGGCTACTGAGACTGAAGTGCAAATACAATAGTAAGATACCGAAAAGGGCGTGGCTATTTTTTCGAGGAAGTTTGAGTGCGTTCGATAGCGAGTGGTCCAGAAATCCGGTTTATTTTCATACGCGTGCATGCTCGATGAACTCTAAAGAAAATCAGGAGAATCTGAGAGCAGACTACCTCCATCATGCGCTCTAGAGATAAGCTCACCCCTCTCAGAGGGCCTCACTTATAAGTGTAGGGTCAATTATTGAAAACGGAAAAAATAAAAACAAAAATGGAAACAAACAAACAAAGAAACTCTTTGAGATCTTAGAACGGTCAACTCTGCTAAATAACTTTTACTCAGACATTGAGTTCAGGTTTAATTAAAACTGTAGAACTAATTTGATAATGACGACACGAATTGAAAGATACAGGTCACTAACTTATCTTCATTGACTTATCGTTGTCGATCTTAAAACAGCTTGAGCCCCTAGCGTCAGAAGTCTTAGACGAGTAATTGGTTCCCTTGTAAAATTGGACTCAACTGTTATTAATTTAAAACCCTTATATTAAATAATCCTCTCGACCAACAAGCAGTTTAGTCTAGTACGTCTCAGTAGGATAATTTCAAGAAACGATTAAAACCAATGGTTGTTAAAAACGATCCTTGAATTGATGACTCTACAAGTCATTCCTATTACCATAAGAGTTGATACCGTGCGTTTATTTTTGAAGACTCGACTTAGCTAGAATTTTCTTAGTTATTCCGTCTGATTTTGAAGTGGCAGGATGCTGTTCTAATTACACGTTTTCTTTTGTACACTTAAATCTGTTTTTTTTGTACATCAACATTCAGTGTTAGACATAGTTAATTTAATTCTTAAGTGTTCTCATGCAGATTTAATTTGCGGGGTTTTGTAAAAAGTATTAGAGTTTGCCTAATTATAATTCTGCCAGCTGACTACCTCCCACAAGGAGGGCGATAGTAGTAGAAGAAATTTTGTTTTGATCGCTCATCTAATTCAGTGTGAATGTTTGTTAAAAAGGGTTAAAATCACCCTGTAACTGAAAAACAAATTTTAAGCACTGTTTGATGTCCGAACTAAATTGAAATTTTCATCAAATATCGCACAAGTCAACAGGCCAGCGATTCTGGAGTCAAAGAGGTAAATGTACTAAATAAGTTGAAGTTGATAACTAACTATTTTCAATGTTCATTTGAAATTGTGAGAGGTTCATCATAAGACAAGAGTATAGTAACTTTTTGATGAAAAATAAACCACGTAGCGCTATTTCGATTCCTAGAAACTCAGACGTCGACTGTCATAGAGAAAGTAATTATAATTACGCCCTACTCTTTTAAATTAAGTACAAAATGTATTACTGTTAGTGAAAAATCCGATTATGTGGATTGATGCTTATATTTCAGTTGTCGCCGGTGGCCTTTTGATATTAGACTTTTCTTTCCCAAAATGGTTACATTTTCTGTGATTTGTTTTAAACTTAGATTTGATATGGGGCTAATTAAAGACCACTGTTTCTTATCTGCAAAGAAACAACCCGATTAGACATAATAACTATTACATACATGCAGCTGATATGTCTTTTCCCTTGATCTCATGCACTGAGGACAGTCAGGGAAAGACTGGGGTGAGCACCGGAACTTATCATTAAGTACTTTTGCCTTGGTTCGTCTCAACATCCCGAAAGACTTTTAATGTCATTCACTCTCTGCACTACTCCAACCGGTTCTCCTCACGATCAGTAACTATTCCTTTATTTTTGCCTTCAGCTGGCGAAAACAAAAAGCGCACCCTTCAGGTTACGAGACGAAAAAGTTCCTCGTCCCCGTCATAGTTACCTTTTTTGTTAAAAGTTTTTTAACTTATCCTCTAAAAGTTTAACGACAGAGGACTGATCGCTTGAAAGTAAACTTGAATTCAATTTCTGTTCTCAAAGGCCATTAGGGCCTGAGATTGTCCCAAACCCGAGCAACAGTTTTGGAAAAAATAAACAGCACGAGGGTAACTCTTAAACGGAAAAGGACATGTTAAGGGTCATTTGAAAATCACGTTTTATTCAAGAGATTGAAATTTTCTGGTGGTCCTAATCATATTAATTTAATTCGGATTAAAAACTGGGTTTCTAGATTTTCAAAAGATAAAAGATAGGAGACAGTGCATCTCTTGAACTAATTTGATCCGTTTCACCTGCTTTGACTAGCAAAACTGTTGTACTCGATCATAGTCGATAAAGCCGATGACTTCTTGACTATATAGGAACGTAAACATCATGGTGAGAAAAAGGCGAAGGGTTACACAAAAAGGCATTGACGACTATTGTGAAAGAGATCTTTGGGACCCCTTAAAGTCCCCTTTTGTGGGTTTCCGAGTCATTCAGACAGGATATTGGCCAGATTTCAACTTGGAAAGTGTTTTTTCTTATGAAAAATGTGACCGATTTCCGTAAAACGGTGGAAGCAGGTGTGGGTCCGCGCCTGAGTCGAATTCAAAAGAGGCTAAATTTAAAGAAAACTTTTATACTCAAGGAAACCCATAGAACACCATATTGGTTTTAATACCGTGTTGTTTTATATTCTGACAAAACTGCAAATTTCTTGCGAAGAATGCAATGCTGAAATTAAGAAACTCGGGTCGTATTTGGTTGATCCAGTTAAAACAAATTACTCAGTGCTTCCGCTCTTCTCTTCTGTGGGTGTGGCAATCTATCGCATTGTCAAGTGGTGTCTTTTTAATACCAAATATTTATTTCAATGAAGATGTAGAATGAATTTTAAGAAATGCACTTGCCTTGGAGTTATTTTGTAATTACCACAGAACAGGTGGTCATAAAAAGTGAGTCAGAGACAGAAGTTAATCAATGTTTGGCTCACCCGAGTATGAAATTTGCAGGTGATGAAAACTCAGATTAGCTTTCCCATTACGATCATAGTTTGCGATGTAAGTATTAGCTTGGTCTGGTTGCAAGGTTATTTTAAACATCGAAAAAAATTAACATGTATGTTATTAAATGTTACACTTAAGAGGTGACAAAATGCTTGTCGGCTTGTATCTACTAAATGGTTTTCGATATTGTTCCCTCGATCTCTCACCTTTGCAGTTAATAAGGTTTTCTTTATCTCTCAAAAATATCAGCCACATGTTTCTATTCATTCAAAACTGATATCTTGTCAACTCTACCCAAAACACCACCCTTAGACTGACGCGAATTTTTCCGACAAAAATTTCAAAGCAAGTCGTAGTGGTAGTGATGGGAAAAAAGGAAAAAAAAAAAACCATCTGCTCTAAGCGACTCAATATGCAAAATATCATAAAGCCTCACTATAAGATAAAAATACCAATTAATTTGAATAAAGGCGTCAAAGAGAACTCTTTCCAACATTCTCTTCTCGGTTGTGAACATTGCGTTTTTACTGAGATGATTAACACACAATGTGTACATGAATGTGGTTTGCATAGTTAATGGCGTCCAACCCTTTGCCATAAGTGCCACTGAAAAGAAAGATTTTTCCTGATTCGCTATCACCATCACAAACTAATCATTACCCTGCTTTGTATATTAGTTTTGGAGAAATCGAATCGAATAGAATCCTGTCTCCTGGAATTCAGCGAGGTATGCACTGATGAAAACCGTTTAATTTTTACTGTTTATTAGTCTAATAGTTAATTCCATGCCAGAGTCCTTTGGCCAGTCGTTTTTTAGGCTCTAGTTTTGGCTGTAAAACAGTGTCTCCATCGAAGAACTAACTGATTCCGTTTATCAGTGTATCAGCTCTACTCTTAGAGAAGCAAATCCAACGGCATATTTTACATTAATACAAATATTCACAAGAAACTAGTAGTGATTTCGAACTTTTAATTCTGCACTGAGTGCTGCCTCCCTTTCTGATGATCGGAAAAAAGAATGTTTAGATCAAATTTACAACGGTTGGTTTTGCAATGTCTGTCCTAAATAATGTTGTTCAAAAGGGGTAATACGGGTTACAAATAAATGTAAGTTTTCGATGATTACATTTATTTAGCATCGGAATTCGTTTTCATGGGTTATTACCTTCTGCTTCAATATTTTACGTTCTTTTCGGTGGCTAATAACCAGTTTTTGTCGGCTTTTATTCTTAACTTAAGAAAAAAAACCTCCGTTGTGGACATAAAAATTGCGGACCTTTTCTTTCTTTTGAAAGGGAAGCCTAATTTCAACTTACCATACTTTTGAAATCTGCATTATTATCCTTCACTTCCTTGAAGAGACAGCTGTACTAATGTTGGTATATCTGTTACTATTGACGAGATTCAGCAGCCCTGTGGTCTTGTTACCTCATGGTTTGTTTTTTAATGTTCGCTCCAAGTAAGGTAGTCGGGATTCCGAAATCCGGGAAGTTTTGCTTGTCGAATCCGGAATCCTGAGCTGTGGAATCCGGAATTCAGCTCAAGGAATCCGGAATCCCGCTAATGATTGATGAAAATATAGTTACTTGTTATTGTTACCTTTATTTAGGGTGGATATGAAGGTTGGATCTTCAGTGTTTCTTCTCCTGTTGCTGGTGGAACTATCTCCGACTTTGGGCCGGCGAAAATCAATTCAGGCACCTGGAAGGAAATGTCGTGGTGGAGGAATTTGTAGATATAAAATACATGAAAAATCGTCTCGGCCAGTGAATCTTCAACTTTGCGGCAATGATATTATAAAAGCCTTCACAAAAATTTGTAGACTGGGGGTTAAACGAAAGAGAAAGCGAGGTAAATAAATATGACCAGATTTGCCATCATGATATTTATGCCCACGATTTCCACACGGGTGGTTCGTACAAATGGTAATCAACCAGATCTTATCTCGTACGTACAGTCGAATCTCCATGTGCGACCACCTCCCATAAGCGACCACCGCCCATAAGCGACCACCGCCCATAAGCGACCGCCAATCCAAAACACCAAAAAGTTGTTATTATTATTATTATTATTATTATTATTATCATTATTATTTTCCCAGACAAAATCTTACAGTTGAAACCTCTAGTAAACGAGCGACCCCCTCCTGTAAGCGACCGCGACCACTTTTTGGGCCTGACAGTTTTAACCTCTTATAATTAAGCGACCACTTGTCGCATTTTCTGATCTCTATTTTCGCTGTGTGCATTATGTTACTTAAAATGTACGAAGAACTGAAGTGACAGCATGGAATTATATATATCCTGACTTATACATTGCATGCAATAAATTACCTTCCATAAAGTAGATGTGCGTGAACCTCTTCTCGGAAGATACCTCCTGTGGTTCGATTCTTGTAAACGACCACCTCCCATAAGCGACCTCTCAGTATTTGCATTTTGGGTGGTCGCTTACGGGAGGTGCGACAGTAGATTAGACTGTTCACTGGCATCTGACCGTGGGAGAACTGGGTAGGAGATAAATGTTAATACTTTCCTACGTCCCAGTCTTTTTCAGTGCATAGAATCAAATGCCGGGATTTTGTTCATCCGTTTCCAAGAGAAGGAAATTCCTTTAGAAATAAAGGAGCAGCTTTCATAAAGTTAAAGGACCCGTTTATTTATGATGTTCGTTAACAAAGACTTCTGAAACTGTTACCAGGGACAGGGAAAAAATTGGCCGACAGCTGACCGGCACGTTTCCAGTAACGATCCCAGCCTGAAACAATTACGGGACGCATTTCGGCTCCGTTTTCCTTTTTGTCACTAAATGGGCCAATCGGATAGCTGGATTCAACTATCTGTGTTGTGATTGGTCATAGTTCCGCTGCGAATCCTTGCTGACGTTTTTTTTTTAGAATTTTGTTTAAATGTTATAAAGGCTCTTTTAGAAAGGGCATCAATGCAAGGCATCATAAATTCTTTCTATAAGTCATTGAAGATGATTTAAATTGTCAATAACTTTGAGATTTTCCTTGCCCACAGATATCAGCGCTGACCTGATCATTCAAACGAAGAATGAAGCTCAAGATTTTCTCTCACTGACGAGAAGAAGAAAAAGATCCTCCACTGATGTGATTGAAGAATGTTGTGGCGAGTGGTGTAGAGTAGAGGAGCTTAGAGAATATTGTCCTTGAACAGGAGAAGGCGAATAATAAATGTCGATTCTAGGCGGAGCTTACTTTCCGGGCTTTGTTTAGCCCATTCAAGTTTTGCTGGATAAGAAAGAAGTATCACTGAAAAACTTTGTGAATATGTAAAAATGAACAAGCTTTAGGATAAAATATTATATATTTGTCATTTAATAAAAACGTATTGTTAAAGAAGTGGACCACGCAATTTGTGGTTATTAGTTAAATGAGCCTCGACAACAATGGCTTATAGTCAGTTTCGTGTGGTTAGTTGTGGCGGATAAACGACCATATATGTATGAAAATAACAGATTTCCTCTTTTACGACTGGAAAAATCCTATGAGTCGTTCTACCTTCAAGCAAGAGAGAATGAGTTAGATCATTCTCTCTTGCTTCAAGCTACTTAAAAGACGAACAATTAACAGTGCAATGAGATCTGATAGGAAAGCATTTGCTTCACTTGTTCAGATTTTTTTCATTAGTCACGCTCTTAGAAACTCATTTACCTAATATGGATTTCCTTTCCTAGACCAAATGCTATAAAGTTCTAGGTTTGAGTGAAAATTCGGGGCTAGACTTAATTCGACTGTCTATCATCTTGAGATTTATTTAATGGGCTTTAATTTTGCTGAAGTTGGATTATATTGTCAATTTGCAGTCTTCCATTCGTTTAAATGTCCCCGTTGCTAATGATAGAGTTAATATTAGGGTCACAAGGGGGAGTACATCTGTTCATTGATCATGGTAATTTTTGAGTTAAAACCACCACACCCCTATTCCAATTTCATCAACGTTATTCAATGGCGGATCCAGGGAAGGAGCCAGGGGGGCTTGGGCTTCCTTTTATTTGTAGACTAAATTGAGGCCGGAAGGGCCAAAATTTTTTTTTAGAGACCAAACCCCCCCTTATCTCAGGGTCTGTATGACCGCCCCCGCCCCCCCCCCCCCCCTTATCTTAAGGTCTGGATCCGTCACTGCTATTATAGTCATGTGACCTTCACTCAGAGACTCTTTTAGATCATATGCCGATCCAAAAATTAACTGGGATGAAAACCTTTTTCTATATGGAAATCATTAGAATCATGACAGAGAGAGATAAAAATTTAGTCCAATCAAGAGGTCAATTACCATTAATTGAAGCTAATTAGGCCTTAGTTATGTTATTTATGGTTTAAATTATTTACCCTCGAGCTTTGACCCTTGTTTTGTACAGATGAACGACGTTCTTCAACGACGAGCAAATCAATAAACATATTCTGTAAAATTCATTGATCATTCGTTAAAGTTGTGACCATCAACCAAACTTAGTATAACTCTTTAGACTCCAACTACAAATAAACTTGAACAGTAGAATTAACCTTGACGCAAAAACCTGTAGAGAAATTTACATTTGACTCAGCAGATCTCTATCCAAACTGAATGTTTCATTTTTAATTAGTGGCTTGCCATCTGTATAGAGCTCAGCAATTATCATGATAATTACTGTCAGCAGAGGCCTGATTGAGCTGGTTCGGGCAAAGGGGAAACAACTGGTTCTAGTAAACACTGCTACTTACTGAAGGGGTTGTGTCAAAATAGCCCCGTGCGTATTCCACTAGTTTTGACCCCCCCCCCCCCCCCTCAAGGCCTGGTCCAACCACCCACTGTTGGGGCAGTCCCTGGGCTATCCAGCTATGCCGACCAAGATAGCCGCCAAGCCCCCTCAATTTTTGGAGACCGTACTAGCCTGGAGTCAGGCTGCTCCCGGCGCTAGGCGAAAGCCTCGTGGCCACGTTTTCGAATTCAGACAGATATATAGATTCAGCTAAGGCAAAAAGCGAAGCTCAGGGGATATTCTCACTAGAAAATTTCTTGGATGCATAGATAACCAAATTTTCTTACTCATGGTGCTGTGCTGCAAGCGCTTCGCGCGCGAGAGAGATCTACTATGAGAAAACACATTCACCGCTTTTTTCGCTCACCAATCTTTTTCGCACCTGTACCTACTTACAAAAATTCTACCCGGCGCAAAATAATATGCATTTTATTGACTGCAAGGCATTATAATACATACAGTAAAGCTTAAATGATTTCTTTATAATTCTTGAACATCAACAGCAGTTTCTATTTTCCGAATTGCTTTAAAAACAGTACTCTTTGAGTTCCTCCGTTCTACAAGTTTCAACACAGCATTCTTCGATAACGTCTGTGCCCTTTCTGCCCCTCTTTTGCTTTCTAAATGAGAGAAAGCTTCTCGCTTCTCGCTTCCCTTGAATGAATAAGTCAGTGGTTATATCTGGTGGAAGAAAATACGAAAAATGAAGCTCATTAATTTTGGTAAAGTTTCGTTAATTTAAGTCCTAAGTAACTTGACAAAACAAAAGTTAAACCCGGAGAGTTTGGTGTCAAGAGGTAATATGACGTATACCTCCGGCCATACAATCAGTAATTGATATTAAAATTGAGAGAGTTATTTGTATTCAAATTTTTCAAATGTTTTGTTAAAAACATTATTTTATTACATGAGATTGTTTACCTATAAGGAATAGGGTCTTAATGAGTTTCATTGGCGATTTTCAGATTCTCTCAAGGGTGCTAACTGAGTGTGTGAAAGGTTTCAACCCAGGAGTCTTTTCATATGTAGGTTGAGTCTGATCGTCCTGGTTAACGTCTACGATCCTGAATACGACTTTTGCTGAAAGTGACTGACGTTTCAACAACCTGTGTAGTTGTCATCTTCAGAGTCAAAATGACGTGTATCACGTCAGTTTGATGGAATTAAACTCTGGTTACGTTATTGATCTGATTGGTCAATTAGTTGGCTATGAAGAAACGCACCAATGACATTACGAGTCTTCATAGCCAATAACATCACGGCTTAACTAACAGACGATCAATACCATCGCGACTTAATTGACCAATCAGGTCAATAATCAGAGTTTGATAACATCAACTGACGTAATACAACTCACTTTTACTCTCCTGAAGATAATTGACTACCGCACAGGTTGTCGAAACGTCAGCTCACTGTCAACAAAAGTCCTATTCAGGACTAGTACGTTCACCCGGACGATCATACTTAACGTACTTATGCTGCTAACTGTGTTGTTGAGAAATGTGTCAGATGGAGCGGTTTTCTGTTCAGTGTTATAAATCAAAGTACAGGCAGCTGGGACTCTGTCAAATGAGCCAATCAGGCCTTAAAGTAAATATATGAAGCCCAAACGCGGGAAATTAAAACGTACGAATTCAGTTTTTAGTTTTGGTTAATCGAGAGTCCAGACGGGCAGGTGATCATTTTTCGGCAAATCATGACACGGAGCAAGGCAGAACTATAATTACCCTCGAACACTTTTTCTAAACGGTCGCTCTTAGTTGAAGTCTTGGTCTTGTTCTCTCCTTAGAGGTCCTTAGGTTAACTCTGGTTGCAGTTTCCTTAAAGAGATCGTGAAGGCGAAGGCTACAGTCTAAACACTCCCTTCGTAAAAAAAGCTCCGAAGGATATTAAAGGTGATCCTTCACGTGACAATTCTCAACAACGCTTTTTAGCCCAACACACTGCCAGCGTACATTGCTAGGACATTATTTCGACATTGTTGCAACATCGTTAAAACATTGCAACCATTGTGTTGTGCTTGTGTCCTTGCAAGAGGGTCTCAATGGGGTGGTGGCATTTACGGTTATCGGCTAAAATTTTGGCTCTTTTACGGCTATCGGTTAATTTTTTTCAGTTACGGTTAACGAAAAAGTTAAAAATTAACTTCTTTTGTTTGAAAAAGTTAAATATTAATTAACCTGTATTTTTTTGTATCTTTAAATCAAAATAAAGGTCTTTGGATCATCTCGGGATGAAATAAGCTATTCTTTCGAAAATTTTTAACATTTGATAGATCATGCTTTTTATAAAGTATTCCACTTGTAATATTATTTTACACATAGAAATGTCAATAGTCAATTTAAAAATAATCTTTGTGAAAAAGCAAAAGCAGACACGCGAATGCCCAACTCAAGACCGGGCGCGACATTCATTACAACAGAAATGGCCGTTTTCACATTAGAGAAGGATTATTCGTGTGAGACGGGTTATCCGTTTGATTATTCGCCGGGTCACATAGGTAATACGTCTTAATTTGACAATGGAATAGTTTTAATTTTGAATAAACAATCCGCCTGACTTTTGAAGGCAGGATTATCCGTTCCAGATAGCCTGTGTACACCCGCCCCCTCCCCTCGGAAAAAAAAAACGGAGAAGGGGTGTCTGTGGGGAGGACGCGACTGTAAACAGGCTAGTCTCAGACAGATAATCCATTTCCAGCTCTAGTGTGAAAACGGCCAATAACAAAATTCCCGTGTCCAGTGTTTTTAATCATAGCAAAGGACTGTAAGGAACGACTGTCTGCCGTTGCGTTGTCCGTAGGCCGCATTATTCCACGCGGCTAATGCGTTTCGGGTCACTTGGTCCAAGCGAGTTCGCCACCGAAATGCCTTGACCGAGATTGCGTGGGAAGGCGCCGTACAGGGACTAGGCAAGGCAATGTCTACCGTAGCGTCAGAGAAAAACTGGGAAATGTTGTTTATCGGCAATTTGTTTTACACACAACGACATCTCTGCGTGTTGTTTCACTAGTGTTTCGAGGGCACTAACTCCTGAAAATTGCAAATATTAATCCCCAGCAAGAAGCCACACTTTCGCTATGGAAAAAATTAGTTCCCCGAGAGAGCCCCAGAAATGGAGCCTAGGTCTTGGTTAACACCTAAAAGGCGTTTCGCCGAACGTGCGTACGGAGTCACACTAGCCGGGAATAAGAAACGCGACCATAAGTGAGTTTAGTACCTTCCTTAAAAGTAGCAAATCTAGGGAACACTTTCTTTTACGGTTAACTCTTTTTTACCCTATTTACGGCTAACGTTTAAAACTTTTCCATTTTTGCGGCTATCGGCTAAATTTTTGGCCGTTTTACGCCTATCGGTTAACCCCATTGAGACCCTCTTGCAAATCGTCCAGTGTAGCATCACCTTAACCATATGCTCTCTCCCTTGAAACGGAGAATTCGACTAAATAATATACTAGTTTGTTAAAAGTGTATGCCGAGGGTCCTCAGTAAGGTTCTCCAATCTCGTTATTCCGACCCCAAATTTCGTGCAATCCAGTAATCCCGAGGGCAATTTTTGGTATCCCTCCTCCCGCTCATGCTTTCAATCCCGAATCCCGAACTTTAAATAAGGGAAATCCGATATCCAAAAAACCTATTGGGACCCTCTATGCTACTAACCTCTCTTGCGTCCCCTTTTCGCCCACACCTTATCACCACAAATAGCTGAGTAATAATCCATTATCCTGTCGCCACAAAGCCTTGGAAGGTCCACTGGAATCGAGGAATGTTCGTTTACTTTACACCTCGCTCCTCCGCATTTCCACCCCAAACTTGGCGACAAGTCTAACAGCAACAGCAGAAAAAACACGATGAATCCAACCAACTTGCTCATCCTAAAGACAAATGATATTCATTATTCTTAATAGCGCGGTTTAAGCATCCCTTCGAATTCCGTACAACTCCCTTTTAAGATGATTCGAAAATACATTAGAGCTCGCACACGCTGATTCCTTGGTTGATCCCAATCATGGCAATTTCTTTCATTCCCTTAGATGGCGAGTTGTTCTTGTTTTGTTCAGCGGACTGCGGCAACAGCCACCACCCGTATGTATTTACTTTAAAATGTTGTTTATAAATAAAAGTAACCTTCATATAAAATATTTCCCGGCAGAATGAACGATATTCTTCGTCTCAGTAATAGACAGTACGGCTTGCTGATAGAAAATACTGACTTCCATAGAACGAAACGAAGAACATATCGGCCCTTTAACTGAGATGTCAACTGCATGTCCTAGCCCTTCGTTATATCGAGTCCCCAGTGAGTCATCCATAAAAGCTGATTTTATGTCCTTCAGTTTGCTTTACTCAGGACAGGCGGCTCCCAAAACTGAATTCACTATTTTTTCATTGTTAAAGCCGGGCCGAAGTCTTAGTTACTTTCTGAGTTCAAATTAGATCAGGTGCTGTTAGCGCGTTAAGAAGTAGTAGTTTGGTTTAGTACTTAAAAGTGATTGTTTTTCAGGTTTTGTGTACTGACGCATGATCATCGGCAGCCATTGGAAACGGAGTGTTTGACGGTTGGGCGTTGACGAGTCTAGCATAATAAGCTAATGCATGGTTTAATGGTTTACAATCCTACCAAGAGAATATAACTCAAGAGAATTGGACATAGTCAATAAGCCGGATATTTAATATTATATACATTAAAAAAAAGTTAGTCTGAGAACTGTCCTATATCATTTTCTTTTTCTTTTCGTAGCTTGAAATGAGATGCAACTTTTAAGTTACATTTTGACGGTTCCGGAGGACTAAGCTTGTCCTGAGCCGGATCATTTAAGTGTTTAAGTAAAACTTTGACGGCCCATTGTTTTCTTTAACTAAATCCTTTTCCTCCATGACCATGCAGGTATACATGTATTCAGACTTACCTATGGCCAACTAATGACTGAGTATTTCCAACCAAGCTATGATCAATTTCGATGAATGCCACTACTAAAAATGAGCACTCTTCATATTAAACTCTCTTTACTAGGGATACCACTCCTGCAATTAAAGCTGTAGCTACTGGAGTGAATATATAGTGCCGGGAGGCACCAAAAACGATAAATAATTAAAAAGAAACTTAATTTAGTTTACGAAATCAAACTTTAATTTGGAAATTATATTCCTTGATCTCAATAGAGAACACACTTCACTTTTATCTATTACTCGGGAATGGTACAAGGTGCATGCAGCCTTTTTTATCTACGGTCGTCGTGACCTTTCACATCGTGAAATTATGAATTACACGAAGGTTATTCTTTTTAATTTTTTCTTTACATTTTCAACCGTCTTTTAGTTGGTGAATATTAAATTTTAATATTATTATGGTAAAAATGACAGCGACAGGATTATTCAGATTATCTGCCATTGGGGGCATAACATAAACAGTAACTAATTAAAAGTTAAATTCGGCGATTGTACCGTGCTGACGATATGAATACAGCAGGCAGGAAAGTGCCACAAAATCCGTGACTGTATGTTTCAATTTTCTTTTTTCCCTTTTTAGACGACTAACATTATGTCCTATCAGTGCTGATAACAAGTGTTCTTTACAACGATGGGTTTTAGAGCCAGGTCGTAATTCATAAGCATATGGCAATATTTTTTCCTTTGTGAAGCGGAACTTTTTCCAATATTAACAGTCTTTGTTGTATAAAGAAGTTTCGAGAATTTTGATTGAATTATGTTGAATGTACTTAAAACTGCCCCAAATTTGTTCCTTTGTAACATACGTTATCAAAGGACACTTCTTGTAAAGGAAACAGCGTTCTATTAGAATAAATACTTAGCAATGTTTCGTTTCGGTAAAAAATTTGGTAAAACTCAAGCTTGAATAAAATCTATTTGAACTTGTGGCTTTGTTTTTTGTCCTTATTCAATCCTTATTCACAGACTAGTGTGCTCAACTCAATTCGGATTCTGAGTTTCACTTTAACTATCACAAAAGAGGTCTGAGAAAAAACAAAGTTTATTCCTAACTATAAAGAGATTGGAAAAAATAAAACTATAGACTGAATGTTGCCATTTGAGAATAGCTCGAATTAGTGAAAAGTCAACACGAGGTTTAAGGACCGAGCGGAAATACGCGAGCGAATGAAACAAAACTTTTGTAAAATTACAAACGCAATAACTGATCAACTTGTGACCTTAACCCTTCAAAGGGTAATAAAGAACTGTCCAGTGTTCTTTCGGCAATGGGTGAAAATGCGCACAAAATCGTACATACGTCATTCCAAGCGAACGGAAAGAGGTGAATGAACTATGTGGAATTTAACGTGAGAAGTGAGAGACAAACCCATTTTTCTTTTTCTAGCTATGATGATTAATGCATGAAGCCTGTCTCCTCCCCGCATACACAACGATTTTTGCTATAATCGTGTTGCAAGTTATTTTCGCGTTTGCCTTTTTGTTTTCGTTCCTAACTTTACATCAATGTAAATTTTCACAGGGAGACTGAAAATAATATTTTCAACTTCCAAAAAGAAAAATACTTCGATTCTATGATTAGATAGCCCCGAATGTTTCGAATTGAAGTGAATATTGTCTATAAAGCTGTCTTTTGTGCGCTCAAAGGGTAATTTCAAGTCGTTACAAGTTTCTGATTGGTTATTAAGAGTAGTTGTTAATTTTCGAACGATGAAAATTGTATTATTTGGTTTAGACTTTATTTCCATTCGTTTTGGGGTGTGGTAATGTATGGTACTGATAAACAAAGGATGATTAAATTCAAGCCAAGGATAAAGTTAAACCACAACATATCAAAGTGAGTCCAATTCATAGTTTTGTTCCAACAACAGCTAAACTGCGATAGTTTTAAACAAAGTGCAGTTTCTAAGGTTGAATTTATGTCTCTTTTGCAAATAACCCAGGAAGTGATCATAGAAATTTCTTTAATAATTAAAAGGTACTTCCCACGCCAAAGAGTCATTAAATATTACACGTTAACCTTTGTTTCTTCAACCATATAATTTCATTGTTTCATAGAAATTCGTTAAAACATAAATAACTAAAATCGAATGCTTATGCTTTTGTTATTCAAATAAAATTGAATAAATTATAAAGCGTCCCTTTATCGTTTGTCTCGTGAAAGTCCCTTAGTTATTGATCGCGACCGGCGTTTCGACTGCTTACAACCTCGTTCCCTGGGTAGCTCTATGCTTCGAGCATGAACCCTTGTTTCAGCTGGTCACGTGGCTCCCAGAATAAGGGAGCCAAAAATAAGGGAGGGGAAGAAAAGCAAATTATTTTCGCTATGACAAAAGTTACTCTGTCCGGACCCGAGAGAAGTTTGCCGCCTCGTTTATTATCAGCTGATGGCGCGGGTGTTTGAAAATGTCAACAACACCGAAAAAATAGTAATGCATACTGCAAGAGAGAGAACGCTGGGAATGAGTTTGGCTATTCACTTAGCTTCTTGGTGTATCGTGCACCAGGCGTAAATTAACCGAATCGGAAAATAACATCATAATCTGTAAACTTCCCTCTAGGTGTGGTGTCTCATATGGACCTGACTTTTGCATTATCTTTTCATTTTCAAGGACTGTTCGTTCGGGGTATGCAAATTTACGAAAAGCTTCATAGTTGTACAAGCAAATCGAGCAATATTTTCCGTATCCTGTTAGCAGGACAGCGAGCTAATCAAACGCTCTATAGACAAACCCTCTAAACAAATAACCAGTTTTGCCTTAAAAATAATGTTATCGTTACTAGTAGCTGAAAGCAACGCAGTTTGCTCGCAACTCAGAAACTCAACCGATATTTTGAAGCAATAATTTTCTCTTTACACCCCCCCCCCCCCCCCCCGCTTCGCTCCCACCCAAAAAAAAAGACAAAAACAAACAAACAAAAAAATGGTGAGCGAAGCAAGCCGGGCGGTGGACTGGGAAGGGGCACTTGCAGATTTTTTCTTGTCCTTTTTTCCCACTGCGGAGCCTGGTCCCAGGCTAGTCACCGAAGGAAACTCGGGCGCTAACATTTACATGAAATAAATCAACAGCAAGCACAAACTCATACGCATAGGCGTACGGGCCGGGGGGGCGAGGAGGGCTGCAGCCCCCCCAAATTTTGGGCAACTCAGATTTTTTGGGCAGCAAGAGAAAACTTGGGCAAAGCCGGTTTTTAAAGACGTTTCCATGTTTATTATTATTATTATTATTATTATTATTATTATTATTATATTTTGAAGAGATAAATATTTTCCCTTTTAACCAGAAGTCGGCGTAATAATTCAGTTACGTTCACACGAGACAGTGGTTGCCTGGCACGTGATTAGTTTCTGGTTATAGGGGAAGGGTATCATATGCTGATTTTTTTTGTTGTTGTTGGGCATTGTACTTCTCTGTGCTAGCTGGAGTGGGCTATTTCCAGTCATGAATTGATTAGAATAAACTTCCGCATAACTTTCTAGAATCACCTCCGCTCCTAGAACAGTTGTGTAGAACACGCATCAGCAATGGTCTGAAAGTGAAGTGGCTGACTATTTCTCAGTTTGAATTACGAGAAGAATCATAATTTTCTTAAAAAAATCTATCGAGAGTTTAAAAATTATTCACTAATTTGTTTAAGTAGACCGAAATGTTTACGAAACCCCTAACAAGATCGAGCGCTAACCAAATCACCTTCCTTATAGCAATTGGCAGGAGCTATCTCCATGATCTTTCATACACGTTTTTCATAAGATTGAAACTCCGTTTTCTAAACATCAAGATTTTCCTTTTTTACCTTATTTCTAACAATAAAAACTTCTTCCCAAAATATCTCGATAACGCTCTTACAGTTCCGTTTTAACTTCACGAACATGGAGGCGACTATTGGAGGAAAGAGCTTCCCTGAACGATTTTGTAAGAACAGTTCCCTGTGAGAAATATTTCTGCAAGTATAATAGGTAATGGCGTCATTTCGTTGCTATGACAGCTCCGATGTCATTGCAATCCTGATCATGACAAATTTCCCTGTTTATCTAATACAACTGTGGTGGCAATTTTTTCCAAATGCTTGTTTGTGGCGACGTAGTTTATGCTCAAACTTGGCAGGTATTGACTCTGAAAAACTGTATCGAGCCACTTTCATATGCCAGTACGGCCTATTTTGTTGCATGGCCCTAGTTTCCTTTCGACTGTTTTGTAAAAATTTGGGCAACTTGCAAGGATTTTTTGGGCAAATGGATTACCGCCCCCCCTGGCAAAAAATTGCCCGTACGCCTATGCTCATACGTTCACAAAAGCTCGTTCACAAGGGCTGCTTTTATTTCTGTGGGATTCCATTCACTGACAGTGAATCTTGACAGTCAATGGGAAAATATAGTATAACATAGCGCGCGTGCTTACCCTATATAAGTCCTATTAACCCTCTATGAACGAAATATATATTTATTTAAACACGCCCGCCAAGAAGCTGGAGTTGCTGAACTCTTACGCATCTTTCGTGCTCTTCAAACTTCCCGCGTCCATCCATAACTCGATATACGCACGTTAAGCATGAATAAATTCTTAACTGTTAAGCTAACGAATAAAGCAGAGTGATATGATGTTTCAACTAGCCTGTGTACAGCCACCCCCTCCGTGATCCACTCTAACAAAATCGGGGAGATTTTGTTTGAGAGCAGCCGAGGGGGCGGCTGGATACAGGCTATATTTCTACTTGCAAGTTGTTTAAATGCCTTAGGGTTGATTTCCAGAGTCGCTTAATTTTTTTTGAACCCCGCTTAACGTCTCGTTCAAGCCAGTCAGTACTTTGTATCTTGCCTCTGTTTTATTTACGTACGTTAACGTGCGTAGTCAAAAACGCGTCAATTGAGCTGAAACTTCATACTTAGTATGTTTATTTGGTTCATATTCAAACACATTTCACAAGAATTGAACTAAAATAAAAAGTGTCTAAATTTTGGTTTATTTGACCTTTAAGGTGGATTTTCACTCTCGCGTAATTTTTACGTGTTTACGCACGTACATCATTTTTTACGCGCGTAAATAAAACAGAGGCATTGTATGGAAGGTTGCGCGTAAACGCAAAAGTTGAACCTAACTTTTACGTTACACTGCCTCTATTTCATTTACTCACGTAATTTAATTTTAACTATATACCGGCGGCGTTGTTAATATTTTGTCTATTAGGTAGAATAGTTAACTTGGCTTAATTATAAGCGTCAAATATTAAGACTTCTAGTACATTTTACGTACTCTAAATGACGATAGAAAATTCAACATTAAGCCCGCATAAAGTTCTGTAACTAATCGACAGTTTGCTCTGAAAAGTGATTTCAACATTCATAACACAGCATCTTTTCACCAACATCACCACCCTTTAGGATGTAACCGTATTTGATTCTGAATCGACTGACATGAACGGCGAGTCTTTAAAGCTACTAGAAGGCGTGTAGTAGATACTTCTCGTGCTAGTTGTTGAGCTCTCGGATATAGCTGTAGGGCTCTTGTGCGTTTCTAAAGAGTTGTGAATTTCCGAAGTGTAAGATTTAGTAACATCCTCATCAAGTAGCTTTTGTCTTGGATTTGATTCTTCTTCTTCCGGCTCCTTATTCTGAAAACGGGGCAACCGGTTAGTGACCAGAAATATGCGTTCTATACATCCACTTTATAATTTTTGAACCCAATTCAACTACCGAGCATTATCTCACTACCAATCTTACTAATAATCGTTAAATTTCAGCTATCACAGTACTAAAACACAAAATAAGCAATATACATTGTATAAAAGTACTGTCAGAGGCATGGAGAATTGGGACAGAAACCCGGTGCCGCTTGTTCGCGCCTGTTTTCGCAGCTTTTTTGTTAATTCCTCGCGTTAAAGGGGCTGTGTCACGGCAGTCCAGTTCATTTTGTTTAAATTTGGCAATTACTTACCCTCAATCGCTATGGAACTTAAAGTAAGCAAAGAAATCTCATGCAAATGACAAAATCAGAAATTCGAGACAAACAAATATGTCTCCTAAGCATTATTTTTGAAATTGCAAACAGCAGAGATAAACGTTGAAAAACTGTTAGGCTCAATAGTTTTCACTGAAAACCCTAATTTCAATCCTTTTCAATCTTCTTCAGCTTACCCATCCGTGGAATTTGTTGTATCTGATGTGTTATTTTAACCTTCATTTAATGTTTAAAGCGGTTATTTTTATGTTTCTCTTACTTCAACAGGCATTTTGTAATTACCATGGCTGAATTTTGTGACACAGCTCCTTTAAACAAACCTCCAGATACGCTGGCTAAATTGTTAGCAGACACTTTGTTTCCATATTTCAGTCTCAAACAAACACTTCCTGGCCTGCAAGGTCCAGTACCTTTATTCTGTACGTCAGCTGAGTATTGCACTGGATGTGATTTTACAACATGAAAAAGAAAGTTGCCCTAAGGCCTCAGCCACAGCACCCTATCCTCTTTCCTATTAAGTGCCCCCTCCACCCCGTTCTGCACGTACGTTCCTTACAACAAAAATACAGACGCAGTTAATCGATAAACCGATAATCGATAGTAATCGATAGAAATCGTTATCAATCATCGATGAATATCGATTTCCGATATCAATCGATAGAAATCGATAAAGAAAAAAGTTTACTTCGATTAATATCGATTTCCGATAGAAATCGATAATTATGATTGATTTATCGATTGTTATCGATTACTATCGATTATTATCGGAAAAGAAGAAGTTCAACATTTACACGATATTGTCGATGTTATTGAGTCATTCAGTCGTGATATTATGCAGTTCTTTTAATTGATAAAATACTAAAAGAACAAAACACTAACAGCAACAAATTGCAATTTGTTTTGATTTTTTCGCTTAAGCGCAGTTCATAATAAGGAAAGAAATTGCTGCGAAAGTGGCAGAAAATAACTCTCTGTCGCTGTAGTAACAGTACGACCTCTTATGCCAAAAGATGGCAGCGATGTGGAAGTCTTCGATGCCCGTGTATATACCGAATTGAATTGGATTCCAGTGTCTGCGAGTTAGCCTGTGAAAACAGCCTTTTCGCGTGGCTCCTCGCCGCTAGGAAAGTTTCGCCAGGAGAAACGTCTGATGATGGAGGAACATTCCTCATGACGTAAAATCTGTCCAGAATCTGGTCAGGAGCTCTGATTGGTCGACATAATAGTTATATTGTTTTACCTATTGTTTACGAATGACAGACAAACGACAAAAGGCCATAAAGGTAACATGTAAACCGGGTGGTAAACGTGATGAATCTACTACAAAACAGTCAATATTCCTGGAATATATTCCTCTTTATTAGCGAAAACATCTAAGTTTTGCTGCAGCTCGTTTGCAGTAGAACACAAAACTTTACCATGATCGACCAGGAGAAAAATGAAATAAAAAAATTTACATTTGGAACCCCACGACTACACGGATTTAGTGTGTAAACATTGATTTACGTCATCAGTATGGAATTTTTGTCGCTAAGGCGCCGACGTCCCTCCCGGTAAAACGTCCCAAGCGGCGAGGAGCAAGGAAAAACGGCTGTATTCGCAGGCTACCGCGAGGTTGCAAGGAAAGAAATGCAAGATGCAGTCGCTGGCGCAGGATTGAATGGACATGTAAAGATGCATTAAAACAAAGCAGGAAAAGAAAGAAACAAAAAAAAAATGGAACGTGATGAAGACTGCGCCTGGAGTAGTTGCTGAAGTCAAAAATAAAACGTTTTTTTTTTTAAGCCTAAGCCGGTCTCATGGGTGTTGCTTGCCAAATATCATCGTCATGTTCAGAATATTCACTTTAAGATTATTGCTTGTTATTGATTACTATAGATTGTTATCGATTTTTATTGATCGATAAAAATCGATAAGTTACTTTTTTCTGTGATCTCAATTGGCGGATTAAATCGACTGATATCGATGATATCAATTGATTTCCGATATCTATTTCTATCGATTAACTACGTCTGGAAAAAAAAAGCCAGAAGCGTTCCTGTTAAAAAGCACATTTATAATGAGAAAAAAAGCCAGTGCTGAACTTGGCAAGTACGGTTTGGATAATTTGAGTCTTTTTGGCAAAACGGCTGCTTCAGCTAAATATGTTTTTGGGGCTGAATCTTCAAGGAAGAAACGGTGAAGGATGGTCACAGAATCGTTAGCCAGCAACTCCGCTGACCATATGTCTTCCCCGTCTCTGTGTGTTGCGAAAGCAAAAAAGATTACTTGAGTTTAGTTTTCGTTGTCGTAGCTATGACCATTTTTTTAGAGACAGTTCTAACCAGTGATGTGTTATAACAAATTCTTGGATTGTTATCACGACCTACGATTTACACGAAAGACAAGAGGTTGCGACCGATGAAAACAACTGATATTCGCCTTTGCCCAATTCCTTCAAAACTTCAAAATTCATTTTTACCAAAAACATCCATCCCGGGTGAAGTCAACATCAGTGTCTTCGCGACAGTTGTCTCATTTACAGTCTAATGAAGCAGTATTATTGGAAGTAGAGCATTACAATTATCGTGCCGTCGATTGCAATTGTATCGTGTTCAATTCCCCAACAACTTGGAATTTAAAAATATCACCTTCCAATGCAAACGATCACAAATTAAGCATGTGTGTGGAGCGAAGACATTGTCACGGATTTTAGACTTAACACGCGAGAAAATGCCTTTTATAAAGACCTGAGACACCTAAGTGAAATCTCTTACCAATATACCCTGAAGGATTACGAAAACTTCTGAGAAAATTTAACCGCGGATAAAATATTAAAATATTCAAAACACAACAAACCTCTTCGCAACAAGAGCGAGTAAGAATTGAACTCATGAATTTCCCCATCGACATAGAACTTTTCGGAGCTTCGTCGTCAGGAAGAACAGGCTTAAACCGTGATGAGTAGAGAAAGAAAACGTGAAGCGACTTATTCCTTCCGTGCGTGGACCACAATTACCATGATGCAAGAGTCAACATGATGGTCACGTCACGTCTGTGTCACATGAGTGTCACGCTATAGACATGATGGAGGAAGGTCTGGGGAGAGTATTTCTTGGCACGAGCTCCGAATCTTCACTCCATGTATTTGACTTGTTTAGAACTAAGTCTCCAAAGTGAGAATTGAATAAGTTTTTTTTTTTAATTGTTGTTGGTCATTCCAGGCTAGCCAGAAAAATTTTCAGAGGCTTTGATCTTGAAAGCCTCGCTTTTAAAATGAGTTGTGTAAACTTTAAACGATGTTGAGTAATCGATCTAAGTTGATTATTGACAGTATTTAAAAAAGACAAAATCACGAGCCATTATCGAAATGAAAAGACCTCCTCGAACCTTCGACCTGCCTTCAGCTTGTGGTACTTAATATTGTTATTAGCACTGTAAATTTGCAAACCGAAAGCCCAAATTGTTCGTTTTAAGTGAATATAATTGCTAAAAAGGTTTCCGGTTGATTACTTCTGATTGTTTTCAGACTGCTAGCCGTGAGCATATATCGATAGTTTCGGTTGTCTTTCGACAAGGCCGCCACGAAGGAACTTGTGCGAGGAAGAATCGCTGAAGCCCATAGGATTTAATCTAACTGAGGATTTATCGAAACTTTTATCGACTTCAAGATCAATCCAAGAAGATCGTAAAGATTTGAGGTCAGTAATTTCAATTAATGCGTGGTGTAAACAATCTACTCTGCTGACTTAAAATACTCAGAAATAGCGACCAGGCTCTGATCAGATCTGTTTAAGTAATATTGGTTTGAAAGGGACTCAACGTCATATTCCGTGTACTGTGATTATGAGCCAAATGGCGCCTAACAAATAGTCGAATGTACAGTCAGTGAAGTGGCAGAAGCAATATACCCTTATGTGTTTAGCGACGATTGATTTCATACGTCGTTGATTATAACACTGTCATTTTGGTGAGCATATTTCTGGATTATGTTTGAGTAATTTATCCACTTATGCCCGGCGACGATAAGAAGCAAAAGGGATTAAGAGAAAGAGTTAGCTTCGGCTTACTTCGAGTGGTAATGGCTGAATCGTTGACTCCTGAAAAATGCAGATCTCGCGGAATATGTCTTCGCTTAACCGCAGTATTTTTTGATAGAGAATTGACAGGTTTGTTACTGATCTATCAGGAAGCAAATGATTTATTCGAATCATTTATTGGCTTTCTCGTGCATCGTACAGCTGTATGTCCACGCAGGATGGACTTCAAACGAGCTGTCACACGCGGCTACACATAAAAGATTGTTTTCTTACATTTGGCAACAATTATTACAATTGAATTGTGCTGGGCCGGGTTGACTAACATTACAAGCACAGGCGTAGACTGGGTGTAAATAGAAAACTTCATTCTGTGAATAGTCACAAAGCTAACGTTTATATACACTTTTCACAGGCAAATCACGGAGAATTAATTTACAAGGATGGCAGGGCTCTCCTTCGACCAAATTAAAAGCGCCAAGAAGAACCTAAGGAAAGCTCCTCCACCAAAGGTTCCTTTAGGTTCTACCGCAAGTCAAAACGGCGATTTCTCATCTGATGCAGGCAACGTATCTGTAGCTGCGTTCCGAAATAGATTTGAACAAAAGCAATCCCCAACACCAAATGGACAATTTGGCTCTCTCTCACGTCTGAGTGGCGATGACAGAACCTCAGGAGAAAACATTACGTCATCAAGGGCTAAATTTGAGAAATTTGAGCAGAAGGCTGCAAAGAAACCTCCACCACCACGGAAGCCACCCATCGGGGCCAAGTCGAGTGAAATGTTACGAAAACTCGATGATAACAGCAATGCTTTGAAAGGAGAACCAATCCGTAAAGAATTGCCACTTTTCAATAGAATAGGAGCAGCACCTCACAAGAAACATAAACCTGCAAACTTAAAATACAAACTTGACAAGTACAAGGACAAAATTGTACAGTCAAACGGTACCAACCATACTGACAGAGGGTGCAACGAAGGTAGGGCAGTACTGATGAGAAACAGAAAAATAAATCAGTTAACATATTTCGTACCCTATGTAATATGTGGCTGCACAAGAAAGGCTAAGGTAAAAGCTCAGGGCCGAGTTGTTCAAAGCTGGGTTAAGATAACGCAGGGTTAGTGCGAGATTTGAATTCAGATTTGAAAGCTTAAAAAGCATTTCAGTTTTAATTCTTTTTGGGTACAAGTTGATGATTGGAAGCTCTAAAAAACACAGAGAAAATTATCTGAGAAAATGCTTTAGAACACCGGAAAAAGAAACCCGGGTTAAATTTAACCCCGGGTTAAGCGCTAGTCGGCCTTCGAACAACTGGGTCCAGGACACGTTCCATGTGCCGGATACGAAAGCTTATTAAACTCCCTCGCCTGTTGCTCGCTCAATTGCTTAGAGCACTGCACCGATGTCTCAGAGGTCAGGCTTCGTATTCCGGGTAGCCTGAACTATTTTTCAGTTTCAGGCTTTCTCTACGTAACTGCATCAGTTGCGTCTTCAACTGTGATGATCGTCTTCACAATATATGAAATTCATATATTCATTATTTCATCTTCATTTCATCTTCATCTCCCCACCCCCCCCCCCCCCCCATCGGGTATATTACCCGATAAGGGATAGGATAGGGTAAGTGCTTTATTATCAACAGAGCGCCTACAGACACATGTGTTTACAACGATAACAAAGATTTTCGTGCAATAATTACAGAGGTGTACATTTGTAAAATTTATACAACTATTAAAAAAGGTTATATTTAACGCGTCTATCTCTTTCGCGGAAGCGATCATATACGTATTTAGCCACAATTTTTTGCGTTTTCTCTCCTTGCTTCATACTTATCAACGTTGCAAAGGCAGAGCTTGGAGTCATAGAGTCAAGAATAAGATTAGTTTCCTTTTTTAGCGTATTTAAGGGTGAAAACCTACGTGCGATCTACGATGACGATACTAAGAGAACAGCTCATCCCTAACTCTAATGCACACAAGCCTAGAACAAGCGATAGATATGACATGCAGAGAGATACTCACGTCTCTTGTTACTTTAAGACATATATAATAGAGCTCTTCATCTTAAAGGGAATTCAGTCAAAAAGGCTAATCACGGTCAGAGTCTTCCCAGATGCTAATTAATGACAGTATGCTCTTTAACTGAAGAAGAACCGGTTCGTTAATAACTCACTGCTCATTAACTTGTTGAGCGCCAAATTTTGGCAAAAAGAAGAGGCTCTCCTGTAAGTTTTTTTTTAGTAAATGGGTTTCTACTATGGTTTCATCACTAAAACCCCCACCCCCCACCCCTGTCCGCACCTTCAGGAATTCTACATCTCGGGCTCAAAAGGAAAAAAATGGTAGGCTACGCCCCTACCAGTTCTAACTCAATGTCATGGGTTAGAGCGTTGCACCGGTCTCGCAAAGGTCTTAACTGCGATGATGATTTTTTTGCATTTATTTCTTCATTCATCGGTTCCAATATATGAAAAACATATTTCATCATCTAGTAATACGTAATCCATACGAAGGCCATCAACTGACGTCATGCCGCTCTTTTGTTGCAGAAGAAGATGAAGACATTTACGATGACGTAGAGTCTACGCTTCGTGGGGATCTAGGTAATCTAAATTAATTTCCTTTTTCGTTAAACAGATCGTTTTCACACACGCGGTCAGCAGCTATGTCAAAAGAGTTCTTTACATAAGGGAAGATTTCAATCCTGTTGAAAAGCTTTTGGCAAACCAAAATGGCCGCTGTTTCAATATGGCTGCTATGATATCAAATGAAAACGATCTATTAGAATCCGTTTCCCTGTTCTACTTGTTCGCTTTCCGCAAGCTCTCTCCTCCGCATGCGCAGAAGCCCCCGCTGGGTGTTCCAATAAAAATAGCAACAATCGAAAAATAGCCTCTGCGGAGGAGAGAGTTCCCCAGGTACATAGTGAAGTCTGGGTACGAGATTACCTGTCCTGGATGAAGCGGCTACTTCAATAACATCAGTAGAAGAGAGGGGTATACCTGCTGCGCCTTTTCGCTCACTCTCTTCTTTGTTTCCCTTCCCCTCTCCCCTGTGGTCGTCACTCAACCCTAACTGGGATGTTAGATTTGCCGTTTTATATGACTCGGAGATGGGGGATGTTTTGGGGAGAAGAGGGAATGCGTTTGTGCAATTTAAACAACAACTACTGACAACAACAGTACAAACGAACAAAAGAACAGACTGAAACAAACCAACAACAACAAAAACAACAAATTAAACAGAAACATGGTGTTTTGAATAAGCCATACAGCAGAATAGTCCCCGCTACACGTTTTTCTTATGATTTACTGTCTGACGATGAAAACTACTTTTCTCTGTCAGGACCCTGTCAGTAACACATTTTTATTACATCCGGTAAAGGGAGTAAAGGGAGATATACTCTTCTATATTTATAAGGAGAATTTTGCGAAACTTTTCTAGTTCGCTACTTTCTTCATCGCTTCATGTTGATTGTTATTTTTCTTGCTCCAGATTATCAGCCGGAGGAAACGTATGAATGCGTATAAAATGCTGGGCAAGTTAACTCCGAAAGGCTCATCATGATCATGAACATACCACCAGTTCCATGACGTCCACGAAAAAGATGAAGATATACTCCTCAACAATTCTGCTGATGAAAATGCCTGTTATAATAAATTTATTACCAATTTGAAAAAACACTAAAACTTTTACCCGCAAACTACCCAAATGTAACGTTGGGAAATATTGCTCTTGGTCAATAGTGCTCGTTAAATAATTTCAAATTGCCAGTACTGCTGGCAATAATTTTATCAACTTGAAACAATCAACGCCATCTAGAAAGGTACTCTAATAACTATATCAAAACAAACGAGTGCTGGGTATATAACGTTTCAAAGTATGTCTTTTTTTACTGTGAAATAGATTTAAAAAACGACCAGAAAACCAAGTTGTGAGAACGAAAAAGCTCCCATGGAAAATTTTTGCAACAGTACCACAGTGAATCGCCGCAGGTAAGGGAATACAAGTCAGGACTTCTTGGATTCTGGATTCCACAGCGTGAAATCCGGATTCCGGATTCCAATCGTTAGTCAGGTACGGATTCCTTGAGCTGTAATCCGGATTCCAAAGCCCAGGATTCCGGATTCCACAAGGAAAATTTTCCGGATTGTGAAATCCGAATTCCCTTACATGGGGCGATTAGAAAGAGTACCACAGAGGAGAAAAACAATCCATCTCACATGTAAAGTAACCCAGGTCCACTGCCTTACTTTTTCCCAGTTCTCCATCAATGATAATAAGGGGCTTAAGCAAAGGCGTTTTTAAGCGATGCACCTCAACCGGAAGTCAGGCATTTTCCCTTTTGATATGCCTTGAAGCTACCAAATTTGCTAAGTGTCTTTACTCTTCTGAAGGTGTAAAAATCCACTTCCGGTTGATGGGCGCCGCTGGAAAATGTCTCTGCTTAAGCTCCGTAAACAACCTTCCACTCAGAAATATATTAGGATACGATTTGCTTAAGTACCACACTGAAATGTATTTTCCTTTAAAGTCTATTTTATTTAATTATTATACACACTCACACTCTTAATATTAGAGCTCACTGATACGGGTCTGTTAAAATACGAACCAGCCTCTGAACACTCTGTGGTTTTCACAGTACATCACTAAAATTCAAACCACAAACGATCGATCCTACTGAGATTTTACTTTCATGATGAATTAGAGGAGCTGAAAACTAATGTTCATACAAATTTTAGCCCCGAAAGGGTTGTTACTTTTGTGTTAGAATACGCTTGAATTTCTTAGCTTTGGCGTGACGCGGCTTTTACATGACGGCCGAGAGAGCTGTCATGTAGGTTAAAAAAGTGACTTATTTCGGGGAATTTTGCTATTTAAACAATTAATGTTTTAGAAAAAGTATTGCTTTAATGTTTATAGGTTCCTCGAGGGATAAATTCACGCTTTTGTAGCAAAACTTGGTAACAGATGTTTCTGTTGGTTTTCGTCCGCCATGTTGGTGCTCATCCGGATGAGCACCAACATGTCGTCTCCATACAAATCTCTATAAGTTTGGGTAAAACATTTCTTCGGATATCTCGTATACGAAATATTCCTCTGACCTGAATCTTGGCGAGGGTCTTTGTGTATTTACCTCCTTTCATTTCCCAGATTCTGGCCTTAAACTATTGTTCCTTTGCTTGTCGTTTACTGATCTACGTATCTCAGGTTCAAGGATTTTTTAAATATATGTCATTTCTTAATTTTAGAAATTGCGAACTTGAATCTGACGTTTGCCTTTGATCGTGATTCTTAATCTTCGAATTCCTTATGAGATCGAAGCGCGAAGTAGAGAACTGGTCGGCGAATTTGAATAATCTACCTACATCTGCATGAAAAATATGCATCTCTAGCGTACAAAGTTTGTATTCAGTTTTCTTTGAGTTACTTTTCCATAACAGTCACATATCCATTTTCATCGGGCACGCTCACTGTACCTACAAAACAGGACAAGAAAATCAAAATTCAATTCTGAATATTAAAATAATCTTTTTTGCAACGTACCTTTTTCCAAACTGGACGTTTGGTTTAATATAAATTTAGTAAAACAGAGGCTCTCGAGGTTTGAAAGTACAAGGAGCCGCTACAGATAGAAAAATCGATCATACAAAAATAAAATAGAATTGATTAGAGTATATAAAGTTTCCGTTTGTTCTCGTACTTACGCTGGGTACAATCAAAGTATGATGGTATAGCAGGATCACAACTTGCAGCTCGCTGGCGGCGAGGGACTGGGCGCGGTTTCCTTGGTGGAAGCCTAGGAGATCCCATTGATGTGACTTCGAGAGAACTGGGGCCTTGACAACTTATGTTATTGGGTAAGACGGGTTGTCGCTTAGCTCCATTCATAACTGTGGGAAATTGGCACAAAATTAATGACCACTCTCATTCTCTTTATAATAAATACATGTACATATCCAATAAGGGGCTGGGAATCTACAATGAACTTCTAGCCTGATTTTTGAAAACGTTAACGCCAAATAGACCTTTCAAGTTGCGTCCAACAGTTTTTTTCCGGCCAAAAACTATCTCCAAAGTAGCCATAAAGATTATAAAAACTAAGAGTGCAACTATTGCTTTTTTCTCTTCTCCTCCTTTTCTTCTCCTCGCTCTTTCTTTTTCTCCTTCCCTTTTCCTTCGTTAGTGTGATTTTGGAGCTTATATCTGGCCCAAAAAAGCCTGCACTTTTGACGCTTTTGACTCAAATGACTGCTAATTTCATTAGGTTAGTTTTCAAAAAATCGGCTAGATTTACACCCACCTTGACTGGGTTTCGGAGCTAACGTCAAAGACTTTTTTATTTCATGAAAAGAGCCACGTTTACTGCAATAAAGACATGAAATATCCATCGTTGAAATCAAATTCAATCATATGCATTAACACAAGAATCAATCAATTAAAGACAGGAAACGCTCAATACCCAGCCACAGGCGGATCGACGTTGGCTCACGCGCGAGCACTACTGAATACTGAGAAAATCTCGTACTCGTAGTCGTCCTCGTCTAAGAATCTTAATCTCTCTATTATTTACGCTGGCCTTGAACGTCGGCTTACGGCTTCTCACACGTACCTTATTAGACATAGATTTTGTCCATCTCATCGGGACACAAGCGCAGTATATGAAGTGAGTGGAAAATAGTTTTGATGCTCCCTAACTACCGGCCTTCTTAATTATTGCGCTCAGTTTTTACGATGCTATTCCCTTTGGAAAGATAGTGTGTTAAGTACAGTCGAAGAATCCAGCAAGCGGGCATCTTTGGCCGACCACAAATAGACCGTTTTAATTTGTATGTGGCTTAGGGCCTTTACCTTGGCAATGTGAAGTTCGACGTTTGAAACGGGCGTTCAGAAGTCAATTTAGACGAGAACATATCCTTATGAAACTAAGCAGGCGCAGATCCACACCTTTTTCCACCGTTTTACGGAAATCGGTCAGAATCTTCATAATAAATAATTTTTGATAAAAAAATCTTTCCCAGTTGAAATCTGCAGATTGACATTACTCGCATTGTTCTATGTCCACTACATCATGGAAATTGATCTTGATGAAATAATCCCCCCGTGTGCAAGGCTACCGTATCCGAGGAGAATGGAACTGACCAATATCCTGTCTGAATGACTCAGAAACCCAGGAAAGAAGACTTTAGGGAGTTAAAATGCAAACATGGGGAAGCATCTTCCCAGACCAGCCCCACCAAACCCCAACCCCCCTCCCCTCCCCCCCCCCCCCCGTAGAAGCTTTTCGTCGGTCAGTATTTATCCCAGATCGCGCCTGTTAAGCCATTAATTTACATACTTACTCATCAAAGTGAGGTCTCCTCAAAGAAATCTACATAAAGAGAATAAGTCAAATAAGCAATAATGATTCTGTTACTTTTTTTTATTTTTTTTTTACAATTATCGTGTTTGCTTACATTGTAATTATTAAAATGGCGAATAATAATAAAGTAATTATTATGATTATTATTTATTTTTATTTTATTTTCATTTATTTTTTATTTGAAGACTGAAACAACTCAGCGCAACAATATTACAACGCTGCGTTGCGCCAAAAATCTTCGTTGCGAATCGTCTCGTGTAACATCACTTAAATGCGTTAAATAACGAACTAAATACACACGTCCGCTAAATAATAACTCATGTCAATAAATAATAAAAGAGAGCTCGCGCATATTTAAATAAAGCGCTAGCACACAACCGACACTAACTGAAATTGGGCTGTTTTAGCAACAGAACTGGGGAACGTCATTTGACGACGGAGAAAGCGCGCGGAAAGGACTAAACTAGACTTCCGTTGCCCAATTTGCCACTCTGCCATTGGTCAAGCCAGTTGTTTGATTTGCGCGCGCCGTCGTCAACTGACGTTCCTGTTCTGTTGCTAAATCAGCCTATTAATGATATGGTGGCACCATTCAGCCATTGATTGCCAGCAGTCTCATCTCCCGCAGTGTACACTGCTATAAGACTGTAATAAACCTATAGTCAACTTAGACTAACAGTATAAAATCAAGTTCAAACTTACGTTTGGATCTGAACCACTCCATGAACTTTCCATACCTGCTAAGCAAACGGAAAAATTCTGAGTTTAATATATAAGAAAAGTAGTAGCCTGCGCGCCACCGTGTACGAAACTAAAATCTAGTAAAGGCCGCCCGGCGCAGAACAGTGCAGTGTTCTGGTCTCTCCACTTGTGAATCAGGATTTGAGTACGCGCCATGATTCGCCTGTTAAAAAAAGCCTTTGTGGATTTCCCAGTCAGGATGAAGAGAAATTTGAAACGCACTTCCGGTTATTCGTTGAATCCGTTGGAGGTTCAGAAGGCTGATTCAGCAACAAAACAGGAACCTCATTTGACAACGGGAAATCGCGCGAAAAGGACTTAACCCGACTTCCGGTTCCCAATTTCTCGCTCTGCCATTGGTCAAGCAAGTTGTTTGATTTGCGCGCGCCGTTGTTAACTGACGTTCCCGTTCTGATGCTAAATCAGCCTAGAACAAGGATCTCGGAGCTGCTTCGCAGACGTTTTTATACGTAGGGGCGCGCAGCGATTGCTTTCTGTGAAGTACCTGTTCGGAGAAGCAAATATTGCCTTCAATTTTCTATTAGTTGAGGAAGGCTAAAAATTTCTAGATGAAGGTTCCACTCTCGTACAATTTTCGTAGCTTATCTAACAAATTCCCTACGATTTTCTGAAGTTTAATTTTCACATTTTACTTCCTAAGTTAGGCTATTTTTCGTAGAGGAAACGAAACCTAAAGTTTTCGAACTCAAAAATGCAATGGAGAGAGAAATCAAATAATGTCTCACTTTCATTAAACTTCAAATTGCATCTAGAATTTTGAGGGAAAATAATAATCAAGCCCTTTGTAATTTCGAAAAGACTCAAGTTTCCGGCTAGGATGACCGAAGAGATACAAATTTTAAGGCACCGCTTAGAATGCATTTCTAGAGATCTAAGAGTGTACTCTGGAGGGCCTAAATAATGTTTTTAATGTATTTAGAAGGATACCGTCTTTGGGTGCCCCTGGTACTAATAGAGGTTAAATTACGTCTGCGAAGCAGGCTAGAAATAAAGTAGTTGCTTGATTATTGTTCATAAAAATGGATTGAAAAAGAGGTGATTATTCCACGGTTTCATGACTTTTCCTCTTACAGATATTCTAGATCTCTTTACAAACTACTACATTTGTCTGTTTAACATATCTAACTGAGGCAAAATGTGCCGCGTCACATTGTAGGATAACATACACTTCACTGTACCTCTAGGAAAGAATGATCTTGATCTTACTGGCGGTTCAGGTGGTTTTTCCGTGCCTTCTTCGGAAACCGTACTGCAAATCCCCAAAAGGACGAGTGAATCGATTAAAGCAACGGCACTCGGCGGCTATATCGACATTGTGAAATTCACGCTCTTCCAAATTTTTTTGCCCATAAAAACTAGCTCGGTATTTGAATTAGGTGGGTTTTTCCTTAAGCTGCATTCTTATTGCTTAAATAAGAAGTCCTATAGTGTAGGCGAAAAAATGTTGTTGTTCGTTTATTTACCTCCTTCATAAAATGCGGTATTAGTAAATTTTATGCCTCACAGCCGCTAGAGATGAGAATGGTAAACAAATACAATTAAAAGTACCTGAGTGTGATGCATGCACAGACGTTTTGTTTTACTTTGATTTACTCATTAATTAGAGTATAAGAATATCAGTGACACACCCTCGCATTGAGTGCTATTTTTGCGGCTCTTAAAAATTTTGACGTCATGTCAGTGTGACTATGAATAAACAGACACAGGGTAATCGAATCTGTTTGTTGATCATGAATTTTTTATCATAAATTACACACTTTTTCTAAACTTGCAGTTGAAATGAAACGAGTGTCAGTTAGTGAGCTACTTACTCAAAATTAAATGGCATCCTGTGAAATATCTAAGCAAGAGAAAAGAGCACACTGATTAGAGGAAACAAACGTTTTAAAAAGTAAATTAATAAATAAACTATTAAATTTATTCATTAAAAAAATGAATAAATAAATAAATAAATAAATAATGGTAGGAGAGCTTTAGATTCTAGGACGAGGACAACATATAATTTATTAATAAAGATTTCTCGCCTATTCTCTACAAATAGACACCCTGGAAAGCTTCATTGTACTTTTTTTCACCACAAAAGATAACACACTTATTTCCGTTAAAGGAGGAAAAGCCCTCTCCCGATCAATAAATCATAAAATTTCTAACATTTGATAACTTATTTTTGCCATTACGACATTCTCGCTAAAACCCCCTAGTAGAATGACGACGGCTACCAGATTTTCCCGCCAAAATTACGTTGGTTCGTGTGCGCGCATTACTTAGTATTGGGAAAATCTCCTTCTCGTAGTCGTCCTCGTCTTAGAATCTAAAGTTCTCTAATGAATTAGAGGTAGGACATCTACATAGTGGTGTTTCGTCTACCATTCATGGTCGAATTGGAATTTGGACAATGTTGGTTTTTGAGGAAGGCGGAAATGCTGGAACAAACACAAACGTCTTCAACCCGGCCTCCAACCTCCCAATACCAGGAGCTGATGTCCAAAGCGCTTCATAAATGTGCGGAGAACTTACGTTTGGATCTGAGCCTCGTCGTTCATTTACCAGTCCTATGCATGTCATAAAAATAAAATAAAAAATCCGTACCAGTTAACGATAATATTTGCGACCAAAAAAAAACTGCGGTCAATTATAAAATTTGAAACAAAAAAAATTAATAATAAACATACCACTGAAAAAGAACGATGACCTGGGAGACAGCGGAGATCTAGGAGGAAGTGGGGGAGCGGAGTCAGGAATGTCGTGTATGGAATGACGCTTCTTGTTCATTGGGTATGTCTTGGGTGGTAAAGAAGGGGCTGATTCTCGGCGAGATGTCTCATCTAGGATCGTCGAAGAATTTTCGCCATTCTGCAAAACATCAATAACTAATGAGCATATGTAACGATTGTCGAGCCACGTGAGGGGAAACAACTAAAAAGAAAAAAAAACGGGATCTTTTTACGCTGTCTCGTTGCTCTATGTAAGGTAACCCGGATTCCGGAAACGGAGAAATTTTTGCCTATGGGATCCGGAACCCTGGGCTTTGGAGTCCGGAATGAAGCCAAACGAACCCGGAATCCCACTAAGGATTGCAACCTGGAATCCAAGTTCCACTAACAAAGGATCCGGAATCCAGTACCTGGAATCCGGAATCCACAGCCTGGAATCCAGTCCAATTCAGTCCAGTCAAGACTGTCTTGGATTAGCCTACATGGGGCAAATATTGAGTTCCGTAGACGGCAGTCGATTCTTTGACCTAATGGCTCTACCCTGACTGAATAACTTAGGGCTAAGGCCAAGCAACGGTAATTAGAACTAAATATGTGGCAAGGCAGCTTCAGGTTTTGAAAGTGAGCCAGAGTGCGCATGTCACAGAGCTCTGGGTCTAGATAGTATCATTGTCTCCTTTCCTACCTTGATTTTATTTATGGTGCAGGTTAAAACATAAGCTTTAAAATGATTATTTTTGTTTCAAGAAGAAGAAGATACACAGATTCACATTTCAAGTGAACTTTTACCTGTCGAGCGCACTTCTGAATAAACTGGCTAAATGTTTTTGCTGTTTCTTCGCTGAGATTATGATTTCGCCAGCTTTCATTAACAGCTTGTTCTGCTATGAAGATTGCTTTCCACATTTCAGGTGTCATAGGTATTTCTGAAAGAAGAAGAATATATCATGGTGGGTACAAATGACTCCTGAACCGCTCTGCTAAAAACTACTTTTGCAGTTTTTATCTCTTTGAGTTTCAAGTTTGCAGAAGGAAAAATCTTTGTATTCCAAACAATCGAATGTTTTTTTTTTGGTTTTTCGATTTTTTTTGACGGGAAAATTACGTCACAGGATTGCCAGCAAACTTTCATTTCATTTAAAAGGGGTAATAAGTAGGAAATTTTGAAATTGCATGACGACTTAGAAACATTTGTGAATTTTTTTTCTCAAAAGCTCAATTGCTTTTGGGAGATATAGAATTTTGAAATGTGTTTATGTTTCTAAAAGTACATGGCGGGTAATTAAAAAATCAAAGCTTAACAATTCTTTAACCAATAAAAGTTTTCATATTTTATGTGACACTAAAACTGGCTCATTTCATAAAATGATTTCATTGTCTGGAAATTACTGTCAAACTCGAGACCCCAGCTCCCGTTTTGGCATTAGAGCCCCTGCCGCATCTTTCCGAATTACCCCTACGCTTTTCTCTTTAAATTAATTATGCTTGGAGAGTAAGGAGAATAGTTAGACCTCTGCAAACTTTCACGTTCTCTATAGAAATCTCGGCGGAAATAGAATGATCAGAATGATCCGGTTACTCTTTCAGTCTTGCCCAGGGTTCTACCGCTCATGTATACAATTAGCCAAGGCTGGGGCGAAGCTTCCATTGATGAGTATATAATTTACTTCATACGATAAACATGTAACCTTTGCAAAGAAGTTCACTTGGAGTTGAGGCTGCCATCAATTGAAAACTTGTGAAAAAAAACTAGTAAACTTTGACAGCTGTCAATTCTACATATCATAAATGTGCAATATCAGGTTGCGGGCTTCCACACTAGCCAGAAAGTGTGACATTCCACATTGGTTTCTGTTTGGTGCTGACCGACGGACGGACGAGCGGACGTATGGTCACGTGATTACCAAAATTTCTCGGATGGATAGATTACCAGATTTTCTCACCGTGGTGCTCCGCCATTAATTGTCATACTGCGATGCTCTCTCCTTAAAGTTATCGTTATATAATAACAAGACAAAACACAGGACAGTATATAAAAGAAAACAGAATGATGAAACAGGAATATGTTGACAATTACCGTGTTTGGTTTTCTCAACGCTGGCGTATACAACCTCATCCTCTGATTCATGAATTGTCAGATCAGTGGAGTCCATCGGCATATATAGATCTTCACTCTCGATATCGCTACATAAGGTGTCATCCGTTGATTCGATTCTATCTTTGTTTCTTTTTTTGGACTAAAATATGCGGAGAAAAGTAATACAGTCAAACGTAAGCAAATTGATACATATTATAAAGAAAGGTATAGAGTGAAATGAGATAGATCTAATTAATAAGCACAAAAGAATTGCTGTGCTAAAACGTCACGCCTTCAGTTCTATAAATTAATAACGAGTACGTCTACAAAAATGCACGCATGTCCTTTAACGCCGAATTAGTTTTTTCATTGAATAACCAACATGTTTAAGACAATATGCACCTGATAAATCGGTCATATTGCAAGGTCAGTCGTGACCTACAGAACAAAAATTTTCCACCTTGCCATCGGTTAATGTTTATGAAAAGTAAAACTACCTCAAAATCTCGAAGTTCTTCTGAAAGCTTAGGGTGTCCATTTTCTTGTGCTATCTCTTTAGGACGCAAGCCGTTTTTGTTCTTGAGCGCCAATGCTCTTGATGCTGTTGGACAGTATTGGACAAACGCTGCTATCGTTTGTGCGAGACCATAGGCGGCTGCAAAATGTATCATTGTGGGATAGGTGCTGTCTGCTTGATCTGGTGAAAATCACAGGACAATTCATGGGGAATAAATTCAAGGAGCAAAAATATCGTTGCCTAGCTATAAACAAGAGAGTTATTCTCTCTTGCTTAATTATAAGGATCAATTCTTTAAACAATCACGCCAGATTATGAATGGCAACAGTTTTTGTGAAAGTTTTAAACCCAGGAGTCATTTCATAAGTACGGTAGGTTGAGTATGATCGTCCTGGTGAACGTAGTCCTGTTGTTGACTGTGACTGATGTTTCGACAACCTGAGCGGTTGTCATCTTCAGAGTCAAAGTGAGTTGTACACGTCAGTTGATGTTATTAACTCTGGTTATTGACCTAATTGGTCAATTGATGAACTCACTGCAAAATGGGTTCGGTCGACGTCTCTAACAAAATCATACTATCACTGCATCTTACAGGTATTGCACGTAGACAGTTGCACATTGACAAAAATTTGTGTTTTTTAAGGTATGCCGAATTTTCTCTTACGAATATTTAAAACATACCGTTAACTTTTTCTGGAGATGTAGCGTCCAGTAGATGAAAATCGTTTGGTGATTTCCGTTTAATTTTCTGAGCCATGGCTTTGTCAAACTGTTTTATATCAGCGGTGGAAATCCCGAAGGAGCTGCACAAAAGCTCTTCAGGATCTGTCACTTTTTCTAACAAGTCCTGAAGAACTTTACTCCGAGAGACAAATTCAAAGGAGCAGTCAGCGATGAAAGGATCGTGCTGTTTAATCTTGTCATATATGGTAACAATGGTTTTCTCAGGTGGATAATACACTGCAAGGAATGAACAAGAACTAGTGAAGGTGCTAATGTCAAATCCACTATATATGTGATAAACCCGATGGTAATCTTCTGTTATTGCAAGGAGCAAATGAAGTGGCGCGGTGGTGAGGGTTGCACTAGCTCGACTTGCAACAATGTGGCCTGCGTTCGAGTCCCGGCATCGAGGCCATATTTAGGTTGAGTTTGTGTTGCGGGGTTTAGTCTTCTCTTCTCTGAGAGGTTCTTTTCCGGATGCTCCAGTTTTTCCTTCTCCTTAAAAGCTATAACATTCGATCCTGGACACAAGAACACTTTCAAACGAGATTTTTTGGAATTCATAAGTAACGTGTGGGTGAACAAATCGCTTTTACCATTATATATTCGTACAGTCGAGTGGTCCGGTACGCGAATATGCCGTAGTTAAGGACTTATTTAATAACCCGAAGAGAGTACAGAAAGACAGACAGCAGAGAGGGGAATAAAATTAAACTAAACGTGTGCTATGGTCATTGTTCTACCTGGTCCAATAAAAAGAGATTATTGCATGTATAAGGAGTGTATAAAGTGAGCAAATCAATAACAAGACTAGGTCAGCGTCGCGCCTCTCTTACCTGGCGCATGGGCCTGAATAGTGCAGCTGTTTAGTAGTAATGCGGGCACTCTTAGGCAGTGACTCTCTCCTTTAAACTCTACTTGATATGGTCCACCGTCTGCAAGGAGGGGCTTGTTGAATACGAACAGAACTCTCTCCTTTGCCTGAATTGGAAGTTAATAAGGGAAAGAAACACAGGCTTAACTGCACAAACGTATTCTGTCCGAATGCTCTGTTAGCACGTGTTTAGCCTGTTCTGAGCGTTCAGATAGTAGGGCGCGGGTTAAATATAGACCGAGGAAAAAAACAGGGAAGACTGGGGGAAAGAATAGGGATTCTCTCGCTCGCCCCCAGTTTCCTCTTGCTTTCCCCTCGTTTTCCCTAAAGCTCGCCCCGTACGATTCAACGCGCTCCCCACTATCTGATCGCCGGAAAAGGCCTAGAAGGCAAAAGATAGAATGTTGTGACTTTCGAAGCATTAGGTCTTTGAGTGTACTTGTTTCAAAATATTAGACTTATGAATGTCGATGGGAAGCTGTATCTCTTGCAGGGCGTTCCATTTAGCCCTCCGCCCTTTTAGCGAAAAATAGAGAAATTAAAAAAAGAAACAATGAAGTCCCTTAACCCCGAAACAACAGCAGCTGCTTCTTGTTTAACAACTGAAATAAAATTGTCATGGCCACACCTACTGACAGGCTTGAATAAAGACATCTAATCCACGTTTTGAACTGACACACTTTCTGAGTGAGATGGTTTTGTGTAACGAGTAAGGAACCCTTAACCTGTCGCTGAGAGATGTTTTACGATCAGGGGGTTGGCACATATGCTTTAGTCAATACATCTGAAAAACAACAGTTCTTCTTTTCGGCGTAATACAACAGTAAAATTCTTACATCATATTGTGACTTTTCTGGCGATACTGCTACAAGCTGCCTGACCTCATCTGAAACATCAATGGCGATATTTGATTTAACTGAATAAGACTGACAGATTATAAAAAAGAAAACCAGTAAGTTAGTGGTCAGCTATCTCTAAGACGGACACCATTATTCTTTTCTTTACACCGTAATTTTTAGGGAGTTATTATAACTCCAAAAATGGAATAAAAATTTTAGGTACAAGATAACCCCTTTTTTGGGGTTATTTTAACTCCTAATTTAACTCTGCAATGACTTTCGTCTTAGGGGGAGCTGACTGTGGATCAAAACATCCACGTGATAGAAACGACTTCCACCAAAATGTTGGAATTATGGCAATATCCGGGAATCTCTGAATAATAGTATAATAGTAGGCAGAAGCCGATTACCCGGTTAGTCAGTGGTAGGAGACCAACAGCCGGATGCCCTTGTTATGAAGAAAGAGCACTAGCATAACTCTTCGGTTTGTTAAAAATATCATACCATATATACACTCCGGTTCCTCCATGTTGTTGCTGTTGTTTGCCTTGACTTTACCGGGTTTGCTTTTTTTCTACACTGTTATTTAGGATAACAATAATAAAGGGTTAGTTTTATAATTGTTTGTGTTTTAACCGTGCCACCCTATCCTACAGATCCTAGGTCTATTTATTGTGCAAATCACGTTTAAATGCGAGTCATTTACTTCCTTATCCCTTCCGTGAAAGTGTCTGTTAAATAAATAACCTAGTGTTTTCTTAACTAAAGTTTATTTTTTCTATAGCTCCGGTTGTTGTTGTTGTTTTTTTTTTGAAGGCCACAAATTTATTTGCCCTACTGTTTATAATTTCATTCTTATCTCTTTGCTGAACCTCCGATTCGATCCGGTCCACTTTTACTGAATCGTCATGGCTTCCAGTTCTTCTTATTAAGAGGACTAAAGGAGGCTCCGCTTGCAGGGCGGAAGATGTCACTCTCCGAACGCTGACAACATACCTTTGCATTAGTTGATCACGTGATGAGCATTCTGTAAACACGAAAACAGTTCGCTTTTGAAAAATTTAATTAGCAGGAACTGAAAAAGCATATTAAAATTAGGCAACCTGTAAATTTTCAGCCGTATAGCCCAAAAATAGCGATCTCAACGGCCGCCGAAAATCAGAAGGATTTGTTGAGAAAAATAACTCTTGACAAGCTTGTTTTTCTGATGCAAATCCTTCTGATTTTCGGCGGCCGTTGCAATCGTTCCTTTTGAGACGCGTGGCTGAATATTCACAGATTACTTTATTTTAATATGCTATTTCAGTTCCTGCTAACAAAAAGTTCCAAAAGCGAACTGTTTTCGTGCTTAAAGAAAGTTGAACACTTGACTAACTATTGCAGTAAGTGAAAAGGCCTATCTGTGATCGATGTCCTTTATTGTGATTGGTCAAGGAAAAAATACAAATGACCAACAAATCTCTTTCAAGTTACCGGGTCTCGACAATAAGTTTTGAATTTGGTCAGAAGAAGTCAAAATATACAGTCAACCCAAAGCAATATGTATTTACACAGGAGCCAAGCTCCTGATCTACAATATTGAGAACATGTAGTTCAAAAAGGAGTGGGATTTTTTACGATTTAATTAACTTCCTGTAGACTTTTCCGCTGACAATGGCATTCACAGCTGGATTCATCTGTTTTCTACGCGCGCGCAAACACATATTAAAATGAATGGAAAGAAATTAATGAAAACCGCTAAATTAAAGAATAAAAAAGTCCTGGCCTGATCCATTTCCTTTGTTATGATACGATAGGTTGTAACATTATAATTTGCATAATTCATGCAAATCAAATTAAACACTGAAGGGCAATAAAAATCACCCTTGAGTGCTGCTCAATCGCCACTTCCTGAAATAGAACTGAGATAGGTTCCTTCGAATTGAAACACTCTAACCAAGTTTTAAAGACGATTTTCATCTTGCGTGCGTTGTTAAAATACCATTCCAATATCTTTTCCGGCTAGTTCGAAAGTAACCTAACCATACACATATACCTCACGTCCTGTCTCTTCTTGAGCCATTCTTGATTTGTTTACAAATGTTTCTCATTACTAGTTATTAGCTTTAATGGTTATCACTATTATGGCTACGCCAGGTGCGTAGCTTCGTAAATTTACTCATGTTTGTATCTTTAAAGTTAAGGTTGGTTAAGGCAATGTCGAGTATCGTCACAAGCCTGTAGAAGCTGCAAAAATATTTCTAATAGCTCTGAAGTTTGGTGCAGCATTCTACAGTTTTTATTTAAATTATCAGTCGTTATAGACAGTACCTGACTTCTGATGTGTCGACTTTCTTTGGTTCTTACCCCTTTCAATAGTTTCGAGCTTTACGGACACCAAGTGTAAGAAAAACTTACCGGCGAAAACATTTTATCATCACTGTCTTTAAAGGCTGGCACTGTTTTATACTACTTACCGACTCAAACCTCACTGGTGTCTCGAACCATCTGCGTAAGATCCGTTCAATATTTAGAACTAGAAACTATTCTTAGTACCTCTGCTCTCAAAAATATCGACAGTGGGGACGTCAAAGATAGAAACGTTGACTTGCAAGTTACACATAAAAAAGGAAGTTTGTTTCAATAATAATCAGTCCAAGGTTTCTTTTTATGTCTCATTGCACACGCCAATAACATCCAAGATCTTGAGAGACGTCTATCGAAAGTGTATTGTCTTGAGATTAAAATGTCTTGGTATCAAGCTGTTAATCTTCTAAACAAGTCATAGTAAGACAGTTAATAGCATAATAATTATTCATTTGCTTTGTACTGACCTCCAGATATGTCTTAGCGACTGAGGACACATGAGGAAATAACAAACAAAAGGTGAGTTTTCAGCTGAACATACAGTATCTGGGAAGAAAAACGAATGCTTAGCCAGCTCAAGTGAAGGGTTTAAATAGTATATGGTACATTACTGGCACTTAAAATTGATGTCAGTGGCTGATTGTTCAAAAGGGAAGTGACGGACAAATATTTAATTCTGCCAAATACCTGAGGGCAGGTCAGCTAACCATCTAATAAGAAAACAGTCTCTTTCGGTATAGTTCTGGCCCTGAGGAAGGTTAGTTTTGTTAGCCGAAATATTAGCCTATAATAAATCAGCCCTTTGCCGTTGTGCCAGCCCAGCCTGCAGTCAGTTTTGTTTTATTTCACTCTTTAAGTGACGTATGGCTACAGCATCTCTTTGATTAGAGATCCGGCGAGAGTAACCAGCCATGTATACTGTACGTGTTGCGTGCACCTCTGCATTCAAACAGTTTTTCCCATATCTGATAAGACTCTGAGTAGTATCAGTAGGGAAGAAATCCGCAACTCATAAATTATTTGATTCATGCATTCAAATTAGCGAATGCATCTCCCAGCTACACTGTCTGAGCTGGCTGCTACACTGACTATTATTATTATTATTATTACTAGGGTATCTAAGAGATAGTAATGCTGCGGCACATTCTGTTGATACTGGCATTAGTTAGGCAGTGAGACTTAAAAGAATCAAAAATGACATTGAATGTCCTATTGGAAAGTACTAGAATAATTACTATCAGTCTATAGAAAGAACTCGTGGGAACGTTGTTTAGAAAATGATCAAGTGGTTATCAACTCTGGTTTTCGCACAGTAAATTGTAGGAAATAATAGAAAATCAGATTGTTTATCCATATATTTAATATGCGGTGCACGATATTTTCTCTGGAAACACAATACTTTTCTTGCTGTTTGTTGCACTTTATTAACTAACAGTTATTTAGCTATATATTTATAGAAAACAACAACACAAAAAACAGAAAAAAAAAAAAAAAAAGCAGTGAGTAACTCGATAGGACTCGAACCCGGCACCTTCGATTCGACGCGACTAAGCCTAACCACTTCACCACAGAGGCTGATAACGAAATCATTAGGAAAAGTCTTTCATTTTATTCCTTTTCCATGAAACTTCCGCCGGCAAGATGATCGCCAGCCGCATTAACCGAGCTATTAACAGTGAAAAAACAATGTAAACGCATATTCCATGGCAATGAATGAAAGAAAAAACATAATTATGCTTTTCAAAACGCCGATACACGTCCTCGTTGGCAAAGTAGGACACAAAACATATGTTTTGTTATCTCGATTTCCGCTGTTATTTTGAAGCGAATGGTCAAAATCACATCCATTTTCGGCTCATACGGTTTCTTAAGAATAGCATTGCATGACATTTTCTCACTTTCACATCACCTTCTAGCAAGCTGGAATTTGTATGTCCCCCGTGTTGCGGAGTCGAAGAGCAAATGCTCATCTTCTCGTCAGTGCAATATGGGCGCGATAGAGCCAATCTGAGGACTGCGAGATTAACGTTTTCTGAGATGCAATCTAGTGCATTCTGGACGCTTTAATTTAGCAAATGCCTGGATTCCATATTGAACATGTAATGCCGAAATATTCAATAAACTACATGTGGTTGTGGCCAAAGAAGTGATTGACACTTTATGATGTTAGCAAGGGCCGAAGCGACTGCGTCGAGAGCACAACCTCCCGGCAAAGGCGGCAACATTGTCTCCCTGTAAAATTGTCAGATCCAGTTTGTTTGGGATGGAAATTTACTGCATGCATTCTGGGAGCTTTGGTCATTTGCGACTAAAAATGTAGGCTTCGAACACAGATACTTTTCTTATTAACAATGTTTATCAAAGAATATACATTTAAACAAAGCTCGACTACCATCCGATACACATTTACAGGAGAAAAATATTCCCGGAGAAAAGTGGGGGCCGGGGACCTTGGGCCCACCGCTAAATCCCTCCCCCCCCCCCCCCCCGTAATCTATGTTATTATCCATATCATTATTATTTAGCATGATTTTCATAAGAGAAGGAAAGAGGTTTGTCTCAAAACAAGGTCAATCTCAGCCTCACGTTCATTTAGAGGCTAAGGTACTAAGCTCATAACTGTAGAATGGTCTATTGTATAGCGATTTTGCCAAAGGAAATGTGACGGAATTAATTAATGCAGCGTTTTGTTGATCGATAAGATCAAAATGATAGGAATGCTATTGAATGAAGCGTTTTATTGATCGATAAGATCAAAATGATAGGAATGCTATTGAATGTTGTGCACCTTCAGGTCCACAAAAAACTTTAAAGACACTCTCTCCTCCGCGGGGAGGCTGGGGAGAAAGAAAAAGAAAGCGTGCGGGGCACGATGGGAAGGGGTCTTTTCCCTCTTCCCATCGCGCGCGTCCCCCACACGCTTTCTATTTTTCTATTCTAATTGCTATTTTTATTGGGAAGCCTAGAGGGAGCTTCTCCAGAGGAGAGAGTGAAAGGCATGTAACCATTCGTAACCATTCCACTTTATTAACTATGATCGCGGTTCAAGGTTATAAGCAAGCTAGTTTTAAGTCTCAAATATTTTGAATGAATGATAAAACAATTATTGAATTCGCCTTCATATGATATGAAGGATTAGCACGTAGGGTGCTGTCCACGTAAGCCTTTGGCTTCATTCATCTAATCAATTTCAGTCTCATCCAAAAGTTGCTGAAATAACAGTTCGAAATTCAAAGGTTTTACTTGATTCAGGTAGGACATCCCTTTCTCCTCAAGAAAACAAGAGGACGCTCTGCTTGCAGGATGCATTTCTTGCTACAGTGTGGCATGAAATTTTTGCGGATTGGCCATTTTTTTGTGTTTTGCGGGAACTAATTTTTGCGATTAGGACTGATTGGTTGTTCTCGATGGAAATTAATTTTTCAGTGCGATTTTCACAAAGTCAGTACCCAGCATTGATAATATTTTCGTTTTTATTGAGTACGTGCAATGGAGATATATATTTTCAAACAATACGACGGTGTGCGTACCCTATATAAAACAAGTAATTCATTGTATACCGTTTTGTTTCTGAACGAAATTAAAGAGACAAGTTGTAACTGATCATGAACAGACACGATTGCTTAGTACACTATATTTCTGTGTAGCAAATTTAAGTTAGAGAATATATTTACTCCGGAGTACATTTTTGCGGAAAAAATGTTTGCGGTAATCTCTATTTGCGGGAACTTATTTTTGCCGATCGCTGGAAAAATCGCAAAAATTAGAACCCGTAAAAATTTCGTGCCATACAGTATACTACTCCTAGAAGTGTCCACAAAGAAATACTTCGTTTGTAACACCATTTTTTTAAATCTCTTTAATAAACTTAAGCAAATCCTTTGTTAAATACTTGTTGTAATAATTTGTGAACAAAGTCGTGTCTTGACTTCAAAGCTGATACAACTTATTACGGCTAATTATGAACTTAACTCCTTGTTCATACTAGCGTCCACGCGTCTAAAGTATATATGTTCTACATACTGACTTATGGTTAAGTGTTCTCTTTTCTTTATAGACCCCTCCTGGGGCCGGGTTAGCTAGAAAAACTCGAATTGACGTGATCATCAGTTAAATAAACGTCCAATTCTTCATTGCTGATCTTTATGATTTTTTTTTACCTAGCTGCTCGATCGACTGAAATGAATTGTCAAATGAATAATCGCCAGCTGTTGTATTTTCATGTATGGTACAGTTTATAAAATAGCAAAAAATTTTGAACGAGGCAAAGGTTCCTTTCAAAATTAGAATTAGAGCTGTCGTTTCTGGCATTATAAGCCTCACCACAGGAAAGTAGGGAATCCGACCTTAGACTTAGCTACTAACTGTTTTGCCTGACAGCAGTATAGTATCACAAGAAGGTGGCCACCACTGAATTACTTTTCATTGGGCTGTCTGTGGCAAAGCCAACTTGTCAGTTTGATTCTATCCATTTGACATGAAGTGGAGTTTACAAGCAACCACAAAAAGTATGGATTTCATGTCCATCAAGAGGTTGAATAACTTTGCTCAATACTTGACTCTGGTAAAAACTAAGAGTCAAATCGTAATTAACTTATCATACACACGAGATTGTTATCTAACGCGAAGGACGTATTAGTGACTGTTTTAAAATGTCAACCGAGTGTAAGTGATTCTCTTCTGTTATCTTTTATGAACGTATTAGAGTTCACTTGGATATCGATCCCAGAATCCCCATCGCCCCCACCGCTAAGGGAAATTGGATGTTCCCTCATCGGTGCCACAGACGAGGAATTATGGGAAGAAAAACTCATGCTCTTAATACTTGTGCCCAAGTTGCTGCTTCTGAACATCTCTATGACGCGATTTTTCGCTGTAAACAAGCGCCAGGCTTCTTGGAAATCTTTCTTGATAATTCCATGCAGCAGAAAAATGAACAGGCCCTGGAATGAGCACGTGATTGTAAAAAGGTAGTGTAAGACCAACGTTCCGACAGTTGCCGCTAAACCAGCGAACAGCCAGTTTAGGCCAAGAAGGACAAACACCGATACTGTGGCCCGGAAGTGAGATAAACGATTCGCCTTTTCGCACATGTGTGGAATGTTATAAATCTCTTTCATCACCACCAGAAATGTAATGATGTTGACTGTCATGAGGAGAAGGACTGGGGCGAGAAAGGCACCGTAGAACGCATCGGCCTCCATCCAGCATCTGAAAAGGAGGCGTAGTAGCTGTTATTATTTGAAAGATATAAATTACTGTAGTGACGTGACTATCGTGTCCATCAGTGAAATATTAAATGTCTTAGGCGGAGCAACAAACACTTAACTAGCAGGATCTTCGTCCACGGTTTTTGCAGTTAATTTAATACTTTTTTTAATTAGGCTAGCAAAATTAGCCTTTAAATCGTTTTTAGGATGCTTTTGTGAATAGATGCTTTTTCTCTAATTTTTACATGGTAACTATTTACTATACTACTTTAACTTGTTGATGGCCATCAGTTGTAAATACGTCATGTTTGTTTATGTATTTTTCTCATAGTACGACTATATTATTATTACTACTATTAATATTATTATTATTATGATTGTTATTATGATTGAAGGCAGATACTGACTAGACTGACTTCGTTTTAAAGCAAAAATTATGTGCATGCCCTTCTTCGAGAGTCTGTGCTTGTAGTCTATACAACTTACAGTGTTTCGTTGTTTTTTTTGTCCATGACATGAAAGCCGTAGGAATCAGGCTCGGCCAGCACGGTTATCACTACAACTATTGCTGGAATGACTGCGAGATAAATAAGATTTAATATTAAAACTTATATATAACGTAATATAATAAAAGAAACCATTCCGTGGCAACGGGCAAAGCGTGGTAATACTAATGATCTTTAGTTCACATAATAAGAAAAAATCGGATATTCATGATTTTTTTTTAACCCTGAGCAGTGTCAAGTTATTCGCCAAGCATTTTAGAATTTATCGAAACTTGATTCTTGATTCCCATCTTAGCAAAAGCGGAGTCGTTTGACGCACCTTTATATTTTTATTTTAACACGCTAAAACGTTTTCGTTAGCTATGTTCTTCTTTATCTGTTTAAATATAACACATCGTTGGTCTCTCAAAATTAATACACTTAACGAATAACAAGCTAAGCTGATGTATAACTTTAATGTATTTATTCTGCACGATGAATTTCGCGTTCGTGAGAGTCACTGATCGTTTAGAATTCCACTTGCAAGATTTAACTACACGACTTTTTGAGAGAAAAGATTTTAACTTACTCCAACCTACAACTCCAGCCCTGCACATGAACTCATTCTGTGAAATAAGTGTCGTATCAAACACTTTAACGAGGTCTTGATACAGGTTATAAGCCTCAATACTCATCCAGACAATGGATGAAAGCAGGAAATAGTGCAGTAGCGAGGCTATAGCTTTGCACAAGTCCAATGAGTCAGAGTCTGTTATGCCATTGATTCCAAACGTGAAAAGCAAGATGGCTGCCAGCAGAGACATACTCAAATAGATCAGAATCTGATTTTGCCGAAGGCGGCGAAGTTTCCTGAGAGAGAAATAATCACTCAGTTAAATCCCCACCCTATGAAGTGTTTTTCTCGACGTGCTTTGGCTAGCAGCTTTACAACTTTATTGCAAAAAAAGCTTTTGTATAATAAATAGGGTGATGCATGTGCAACATGCATGGCCGCCGTTTTATTGTTGTGGATACTATGGGCGTTGAGATTGGTCAATTCGTTAACTATTATCTTAGTACGGTGGCATCAGCTTGTATCATGATTTTTTCTTTGTTGTGACCACCACGCATGCACAATAACAATTGTAATCCGGCCCAAAAAAACACCTCAACCGACTGTGCTAGTCGGTTCCTTGCTCCTCAAAGGGTTATGAGTTACCAAAACACTAAACCTAGAAAACAGATCGGTTCACTAAACTGTATACCTAGATAGGCAGATGGTCAAAATCAACAGAGTGAGCCCCAAAGCGGACAGAGTACATCCCACATAAGATATAGCAGAGAGAGCTTCCTTGTGTTTGTCTGGTATATCGTCCAATTTGCGTAGAATTTTATGAGGGGTGAAGTGGATCGGCTGTAAGATTTTTAGATAGTTCGTAACTGCGGAGGCAGGGATTTTCTGCAAAAAAAGTTTAAACATGAATTAATATGAATTAACTGATTATTAGTTTATTGATTACAATCGATTTCTAGTTTAATAACACTCTGCACTGAGTTTTCATCCCATGAGATCAGAGCAAAAACGATTGTCTATGCGCTGCATAATCTCGTACCCAGATCTCACTCTGTTTTACCCTTGGCCGTGGGAGATCTGGGTCCGAGATTATGCGCTGCATCCAGCTTCGTGACACCTTAGATGCGTTAAAGGAGAATTCCGAATCAGATTCCTGATATTTTGCATCTGGATCAGAAGGCCGCGAAGTGTTCGACCTGTAAACCAGTTTGTGGTAAGTTTTTAGCTCTTTATAGCACGACAGTGATCAGAAAACCACTCGACTAGCTTCAAAACGCGTTTTTCGGCAAAATCTCCAGGAGCGAATGAGTTAAGCAAAGGACCAAGCTTTTTGAAAAAAATCCTCTTTTCAGCATAAAACAACCAAATCTGTCTATTTCATGTCAAATCAGGTGAAAAAGTTGGTAAAAGGCCATATTTAGGTTTTTTGATTAACCCATTCGCCCCTGAACCGCCCGTAACCGCCCGTGCGGATCCAGGTCCTTTCTACCTATTGTGACGTCATCAGTTTTAACGGTCAAGGACAACTTTCTTCACTAACTTGTGCAGAGTCAAGAGATCTTTCAAACCATACCAGAATGAGCTCAATTCAGTCAAGGACACCGGAGAAACAAGCAAAAAGCCACGTGACATTGACCTGAAAATCTCCATGAAAATCTTGTTCCATAACCCACCTACCTTTCCTTTCGCCTAATCCTAAGATCCTAAAAGCTTTCCTAAAAACTCTTCCCAACAAAATCAAGCCTACTAAATGCCCAGCAAGAGAAAAAAAAATGAGGCAAGAAAAGCAAAAAAAGAAGGGAGGAGAGAAAGCGAAAAGTAAAAGTCAAGATTGCTGTGTCACTTTTAAACCCGAAATTTTGCTTTCTGCGCTTGCCCCAACTTCGCAAGCTGATATTTTGCATCTGGATCAGAAGGCCGCGAAGTGTTCCACCTTTAAACCAGTTTGTGGTAAGTTTTAGCTCTTTATAGCACGACAGTGACCAGAAAACCACTCGACTAGCTTCAAAACGCGTTTTTCGGCAAAATCTCCAGGAGCGAATGGGTTAAGATCATTCTCAATTTAGCATTTCACAAACTGAGCGAATTAATAACGAAATTCGTTATACTACTGATTACTAATGATTAACGTGCCACTTACCTCAAACTGTAGTGATGTTCTGTTTAAAAGCACACTTGGGTATAGCTGAAAATGATTCACGGACCTTAGATAATGCCAGAAGGCGCGATTTATCAGCACTTCCAGACCGTGGAGATTTCTGGATGGATCAGAAACATTGAAGTCAAGCCGTATCACCGTAGTGAAATAAATACCTCTGAAAAGGAAAACAGGACACTTGAAATTGGTTTTATCCGGAATTTAAATGTTTTTTGTTCCAACCATGATTTAAGATCTTGGGGTTGAGAAATGATTCAATGGAATTTCAGTGTAAACAGCTTTCCTCTCTGGTCGGAAGGACTCAATTTTAAATTCGCGATCCGTAACTGTGAAAAACGTCGTCTACTTTTTGCAGCTCTTCCAGATATTGATCTGGCTAAAATTATTTTGTTTAATTGTTTGCTGATTTTTTCATTGGAGTAAAGGAGGAGATCTATAGCGGGCAAAACAGACTCGTACCCAGTCGCTATTTACATGTGTTTTTGGGGTGAGCGACTGGGTAAGAGTCTGCCGGCAAAAGATATCTCCCAACATGCCCGTTCGTGTGCGCGCAGCCAATCAGAACACAGGAGTCAATTCAGGGCTCGTGGAATAAGCCATTCAATGAGGTGACGGAGTCATATTTAACAGTTAATGAATGAGGCTGAGTATCTTATGAAGAATTTTGGAGATCGAGGAGGGTGTTATCCGTCAAGGCCGTAGGCCGAGGCGGATAACACCCTCCGAGATCTCCATAATTCTTCATATGATACGAAAGCCGAATTCAATAACTGTTTTATTATTCATTCAAAAAAATTCCTAGTTTAAAAACATAGCTAAAACATGCTTACCTCCATCGATCCATCGATGTTCAGTTCATCTTCGATAGTGTACGTTTAGGTTTGTCTATCTCCGCAAATATTCTCCAAATAGCAGATGTCGCCCTTCGAGTTGTCTTCTTGCTGTTCTTGCCATGTTTTTAGCTATTTTTTCTCCTAGTTCTTACTCTTGAAACGAGTGAAATGTCCGCCATTTTTTCAAGTTCACAACAAAAAAAACCCAACCTCGTCCCCAGGTCTTCTCGGTTAACGGTGCCTTCACCTGCGAAAACGCTGCATTTTTGACGTCATTTCCTCGTTAAAGTCAAAATTCTTCCAAATTTGGTCATCAGTCACTGGTTATGGTGAATTAAACGTGTGCTTTTAGCCAATCAGAATCGGGGAAATATTTTGAATGAATTATAATAATTGATAATGACTTACGTTTCCTCTTTTTGTGTTTCGGTATTGATAACTATCTTCTTTGTTGAGTTTATCTCCTGTCCACCATGCGAAGGTGCTCTATAAATAACCAAACAGAAAAGTTCAAAATTTCGTCTGATCATTGTTTTTGCTTTAGTTTTGTTTGTTTGTTTTCTTTTTTGTTAACTCTTCGCCAACTGCACAATTATGTGTATGTATGGAATAGTTTTCTGTAATTACTTTTACAATTTTGTTTTTGTTTTTGTTCTTTTTTTTTTAATTAAAAGCCATATAGTTATGTATCTTTTGTTACATTTAGATTTACTTTCAGACTTTTCCAAACGCACGAGCGCAAAAACAAATTGCGATTTTGTAATAACTAGAACATCCTAGAATATCTCTTTTGATTATTCTTTTGTCTTAATGATGATTGCCCTCGAAGTCTATAAGCAACACTGAAAACCTTTAAAATAATAATAATAAAATACTAATTAAGCTTTGCTCTTTTGGCATATTTCTATTTCATTTTTAGTTTCTTCACCTAAAGAAAACTCCCTCAGAAGTCTGATTAAGCAAGGTAGACTTGACTCTCCCAAATACGTTGACTTTTGACGAAAAGAAATTGAACATCTTCCAGAACTGCAATAAATTAAGACGAGAAAAAAATATCAATAATGAAAATTATGTAAGACATCTAGCTTCATGTTGTACTAAAGACCAAAAGAAAGAAGTCTATATGTTGTTTGTAGTCTTTTTTTATGAGTAGGACTATTGGAAATGAAAAAAAAACTCTCAATTCAGCATTGTTTTGTCTCAGTTTGGGTGTAAGTGTGCTCGGTGACCGAAAAGAAACATTTCTCTAAATTTCCACCTTAATTTCATGTCTGACTTTGGTCAAGAGCCCCAAGCCTTTACCGTTAGTGCGCTGGTGCAATTTCCCGTTTTATTAAATAAGGATAAGGTCCATAACATGATTAAACAGCAAGCAATGAATAATTCAGAGCTGTGATATGTTTCGTGTCTGCTTATAGTTTAAGCTGAAACCAATGCAAATGACAGCAGGCGAGGCGCTCTTCTTGCTCTTTGTCGCGTGTTTCCATAAACGGAAAGCATGATCCCAACTCATCTTTTGGTTAACTTGTAAACGATTTCCACTCAAGCCTGAAACAATTACCTTCTTTAAAAGTTTTATTCCTCTGATAAAATCTGGTTTGAAAATTGCCATTACGGGATTCACCATAGCTAACATGGCTTAAACGCTTATCAATTCATTTACTCAGATTTCTCATCCATGCCTGGCTTTATCGTCAGAAAAATTTCCTTGCTCTAGTAAATTCTCAGGCTCAGAAATTTGGCATGGGCTTTATTCGGGGTCAATTTCTCCCCCAGGGATTTTTTTGTGGGGGTGCGGGGGGGGGGGGGTGGGGGTTCTTTGAAGCCCTGTGATATTTTTGGGTTTTGATTTTTGCTTCCATTCGCTCAGCGCATTCCCGTCACCTGGAATTCGCAGAAACCACGGGTTTTGATATGGAATTCTAGTTTGTTGACTTTAAAAGTATAATTTGCAACTCACCCCTTCTTTGACGTCATCAGCAAGTTGTTTGCATGTTTCGCAATCTTTCAAGTCTTTTTTAAAGTATTCTTCAGTGTAGTTATGGTTCAGAATCACCCCGGAAGCATGATAATGGAGTGTTACGTTTTCTCCTGTGGTATAACCTATTATAGAATCAGTTTAAAATGAATTATAGGCTTGTTAAAAAAGAATCCCAAATTCTTATTTCTCTAATGAGAAGTGAAAAGGCAATTTGAGTGTACCAGAAACTGAAAAGGAAATTCGACTTTTTTCCAGGGCGGGGACCATTTTGAATTGTTACTGTCAGGTCATTATGTTTACGTTGCAATAGACCTTTTTACCGATACGGCGGCCATATTGAATTAATTCGATTTAAGGAGTATTATAGGATGTCCATGGGGCATGAGCACATTTCGTTTATATTTTCCAGCGCTTTTTGGGATATTTTTTCGTAAAGTTTTTTTGAATAAGATTGTAATGGGAAAAAAGATCCTTGCGCCGTGTTTGGATGTAATAATGATCGCCCTTTTCCCGAGAAATATACAGTGAAAGACCATATTTCTAATACTAGACTAGAAAAAGGCGATCATTATTACATCCAAACACGGCACAAGGATCTTTTTTCCCATTACAACCTTATTCTAAGAAAACTTTAAGAAAAATGTTCCGAAAAAGCGCCCGAAAATACAAACGAAAAGTGCTCATGCCCCCTGGGCATCCTATAATACTCCTTAAATTGAATTAATTCAATATAGCCGGCGTATCGGTAAAAAGATCTGTTAATCTCACCTGTTAAAATCCCAAATATTGTCATAAACAAAAGGCCTTGATGTCCATTTAACTCCATCCTTGGGTTTAACAAATTCTACAAAAAAAGAAGAATTTGTCAACGACTATATAGATGGTTTCCACGTGCTGACGTCACGGCGAAGTCATTAGTGTACAATCAAACGAAACGGTGGCTATATTGGTGTACAGGAAAAAAAATCCAGTAGGAATTAAAAATAACTCTTTTTTCATGTAAAAATCTTCTCATACTCAAAGAAATTTGCATAGCTGATGAACATGCAAGTGAAAGCGATGCATAGCTGAGGTCTTGATCGTTGCAAAAAGCGATGGTAGTTAAAGTGCGGTTATGGCCTGAGATATCCTTCGGAGGAACTTTTAGGTTGCGTTCGATTGGGGAATTCGGATTTAGATTTTGAAATCCGGATTTCGGATTTTGCAATCGAACGCGTAATCCGAAAACGGATTTCACCTCCGAGAAATCCGTTCCGAAGGGTGGATTTCAATTAAGAAATTCAAATCCGGATTTCATGGATTTCCCTTTTACCGTTCAATTGGGAAATCCGAAAAAGGATTTGTCAAACTATTCTCGTGAACAGCGGTCTTCTTTTTACTAATTATGCGTGCGCATACAAGACCGCTGTTCCTAAGGACAGTTTTTCAAATCCTTTTTTCGGATTTCCCAATCGAACGGTAAAAAAGAAAATCCAAAAACAAATATTTCAGCGTTGAAATCCGTTTTCGGATTTCGTGTTCGATTGCAAATCCGAAATCTGGATTTTAAAATCTAACTCCAGATTTCCCAATCGAACGCACCCTTAGTTGTCTTAAAAAATTACTAAGCGTATTAAGTTTCTGTCTTATGAAGTGAACAAAATGTATCTCGTTAATTTACATCATAGGATAAGTATGTTTTACAAACCTTGCTGCTTGTGATTTGCATCATCTTAAATATCAAGACCGTTACGGTCGGGGAAGACTAAGCGATTATACATTTTATAGTAGACTAGGAAACTGTCTGTTCATCTTGACGAACCTAACCCCTGGAGTAGCTGAAAATTCAAATCTTACTCGCTTATATTACTAGGAGGCACCAAATGCAAAATGAGGCAAAGATCATATAAACCAGTCCCTCATTAAATTACGGGTAATTATAAACTTACGTCGCAGTTTGCACGATTCGCAAATTCAGTGCAAAGATCGTCAGCTACTTTTTTTTTCTACACTCAGGTTAACAGAAATCATAAAGTAGTTGTGCTGGATGGCTAACGATAATCTGTTGCCTCTACTCGTCACAAATATAGCATCCTGCTCTTAAAATGTTGACAAACAAATTTCAGAAAAACGCTTTTTGTGATTAAAATTTCAAAATATTAAGCATTGCATACTATAAGATTTTTTCTGATAGTTGTTGCATGTTCGTCTAGATCTCAGCACTTGCTCACCATAACCACAGCTGTAACCATTCAGATTTAAGTCTGATGTTTAATTTTTTCTAGCCTTCAGATTCAGGGTGAAAACAGTTTTTAAAAGTTGCTATATTTAGCCGAGATACACTGTTAATAATGTAACCATACAATATAAATACTGAGCAATTCTGATTAACATTTTATGACCAGTGCAGATCACACACAAGTGTTAAAATGTCAGGCGGAAGGCTGTTTGACGTCTTAGAGAATGATAACGAATTAAAATTATCTGCTGAGTGACGGTGGCCTAGAAAGATTCAAGGATCTTCGTACTTGAAATTAAAAATATTGACTGTTTTTATTTTAAAATGAAGGAGTCTCGAAGATAAGGTGCATTTCTTCAAATGGCTTCCTCACAAAAGGACAGGTACGTAATGTAATTGGGAAGTCAACAATTTGAATCCAGATCTCCTTTCATAATATCAAACCCTAGGATGCACGCCAGTTGTCCTATGATATATATTCTCATTATTTTTTATTTTATTTGTTCATTTTTTCTGAGAGCAGAACCGAACCACAGTGACTAACAAAGATTGCTGCTTGTACGAAATACATTTTTTATTACTGCCGTTAAATTGAAAACGTGATCCGCAAAATCCGTATTTTCAAATTGTAAAACGACAGAAAGGCTACTTTTCAGACCAAGGCTCCTAAAAGGTTACTCCCTTTGTGAAAGTATTAATAGTCAGACTTCCTGCAGATCGGCTCATTTCTGTTCTAACTACTAACTTAAAGAAAAAATTAATTTTCAATTTTGCCTATGTCAACACACACAAAACACGGCCGATTACGCTTTTCGCTGAGTGGGTTTTTTTTTTTCGTATTTTAAGTATCTTCGATAACTATATATAAGTGATCGGTCATAAGGTTATGCAGATATGGCATTTATACTAAGCGCTTTGGGAAAAGTAAAAAAATACAATGAATAACTTCCTAGTAACTACTCTGTATAAAAGAGAAAACAAAGTGATTACAATATATTACCAAAAATTACCTTTTCAGATCAGTTTTGATAATTTACTCTGCTCAGATGAACTTTTGTAACGCAGAAAATCAGTATTTTTTGTAAGATTCTTGTTAGTTAGCCACAAGTTACAGGATGTAATTTTAAAATACTCCAGAATGATTATAGATATTGGAGGAGTGGCAGCAAAATACATGCAGGAATTGAAGCTACATGTATGACAACAGCTAAATGGCATCTGTAGGCTCTTTATTGTTCACCTGTTCATGGGTAAACGAAACTTTTGAAATGTCATTCAAAATACAAAATGTAATGATGTCAGTAGCCTTTCACACTCTTGACATGAAAATATTACGAAACATACCCAAAGCGTCCGAGCCAAAATTATAATAGTTGCAATATAATATCTCATGGATCTTTCCGAGAGGACATTCCAAGCAAATTTTAGGATTTAATGGCTTTACTTTCTTATACTTTTCCTTCTTTTCTTTACCTTATAACAGATAGTAAAAAATCTCTACAGCTTACTGATAAAAATGTGCTCATTTCAAATTTTGTTTACTTTTTCTTGAGTTCATCATTCGGTCTAACGCCTGCCGAAATAATGGACATTTTTGCAATAAGGCATATATAAACGTAATCACGTGAACTGTTATGAACATGTAGGGGATTTAGTAACTGCGTTATTAGATTTCCATTTTAAAATATCGATAGACTAATAAAGGGATCCAGGACAGTCTTGGATTCTGGACCCCACGCCGTGGATTCTGGATTCCAGGTATTGGATTTCAGTCTTTGTCTGTAGAACTTGGATTCCGGATTCCAATCGTTAGTGGGATTCCGGATTCCTTAAGCTGTATTCCGGATTCTAAAGCCAAGGATTCCGAATTCCACAAGCAAAAAATTTTGCGGATTCCTGAATCCCTCAAATGAGGGCGCGACGACGCAGTCAGCTGACTTAAGGTCATAACTGTGGGCACTGTATCAGCCCCTTTCCTTACAAAGTCCATCCGTGAACAAAAAAGCACTGGTAGTCTATGAGGCCTGCGTCCACTGTAGGAACGCAGTTTTCGAGTGTACTGTAACGCCGCGAGTTAACTCAAATTAAGTAACTAAGTTCTCTTATAATGACGAAAGCACGGCCCAGATGATGATAATGCGATTGTATGAACTGAGACAGTTCAATCCAAGGTTAGCAACATCTTTGCATGATCCCTGCTACTTCTTTAAGTTTTAAAGAATGACTGACAGCAGGAGCTGGCTCCTGCTGACAGGTACCCGGCAGGTTATCGGCCAGGGGTCAATTTAATAAAACTTTTCCACGACGTAATTTGCAAGTGTAGCTATTGTTCTCAGACTCTAAAACGATGGCTACACTTGTAAATTACACGTGTGAAAGTTTTATTAAATTGACCCCAGGTTACGTAGGAACTCGCGACTTCCCGCTCATCAAGCCGGCTTGTTACTGACTCGTCCCCAGTCGCTTTCGCATAACGGGCGAGGCAAGGAGTAGTACTGATCACCACTAAGGAGAGGTTGGGACGAGTCAGGGCTTCAGTACTACTCCCGCGTAACGTTTATCGTTTTCAAGTCACGTACTCATAGTAAAATATCATACATGTAGTTGCAATACCTAATAGAGTATAAGAAATGCAAAGTCTAAGGCTTTTAATTAATAACTTTTAATTACTTTTCTTATAAGGCGACCTTACCTTTACCTAGGGCTGTTTACATGGAGGGCCGGAAGATCCTAGTACTAGGAAGATCCTAGAAGGCGGAACAAGTTTTTGTTGGGTTTACAGCCATGCAGAAATTTCGGTCCGTGTGCCCAAGAGGAGAAGGAATTAAAGATGGCGGCAGTAAATAAAAATGCAAAAACTACTACCAGAATTATAACAATAATCAGCTCGTGATAACGTCAAACGAAATTTCCGTGATTAGCCACTGAACGACTCACCATTTTGTTTGTACTAAAAGCCCTATCTCCCGCTCGGCAGACCGGCGCTCTCCCAACTGAGCTAACCAGGCGGCGGTTTCGACCCTATCATCTATTTACGACCTTTTGGAACCCGTTTAATCATGCAGCCTGTCATTTCTAAAACATGTGTTGGTCAAGGTTTGGTCAAATTTGTTTTTGATAATGGGTTTACACAAGAGCGATTTGCGTTTCGATTTCGAAAAAACTATTGTTATTACTAATGGCTATTTTATTTTCGAAACTTAAAATCGTAGTACGTGCCATGCCATTTGTATATTCTAAACACTAGAAAGAAAATTCGATCCAGCACTATATGTCACGTATCGATAAACCGTGATCGAAAAACAACATATTAAAGATATATTATCGTTGATATTATCGTATCCTAGCTTTCAGACTGAGATTTTATCTAAATAGTATTGGATTTTGGGGTCAAAATTGTTTGCTGACTCAAGTTGAAGCGCACAGCACTAGGAAAAGTGACATACCTCGGTGACGCTCCATAGATAATTTGGAGGATGTCCATCTGCGCACTAACGTAATATTCGCCTAGCGCCTTAATTTTGTATTTCAAACACATTGAATGCCAGAAAATGCAATAACCCTTTGGAGATGAATTCAAGTTGTTCGAAATGTCAATGTGCACTCATTACCTGGGTTCAGTGATACAAGGTCATATTTAAGGATATATGCTGCACTGTTAATTAGAATAAATTAAATAAAAATGAAAAAATACATATCTAGCCCTGGGAAACCCTCAGCTAATAGGGGACAACTGAGCAGTGAACAAAATAGCATAAGAAGTTTGAAAACTAACCGTATCGACGTTAAATGAACTAAGAATCTAAAACTGTACATTTATTAAAAGATTAAAAATGTATATTAAAACTAATATACATCAGCAATGACAAAAGATTGAGGACAAATGTCTTTAAGGTGAACACAGTATTATAAACATGAAATCCAGGAGCTGCATAGATAGCAGCCTGGGCAACCATGTTTTAAGAGGATCGATAAGTCACGCTTTTTTTCAGCATAAAAAGTTTGAAAACTAACCGTATCGACGTTAAATGAACTAAGAATCTAAAACTGTACATTTATAAAAGATTAAAAATGTATATAAAAATTAATATACACCAGCAATGACAAAAGATTGAGGACAAATGTCTTTAAGGTGAACACAGTATTATAAACATGAAATCTAGGAGCTGCATGGATAGCAGCCTGGGCAACCATGTTTTTAGAGGATCGATAAGTCACGCTTTTTTTCAGTTTTTTTTTATTATTTCTTTTTTGTAATTCAGTCAGTGGAGATGTTTCCGCTTTCTTTTGTTTTCAGAACAAGTCCTCATAAAGCACACAGTACCCTTTCCCATACATGCAAAAATCAGCATTCAATTCAGGGAGCGCTCGGGTGTCTTGCGGGTCCTCCTAGCTCTTTTAATGGTTATAATTACTGTGGATAATTCTAGCCACAGGAAAGAAATATATCTTTATCCGTTCATCGGGTAACTCATTAGGGTGTTGCTCTCCAATGAAATGTTTTATCTCATAGATAACGCTTATCCAACGGTACTTTTGAACATTTATCAGGACCAGGGGGATATTCCTGTGGCTTAGACTGAACAGTTAAAAGGATTCTGGCGTTAGAAGTCACTTGAAGATAAAAAGATACTTACTCCACTTACCTTGCAAAATTTGAATTTTAAAGTCCCTGTGTTCATTTGCTTAAGAGGTTTGTTCCTCTATGAAACTTTCAATTGTTATTTTACTTTAGCTTTTCCATAAAACCTAGTAAAATCCCCTAGCGTATCCAAGCAACAAAGTGCAAGAAAAATATTCTAGGGATGAAAAACGTCAAGTATGTGGGATTATTCAAAGACGGCTGCACAAATACACACAATCAATGGGCGTTTCCTATTGGTTCAAAGAACTGCAAGTGAATAAAGTTTCGAACGTTTACATTATTTTTGTAGCCCTTGTTTATCTTATATATCCTACCCTCTGGCTGTGTTGACTTTTCAATTTTTTGTTCGTATTTAAAATTTATGAGTCGTTTAAAATTGTTTTTTAATTTTTTTAACAGTGGATATTAAACTGATCGGCACCAGTACACTCATACAGATACAAACTTCCTTTTCCCCCGTTTGGTACGTGTTAAAATAAAAGAACGTTTGGCCAGTTTTTCAAGCTGAAGTTTTCGAAGATTTTAAAAACTTCTAGTCGATTCGAACATATCCAGGAGGGGGGAGGGGTAGGTTAGAGGAGAGGTAGACACAGTACCTCTAAATATATCCATCAAAGCGGACGATGAGGTCACCCCATGTAAAGGAATCCGGATTCCGGAATAAGAGAAATTTTTTTCTAGTGAAATCCGGAATACAGCGCCTGAAATCCGGAATCCAATTTCCACTTACAAAGAATACGGAATTCGCGGCGTGGAACAGTCTCGCCAGAATCCAAGACTGTCTTGGATTCCCTTACAAGGGGTGAATGATATTTCTAAAACGTTCTGACCACAGCGCTTGCGAACGGTGGCTGACGCTACTCCCCTGCCCGCAAACTAGGCGTAGTTTGCAGGGGCACCCAACGGGAAATTTTGAGAAAAAAACCTAAAAACAACAACAAAGCATGAATAAAGCTTTCTGAAGCCATTTTAAGCATTTTGGGAGATTACTGGGAAAAACTTATCTGTTCTACACTCCCAGCAAGACTGATGGAAGAGTTCCCAGCCAGCAAGTTGCATCTACAACTTGCAACCTGACTTACTTGGAAGTTTTCAGCAGACGTATGTCCAGACATAACCAGCCAGTTTGGGTGTGGTCATGGGACAAAATTCAGTCCTTCAGTAGGAGGGGCGGGGTGTTGGGGGCGGGGGGGCAAAGAGGTATGACGAATAGCACATACCAGCTATTCTAAACATCAAATCCCCTCAGACACTCTGACTTCACTATTTCCCAGCAACCCTTTCCTTCCAAGGACATATCATTTTTTTCCAAATCTCCCAGCCACCAAAAATTAGCCTGAAGAACAGATATTTTGAGGAACAGATCTATTAAGTAGGCGCTCCTGAATTTGCAGAGTGATCGATGACCTTTTTTGGAAAAAATGATATTCCCCCATCTTAGAAGTTGAAATTGTTTCCATTGCAATTGTAATTGGTTTCCCTGATGCTTATAGGTTACGCGGTGAAAAAAAAACCGTTTTTTTTAACTTGTGCCTGTGAAGTCAGGTTTGATGCTGGTAAATCCCCCATACGATATTGATTACAAATTTAATTTAATTAGTGCTCTGACAAATAAATTTTTACTTCGACCAAGCACACAAATGGTATAGATGAATGCAAACGGCGAATGGTCTCAAACTTCTGTCCTCAGTTATCAGACAATCAAAAGCTTTATTAATATTTTACAATTATTTTGCATATTTATGATTTGATCACGTACTGGATGGTTAATATTCTTGCCCAGGGGGAGGACACTCCCTCTATATGGGGAGGCTCCGCCCGAAAGGGCTAGTTCAGGGTGTGCACTGAGGTAACTTAAACCGCAAGGCTGGAGTCTAAGACCGGTCAGACTTCCAACGGCCTCGTGTACGGAACTTCGTTGCTTCGTAGCAAAGCAAAGCATCATCGACGGTCCTCGATGAAAGAGTCGTTATTTCGGCGAGCTAAAACTCATGCTCTGCGCTCGCTTTTGTTCAATGAAGAAAAGCAGTAGTTAGAGGAGGATTGAAGAATTTGAATTTACGACTGATTTCCTTCAATTGATACGCAAGACCTTAGCTGCAGATAACCAACCCTCCTGAATTATATATAAATAACGAACCACGGGCGGAACTAAAACTCGCTGGAATCGCCCTGAAACGGCCAAAAATGCTAAGAAAACACCATAAATTTAGACAAGGAGACAAGATAAGGAATTCTGATATATTTCTATTACTATTTTTCCCTCTTAAATAACGATCGCTGTATTCTCCATACAAACCCTTGTACAACAACGATTCTAACTTGTGAGCTTGGAGTACCTGTGGTATAACAAGGATAGGGATTCACGAGTATTGAGTATATGGAAGAGAAGGAATTAAAGTGTTTCGATATGCCTTGTGGACATATCACTATAATCTCAGTAATATATAGCCAGTTAGGCAGGGCTAAAAGCGAAAATCTTGGTAATATTTATAGTTCGTTCAAACAAAATATAAAATCGTGTAAAGCTAAGCGGCGAAGGCAGCTCTGGAGAACGGTAAAAAACAACGATAGGTCTAAGAAGCAAAAAAAGCAACTTTGCACGTGCAGTACACTTTTTTGTACATTTTTTTGCCGTTGTTTTGCCGCGGGAGGTGGGACTCCCTTATATGAGGTATATTTTAGGTATATGCCGCCCCATCGGGAAGGGCTTTGCGCCGTTTTGGTCTGAAAACGGGTATAAACTTTGCCCATTTTGACCTGGAATCGGCGCAGGTGTGGTTTTCGAGGAAACTACAGGAATGTATGGACGTATTTATCGTTTCAATTCCAAATGAGTAAGAAAGAAAGAGAAATATGCGAATTCGAAGTGGATTTGAAGAATTTGTTTGTTTGCGCTCCAATCTAAGTAATCATAACATAATTTCTGCCTAAAGGCCAGGTCTCAGAAAACGAGTATGGATTTTAGAGGTCTGGTCTGAAAACGGGTGCGGAGAATAACACTTTTTGGTCTGAAATCGGGTCAGATTTGGAGAACAGGGCGGGACACCCCCACCAAGAGGAAATGTAGTACGTGTTTTAGTTCACTTTTTCTCGCTGCCGCTCATTTTCAGCTTGCATTTGATTGGTGGCCGCTAGCATTTCTCATTTTGTCACCACTGCTACAAAATTTCCATGTTGTTCCATGTTTATATCTGACGCTCTAGATCTCTGTCGTCCTTTTTCTCGTTGAGTTTCACTGGCCTGCCGCCCACTTTCTCCTTTTCTCTGTCTTTCTCTTGCTCTATATTCCAAATTCGTGGACATGACAATTAACCTAAGCTTACTATTTTAGACAACACGAAAACAGAAACAATTTCCGCTTTTCGTTTTCGTCTTTATTGACTCTTTAGTTGTCTCTGCTTTACAAGACACCGGTGGCAATGCGATTTCCCGCCAAAATAACCTGGAGTTGCATTTGGGTTGCCATACCTGTTGATTGAGTTATTTTACATTGGTTTGCCTGTGGTGCGGACGGACGGTCAGGCGTACGGTCACGTGATTAAAAAAATTTCTCGGATGGGTAGATTACTTCATTTTCTTACCCATGGTGTTCCCCTGCGCGCGCTTCGCGCGAGAGCTCCGCTACTAAACGTTACACAAAATAATTTCCCGTTTAAGCGATAAGGGGACACCATTTTGTAAATGTGTAAATGGAAGGTGTACGAAAGGGGGACCTTTTCTGTCAAAATGGTATGTACCCTAAATCTTCTATTAAGAACCCCCCCCCCCCCCCCACCCCCCTTTCAGGGGAAGAAAGTTTATTCTTCACTAATAAATGATAGACTGTATTAATTAATAACGACACTGTGAAAGTTCGTGTGTTCTGATGCGGGGTGGTTTATTTATTCACCAACTGGAACTTCTTGTACTTAAGCTTTTCCACTTTGTATTATAGTTCTTATGGAGAAGTGATAGAGGATTTACGGTTAAAGGGTAATGATACAGCGAACCTTGGAGCAGAGCCTCTCCACACTTTGTTGAGTAGGCCCCCACCCCTTCCCCGGACATTCTTGCCTATTTCTTCCGCACTTTTACACGTCAGTTAAGTGGTAAGATCTGCTGTTTGTGCAGACTCAGTCATGGATCCGGATGATCATCGATCATCGACCTCGAGATGGCCCCCAGCTGACAATAAAAGCTTTTTTTGTCTTTCTTGCATGAAGTCGCGAATTTGCCATAACATTTGTAACTACTAATGCACGAATGGGGAGGAGACTGAAAAATAAAAAAGTTCTGCTGTTTAGGTGATCAGAATTTTTAGTCTTCATTTTACTCCATTTTTTAATGGAAACTTTCTCACTGATAAGATCTGAAAAATGAAAGGTGATGAAAAAAGAAACAACAACCGAAAACAAAACAATGGGTGATTCGACAAGAAAGTTAACGCTTGAAAATAAACTTGGAGAAACGAGAGAACCACATCTATCATTTTGTCTTTATCCTTGTCTCCTATTGGGAAACATCTGTCACTTGACTTGCAAGCAGCGAGCTAGTGTTCTTCTAGGATCACTTATGATAAACTTAGACGAGGAGAATAGAGGACTCTCGCAGGAAATCGTTGTCTTTGAGCTACTTGAATACCCCCGGACTTGAATATGTGCGACTCTTTCAGGATTCGAATCGGTTAAAAATTTACTTATTGTGGTTTTGTGGTCACTCATCTATCAAAGGCAATTTGCTGTCAAAATGATTTTCAGTATAAACGCTCGCACAAAAAGAAAATGAATCTTTAATCATAAAAGCAGTTCTTTTATTTATTTAAAGTCTTAACGTACTATGACAACCTTCAATTCCCAAAATGAGGTGATGAAGTTTTGGTCGTTTTAAATTACACTTTTCCACCATAAATGTCCGACTATGCCAACTTGCCAAAGATATTTTGCGCCCTTATGTAAATAAATACAGCGGTACTAGTGGATAACTAACAAGAGTATATATACCACAAACATAAATTTAATAAGTTATAGACGAAACCCAAACTCAAACTTCTAGGTTTTTTTGTGCTTGTTATTTGACTAAGAAATCAATAAGATGCTTTACGCTAAAAAACAAAACCTAATGCTTTTGCCGTTAATAGATCTAGCCGGATTTATGAAAACTGTACCATCGGACTCCAGGAGCCCACACACCTTAAACTGACTCAACTAAAGTAAATATCGCCAAGAAACTCAGCTCTTACCCATGGTTCTCTTAAGGTGACTCTCTTCTTGGTTCCTGATTAGCAAAAGAAACATTCAAGTCCATCAAAAAGACACTTTGGACTTCTCCATACAATCTAGCTGCTTAAAGGCCCTAAATGACGGAATACGCTTGAGACTTAAGCAAGTTCTAAGCAGAGAATTCAAGGTTAAATCACCCCCCCTGACTTCCTCCACCCTAGCACGTGCTCAAGGAGAATGCTTTCATTGGCCAATAGGCCTCAAACGTTACAAGAATTTTACATGACAAACTAAAGGCAGACATGACCAGTGCACTGACTTTCCCAGACCAGTACTAACGGACGGTACAACGCTTTTGCATCACCCTCCCCCCTTAGGGATTGACAAGGAGGCCCCTTTCCAACCCATGGCGAGTTAGCTCAGGGACTGAGTTGACAATGAGACCAACCAGGACAGCAAGCCCCCTATGTTTTTTCTCACCGCAGTGACCAGAAGGCTGGCTAACGCCAGCTTTCTGTGCGAATATTCTGGCCCATTTTGAGGTATGTTTTCAAAAATTCGGCTAGAGATAGGTATCAGTATTTCTTTCCATGTGCAATAATTACGTATTAGTATGCAGTTAAAACCTAATTAATGCAAAGTATTTTTCCTCTTCCCGTGGATTATTCTTGAACTTGAAGTAGTTAACAAGCTCAAGCCTCAAAAAGACTCTAATCGTACTCTAAATTGCTTGATTAATAAAGAAAGAAAAATTTAGACCAATGGATATTTTGACTTAGAACTGGGACTGCGAGAAGGGAAGATATTGGGCTGGTTACTCGAAGCGGAATCAGTAATCAGCACCAGCAATTTTGAATTCTTACAAGAAATACCTACAAGGGGTTTGCTATTACCAACATTTGTACTAGTAACGCCGTTAGACCAGTTCTTCTTTAGATGAAGATTTGGTTTGATTTCCCGATGTTATCTCAAGAGCAAGAAACATATATAACGGCAAAACTAGCGGCGCGCATCAGACATAGCACCTGTCCTCCAAAAGGCGACCATGAAATTCGTTTGGCAATGAGAGAACTCGCAAGAAAAAATATCCTCTCGCTAATACTACTGGACCTGTCCTACGAAGAAAATGTCACATCAAGCTTGTAACGAAAGCTATTCTTATCATCATGAAGTTCGATGTTTGATTGAAATCTGTCCTCAACCCCCTGTCCTATCTTAATTCATTAACTAGCTATCTTCCTCCTAAATCTCAATATTTCCTCGATTGCTTTGATAAACAAGCTAAAAGGGAAAGGAACAATGCTGTAAAGGTTTGTTTCTGGGCTTCAAATTCTTATTGATGACTGAGACCAAAATGTATTGTGCGAACGTCTTGGCTTTTGGCGCATTCACCTAAAGAGAGAATATCGCAAGAATACGAATATAATGAATACGGTGAAGGGATATTACTCAATAGAGCTAATTTTAGTACCTTATTTCCCTTTTTATATTTTGATTTAACAAAACAGAAAATGGACATTAAGGATGGCACTACGAAACTGACATTTAAAGACGAGCTATCTGGGGCAACGGCAGCAGCCTATTCTATTTACGCATTGACTCTCTATGAACAAGATGATGAACTAATCCAGAAGGATGGTAAAATACTGCTCAGATCATAAATTATGTAACATTAAAATTACGTAACGTATATCAAATAGAAGTAATGACAAATTAAAATATTATTCTCATGGAGTGTCACTCAGCAAAGGACAATTGGAAAAGCTTTCACAAGCTTACAAAAATAATTCAGCAATAACAATTAGACTTGCCAGAATGAATTATCCGGTCCGCATGAATAAATGCTCACAAAAACTCAGATTTATAAATTGAAAAAAGCAATGAGCCAGGGTACAGGGTCAGATATTAAAATATCAAAAACACAAATTAGAAAAGCTATTGAACACGGTGCTAGTTTGTGGGGATCATTGATAAGTTTAGGAAGCAAGTTGTTACCTATGGCCATGCCACTAGCTAAAAAGGCTATTGCACCGCTTGCAACAGGTGCTTTATCCGGCTTAGCCAGTCTTGGTGTGGATAAAATATTTGGAAAGGGTCAACAGGGAGGTTTTTTAATTCCACAGGATAAAATAGCACAATTAATTGCGAATAAACACCTTCTAACCACAGGTAAGAAAAAGAAAATTCTTAATACTCTCCAATCAGGTGGTCAATTGATTATCAAACCGACGAGAATACAGCAGGGTGGGTTTTTAGGAACTCTACTAGCAACTAAAGGAGTCCCTCTGTTGTTAAATGCATTGACAGGAAAAGGGCTCCAAGCCGACAGAACCGGTACCAGTAATATGGTGCCAGTATATGTTCCTAGTAATATAACTAATGGCCATGGAGGAATGATTAATCCATATGCATTTATGTCCCCACCCTTTATTGGAACATGGGAAAACCCAATTGGTATGGGGGTAAAAAAAAAGGACAGGGGCTGCTGCTCGCGAAAACAGTCCATTCAATTCAATCCCAATTCTAGGACAATTCTATAAAATTCATCAACAAACTATTGTCAAATATTAATTTGTTACACTGGGTCAGACAACTTGGAATAAAATATTTCAGAGTTATTTATAGGCGCGATAATTTACCGGAAAAAATACACAGATTGGAAACAGCAATAATCAAATTAGACCATTCAATAGGCAGGGGCAGTCATTGGATATGTTATATAGAAATGTGGAAAACAATTTTGTGAATACTTTGATCCGTTTGGATCAGTCATGCCTTATGAGATAAAAAATTATCTAAAAACAAGCGGTAAAAAAATTGTGCATTCATCAGATGAAATACAAGAAAGAGACAGTGTTTTATGCGGTTATTGGAGCTTATATTATCTTTTTAGAGCGACAAAAAGGTAGATCATTATTAGATGTTATACATAACACCAAATTCAGTTTCACAGATCAAATGATGAATCACAGATTTTTGATAAACTATTTTGAATTAGTATAATCCATATGATATAGAGTGTCTGAAAAGTTCTGTTTGTATTGCCAAGAAGTTACCCCGCATTATGTAAATGAATGTGGATGTTTTGAGAGCTGTAACAACTGTGAGCCCTTGAGTGAGAGTGAGTATGAGTCGGATAGCACCTATGATACAACCTATGTTCCAGACAGTAGTGAAGAATTATGGACAGGAGGGTGTTATCCGTCGAGGCCGTAGGCCGAGGCGGATAACACCCTTCGAGATCTCCATAATTCTTCATATGATACGAAAGCCGAATTCAATAACTGTTTTATTATTCAGTCAGAATAATTCCTAGTTTAAAAACATAGCTAAAACATGCTTACCTCCATCGATACGTCGATGCTCAATTCATCTTCGATAGTGTACGTTTAGGTTTATCCAGCTCCGCAAATATTCTCCAAATAGCAGATGTCGCCCTTCGAGTTGTCTTCTTGCTGTTCTTGTCATGTTTTTAGCTATTTTTTCGCCTAGTTCTTACTCTTGAAACGTGTGAAATGTCCGCCATTTTTTCAAGTTCACAACCAAAACAACTCAACCTCGCCATCAGGTCCTCTCGGTTAACGGTGCCTTAACCTGCACGAACGCTGCATTTTTGACGTCATTTCCTCGTTAAAGTCAAATTTCTTCCAAATTTGGTCATCAGTCACTGGTTATGGTGAATTAAACGTGTGCTTTTAGCCAATCAGAATCGGGGAAATATTTTGAATGAATAATAAACAATATTTATTACCCCTAATTAGAAGAGAAAAGCTACCACCCGCCATTTTCGCGGGTCTGGTCCCAGACCATTTTTTTTATAAAATATTGTATATATGAGAATGGTGAAATCTTATTGGGTTAAACAGAAGAAACAAACAGAATGTGTAGAACCTTCGGGTTTTAAAATATCCACATGGCCATTGGAAAATTACTAAAACCAGCAGCCGGATGGACTTTACCAGGGCATCGGTATACAGGGCCTTATAATGATTTAGAAAACCAAGGAAGATACAATCCAGAAACTGGTGAAATATTAGAAATTTATGATCCACCTACAGGAAAAACAGATGCTGCAGCCATGCAACATGATGTCAATTACTCAGCATGTGGTGACAACCGAAAGTGCAAACACAAGGCTGATAGAAAAATGCCGGTAAAATCATTGGACGCCATACCTTATAATGAAAGACAATGGGGCCACTGGTTAGCTAGAAATCTAATCAACACAAAACAGAAAATTGGACTCGGTTTAAACTAGAAGAGCCGTCGGGTATAAGTTGGCAAGAGCAATTAGCGGATGAATTACATAAACCCATAAAGCGCAATTTTACTCGGCGGCGCGTTATTACAAACGGTATCGACAAAATTTGGTGTTCAGATCTAGTTGGAATGCAACAGTTCAGCAAATGGAATAAGGGTTACAGATATCTTCTCATGGTACTGGATCTGTCCTCCAAATATGGCTGGATTGTCCCATTGAAAGATAAAAAAGGGGAAACTGTCACAGAAGCATTCAAAACCATCTTCAAAGAGGGTCGTAAACCACAATATCTATGGACTGATAAAGGGAAAGAATATCATAACAAAAATATGAAGGAACTGTTGGAAAAGAATAACATGACACTTTTATACTCAACCGAGAATGAGGTAAAATCTAGTGTGTGAGAAAGATTGAACTGTACAATTAAAACCAAGATGTGGAAGCAGTTTACAGTCCAGGGTAATACCGTATATTTAGACATACTACCAAAAATACTGGAACAGTAAAATAACACCGAACACAGTTCCATTAAAATGACTCCTATAGAAGCTAGTAAAAAGAATAATGAAAGTACCGTGTATTTTAACCTATATGGTGATATGGAGCAATTGTCATCTAAGCCTAGGTTCAAGGTTGGTGACAAAGTCAGGATAAGTAAGTATAAGAGAAAGGCGTTTGAAAATTAAAGGCTACACACCTAATTGGACTGAAGAGATATTCCTGGTCGACAAAATCCAATCCAAAAACCCAATCACCTACAGATTAAAGGATCTCAATAACAAGGAAATACAAGGCAGCTTTTATGAGCCTGAATTACTGCCGGCAAAACGGGATACATTCCGCATTGAAAAAGTCATTTGGAGGGATTATAAGAAGAAACAAGCTCTTGTGAAATGGTTGGGTTATAGTGACGATTTTAATTCTTGGATTTCACTGAGCAGCTTATAAGATTTATCTAACTATAATAGTATATATGGACGATCCTATAAGAAAGCTAGATACTAGAATTAGTAATAAGGAAACCGAGCTTAATGCACTATACACTAAAATAAAAAAATTGGAGGAAGAGATTGCGACATTATACCACAAGAAACTGATATCCAAAAAAACGGGAAACAGCAGAAATGTCATTAAACGGCGTCCTAAAAGTGATCTTTGAAACGGAAGAGGAGAAAGAGTAAACTACTTGTTGAGATATTGATACCAGCGTCCCCGAAATGGGTACGGTGGGTCCAAAGTGTTGGTACCCTGAAACGGGGTATCAACAAAATTATTGTTGCCGTACCCAAAATGTGACAGCAACAAAACCTGGTGTTGCAAATTGTGACGGCAGGCATCAGACTTGGTACCCTGAAACGGAGCGTCAGACCTAAGGTGCTGAAACGGCACCTCAGGCCCTAAATATTTTAATCTATCATATATACCATTTTTATTGGCCTGTATGATAGATAATTATCTAACCTCTATATATGGTATCAGGAATGGGTTTCTGATGGTATATATGATAGAAAAGAAATATGCTAATGAAGATTTAGAAATTGAGCTGACATCATATATTGATGATAAGCAAAATTTTTGGTTCCGAAAAAAAGGGCATTGCTAAGATACTTGGTTATAGTGTTACTGATCAGGCCATAAGAAAACATGTGTCTGATAACCACAAACAGTTAATTTGTTGCCCCGTCGAAATAAAGGGTCAACAAAATGACATGAGAGGTAAATAGACCACTTTCATCGATGAGGCTGGTTTTTATGAACTTGTATTTAGTTCCAAATTACCGGCTGCTAAAAAGTTCCGTGATTGGGTATTCACTACAGTACTTCCATCTATCCGTAAATATGGGCAAAATTAACTATGTAATAACCCCTATAATAAGATGATCATGATTGGAAATGAGACTGACGTCCATTATAAAGTAGTGGATATGATAAGAAGATTCTATCCTGACACTATATTAGTAGCCGGTCTCGGGGAACTACAGGATACTGAGGACAAGAGACTGGACTCATATAAAAAGGGATACATAAAAGGGCAGCCTGACTCAATGGTACTTGACTATCATAAAGATTTTAAGGGCCTAGGTATAGAATTCAAGGGTCCCACAGGCAATTACTATATATCAGATGCTCAAAAAAAGATGAAAAAGCGCTACGTTAATAACGGCTATGCATATATCCTATGTAATGACTATGACAAGATCTGCAAAGCAGTCCATGAATATATGAAAGGCATAAGAGTGCCATGCAAATATTGTAATAAACTGTTCCTTAATAAGGAAATACTAAAAACCCATTATGTAATCCATCGAATTGAAAAATAATAGAACTATATATTAGTGCCACAAGCCAGAAAGCTAGTCAGTATCTATTTAATATGCCTCAGTCTTAGTTCACCTTAGAGAGGCCCTTTTTACATTCCATAATTATATACAAAATATATATATGGAAGATTATATCCGTCTTTTATCCCAACGGTACTAATCATATGTACCGTAAACTGAACAATCGACCTAACCAATAAAAAACATACAGTTTAGTCTGAATTATTGTTAGCTAGATGTGTTGAGCTTTAATTTTTCGTAGAGGTATGTGGATTTCAGGCATTACAGCCATCGTAGTAATGTCAACCGAGAGTAAGTGATTCTCTTCTGTTTTTTTTTTTTTTTTATGAACATATTAGAGTTCGCTTGGACATCAATTCCAGAATCCCCATCACCCCCACCGCTAAGGGAAATTGGACGTTCCCTCATTGGTGCCACTGACGAGGAATTATGGGAAAACTCATGCTCTTAATACTTGTGCCCAAGTTGCTGCTTTCGTTGTGAACAAGCGCCAAGCGTCTTGGAAATCTTTCTTGATGATTCCATGCAGCAGAAAAATGAACAGGCCCTGGAACGAGCACGTGATGGTAAAAAGGTAGTGTAAGACCAACGTTCCGACAGTTGCCGCTAAACCAGCGAACAGCCAGTTTAGGCCAAGAAGGACAAATACCGATACTGTGGCCCGGAAGTGAGATAAACGATTGGCCCTTTCGCACATGTGTGGAATGTTGTAAATCTCTTTCATCACCACCAGAAATATAATGATGTTGAATGTCATGAAGAAAAGGACTGGGGCGAGGAAGGCACCGTTGAACGCATCGGCGTCCATCCAGCATCTGAAAAGGATGCACAGTTCTTATTTGAAAGATGTAAATTACTATGGTGACGTAAAAAGCATTTTTTGGGTCGAACTCAATCATGTCCATCAGTGAAATATCAAATGTCTTAGGCTGAGCAATAAACACTTAATTAGGCTAGCAAAATCAGTTTAATCGTTTTAATTAGCAACTACCAAATTCGGCGTTCGTAGGATAACACCCTCCTCGATAAGCAGATCGAGGAGGGTGTTATCCACCAAGGCCGAACAAAGCACAACCAAAACAACTCAGCCTCGTCCCCAGGTCTTCTCGGTAACGGTGCCTTAACCTGTAGCGGGCTGCATTTTTGACGTCATTTCCTCGTTAAACGCAAAATTTTTCCAAATTTGTTCATCAGTAACTGGTTATGGTGAATTATGCGTGTGCTTTTAGCCAATCAGAATTGGGGAAATATTTTGTATGAATCATAAGGATGCTTAAGCTTATGTGACTAGATGCTTTTTCTCTATTTTTTAATTGTTAACTTTTTATCATTTACTTTAATTTGTTGATAGCTAAGTTATAAATACGTTATGTTTGTTTAATGTATTATTAAGACCACATTAGTACAATATTATTATTATTATTATTATTATTATTATTATTATTATTGTTATTGTTATTATTGCAAAAATAATAAAACAGATACACTAGACTGACTTTGTTTTAAAGCAAATATTAATATTAGCCTGCGGGGCAGGCGTTCGAAAGGGAAGGGGCAGGGAATTAGGGTGCGAGACCACGCGCGAGGGAGGAGGGAGGAGGGGAACGCCTGCAAGGAAGCCATTGTTTTCGCCATCCCGCCTACTAATTAAAAAAATAACAAAAATAACGCAACTGTGAATGACTAGGCTGTCAAATAAGTCTGGCCGCAATGCACGTATTCTAGTCGTATTTCTCGCACTGTTTTTCGTTTCTTTTCCGAAAAAAAGAAATCTAAAGTAAAGGTACTATAAAAAAAGTTCAAATGTGGTCGTCCATCGAAGGAATCTTCCGTGAAAGTTGCAACAACGCGTGCCGAGTTACATAAAATCCAGCATAAATCTATTCAAGTTGTTGCTGAAGGAATCGGGCTGGAAAACTATTTAATAAGAAATTAAATGTAGCGGCTTTTCGCAACTGTCAATGCAGTGTTTGTCTAAGAAAAATTAAAACACTCTGCCGTCATGCACTCTTTGAATGTCTATCAGGAGGATTTGGATCCAGCGGAGCACACAAAAGAACGCTGGTGGCGGGGAAAGAAGAGCTGAACTTCGAAGATCTGCAAGAAGGCAACAATTTATCATTAAAGTAAGTTCCTGGCGGTTTGATAACCGGCAAGAAGAAGCTCTCAACCAAAAATCGCAAAAGTTATAGATCGCTTCGTCTTCAATTATCTTGCCGTTGATAACGCGGGTCAAACAGCAGATAACAAGCACACAGGCAGCATGATTTTTCTTTTCTTTCTTCTGGCGAGTAAAACCGACAAGCCGTTGGGAGATGACACTTTTCAGAACCAGTCAGTAAAACTCATCTGCTGACAGGCCTTTTCCTTCATACGGTTCTTTAACTGCTTTTTTCTATTCTCCTTTTAAGCTGAAATTGATGCCTTCTAACGATGAATTCGCGTAGAGAAATCTCATCACGCTTCACTAACGACGTATGTTTAGTTTCTCAAATGGCGTGATGTTGATTTCAACCAATCGGAAAAAGGTATTAAGTCGAAGATTGAAATTTAATTAATTCTGACCAATCACTATTTTCACGCTCAGAATCTGAGCGTGAAAAACGGAGAAAACAATGGCGTCCTTGAAGGCGTTCCTTTCCTTTCTCCCTCCCGCACCCCACGTGCTCTCGCGCAACCAAATTCCCCCTCCCCCTTCCCCTTTTAACGCCTGCCACGCAGGCTAAATTAATATGTGCTTTCCCTTAATCGAGAGTCTGTGCTTGTAGTCTATACTTACAGTGTTTCGTTGTTATTTTTGTCCATGACATGAAAGCCATGGGAATCAGACTCGGCCAGCACGGTTATCACTACAACTATTGCTGGAATGACTGCAAGATGAATAAGTTAATACTGAAACTTACATATAACGAAATATAATAAAAGAAACCATTCCGTGGCAACGGGCAAAGGGTGGTAATACTAATGATCCTTAGTTAACATAATAAGAAAAAATCGGATATTCATGATTTTTTTAATCCTAAGCAGTGTCAAGTTATTCGCCAAGCATTTTAGAATTTATCGAAACTTGATTCTTGATTTCCATCTTCGCAAAAGTGGAGTCATCTGACGCAGCTTTAAAACGTGCTTGTTAGCTTTATATGTTCTTCTTTATCTGTTTATATATAATACATCGTTGGTTTCTCATAATTGATTTTTACCTGTAACCAAAAACAAGCTAAGCTGTTGTATCACTTTAATGTATTTATTCTGCACGACGAATTTCGCGTTCATGAGAGCCACTGATCTTTTAGAATTCCACTTGCAAGATTTAACTACAACTTTTTAAAAGAAAAGCTTTTAACTTACTCCAACCTACAACTCCAGCCCTGCACATGAACTCCTTCTGTGAAATAAGTGTCGTATCAAACACTTTAACGACGTCTTTATACAGGTTATAAGCCTCAATACTCATCCAGAGAATAGATGAAAGCAGGAAATAGTGCAGTAGCGAGGCTATAGCTTTGCACAAGTCCAATGAGTCAGAGGCTGTTATGCCATTGATTCCAAACGTGAACAGCAAGATGGCTGCCAGCAGGGACATACTCAAGTAGATCAGAATCTGATTTTGCCGAAGACGGCGAAGTTTCCTGAGAGAGAAATAATCACGCAGTTAAATGTCCACCCTATGAAGTGTTTATATCTCTATTGCAAAAAAAAAGTTTTGTAGAATAAATAGGGTCATGCATGTGCAACAACGCATGGCCGCCGTTTTATTGTTTTGGATACTATGGGCGTTGAGATTGGTCATTTCGTAACCTATGATCTTAGTACGGTAGCATGAGCTTGTATCACGATTTTTTCTTTGTTGTGACCACCATGCATGGTGCACAAGTACAATAATAATTGTAATCTCGCCCAAAAAACCACCTTAACCGACTTTGCTAGTCGGTTCCTTGCTCCTCAAGGGGTTATAAGTTACCAAAATACTAAACCTAGAAAACAGATCGGTTCACTAAACTGTATACCTAGATAGGCAGATGGTCAAAATCAACAGAGTGAGCCCCAAAGCGGACAGTGTACATCCCACATAAGATATAGTAGTGAGAGCTTCCTTGTGGTTGTCTGGTATATCGTCCAATTTGCGTAGAATTTTATGAGGGGTGAAGTGGCACATTGAATATAACTTTTCTAGATAGTTCAGGACTGCGGAGGTAGGGATTTTCTGCAAAAAAGTTTTAACATGAATTAATATGAATTAATTGATTACTATTCGAGTTTATTAATTACAATCGATTTGTAGTTTAATGGCACTCTACACTGAGTTTTCAGCCCATGAGATCAGAGCAAAAAAATTGTCTATGCGCTGCATCCAGCTTCGTGACATTTTAGATGCGTTAATGGAGACATCCGAATCAGCTTCCTGAATTCCAGAATTGCATCGTAAGAGTGGGAAAAAAAAAAGGACTTTAAAACGCATTAGATAATAAAGATAAGACGAGATTCTGAGAAATCTTTAAGATCATTCCGAATTTAGCATTTCACAAGCTGAGCGAATTAACAACAACATTCGTTATACTATTCATGACTAATGATTAACGCGCCACTTACCTCAAACTGTAGTGATGTTCTGTTTAAAAGGACACTTGGGTATAGCTGAAAATGTTTCACGGATCTTAGATAATGCCAGAAGGCGCGATTTATCAGTACTTCCAGACCGTGGAGATTTCTGGATGGATCAGAAACATTGAAGTCAAGCCGTATCACCGTAACGAAATAAATACCTCTGAAAAGGAAAACAGGACATGTGAAATTGGTTTTATCCGGAATATGAACGTTTTTTTGTTCCAACCATGATTTAAGATCTTGGGGTTGAGAACTGATTCAATGCCATTTCAGTGTAAACAGCTTTCCACTCTGGAGGGAAACTTCGCAATCCGTAACTGTAAAAAACTTCGTCTATTTTTTGCAGCTCTTCCAGATATTGATCTGGCTAAAATTATTTTGTTTTGTTTGTTTGTTTTTTCCTTGAGGTAAAGGAGGAGATCCTTTGCGGGCAAAACAGACTCTTACCTAGTCGCTATTTACATTTGGGTTGAGCGACCGGGTAAGAGTCTTCGGGCAAAAGATATCACCCAACATGCCCGTTCGTGCGCGCGCAGCTAATCAGAACACATGAGTCAATTCAGGGCTCGTGGAATAAGCCATTCAATGAGGTGACAGAGTCATAATTGATACTGACTTACGTTTCCTCTTTTTGTTTTTCGGTATTGATCACTATCTTCTTTGTTGAGTTTATCTTCCGGCCACCATGCGAAGGTGCTCTATAAATAACGAAACAGAGAAGTTCAAAATTTCGTCTGATCATTGTTTTTGCTTTAGTTTTGTTTGTTTGTTTTCTTTTTTGTTAACTCTTCGCCAACTGCACAATTATGAGTATGTATGGAATGGTTTTCTGTAATTCCTTTTACAGTTTTGTTTTGCTTTTTTTTTTTTAATTAAAAGCCATATAGTTATGTATCTTTTGTTACATTTAGAATTAGTTTTCAGACATTTCAAACGCAAGAGCGCAAAAGCAAATTGCGACTGTGTAATAACTAGAATATAATAGAAAAACCTCTTTTGATTATTCTTTTGTCTTAATAATAATTGCCCTCGAAGTCTATAAGCAACACTGAAAACCTTTAAAATAGTAATAATAAAAAATACTAATTAAGCTTTGCTCTTTTGGCATATCTCTATTTCATTTTTTTTTTTCTTCACCTAAAGAAAACTCCCTCAGAAGTCTGATTAAGCAAGGTAGACTTGACTCTCCCAAAAACTTTGACTTTTGACGCAAAGAAATTGAACATCTCCCAGAACTGCAATAAATTAAAACGAGAAAAAAATATCAATAATGAAAATTATGTAAGACATCTAGCTTCATGTTGTACTAAAGACCAAAAGAAAGAAGTCTATATGTTGTTTGTAGTCTTTTTTTATGATTACGACTATGCGCAAATTGGAAATGAAGAAAAACTCTCCATTCAACATTGTTTTGTTTCAGTTTTCCTGGTGTAAGTGTGCTTGGTGACCGAAAAGAAAACATCTCTCTAAATTCCACCTTAATTTCATGTCCGACTTTGGTCAAGAGGCCCGAGCCTTTATCGTTAGTGCGCTTGTGCCATTGCCCGTTTTATTAAATAAGGATAACATAAAGGTCCATAAAATGATTTAACAGCAAGCAATCAGAGCTGTGAGATGTTTCGCGTCTGCTTATAGTTTAAGCTGAAACCAATGCAAATGACAGGCGAGGCGCTCTTCGTCGCATGCTTTCATAAACGGAAAGCATGATCCCAACTCATCTTTTGGTTAACTTGTAAACGATTTCCATTCAAGCCTGAAACAATTACCGTCTTTAAAAGTTTTATTTCTCTGATAAAATCTGGTTTGAAAATTGCCATTACGGGATTCACCATGGCTAACATAGCTTAAACGCTTATCAATTCATTTACTCAGATTTCTCATCCATGCCGGGCTTTATCGTCAGAGGAATTTCCTTGCTCTAGTAAATTATCAGGCTCAGAAATTTGGCATGGGCTTTATTCGGGGTCAATTTCTCCGCCAGGGATTTTTTTTTGTGTGGGGGGGGTTGGGGAGGTTCTTCGAAGCCCTTTGATATTTTTGGGTTTTTATTTTTGCTTTTATTCGCTCATTCCCATCACCTGGAATTCGGAGAACCCACGGGTTTTGATATAGAATTCTAGTTAATTGACTTTAAAAGTATAATTTGCAACTCACGCCTTCTTTGACGTCAGCAGCAAGTTGTTTGCATGTTTCGCAATCTTTCAAGTCTTTTTCAAAATATTCTTCAGTATAGTTATGGTTCAGAATCACCCCAGAAACATGATAATGGAGTGTTACGTTTTCTCCTGTGGTATAACCTATTACAGAATCAGTTTAAAATGAATTATAGACTCATCAAAAAAGAATCCCAAATTCTTATTTCTATTATGAGAAGTGAAAAGGCAATTTGTGTGTACCAGAAATTGAAAAGGAAATTCGACTATTTTCCAGGGCGGGGGCCATTTTGAATTGTCACTGTCACGTCATCATGTCACGTTGCAGTTAATCTCACCTGTTAAAATCCCAAATATTATCATAAACAAAAGGCCTCGATGTCCATTTAACTTCATTCTTGGGTTTGACAACTTCTACAAAAAAGAAGAATTTGTTAACGACTATAAGTCGTTTCCACGTGCTGACGTCACGGCGAAGTCATTGGTGTACAATCAAACGAAACGGTGGCTGTGTTGGTGTGCAGGAAAAAAACCCTCTAGAAATTGAACTCTTTTTTTCATGTAAAAATCCTCTCTTACTCAAAGAAATTTGCTTAGCTGATGAACACCTAAGTGAAAGCGATGCATATAGCTAAAGTCTTGATCGTTGCTAAAAGCGATGGTAGTTCAAGTGCGGTTATGGCCTGAGATATCCTTCTGAGGAACTTTTAGGTTACGTTCGATTGGGGAATGCGGAATTAGATTCTGAAATCCGGATTTCGGATTTTGCAATCGAACGCGAAATCCGTCCTCAGGGCGAGCGTATCAATCGCTTTTTGAGATTACACATCGTTATAAAACCATTATTAAAAAATAGATCTCAATAAATTCTCTATCACGTTGAAGTGTAACTCTTTTAAAATTCAGTTCTTCGCAAATTTGGCGCTTGTCAAAAGTTAGAACCGGTTGGCCGTATAGGTGATTTTGGAAATTTTTTAAACTGTTTCACTAAAAGTCCACGCGTGCTTCGATGGTCCTGAATATTGAATGAATGCAATTTGTCTTGAAAAACTGTGAAATACTGCATTTTGTAGAGGTCTGTATGATAAAAACAGCGCCTTATAGTACTCTTTCTCCTCAGATGTGGTGTATAAAAAAAACAAAAGGTTGGTTTGCACGCACCCAGATTTATTGGCAAGAATTTGTAAAGTAAACTTGTCAAATGCAAAAAATTCGACCTGAGTTGTTTTCCATGCCTTATCTACTGTGATCAAGAACCATTATTGCTCTTAAATGTGACCGAAGACTATTTTTTGGGTGTACATATAAGGCTATATCAATTCGATGCAGGATTTGTTTCACTCCAAAATCAGTTAGCTTTTCCCTCAAAAGTCACATGAATGTGCCCTTAAGTTAACTGATTTGTGGAATACAAGTTTATTGTTTGATTTAAATTATAAATTTATCAATGGGAGCTTTTTAGCCGTGGCTAAATCTATATATTATTTAAAATGAAGGAGTCTCGAAGATAAGGTGCATTTCTTCAAATGGTTTCCTCACAAAGGGACACGTTGTAATCGCGAATGGGAAGTCAGCAATTTGAATCCAGGTCTCCTTTCATAACATCAAACCCTAGGATACACGCCATGCCAGTTGTCCTGATGTATATTCTCATGATTTTTTATTTTATTTCATTTTTTTCTGAGAACAGAACCGAATCTTCAACCGCAGTCAGTAACAAAGATTGATGCTTGTACGAAACACATTTTTTATCACTGGCGTTAAATTGAAAACGTGATCCTCAAAATCTGCATTTTTAAATTGTAAAACGGCAGGAAGGCTACTTTTCAGACCAAGGCTCCTAAAAGGTTACTCCCTTTGTTAAAGTATTAATAGTCAGACTTCCTGCAGATCGGCTCATTTCTGTTCTAACTACTAACTTAAAGAAAAAATTAATTTTCAACTTTGCCTATGTCAACACAAACGAAACTCGCTTAGAGTCCCATTTTTTTTCTTCATATTTAGTCTCTTTGATAACTATATATAAGTGATCGGTCATAAGGTTAAGCAGATATAGCATTTATACTAAGCGCTTTGAGAAAAGTTAAATGTAAAAACAAATACAGTGAATTTATTTACTACTTAACTATAGACTGTTTAAATGAGAAAACAAAGTGATTGCAATATATTACCAAAAATTACCTCTTCAGGTCAGTTTTGATAATTTACTCTGCCCAGATGAACTTTTGTAACGCTCAGAAAATAGTATTCTTCGTAAGATTTTTGTTAGTGAGCCACAAACCTCAGGTTATTTTACAGGATGTAATCTTAAAATACTCTTGAATGATGGATTGACACCAAAATACTGTATTTATTCGATTAACCGCCCTGGGCGCTTACTAAATTTTTGGACCTTGAGAGTGGGCGCTTATTCGAGGTAGGCGCTTATTCGAGGCTGGGTACTTATTTTAAAAATTTTCATTACTTTCAGCAACTGAAGTGTGTTTATTTTGCAACAAAACAATAAATGCTAATAACAAAACGCGAAGAAGTAACAAAGCAAGGTTTCTGTAAAATACTCTGAAGAAAACTCCGTCCTTGGGGAAGTCTCTTCTTAGAATTTATTCACTCAAGTGGGTGGGGTGGGGGTGGGCGCTTATTTGAGTTTGATTGGAAGGAGGAGGGGGTGGGCGCGTATTCGGGGCTGGGCGCTTATTAACTTTTTCTGCCTTTAGGATGGGCGCTTATTCGAGGTGGGCGCTAATTCGAGGTTGGGCTCTTATTCGAATAAATACGGTATATGCAGGAAGCTAACGACAACAGCTATTCACTGTCCGCTATTCATTGTTCACCTGTTCATGGGTAAACGAAACTTTTGAAATGCCATTCAAAACACGAAATGTAATAATGTTAGTAGCCTTTCACACTCTTGACCTGAAAATATGAACGCCTTCCAAACTAAAATGTGGTGTTCTAATTTGGTAAAATTCAGAGCAAATACTGAGAATCACCTCAAAAAAGGCTGCCTTTTCCGTTTAAAATAGAGACCTGTCTCGAAGAACAGTTTTTTTTACGTTGCAGGTTTTGAAGTTCCCTTGGAAATGAGTGTAAAATTGGCTGGAAGTGAAACCTGGAGCTTTCACGGAATTTTATGTTTGCCACTTAATTTCAAAGTAGCCTGAAATTCATTCGATTGCTTCGAGTCGTTTTCGCCTCTCAACAACGTCTGAATCGACCGGCCGTTAATGCCGTCTAGTGACGTCACCCACTACCCGAAAACCGGGTATTGATTTTGATTGGTTGATTGTCTAAACATTCGCATAATTATGTATAACTATGAAAAATTTTAGCGGGATTGTCGCTTGATATTCAGCGGATCCCATTCCTGGCATTCTTTCGTTTAGTTCAAACATTTCGATAAGCTTAATCTTTATCTTAAACAGCAAAGTTGCCCTTGTCTTCGACACCGAAATGCTAAATTGAACTGCGAATGAAGAATCATTGCGGAGAGTTTGGTAGGTTTTTCATTTAGAGCGGCTTTGCGGTTTCGGCGGCCGGTGATTTTGTTTACGCGAAGTTTTCCGAGATCAATGTTATAATTCGACCTTCTTGCTATTTTTACCGTCAAGTGTAATGATTCTGTTTGCTTTTCTTTCTTGTATCCTTGTTTTTTTTTTCTTCGTTAAAGACCAAATAGCTTCTTCTTGAACTAAGTGTTCCGTGTGTGTGTTTATTTCATTGCGTGATTGCGACCGAGTTTGATTATAGAATTTAGTACAACCGGTTCAAAGTTGTACTGCATACAGTTGGTAGTTTAAACGTTATAAACATGAATTACAATCGAAAAAAATAAAGCAGTTCTGTATCATGCAGACATAAAACGATATTTCTCGGTTTGCCACTTGAAAATCGTGTTTTACGTTTTGCATGAATTAAAGCAAAGGTCAAGGAGTAGTGACGTCACTGGACGGCATTAACGGCCGGTCGATTCAGACGTCACTGAGGGAGTAATAACGACTCGAAGTAATCGGATGAAATTCAGGCTAAATTCAAAGACGATTGCAGTTTACTCTTACCCTTAAACTGGTGTTAAAACTCACAGGAAACGTCTCCCTGTTTGCAAGGAATCATAAAATTCTTCCAAGGAATCTCCTAATGATCCCCCAAACAACACGGGAGAGGATTCTGAATTTCTGATCCCTCAAGAACAGAGGAGAGGATTCAGGATTTCTGACCCCCAAACAACACTGGAGGTTCAGAATTTCTGATCCCCCAAACAACACAGGAGAGGATTCAGAATTTCTGACCCCCAAACAACACGGGAGATTCAGAATTTCTGACCCCCAAACAACACAGGAAAGGATTCAGAATTTCTCACCCCCCAAACAATACAGGAGTGTGGAGGATTGAGAATTTCTGATTCCCAAACAACACAGGAGATTTAGAATTTCTGATCCCGGCCAATCTACACAAGAGACAGAAGAGAGGATTCAGAATTTCTGATTCCCTAAACAACAAAGGAGAGGATACAGAATTTCTGATCCCCTAAACAAAAATACAATACAGGAAGGTTTTCTATGTTTCCGAACCCCTAAGAACATGGTTGTGGAATCAGAATTTCTGATAACCTAACAGGGGCACCCAACGAGGATATAGTTCAAAACCACTTAACATAGCATTATTGAACGTATTTTAGTATTCAAACGGTAGATATAGGCATATTTTTATCCCCTAAAAATTTTTCATCTGTTCGGATTTCCTAGCTGAAAGTTTAGTGATCCGAAAATTATAGGGATAAAAACTTACCTTCTCGAAAATTTCAGCCAGGAAAAGGTTCCCGAAAATTCTAGGTGGCCTTTTTTAGGGTCAAAATACGTTAAAAATGGGTAACTATACCACTTTGTGTGTTCGAAAATCCTAGGAGGGGCAGGCAAGCAAGAAATTTTACAACAAATGCTCCGAAAATTCTAGATCTCAAATCGTCTTCCGAACAGATATTTTCCCGAAAATTGCCGTTGGGTGCCCCAAACCTAAACAACCTGAGAGAAACTTCATATTTTTCTCTCTCGTCTCAAAGCAGTGAAATGCCTCCAAATCTGAGGTTGGAGTCAACACCTGGTTCTGGAGCAGTGCAAGGACTGATTGTTCCACGATATAAACTTTATTCAATCGCTAGTGTTACATCCAATACATGCAGCCTCATTAAATTTTATCATTGAAGGTTTTAGTTCTTGCTGCCCGCCTAAGCGATGTCTCAGTGATCATTTTTTTTGTTTTTGATAACACTATTTAATTTGAAATCATTTGCAATATCATAATTTTTTTTAACAGATTCCATACACTCAGATTATCTTGAAAGAGTGATGAAGAACAAGCTTCTTCACAGTAGTCTATTATATGTAACTGTAAACAATACACAGTCTGTCGGGAAAGAAGTAGGTGATGCTTAACTTGATTATTCTGTGATTAAATATCAATTAGCAATTGACATTTGTAGCGCAAAGAAGTTAGATTTCGTGACATTAGATTTCACAATAATGTAGACAAAGTCCGAGTATATTTACGATATAAAATGATGTAACTGCATGCATTTTCTTAGGCTAAATAAGGTGAAAGAACGTGCGATTTTGTGATAGACACTTCATTTAGATACATTACAATGGGAACTTTTACTGTACATGTGATTAATGTAAAAATACTGCCTTACGCAAGGATAGTAGAAAAACCACTGTATACTTAGAATGTTTTAGTTGAGTTGATCGATTCGTTGATCGTTGATCGTTTAGTTAACGTTAGTTACGTTGATCGTTGTGTTACGAACGTTGAGTATGTGAGAGTTGTACATCGCAGTAGATTGTTGGATTGCATTAAATCGTGTTGTTACATCAAAAGATACAGTCCTCTTGATTTGTTTGAACCAGCGGAGCGGGGTTAAAAGAATTCCGCAACATCATGTACTGCACTGATGTATGTGTTACAGGTCAAATTTGATTTTAGGTTAATTTTGATTTAATCAGTAGGTCGATCGTCAATTTCCTTTGTTTCATAACCCTAATTCATGAATAATTAGGGCTAGAAGACGAAGGAAATTGAGAATCAACCTGGGTTAAAAAATTTAACCTGAAATCAAATATGCACATACATTAATGACACATAATATGCACCGACTGACCTCAACAGTACAGTGCTCATTACAGTAGGAGTAAATTTAATGAACACTGTACTGAAGAAGTCAAGAAAGTTCAGAATTGCCCAAAACCGAAAGATTACTCAAACTGTACAGCTGACCTTAGCATCACTGTAGACTCCATTTTCTCTGTCAGAATTAGCATACATTGTAATTGCTGAAATTCTGGAGGTCGCGAATAATCCAAATCTCAACAAAAACAGGGGTAGCATGGTGCGAGGCGATAGATGTTTCGAACTCCACGTGATAGAATATTGAAGCTGATTTAATGACAGATCCTTAGAGTTCATAACAATAGCAGTGAGTCGCGTGTTCAACAATTCAATGTAATAGCAATGTTCGTAGCCTGGCAGTCTATCTTTTTGTCGACAGTCGAGGGACGAGGGTTCCATGTCAAGGGTCGAGGGTAATTAACGTCAAGAGTGACATTTTTTTTGTTTTTCATTTTTTTCTTTTTTTGAAAAAAAAAATGTGTTGTTCTTGTTCAATTAATATAGTACGTGGACATTCGAATTCGTTAAAAGCAAAGAACCTTTCCCTCCATGTGAAGGTAGGCAGGGCGTGCTTAAAAAACTATCATAGAGTTTAGGCTAATATTTCAGTCACGTCTGCCTCTTCTCTGCCTTATATGCATTCAGTGGGGTAGTTTGAATATGGATATTTCACCGATTCTTGTATTGCTATCTTGTACCCGTTCGAATTATCGTGCTCACAATGAAGTAGTAGACTACGAGCAGTCTCTTTTTTTCTGTAGTCCGTCGAGCAAAACGCGAGACACGCCCTCGTTTCGCGCGTCTCGCGGCTTCGCCGCTCCCGCGCGCGTGCATTGCTCTCACTAAATCTGAAGAAAAAAAGAGACTGCTCGCAGTCTATGAAGTGGAAACGCGCCATGAAATTTTAATGCAAGTCATTTACAATCATCAACACCGGAAATCGTGACCTACAATAGGTACGTAGCTGCGTAGAATGATAATTTAGATGGTTGATGCTATCGCCAAGTCGCCCCGCACATATATATACCCCTTCAATTATCAACTTTCTGCATCTCAAAAAGTATATAAATGCAGAAAACTGAAACACAAAGGGAACGCAAAACCAACACTTATCGGTGCAGTCAGAGTTGATGGCGCCGTTGATGGCGGCAGTGTGATAATATAGGAAGTCATAATGACTTCCAGTATTATCACACTGCCGCCAAACTAATTTTTGGCGAAACTAATTTCTGAAATCAGAGGTGTGTGCAGCAAAAAACTCTCTTCTCTCGATTTTGCTCTAAAAGAGGAGCTTTTATTCACGAACAGCGATCAGATCGAAGTAGACGATTACGCTAACTTCCGATAAACCAAAAAATACATCAAGTAAAACGTGACGGCCGTGAGTTAAACAAAGCGACCAATCTAAGCCCCCCCACCCACACTTAGAACGACAGACATAAAACAAACCCACAAACAACAAATAAGAGTAAATTTATAATATCCCCCACCCCTATGTTCACTGGGTAGAACAAAATTCAACCCCCCCCCCCCCCCGCCCAAGCTTTTCCAACATTTCATGGAAGGTATATGTTTTCTAACTCTGTGGCGACAAGCTGACCAAATGTCCACGTACTATTTTCTTTATCCAAAAAAGAAAAATTTAAAAAAAAGGGCACTCTTAACGTTACCCTCGACCCTCGACAAAAAGATAAAGTCGATTTAAATACGATACTTGACCGTGACAAGTGCCTGTCAAGAAGTCTGATAAGAAATTACGCAATCGCTGTAAGTACGAAAGAAGCCTTTTGCTTGATCCCCCTAGAGATGAGGGCAGGGCGAAGCGTTCCCCCATAATTTGCAGCGTCAACTTTTAAGCCTTCAGCAGCAGCCTCAAGCTTTCTGGTTTAAAATGGGCTAGGGTTTGGCTTGATACTGGTTGTTATTTTACTAGAAATACGTAAATCGCAGGACCTCGCGAAGGACTTCAGAGGGAACGGCAAGTAAAGCCGGCCGAGAAGAAAATTTGTAAATCTAAAAATTGTATATAGAAACATAACAATGAATAGTTTGGTCATTGATGAAAATTCGAAATAGCTTTCAGTCGAATGTTATCTAGAAATAAAAATGCGTCGTGACGCAAAACTACTGTATGACGTCATGGTGGACACCATTGGATATGTACAAATAAAGATGAGAGCTGCGAGTTTGCAGCTCTCTAGGACCCACACGCGGTTCACGCAGTGCGCGCGACGAGATTATAAACTCACTTCGCGAGGCGCTCGCGAGGAAGAAGACGAAACGTTTTCAATGCGTGTACTGGAACTGTCTCATTTTGAGTCAGTTCCAAAACAAGGTATAGAGTTACACGAGGTATGCTTTTCTCTAATGTCAGCGTAGATCAAAGTAGTTACCGGAACAGGGCGTCAAATTTCATCAGAATAACTAAAATCTTCTAATTCGGTCTGAAATAGGGTAAAAGTTGCATGAATCCAACCAAATTCTTTGTGAGTCCCACTGCACTATGTTGCTCCACTTTACATTTAATTTTCCGGCGTCATATTCGGTATCCGCGTTCCAGAGGTCATTTTTTAGCTCATGGATGACGTAATGCCATGGGCTTTTGGAGGCACTCGAATGGCACTCGATCACTCACTCACTCACTCATCACTCACTCGATCCTCATTAATTTATTCATTAAAGTCAGATTAAACACTTTACTCTTACCTCCCTTACCAGCCTGACGATGGGATTTCGTTCAGCGAAGAGCGAATAAGGGAACGTTGAGGAGTATCTCAGTTGTGGTTTATTGTTATTTGGACGAATCCATTCAACCATTTGTCTTCGTATGCAAACAGCAGGGAATGAATAAATGTTGTGTCAACTGGAAGCACAGGTTTTAGAACCAACAAGCGTTACGCTATTTTGCTTGAATTCTTAAATGATCTTTGCCTTAAAGTAGGTTTTTGTTTGTCGGTGATTCCATTTAGCAGTGTTATTAATGTAATTTCTACAAGAAATGCTGCGCACGTATACACAAGTCTCCAGAACATTCAGGTGGAGAAAGGCAATCGGATACTTCGACTGCGTTTAAATTAGCCTGTTCCAGGCGTTCAGATTCAGGGCGGAAAAACGTAATGAGCATGCGTGAACTTTTTTGCCCAGATCCCCTGGCCGGGTTTGAAAAAATGGCGGGATTTCAAATATTTTATTGCTTAAAAATAAGATGTTTCCACTCATAACCTGGAAAGAACAGGCAAATTGTCTTCAAAAGTTGCAAGCTGTGGTTATAACCTTGTCGTTACTTAATTTTCTCGAAGAATACCTCATAGTAAAACGGACTTTACCGACATCAATTTCCTTGCGTTGTACTGGAAATGTGCATGCGTAGGTCCGATTTTTTTCAAGATGGATTCACAAAATGTGTTCATATAAGGAAGTTCCTGGATATATAAGATCCGGAGCTCCACTGTGGACACAAAAACAACATATCTTTGGACAGTGATTTGCCCAAAAAAATTAACGCTTGCCCACAATGTGTTTGATGGCACTGAACTTGTCGCACTCGAACTGATATTTTAAAACCCTCGCTCGATCGGACACTCGTAGTTTCGCAGATAAGTAAAATATAAACAAAATCCTCAAGGTAGAAGTTATTGGGCTGATATGCGGGCAGAAAAAAGGTCAATCTTTATCTAGTAAAATCTTCCGAAAAATCGGTTTTAAAGCAACTATAGTTTATTTTTAAACTTGATCGTTTCGCGATAAATATAAATTATGCTTTGTGTTGTCAAGTTGAAAATGCATAACATCTGTCAAAAACCTACACGTAAATAGGATTAACTTCAAACAAAGTTAAAATTACATTATTGCAAAAACTTCTTGCTGACAATGAAGAAATGAATTTTTTGTACGAAAACAACCTACCTAAAGATCTTAAAAGCAAAAGATCAGTTGCAGTGAGCTTCGCAGCTAAACCATGATTCACCATGTAGCTCTTCTCCTCGCTTTAATAACTCAGTGAATTATAACTGGTCCGTGTGAGGGTCTTCATTCAAGAAAATTAAACTCAGCCAATCGTTACAAAATTCAGAAAACTGCACATAAGGGTATTTGTTTTGCTCGCTTCAGACAAATCCAGCTCCAGCAATTCAGTGTTACGGGCAGAGTCAATTGTTTTGAAGTCACTGCCGGCAGTTGTCCTCTACTTCACAGCGAGTGAAATAGAAAACTTGCGTACAGAAAGTTATTTCTTATAAAGAACAGAAACTTTCACAGTGCAGTGGAAAACAAAACTATGTAATTAAAAGTGAAGAAAACTCTGACTACTTATAGTATTTGAGCAACAGAAAAATGATTCTTTTCTTCTAGAGTAAGTTTACTGGCCTTCTACCGGTATTTCCGAGAAAGTTTTACGGGGCACAAAATGGTTCTTTCACTGGGGGAAGAGAAGGATAAAGCTGGTTCTACAAAGGGAATAAATCTGGGCATGTGAAAAAGTATTTACTAATTTTAAAAAAAAGTGGGTTTTAATTCAGCCCGGCGAAAGAGGGCGAAATCAACTCACAAATAAATCGAATGAACAATCAAAAAAATACTCGCCTCTTTGGAAATGTTCAAAACTCTTTATTCCACCTCAGACTGACGGAATGATCCGTTTTTCCTTTAACATTGATTGTTCTGAATCCAAAGTAATTTTCAAGTGACGAAAAACAAAAACCACACAAAAGTAAAAAGGCTTTTCGAGGAGCAAACGTTCACAACTTGTGCATTTCATTCAGTCTTAGTCCGAACTCTCTCAGTGACAAACAAACAAACTGTCGAACACAGTCAACACCAGGTCAACACACAGAAAAGCCCGCCTTGAGCCTGCGATAAAGGATGCGCAGAAGCTTGCGCAGAACGTTTTTCCGCCCTGAAGCGTTCAGATAGTAGAGCGCGGGAGAAAAAATTAACGAAGAAAAAAAAAAAAAAAACGAGGGGAGACTAGAGGGGGAAAGGGGGAGAAAACGCCTGTAAACGTTCCCTTACAGAGCTCTTTCCCCCCTTAATTGACCGCCGACCGCGTAACTGTGACATGAACTACAAAGTGCTGACAGGCTAGACGCGACCCATAAGCTCGTGATAGTGTGAAACGTGACCTTTGAGTTAGCTTTCAATAAACAACATCAGAGGTTTTTCTTCTTTTAAAGGAACAGTATCCCGTTACTGCGCATGCACCAAACTTTGATTTTTGGACAGGATGTCGCGAAATCAAAAGATGCTAGGAGAGTAAGAGAATCTTGAAAAATCCGTTTGCATCGCGCTTGGCCGGGTTCAATACGACACTAAAACTTCTCAGGATTATAGATCAATGATATTTTGTTCCTGTTAAGTTTTTATTTGGGCAAAATGTAGATTTTTTGGCGTTACTTTTATTGCCGTTGGCCGGAGGACCAAAAGATTGGAAGCACTTTGATGCCGATTGAAGGCTTATTTCTTCTGCTAGCTTCCATACAAGCTCAGATAATTGTGAAAGGAATACACAGAAATGAAACAGCAACAATAAAGACTGTAAGAAAGAAACCGTTGAGACATTGATGTGACTGAGGAGATCTTGTGGAGGGGAGCTTCGTGAAGCAGAATGTTTTGCAACGACGCGTTAGTAAACTTTTAAATGAATCTCCTTACGGCCGACAAAATCGAACAAACAGGTGCTACACGTTTTGAAAAACTAGTGACATGAATCATAATATCATTCTTGACTAATCTTTGTGATGATTCATAGCGTTGAGATTGCATTTTTATTTATGTCTTTCAAACGTTTGAGGCTAGAACGCAAGCAAATCAGGCAGATATTACTGTACTTGGAACGATTGACCTCTGACACGAGTTTCAAATTAGAAAATATGTTTTTAAAGCGAGCGGAACGAGATTTTCGGGTCGCGAGGCGGCCCAGCTAGCGATAAAATCGCGATGAGTCTTCGAACCGCGACTCCGCGAGCCAAATTTTTATATAAGACGAATGACTTCTTCGAAAGTCTAAAATATTACTTGAGAATATAAACAACAAATCTCTGTCGGCGGTGCGGTCCGGAAGGTAATCTTATCGAGTCAATTTGACAGTTCTATTGTCTTTTGAAGAAAAAACAGATGACGCTCGCGCGTGCGCATAATCGGGACACTGTCCCTTTAACTAAGCAAATCTAATTTCTGTCGCTCAGAGTCTAACATTTAGACGGTCAGTCATGCTTACTGGGCAATTATTTCCTGCGGTTTGTTTCTGAAAGAATTTGATTCCAGATGCAGTTAAGCACTGATTTTCTTTGACCTCTGTTAAAGCATTAATCTTTTTATTGCGGCTAAATGACCTTTCAAATAAGATTTTTTTTGCCTTTCTGGGCTTTATGGCTACGAGAGGCGCAACGATGATGATCGTGGAAATTGACTCGCCAACTTTTCCTGTGATTACGTTTATTACTCGTGGAAAGAGTAGAAAAATGAAGGTCTCCTAGAGCCCGTTAGAAGAATCGCGAAAGCGTCGTGGCCTTGGCGAACGAGATTCAAGCAAATTTTCTGCTCTTCACGAAAAGATTCCTCATACAGGAAATGCTCGATTGCATTGTTTACAGTGGCTTCGATGTCCGCGTGATTCGATAACAAATGTCTCTCTTCCTCCATATCGCATTCCTCATCAATGCTCGAGTGTTAACAGAACGTGTCATAATCGACCAATAAGAGGGTATACTGGAATCCGGTATACCGGAACGACCCTTTGTTAACAATGTTTACAGGCTTTCTCTCGCTCTCGCCCGCCCCCCCCCCCCCCCCCCCCCGTTTTCCCCCACTTACCGCCGCGCTCTACTATTTGAACGCCTGGAACAGGCTACGTTTAAATTACTTAGCTAGGTCAGAGCACGTACAGCTATTAAAATAATTTTTAGCTAGTGTTTATCAAAAATGCGTTCTATAGCAGTTTAATTTAGCCATAAACGCCTGTATTCTGTATTTAATTGTTCGTTCTACATATACCACGGGTACCCAACGTCAATTTTCGGAAAATATTTATTCGGAAGACGATTTGAGATCTAAAATTTTCGGAACATTTTTTGTAAACTTTCTTGCTTGCCTGCCTCTCCTAGGTTTTTCGAACGTCTAAAAAATGGTATAATTTCCCATTTCTAACGGATTTTTACCCTAAAAAGGTCGCCTAGAATTTTCGGGAGCCTTTTTTCTACCTGAGATTTTCGAAAAGGTAAGTTTTGATCCCTATAATTTTCGGATCAAAGCATTTTTTTTTATATAACTAAAAAGCGTTGATAATTGCTTTTAAAAGTGATCTTTTCGTTGTAAGTAGAAATGCTGCGCTGATAACAAGTTTCTAGAATATTCAGGTGCACATGCAATCGGATACTTCGAGTCACGCTGTATTATGTTTTTCTTGATTATTGAATTGTCTTTTCTACACTAATTCAATTCATCTATGAGCTCGCTCCTAGGAGCCTTTGATTTCTTATCTAGTTCGTGAACCGTGGAACCTTTGGACCTTTGGAGCCAGGGTACATTGTCAATATCGTAGCTTTTATCTCAAAGGTAGTTTATATCTGCTTCTGAGACATAATTGGTGATTTCTGCTCATGAGAAAAATATAAGCTTCAGAAGTAGACTAAGAGGTCAAGCCATGTATCGTTCACATAAATACTGAGCATCCGTCTAATACGTCAAAAGTTCACCAGCAAATTTCTTCGGGTTGAAGTAAAGTTTTAATATGCGAAGGACGGAGCTAAACATGAATATGAAAATAAGTGAAGTGAAGGGGTGAACTCTCATGTCTCCATTACACTAAGATTTGGCAATGAGTGGGTAACGCTGTCATTCACGCGATACTTTCCCTAGATCAACACTAAAAAGTTGCCTTATTTCGCTAACATTGTTTGTCAAGCAGGTTATCATTTTAGTTCAGTCATTCCTTTTAGACTTTTCACTTGTTGTGCTGGACATGCTTTCACTGCAGTTTGTACCACTAAGATGCAGTATTTTATCCATTTCTCTAAATAGCGTTCATGCTTCAGATTCTTTCACGTTCATACTCCTGAAAAGTCGACATTGTAACTTCCATCGGCAAAATATTTCACCTTTAAAGTCTTAAAGTGCATATGAACCGAAAATTGTTTTTATTCAGTTAAAATCTTTATCATTTAAAAATCTCGATTCCAAAGTTTGAGGTCTTTTGAGTAAAAACTGCCGATTTTATAAGCGATCGAAGTTCGCCTATTTCGTACCAAAAAATGGTCTTCAAATCGCGCGGTCAAAATACCACGTGACTTTATACTGATGACGTAAATTACGTAATTTTGGTTGCATCTTGAATCATTCAACCAAAGCAACTATGGCGGAGAGCTTGAAAACCGGGTTGAAAACACCGAAAGCGACGCGAAGAGGAGGGCGATATTGCGTCGCTGGAACCCCAAACCAGCGAAGTTGTAAAAATACGACATTTACGCCTGGAATACGTATGCACGAGTTTCCATCTGATCCGTCTGTAAGAGCTCAATGGGTGCAATTTGTGCGTCGCCATAGGCATGATTATAAAGACCCGACCTCGAAGTATGCTTCGTTATGTTCTGCACATTTTGACGAATCTTGCTATGAAAGGAAGATGTCAGTCGTCAGATCTGTGAAGAAAGAGTATAAACTTGAAATGAGAGTCTTTTTAAAACCGACTGCCGTGCCAACGAGGGATTCTGTTACCCCTCAATCACCTGAAAAGATCAGCCAGCGAGGAAAGAGGAAGATAAGAATTTCATATGTTTACACGCTTATTTCCAGCGATCTGTGCTACAGTAGTAGTCCCACATATTTTTTCTTTGTCAGGAATACCAGCTACCGTTTACTTGTCTTCATCACTATTAAAAGATATGTACGATTTGCTTAGTTTTCACCACTTCGTGACTTTCAGCAGAGTCTAAAAATGACCTTGATGTGTGATGTGACGTCAATAAACAAGACGGCCGCATTTTTCTTAGGTTTCTTCCGACAAAGTGAGAAGAATAAAAACCCTTAGTTTTGGTCGTCGTTGACAATAATTCTACGCCAAAAGGTAAACTATATTAGTCCAGTTAAACAGTCAAAAGGGTTTCCTTTTTTATGCTAGAAAAAGAATTGCTGTTTTCTTTACAGACATATCAGATTTTATTAATAGTTAGCTTATATATAATATTTTTCGGAAGTGGCATTGTAATAACATCATCAATAAGTTTTACCTGTTTTTTGTTTCTTGTTTTAGTTAACACGTGAAGTTATGGCTAAAGTGAATGTGCCTCCTAAAAAGAAAAAGAAAAAGCCTTCCTCATCCACTGCCCCTGCCACTTTGGAACCAGCTTCTGATGGTACAACATCTTTAGACCAAGGTGCAGAATCAGAAGCTGTTTCCAAAGACATGCAAATGCCTACTGCTTTGCCTGGGCCATCAACTTCTGGTGAGGACGTTATAAACATCCCATCAACCTCAGCCTCTGTTCCGGTGCCTACAATTCAGGAGCCTGAGGAGTCTGCTTCAGACAACTTGGCAGCATATGGTACAGCCTCATCCTCCATGCATACTGGTACAACAAGCTGTAAAGGATGCAAGCACAAAGCAGAGTACCAAAAAGCGATGCGCGCGAAGAAACGGCTGAAGAGCAAAGTGAAAGGTCTAAAAAAGGAGGTCTGTTCTTTGAAGGCCACCATTGCTGAACTTCAGAGTGTAAGTTTTACTCAGTTTATGACCATATTTTATTTTTTTCAATAACTTGAAGTAATGTTCTAAAAGAATAATATGACCTTTTCTTGGTTTTGATTTAGTGTGTGGCTGAAAACGAAACAGAGGAAGAAGAAGGAGAATCTGCACAGCCAAGTAGTGAGAGTACTTCACATGGGCAAAATTATTTTTCATGGTCAAGCACTGGAGAGGAAGAGGAGGATGGTGCTGTGGAAGGTAATGACCAAGAGTGGGGCCCAACAGGAGCGAGTTCAGAGGAAGAGCAAACCACAGAAGATGAGGAAGACATACCAGAATCAAATGCAAATGATATAAAGTAAGAATTAATGTCTGTAGCCCAATGTTTAGGTGTTGTTGGAAAAGCCACTCTTGGGGTTACCCTATTGTGATAAGTTCCTTCCTGCTTTCATCTGAAAATCAGGGTGTTGCTTTTTGTGTTTGTTGTAGTATTTCTCTTGGCTTAAGTTCTTCAAGTATTAATTTAATGTTTTCATCATTCAAGATGTAAAATTAAGATGTCATGCTTTGGATCGATTACCTATTGAAACTTTCAAACTTGTGAGCCATGAATCATTGAAAAGGTCTCTTTTCTTTGTTTCAATACTAGAATATTGAATGTATAATAATTATATATATATATATTATTCTTTTCTTTTCAGGGCAGATGCAGACTCTTCTGACTACCATTACAACCAGCCAAAATTTATTGTTTTTTATGAAATGCTCTTAAAAATTTTTTTGTTATTTTGCTTCAACTGCAAAGAAAATAATCCTCAAGTGTCTATGGTTCAAAATGGCACAATGGTGACTGTTAGGCAGAAGTGTGCCAAATGCATTAAGGGATATGTGTGGACCTCTCAACGGATGATGCCGCATGGAAAATATCCAGCTGGTAATGTCCTATTGAGTCTTGCTGTTTTGATGGCTGGTGCCTCTATCAGCAAGATTCTCCTTGTGTTTCGTCACATGGGACTGGTTTGTTACTCTGCAAGAACATTTTTTAAGCACCAAAGATCGTTCCTATTTCCAGCTGTTATTCACCATTGGGAGTCCTACCAGACTGACCTTCTCAATAAGGTCAAGGACCTGAAGGATGTAGTTTGGGCTGGGGATGGCCGGTATGACTCCATGGGGCACTCAGCGAAGTATGGTGCATACACATTGCTATGTACAACCATCATGAAAATTGTACATTTTGAGCTTGTTCAGGTATGAAGGTTTTATAAGTGAAGCCCTTCCATATAAAAGACATGACATGAAAGGCACAATTTATTAAAACCAAGAGAGAGTGCAGTTAAACAAAATAAGGTGTTACTTAACCTTGAAAAATTGTATTCAGTTCTAGTGATATAGAACCCTTACAACACATCTTCTTGTCATCCAATGAAAATTTTCAGTAAAATTACCCATTTACTTTGTTATGTGAATTGACCTTTTTTTTTACCTTACCATTGTAAAAATATAGTTTCAAGCATCTATTAAAAACAAGATGTCTTGGACCCGCCAATTATTGAAGATTTATTAGATCTCTTTCCCAAAAAAATTCTTACAGGCGAATGAGACTGGTGGCAGCTACCAAACAGAGCTTGAAGGAGTAAAACGGTGCTTTGGCTTTCTGCAGCGGCTTGGCGTCAAAATTGGGGTGTTTATCTCTGACCGTCATAGAGGTATAGCCAAATGGATTAGAGAAAACTGCCCTGGCACTACTCACTTCTTTGACATTATTTTGGCATGTGGCCCGGTCAGTTACCAAAAAGCTGCTTGCTGCAAGTAAAGAGAAGGGATGTGAGATCATCCAGGATTGGATGAAGGGAATTCGCCGACACCTTTATTGGAGTGCTACATCTACCAAACCTGGTTTTGGCAGCCTCATCCTGGCTAAGTGGAATTCATTCCTGCGACATGTTGCAAATAAACATACTGACCACCCTGACCGACTCTACAAGGTCTGCAATCATGGAAACCTTCCATCTAGAAAGTGGATGAAAATTGGTGAGGATATAATTTTATTGTATTTATAGTTAAAGGTCACAGCTGTTGGAATATTGTCGTTAATTTTAGTGTACCAAAAGTTCATGTACACCCTTTTACTTTTTATTGTAGGTACTGCTGCCTATGACAAACTTAAAAGCCTTCTCACAGGCGAAGCATTGCTGAAGGATATAAAGCAGTTGTCTCCAGATGCCCAAACAAGTTGCTTAGAGGGGTTTCATGCCACCTTGAACCACTGGCATCCAAAGATGATTGGTTTCTCTTGGCTCGGCTCCTTTTGCAGGTAGTACTAAATTTTTGTTGTCAAAAACAAGAAATTATGTTACAAAAACGGTTACTGTCCAACATACATTTTTACAATTAATATTGGTTTTTTGTGACTATTGACTCCATAACAGTTAGTACTAATTGGCAACCAGTGGTTTCAACATAGTTTGAAGTAGGTGCCTGATTCTGGAAAAGTAGGCAGCTGTTACAATCGAGATTGTTTGTCAACAGCTGATTGTTATGACCAGAGTAGCCGGCAACATGCAATCAAGTGGCCGGTTTAACTCCGGCAGTCACTGGTTTGTTTTGAAACCCCTGATTGACAACCCATTTCAAGTTATTGCACCCTCCTCCTGCCCCTCTTGTCACAGAATGCTTTTTTGGAATTTGTTTTCAGACACATCCTTGCCAGTCTCCACTTCAATGAGAATCTTCATAGGGATACCCAGGTGACCAGGGATGGTAAAAAGTATTTCCGAATCACATACCCAAAATTCAAACTAGGTGAGGAGGTTGTTCGCGAAGTGGCTACACCCCCAACATATGGTAAGTTGACTGTAGAGTGAATCATTGTTATACTAATTATTTTTACTTTTTATCCTTTTTAGAATAGTTCTAATATTTTATAAAAAATAAAAAAAGACAAGAAAGGATGTCAAGGGAATAAAACTTCCTTTCCAGACTGCAGTGTTATCCACAACCTTTGCATGTACATTATTTCATGGCAAACTACTTTGCAGTGGCTACAATATTGATAAACTTAAAGGGATGTAAATATGATTTTATGATTATGTACATTTAATCAGCACAGAATATTTAAAGTAAATATTAATTTTGGCAGTTTTGTTTTGTATAGGGTATGCTGAAGATATAAAAAAGCTGCTCTTTAATTTGTCTAAACAAGAGATGAAAGAGGTTTTTGACAGATATTCTGCCCGGACTCCAGAACCCCTCACTGCTCAATTCAGTGGTCGTGTTGATAAGGAAACAGCAGTAAAAACACACGAAGAGAAACAAGGACAAAGAATCAGCACTCAACTTTTCCCAGCAAGTATGTTACATCTCAATTATTGAATAAATACCTATAAAGTTATTCTGAGGAGGGGAAGATAAAGTATTTGCACATGTACAGGCAAAATAAGGGTACAACCAAAACTCTGTCAATATAAGAAAGTGGCACATCATTATTTTATAGTTCACAAAACTTCAAATAAAATTTGCTTGAAGAAGTATTTTTGATTCTTCAGGGGCAGCGCAAGAAGTCCTGCAACAAGCAAGCTGCAGTTTTCAACAGCCCGCCAGTGGCTCTAGGGCAGTAAGAAAGTGCTCAAAATGCAAAAGACCAGGCCACACCAGAAGAAAATGTCCTGAATAAATAATGTTGAAAAAGAAATCTTCTACAATTAACTCCTTTGAAATCCACACTGTATGGGTGCGTTTTTGGTAAACTGCATGAGAAAACCATTTCAATCAAAAATCAATGGTAGAGTGTTACGTGTAACTTGAAGGAAACAAAAAATGAAAAATATGAGCCCCAAAAACAGTAGTTGCATTGTGGGGGGCTACCCCCTTTATGATAATTCCCTTGCGCATGAAAATAACATAAACAAATCAAGCAAAATCATGTTTGTTTTAATTAACATGGCTGATTATTATTTTACATTTGATAACATTGATGATATACTATGCCAAATAAAATCTATTCTGGCAGTGCGTTTCTGTATCCTGTTGATTGCAAAGTCTGGTAACGAGACCTGATGTCATGATAAATACAGGCTGGAAGGGGCCTTGTGTTTTCCCAGCCCATATACCCACAAAGCCAGCGTATCATCCATCTATAAGCCACTGCACGAATGAATCTGGAAAAAAAACGAACACGGCTAAGCAAGGAAGTGATCTGAGGTCGTATCTATAGATCTTGTCACGGACCGTGTTTTGGAAAGCATCGTGACGAGTTGGCAAACGCCAGAGAAGTCACAGCGTGTACATGAGCATTCAGTGTCGAATAATTTTTGTAAAACAACCGTTTTCAAGCTACGCAGTACAGTATTCTACTGACAAATTTTCGGAGCCATGCCTGCGCGCCTGAATTTTCCCGGGTTGTTTGTAATTTTTCCCGGGAAATTTTGGTCGGCGAAAGCGGTTCTAGCCCAGATCAGGCCATTAAATTTTGTTGCAAAAGTCCATTACCTTGTAACTTAGATTCGCAATTCATACATTTTTGAAAACGGCCATTTAACGAAAATTATTGGACATACAAACGCTGTAATTTCTTACCCGTCATGATGGCTTTCAAAACCGTGGCAAGGTCTAAACAACAGAACACTTTCCCTTGTTGTCCTTCTAACTGTTACCCGAACAGCGCAAAAATTAGAGCAAAAATTTCTAGTCTGCAAAAATAATAAAGCTTGCAAGGGAGAGAAGAATAATATATCCGGAATTAAAATTATTTCTCACTCGTTCTCTGGAACTCCAGATCGTCGGCGGTAGGTTCGGCCATCTTTGTTTCTCAACAGTGGAGCCACTTGAAGCAGAACCGTCCTGTTGCTTAGAGCTGCGTAGTCTTCATGCTGTGTTATACAGCTGATGCGTTCGATGGATCCATCGAAGACAAGCTTCCCCGATGAATGGACCACCTCTCTACAACAACGAAACTCCAGCGCCCCAACTAAATTCATGTCGTTGCATTGCTCACATTGGCACCTGAGAAGGCAGGGGAAAGAACGTAAACATAAAAGACGAGCTTCTTCCAAATATAAATCGACAGGAAAGAAAAATGCAATACAAATTATTTTGAAATGGCTATACAAACCAGGAAGTAACTGGAACCGTTCTTTCATATCTGGCCTCTAAAACAGTTGGTGTAAGGCCATCCGCATCGGCATCTTCGTTCTCTTCTTCCATATCTGGTTCGGCGGAAGCGTCTGCAAGAGGTTCGTCTTCATAAGGTTGAACGAGACTAAGAACAACCTCTACATCTACGTCATCATTTTCTGTTTCCTCTTCTGGATCTGTTTCTTCTGAGTCGCTTTGTTCAACGCTGCTTATTTCCGAATCGCTTGACATCTCTCGACTAAGCTCTTTGTACTATCTTGTAAACAAACACTCGCGGTGCAACCAAAATGACGTCACTCGACCCAGTCTCCTGTAATCCTTTGACCATTTTTTGGTGCAAAATAGGTCAACTTCAATCGCTTATAAAATCGGCAGTTTTTACTCAAAACATCTCAAACTTTGGAATCGAGAATTTTAAATAATAAAGATTTTAACTGACTAAAAATAATTTTCGGTTCATATGCACTTTAACCGAGAAAAGGGAACTGAATATTTGCTCAGAAAACATACGTTGATGGCCAAACCGAAATGCGATCGGACATCAAGAACAACCAGAAATAATTATGATTTGGTACCCAATTTCTCTCTCCTCAATTCGGACAGTCTGACAGACAATAATTAATATTGAAGTTCTCAACCATCTCAATACAGTTATGACTGGTAAACAGGATAGTTTTAGAATTGTGAGAGGTTAAATTCATTCTAGGCATACGTTATCTTACCATGGGGGAACTAAAGTTTCCGTCCAACTCCAAACAATTTACAATGTTGGAATGTGCCTTAAACACGAAAATGATCTTCTTTACAAAACCCACACACGGTATAGTTAATTCATTGAGCCATAAAATCCAATATCGTAAAATCTTAGACAAACCTTTGTTCCAGGGCCCGGGATAAGAGAGGAGAGGAACTGTTGAATCGAGAGGATGCAGTTTAGTGAGTGGTTCAGAGGGCGTCTTCAATTATTGACGTGATGATGTGAAACTGACGTGATATTTTTGACGGAAACAACAGATCATTGAGCTAATATAACAAGGCTTCATTGCTTTGATGAAAGTAAGTGGTCCAAAGGTCAAGGGTAGCTAACTTTGCAGGCGTAAAACTTAAAGGAAGGGGAGGTATTTGACGGAGATGCTCGTCAGGACTAAATTCAACTCCCAAAGAAAACCAAGCTGAGCGAAGCACAGGCTGTATTTGAAACCTTAAGAGGCCCTGACTGTAAATACCGAGAATCCGCCGACAGTTGCAAAATTTCATAGTTTGTTTTATTCTACCTAAAAGACCCTTTTGGTGAACTATTTTCAAAAATGGAAATAAAAAGTTCCATCGCGCTTTGCTTTTTCCCAAAAATCCAAACGTTCAAATTACGCTGAGGCGGCCCCCGACCCCCCGGAAAAACAATGAAAAATTCTGCAACTTCGCTAACTCGGTACGCGACAACGCGTTGAATTCCCGGTTTGCAGTTTTGGATATTGGTAAAAGAACTCTTTGTCTTTAAAAAAATGTAAGCTTCATGTAATTTTGTCAAGTTTAAGACAAAATAAAAACCCGTTGAAATAACCCACTTTCAATCTTTTGGGTTGAGGTGAAATAAAGGCCAACTTTAAAGACCTATAAAAATCCTAGTATACAAATTTACGTGTCATATTGTACATCTGGTGAAAGCTTTCTCCTCGTAGGTCATTATCTCCAACTGTCGTTTTTGGCCCGCAAAACTTAGCGCATCCAGTTTGAAAAGAGTTCGGGCTATTTTGACCAAAAATTCAGTGCAAATTGCTGAGCGGATGTCACGCAAGAGGTCACGGCCAATCCTTCAGTTTGCAAATAATCAGCTGAATAATGCATCTATTTTGACTCCACTACACAAAATCAACAGACAAAACGTAATGGCAAATAAGTTTATTTTGGGACAGCTTGGCGAGGACCAACCCTACAAAGAACTTATGTAAATACAATAAAAGGTAATTACTGGTGAATACCTAATGTACAACACTTGTAAACTAGCTTTCAAAACTCGTGCTACAAATGGTCGCTCTTGGCCTGAATCTTCCAGTTAAGCACGCAGGCTTAGTGCCAGTTAGGCTGCCAGTTACTCTGGGGAAACTAGTTAACAAAACTCTGACAACGGATAACTGGCACAGGGAACGCGGTAGGAGCACAGAGGCTAAGCAACTGCTACAACTGGTCGATCTCGACCCGAATCCCCCAAATAAGAACGCAGGCTTAGTGCCAGTCAGGCGGCCAGTTAGGCTGGGGAAACTAATTAATAAAACTCTGACAACGCATAACCGGCACAGGGAACACGGTAGGAGCACAGAGGCTAAGCAAAAAGAAAGAACACTGCCACAACTAGTCGATCTGGACCTGAATCCCCCAAAGAAGCAAGCAGGCTTAGTGCCAGTTAGGGTGGGGAAATTTAATAAAACCCTGATCAACGGATAACTGGGACCGGGAACACCTCAGGAGCACGGAGACTGAGTGCCAGGAAAACTGGGAATTATCTCCACTAATGTACCCAACAAGGAACGTAGCGGTTCCGGGACAGCTGACCTAAGCATACATAGAAACTAAATTTATCAAGTAAAGGAGCAGGTGCAAAACTGTGATAACTGTACAAGTACATAAAATAAGAAAAGCGAAAAAAGTTGAAAACTAGCAGAACTGAGCTACCGCTTACAAACTGAAGTAAATGCGGTCAGGCGGAGGCCAGAAAAAAACCTGCCCAAAAAAACCCCGAAGGGAAAAATGCGGGCAGGAAATCTGGGTAGGAACCAAGGCTCAAGCTCAAAGCCCTTCCAACGGGACTTAATTTACAATGTAATCGAGAATAGGTTGCTCCTAAAAATAAATAAAACAAAAATTAAAGAAAAACCAAAGAGAGGTTGGTTCGTAAGCCTAGATGACGTACACGTGATATACGCAGCCAAATATACCCACGATATGGCTACCCATAGTGCACCCTGCCTAGTACCCAGGCCTGTTGTATCTCGTGCCGTCAAAATATTTATTTCTGCCTTCTTCGCGGGCTCATTCGTCAGAAATAACATTTTTTCTCTTCTAATTGAAAATGTCAGCAAAGAGCGCCTTGAAGTACTTCAATAACCTTTCATTATATTTAACGATCATACAAGCACGCCACATATCATTTTATTAATCTTAGATCTAAACGAAGATAACGGTCGTCGATCGCGTTGATGCGTAGTCCAATAAATTGACATAAAATTTGATTCACATACACAGCGAAACTTATTACAAAGTTGTAGAGAATAGGGTAGATGGTTGTTACTCTTGGTTTAGAATAACGCGATGTAATCCCAGGAGCTCCCTATCTTACTCAATTTTCACCGAAAAGGTCAACAAAACAGACTGACAAAACAAAATGATCAATGGAGATGTGCGTCTTTGCTGTTTTTGCTTACCGTAATTCGTTCATAAATGATAAAGCCAATCACGCAAATATATTTCTTGCCTGTAGGAAAAAAAATGAGGAAAAGAAACCAATCAAGAGTAAAAGAAAAACTTACGACCTTTTTCACCAAAAAACCGCAACAATGATAAACACCAGCATGTTTTTCTTAAGACAACGCGAGTCTTTGGACTGGAGCGACTGTTTTGTTATTGTCGGCTGCTCACCTCCGGAAGAGCGGTCACGCGCGACTAATTAGGGGGTGTTTCTCATTTTCACAGTGTTTTCGGGCAGGCGTTTTCTCTTCTCTCTCCCCGCCTCCTCCCCGCTCCCTTTGACTCTCCCCATTTCCTCCTCTCTTCGGTTTCGCGAGCAAAAACATTTGCGCGCCCGAAGAAAACGCCCGCACTGCAGGCTGATGAAGCGAAAATTAAAAACTTTTTAGTCAGCGGGGAGCCTTGCGCGCAGTCTTGAGGAAACGGAAGGCGTATCACCAGGCGCATCCGTCTTCCCCGTAGATCAAGAGCGTCGTTAATAGAGTCACCAGCCGTGTAAAATACTCGGCGGCAGGAGAACCAGGCAAGTTCTTCTCGATGCTTCGAAGGTGCTCGCCGAAACGTTCTCTGTCTGTGGGAGATTATTCTAACGAGGAAATAAAACTTTCAACAGGCAAACACATCAAGAATAAACATCCTCTAAGAACAGATTTTGATGCCTCTTTTGTAATAAATTGGTGTCAGGCTGAAATTTTTAAACAAATTTTATTTAGCTAAATTGGAAAAACATTGCACTGGGGCTACGTGATTAAACGTGCTAATATTATAAGGTAATAGATTCATGATAATTGTCACGAATATAGAGACATTTCATGTCCATTTGAAATCCTAGTTGCCCCCGCAGGGATTTCGCCCAGAAAGCGAAATCCCGAGAAGGCACTCCAGTAACTCGCGCACATATTAAGGAAAGTACTTACAGTTGAAATATTATAAAGTCAGTATGCCAGAAAAAATCTCGATTTGCTTGAACAGGGGCCGCGAGGAATCGGTAGGTAATGATGACGTTTCTATTGTTTGCGCCCGCAAGTACGAAATGGTTAGGATGACGTAAAACACAAAACATCCCGAAGGGACCGCTTACAATAGGTAGATTTTGTGACATTAATTGTGCAGTCATACTTCGATACTCTTTTGCGTTACGTGTTATCAGTGACATTCTGTGGAGCAGTTGTTTTGAAAGTTATGGACCAAAAGACACTCGTTAAGCACAGATGAAATTACAAATCTGTCGCTTGTGCCAAGAGCAACTTTTCGTGTGTTGCCAGCGATTAATTCGTCCGTTTTAAGCCCTAACTAGCCTGACTAGGGACTTTCAACTGCTTTTTATTGACCTCAAACTTATTGAACTGCTGTGTGGTTATTGAACTAACAAAAAGGAAAACTGGGCTCAGCCAAATGGTACCATAATGGCGTCGAAACGTGTGGAAACAGGCCTTTTCTCCGAAACCCGCCCCATTCCCCATCGGTTATTACTTAATTCTGTCTACCTCCCCTCCCTGACCTGTTTCCTTGATTGCCTTCTGAGCTCCTGATGAGACAAGGCTTTCAAACTTTTGTTGAGATAGGATGTTTTTCGTTTTTAAGGATGAGCTCATCATGTGTTATTTATCATTCAGACCTGGGTAACATAAGTTTACGATAGTAGACGTATTATCATAGGTAGGTCACTCATTTTTACAGCTAGCACCAGAGGAAGAACTGGAAATAAGAACCTGTCTTGCGGCGATTGTAATGGAGGAGAAGAAAAAGGACCTCGAGGAAAAAGAAATGAATTGAGGGTGAAAGAAGAAGAGTTAAAGCAAAAAGAAAGAAAAAACGAAATTGAGGAAAAAGAAAAAGAGTTAAAAGAGAAAGCCAAAAATTAAAACAAACGGGCACAAGAAATAAAAAAAGACCACAATGGAAGCCAAACGGGTGGCTGCCCAGCTCCAACTTATGGCCGGGCAACTTGACCGATTGGCCAACCGCATTCTTTCAGAAGTGAAGAATGAACAATTTAAGACATTCAAGTATATTTTAAGACACTCAGGTATAAGTTAATTTATTGCAAAATTATTTATCTTGATTTCACTACAGCAATGGTAATTATTTTCAATGTAAAGATCCGTTTGTTTTTGTCTGAAAGATATATATTCCGCACATCTTATAAAACCTACATGTGCTATTTCCAGAAAGAAAACGGAGCCCAAGTGTTGTATATTTCGTACTGTAATAAAAAGACAATTCGTGTTATCTCTCGTGAAGGATAAGTTCTCTTCATATTACAAGGTATGTGCTCCATCGCTGTCGTCCTCCACTTCCTGTGTTACTCCTGTCTTTCATCAATCACTCCTCTCTTTATCTATCACTCTGAGCCAGGTCGAAAAATCCCCTTTCCTATAACAGCAATCCTACATCTTGTACTGTTGGTTTTCCTCAACATTCCTCTTGTTCCCCCTTTTTTTGCGGAGGCAGCTGAATTAAAATCAATAAATAATGTTATTAAAGGTTCTTAATACCCATCTCCCCTAAATCTCCTAATTTAAAAGTCAACAAATATTGCCACCCTGTCTCCCATCCCAAAACCGGGATTGTAACATCCCCAAGATTAAAGATTAAAAAATAAAAAAACAGAATTGTAACATCCCCAAGATTAGAAAATAAAATAAACTCCTTATAACCGAGCAGTCTAAGATTAGAAATAGAGGATATTACACGGTAGCGCGAAGATATGAATTTTATTTTCGACCGATCGATGATTTTTTTCGGAAAAAATGATATCTCCCCATCTTGGAAGTTGAAATTGTTTTCATTAAAAAACACATTCTCTGCAGGCTTAGCTACTATCCACTGGATAACTTTCTACCCGGCGGATAATTGTAATTGGTTTCCCTGATGCTTATAGGTTAAGCGGTAAAAAAAAACGTTCTTTTTTTAAACTTGTGGCTGTGAAGACAGGTTTGATGCTGGTAAATCCCCCATACCATATTGATTACAAATTTAATTTAATTAGTGCTCTGACAAATAAATTTTCACTTCGATCAATCACACAAATGGTATAGATGAATGCAAACGCCGAATGGTCTCAAACGTCTGTCCTCAGTTATCAGAGAATCAAAAACTTTATTAATATTTTACAATTATTTTGAATGTTTATGATTTGATCACGTAATGGGTAGTTAATATTCTTGCCCGGGGGGAGGACACTCCCTCTATATGGGGAGGCTCCGCCCGAAAGCGCTAGTTCAGGGTGTGCACTGAGGTAACTTAAACCGCAAGGCTGGGGTCCAAGGCCAGTCAGACTTCCAACGGCCTTGGAACTTCGTCGGGGGCACCCAACGACTGTTCCGAGAGGCCGATGTTGCCTGGAATTTTCTGTCACTTGAGGACGGTTAAAAAATTCTAGATGACGTTCCATTCGTGTACATTTTTCGAAGCTTATCTAATAAATTTCCTACGATTTTCTTAAGTTTTATTTTTCACATTTAACTCCTCAGGTTAGGCTATTTTTCGCAGAAAAAAGGAAAGTGGAAACCTAAAATTTGGGATTCAAAAGTGTGATGAAGAGAAGAATTAGCAAAATTCTCACTTTCGTAATAAGTTAAACCGCATCTAAAATTTTCGGGAAAATAATACCGACAGAAGCCCTCGTAATTTCGAAAAGACTCAAGTTCCCCTAGGACGACCGAACAAACATTTTATAGTGCCGCTTAGAATGCATTTATACAGATCTAAAATTACCCTGGATAGCCTAAAACGTTTTTTCACGAGACTGCATTTAGGAGGAACCGTCTTTGGGTGCCCCTGCTTCGTGGCAAAGCGTCATCGACGGTCCTCGATGGAAGAGTCGTTATTTCGGCGAGCTGAAATTCATGCTCTGCGCTCGCTTTTGTTCAATGAAGAAAAGCAGGAGGAGGATTGAAGCATTTGAGTTTACGGCTGATTTCCTTCAATTGATATGCAAGACCTTAGCTGTAGGTAACCAACCTTCCGGAATTATAAATAAATAACCAACAACGGCAGAACTAAAACTCGCTGGAATCGCCCTGAAACGGCCAAAAATGCTAAGAAAACACTTTAAATTTAGACAAGGAGACAAGGTAAGGAATTCTGATATATTTCTATTACTATTTTTGCCCCCTAAATAACGATCGCTGAAATCTCCATACAAAAACTTATGCAAAATGAACGATTCTCACTCGTGAGCTTGGGGTACCTGTGGTATAACAAGGATAGGGAATTCACGAGTATTGAGAATATGGAGGAGAAGGAAAATCAAACATTAAAGTAGTTAAAAGGCCTATAATTAAAGTGTTTCGATATGCCCTGTGGATATATCACTATAATCTCAGTAATATATAGCCAGTTAGCCAGGGCTAAAAGCGAAAATCTCGATAATATTTATAGTTCGTTCAAACAAAATATAAAATCATGTAATGCTAAGCGGCGAAGGCAGCGCTGGAGAACGGTAAAAAACAACGATAGGTCTAATAAGCAAAAAAAAGCAACTTTGCACGTGCAGCACACTTTTTTGTGCATTTCTTTGCCGTTGTTTTGCCCGGGGGGGGGGGGGTGGGGGTGGGGTACTCTCTTATATGAGCTATATCAAGTTAGGTATGTGCCGCCCCATCGGGATGGGTTTTGCGCCGTTTTGGTCTGAAAACGGGTATACACTTTGCCCATTTTGATCTGGAATCGGCGCGGGTGTGGTTTTCGAGGGAACTACGGGAGTGTTTAAACCTATTTATCGTTTCAATTCCAAATGAGTAAGAAAGAAAGAGAAATATTCGAATTCGAAATGGATCTGAAGAATTTGTTTGTTTGCGCTCCAAGCTAAGTAATGATAACATAATTTCTGCCTAAAGGCCAGGTCTGAAAACGAGTATGGATTTTAGAGGTCTGGTCTGAAAACGGGTGCGGAAAATAACACCCCCACCAAGAGGAAATGTAGTACGTGTTCTCGTTCACTGTTTTTCACTGCCGCACATTTTCAACTTGCATTTGATTGGTGGCCGCTAGCATTTTTCATTTTGTCACCGCCAATACACAATTTTCATGTTGTTTTTGTAAAAAATGTCTCCTTTTTTTTATCTCTGACGCTCTAGATCTCTGTCGTCCTTTTTCTAGTTGAGCTTCGCTGGCCTGCCGCCTACTTTCTCTTGTTCAATATTCCAATTTTGTGGACATGACAATTAATCTAAGCTTAATACTTTAGACAACACGAATACAGAGACAATTTCCGTTTTTCGTTCTCGTCTTTATTGACTCTTTAGTTGTCTCTGCTTTACAAGACGCCGGTGGGAATGCGATTTCCCGCCAAAATAACCTGGAGTTGCATTTGGGTTGCCATACCTGTTGACTGAGTTATTTTGCATTGGTTTGCCTGTGGTGCGGACGGACGGTCGGGCGTACGGTCACGTGATCACCAAATTTTCTCGGATGGGTAGATTACTTCATTTTCTTACCCATGGTGCTCCGCTGCGCGCGCTTCGCGCGACAGCTCCGCTATTAAACGTTACACAAAATAATTTCCCGTTTAAGCGATAAGAGGGCACCAAAGAAGGACCTTTTCTGTCAAAATGGTGTGTACCCTAAATATTCTATTAAGCACCCCCCCTCTCATTGGAAAAAAGTTTTTTCTTCGCTAATAAATGATAGACTGTGTTAATTAGTAACAACACTGTAGAAGTTCGTGTGTACTTATGCAGGGTGGTTTATTCAACAACTGGAACTTCAACTTCTTGTACTTGAGATTTTCCACTTTGTATTACAGTTCTTTATTGAGAAGTGATAGAGGATTTACGGTAAAAGGGTAAGGATGCAAGGAACCTCGGAGCGGAGACTCTCCACACTTTGTTGAGTAGGCCCCCTCCCCTTCCCCGGGCATTCTTGCCTATTTCTTCAGCACTTTTACACGTCAGTTGTGTGGCAAGATCTGCTGTTTGTGCAGACTCAGTCATGGATCCGGATGATCACCGATCATCGACCTCGAGATGGCCCCCAGCTGACAATAAAAGCTTGTTTTGTCTTTCTTGCATGAAGTCGCGAATTTGCCATAAGATTATTTAACTACTAATGCACGAATGTGGAGGAGACTGAAAAATAAAAAAGTTCTGCTGCTTAGGTGATCAAAATTTTTAGTCTACATTTTACTCTATTTTTTAATGGAAACCTTCTCACTGATAAGATCTGAAAAATTAAAAGTGATGAAAAAAAAACAACAACAACAACCGAAAACAAAACAACGAGTGATTCGACAGGAACGCTTGAAAATAAACTTGGAGAAACAAGAGAACCACATCTATCATTTTGTCTTTGTCCTTTGTCTCCTGTTGGGAAACATCTGTCACTTGACTAGCAAGCAGCGAGCTTGTGTTCTGCTAGGATCACTTATGATAAACTTAGACGTGGAGAATAGAGGACTCTCGCAGGAAATCATTGTCTTTGAGTTACTTGAATATGTGCGACTCTTTCAGAATTTGAATCGGTTAAGAATTTACTTATTACGGTTTTGTGGTCACTCATTTTTCAAAGGCAATGTGCTGTCAAAATGATTTTCAAAATTAACGCTCGCAGAAAAAGGAAATGAAGCTTCATTCATAAAAGCAGTTCTTATATTTATTTAAAGTCTTAACGTACTATGACAACCTTCAATTCCCAAAATGAGGTGATGAAGTTTCGGTCGTTTTAAATTACACTTTTCCGCCATAAATGTCCGACTATGCCAACTTGCCAAGGATATTTTGCGCCTTTATGTAAATAAATACAGCGGTACTAGTGGATAACTAAAAAAGAGTATATATACCACAAACATAAATTTAATAAGTTATAGACGAAGCCCAAACCCAAACTTCTAGGTTTTTTTGTGCTTTTTATTTGACTAAGAAATCAATAAGATGCGTTACGCTAAAAAACAAAACCTAATGCTTTTGCCGTTAATACGGATAGGCGTCAGTATTTCTTTCCATGAGCAGTAATTGCGGTAAATTAGTATGCAGTTAAAACCTAATTAATGCAAAGTATTTTTCTTCTTCCCGTGGATTAATCTTGAACCTGAAGTAGTTAACAAGCTCTAAAGCCTCAACAAAATTCCAGTCGGACTCTAAATGGCTTGATTAATAAAGAAAGCAAATTTAGACCAACGGATATTTTGACTTAGAACTGGGACTGCGAGAAAAGTCAAGATATTGGGCTGGTTACTCGAGGCGGAATCAGTAATCAGCACCAGCGCTTGTTTTGAATTCTTACAAGAAATACCTACAAGGGTTTTGGTATTCCCAACATTTTTATTACTAACGCCGTTAGTCCAGATCTGCTTTAGATGAAGATTTGGTTTGATTTCCCGATGTTATCTCAGGAGCGAGAAACATATATAACGGCAAAACTAGCGGCCCGCATGAGACATAGCACCTGTCCTCCAAAAGGCGACCATGAAATTCGGTTGGCAATGAGGAAACTCGCTAATACTACTGGACCTGTCCTACGAAGAAAATGTCACATCAAGCTTGTAACGAAAGCTATTCTTATCATCATGAAGTTCGATGTTTCATTAAAATCTGTCCTCTACACCCGGTCCTATCTAAATTCATTAACTAGCTATCTTCCTCCTAAATCTCAATATTTTCGTTGATTGCTTTGATAAACAAGCTAAAAGGGAAAGGAACAATGCTGTCAAGGTTTGTTTCTGCGCTTCAAATTCGTATTGATGACTGAGACCAAAATGTATTGTGCGAACGTCTTGGCTTTTGGCGCATTCACCTAAAGAGAGAATATTGCAAGGATACGAAGCCGACGCGTTGCGCGTTTTATCTTCTACTTTCGTTTTTGCCTTGAAGGGCTACGAGCGCGAACGCAGGTCTGCCCAACTAACAAAAATTGTACACCGCATCACCCCGCACATGAGTGGGAAACGCGCAGAGCTTAGCCCGTTTGTGTGCTGTGTGGTGGCTTTGCTCCGGGAGAACTGCCTTCGTGATCACAGTAGCTCCAGTGCATTGTAAGTATGGCAAGACTTCTCGGTTTCTCTCCTTTTATAGCCCATTTCTGTAACTGGTAATATGGGATGCCCATTTGTTTTCCTCAATATCACCTTAAAACTGTCCAATTCGGCCCCGAACGTCTAATGCGCAAGCTTGAAATGCAAAGTATTTGCGCATGCGTGCAGTAGATGTTCGACAACGATCGGCATGGCTTGCCTCTTTCACTACTCTGAAAGTTGACCGCTTTGATAGAATGAAACCCGCATGTGAAGTTTGTATTAAAATCTAGCCAATCACAAGTAGGACCTCTATATGTAAACCACTCTTGTGATGGAGCATCCTATTAAAAGATTGTTATTATTATTAAGTATCAGACCAAACAGATTGGAAGAAATATTTTTTAGTATCGTGTAGCAGTTTGGTGTTCTGGGTGAATTAAGCCTCTCTCTCTCAGCACAACTTGAGTAAAGTATATAACCATTATTATACCTACAAGCGCGAGGATTGGTGGTAAACTTGTCTTCAGTTACTCATACTAACGTTCGTGCAAACAACCCTGGCATCTTAATAAGCTTTATAGCCATGTTCTTCTCTGAATCGAGAACACTGGGTAAAAATTAGTCATACGGTTTAATGTTAAAAACGTTAAATGCCACATCATAATCATTGCTCAAAGTTATATTAGTCGTGAATCCCGCCTTTCATGCACAGGTTTTCCGTTAGTCAATTGCAATACTAGAGGTTATAAACGAGTAATTTCTCCTAAAGGTTTTTTGTAAAACATATTCAGCACATCATGATAATAACATCACTCAGTCAACAGGGTTGCAACTTCCACTGATGAATGTTCAGGTTCTCTTAACTATCTTAACTGAACGCAAACAAAAAGCAATTAGGGAGGATATGCGGTGATATCAGGGCTTTAAATAAAACAGAACTGTTTCAAGGTAATACAAATGACTATATGGCCTTGTGTTTTACAATCTAAGTCGGATGGAGTGAATTCATCTGACTTTCTATTGATTCTACAAGACAAAGTTTCGGCTAGACAAACATGTTATTGTTTTCATTTGCATTAAGCCACTGGAGTCTCTCAAAGCACCTACATGGCTCTTCATTTATAGAAATAAAACTCCTGCTTTTTACGAGGAACTGAAAAGCCTTTGAAATAGCGATGTCGACAAGAGTAGGAAATTTCTCCAAAGTGCGAGTCAGAGCAGAATTAGAGTGAACTTGACACATTGTCTAAAATGACTAAATGGAAAGATTCTCTTTTAGCACCCGGCATATATGGCAAACAGAAGACATGTTGAGTCGGTTTTTATTATTTATTATTTTTTTTGTTATTTTCAATATATTTCCTTTTTCGAGCAGAGTGCCTTAAGACTTAAAGTAAAACTGCTATCCATTATCAGAATACCGAAGAATTGTAAGAATTATTCTTATCGTAAGCTATTCTTTGTTAACTAAAATGAACTTAAAGTTTCTTTCTTTACAAGAAAAAGAGTCTATTCATTTCCTTATGTGCTTTCACTCTGGTCAAATTTATTCTTTTTAAAACAAAAGCAGCTTTCATACAGAAATTCTCATCTGCCAAACATATTGTTTGCTCGTGAAATAATAAAATATTAAAAAGCGTCAAGTGCCCTCAAAGTCATTTCCAAACTTCCATTAGTAAAATTGACTTCAATAAATTATGTTTGACGAGTCTTGGCACCTCGCTAAATGCATGACCACTGCGAGCTAAGCTTATTAGTCAGCGGGTGTGATGTGCACACCTGTTTCAAATATTCTACTGCCCATGCGCAGGTCTATATAATTAGGCCAGTAACAGAGAGAAAGCGTTTTTACTTTCCAAGGATATTGTTGCTATAATTCTGTTAGGCATTTTAAACTTAACCGGTTCCATGTAGATAAAAACAATGAACGCTTTTAAGGGTTTAATACTTTTCTTCACCGGCCGTTAACAGGTTTTCAAATTCACCTATTAAATATGCAAATCTTAAAAACTTTCCTTCACAAATTGAACAAAACCGTCGCGGTGAATCTCTCAAATATTTCTGATCTTTAGAAGTTCTCATCTTTTTTTCTTATCGTTCGCCTATCTTATAGTCTAGTATTATCGAAGACAGCTTAAAAACAAAGAGGTCTAAATAATGCCTTTTTTTAAATCCTCATCGAACAAAATTCTATTTGTTAAAGAAAGACCTAAAGAACTAATTTGGAGACGCACAATCAATCATCTGTGTGTCTTTTCTTGTTCCACCAGCCTGGAAGAATAGCCAATTAGGAATAAATTTATACTGATCGAAGGAACCAACATAAGTTTCATGAAAAAAATATGAAAGCGATGTCCGATTGACAAGCTGCCAATCACCTGTCATACTTCAACCAATGAGGTTAAAAAACAAGAAAAAAAGGCGGCTTCTCTTGTTACTGATGACAGCTCTCTTTGTATTTAAAAATATAAGAAATCAGCAGTGGGTCTTAAACATTCTCAGCAGGAACAAAACTCGTTGTTTTATTGCAGGATTGGCATTTACCTCGCACGAAGGAATCATTTTCCCGAAAAATTCAGTCAAAGAAGGAAACAAGTAGCCGAAGTCGACGGATCACCTCATTTTGTTACCATTGTACAGATTTTAATTTTACTCATCGACAAAATTAATATTATTACAGACAGACATACTATTTTAACGCTTGCCATTCTCCAGAATTGACTACTCGTTTATCTGTAACATATAATATTTCCTCTTGCCGTCTTTTTCATCTTGTAATGCTTAATATGAATCTTATTATCCTCCTTTTCTATTTTCAGTGTTGGTCGCTTTATAAGTAGCGACGCGCGGTTTGTTAGTATAAAATATTGTTAGTATCGAACGTTTTTTTCTCAGTATCAGCAACCGTTGATCTGTATTCTTTTCCCTAGTGTTGCTTCTTTTCATGTCTGTGAAGTGTGCTTGAAATACGTCCCAACTAAGGCAAGCATTCACAAGATTTTTTCAAATAGTCTTTTACTTTCCCATGCAAGGTTAAGAATCATCCTGCATCGCAGAAAAATCATGAAGAAGTACTGGAGGACAAAATAATTGTACGTAGACTGAAACATACAAACATCAGTCTCTCGAGGAGCGAAAACATGAATTCAAATATATTGCTATTACTACACTCCACTGAAGGCCAGGTTAATTCAAAAAGTTTTCGTTGCATTTAACAAAGCTCCATGTACATATTTTTCAGAATGAAGAGCTTAGCATTTTCACCTGGTCAATTTTTTTTTCTTTGGTGGGGTGATGGCGGACGAAATGGAATTCCAGATGATTGCTTTCAGAACAACATGCATATGGAATTCTGAATTAAATATTTATTTAGTATATATGTTACCGTTTTGACAGCATGCAGGCCATTCTCTTTTCTATATATGGTGGCAAAACTGGAAAATTATATTGCTAACTCACGGAATGACGCTGCCACCGTGCAGCGGAAAGTTTTTTTGTTTTACAAAGCAAAAGAATAATACCTTAGAGTTTCAATAATCGCAGTACGGGCGGTCGCGTACCCGCAAAGGCAAAAGCAGGGAATAACCGATGCTGATCGATCCTTATACGATCCCTAATAGGACCAGTGTTATAGAAGACAAGAAAAAATATAAACTCGAACTTAAAAAAAAAGTAGAAAAGCAAGTGAAAAGCGCCAGAACAGTCTTGATTTAGTTTGTTTTCATTTTTAACACGTCAAAAAAGTTTATTAATTGTCGGCCAGTGCAATCAAAAGTGTTAAAGGGATTCTCGCCTACAATAAAACATTCATAAAACAAGTTGCGGAGACTATTCTGACTCATAGCTTCGTTCAAAAACCTTAAAAACCTCGCAATAGTTTAACATCCTATAATAATGTTCCAGTTCTCAAACATATTAATCTAGGAATAGGATCACTTTTTAAAGTTACTGCATTTGCTATTTCAGTTTTCTTAGTAATTTCAGGTAATATATTTTTCAGTTCATTAATTATACAGATGCGTCAAAGTCGCTCGATTCAAGTCTTTTACTGAGGAAGATGATTTCAAGTAATTATTTTGACTAAATGTACTTTAGTTCTTCAGCCATATTTAGATTTAACGTCAAAGTCTAGTTTGAAGGCTTTGTCCGTGACACCTGATCAAAAAATTTAAAGAGCAAAAATGGCCCCCAGTTAAATTTTGTGAAAACGTTTAAAATAAATGTTTTAAGTTGCAATGACTTAGGGTCTATAATAAAAAACCCGACATCATAAGTTGTAGTACTTTTTTTTTTTATTTTGTCAGAATTATTAATTCATACCTACAGTGATGCTTTTAAGAAAAACAATATTTTTTTCTCCAAAAATACCTTTTTAAATGTTGAATTTTCATCGGAACAAAAAAAAAACATTTCAATAGTCTCGGTGTTTCACGTCAGCCATGCATCATGAAAGAACTGAGTATGATCATCCTTTTTTTGTCATATATTGACCTTGTCAAGAAGAGTGCATCAGTTTGAAGTGTCTGGCATTATTCACAAACGAATAATCTAAACCAAAGCCTGGCATCAATAGACTATACAAAATACTTGTTTTTCCCTACAGTGATTGAATAGTAGGTGCTCAAAGGAATAGCATTCTGAGTAAATTTATACACCTCATTAAAAAATTTTTATTGACATCGTTTTGCCTGACTTAAAAGACTTAGAAAAGTGTTTTTATAACGAAGAATATTTGATGAAAGAGCCGAATAGAGCCTATTAGAGGTGCAGCTTAACCAAGATTCAAAGTGCAACAATTCTTTTGGATACTTAAAGGGAATAGATTTGGTGTTCTGATATTTCCATTTTCGAATCTGATATTACTGCATACAAGCTTCCTTTTGAAAATTTAATTTTAGATCTTAGTTGAAATGCGCTGCAAGTAGTTGAAAATAAGGGACAAACTTAAGAGAGTGTTGTGAATTTGAGGAGGCTACTTAAACCTTTGTAAGTGTGTACATTCTCATAGGAGTGAAAAGCTTGACTCGGTGTCAGTAGCCTGATGGTGCTTGACGTACAAGATTTTGTTAACTTTGTCATAATTTAATAGATTGAGAAAAAATTCAATAACGGCCTATCAAGAATGAAACAAAAATATGTGATTGGCTTTGTCTAAAAGAAGTGGAGAAAATTAAAAAAATAACGTTTACAGGAGTGACCAAAAAGTTGGCAAAGCGTTTGACTTCTTTTTTAACTTCACTAAGGCGAACGAGCGCGGACGCAGGTTCACCCACTATCAAAAATTATGCACCGTGTACCCTCAGTGGGGCTCCACGCAGAAATGGGCCCTCTCAAATTAAAGTGCAGGAAAAGGCCCATCCTGGGAGAACTGCCTTCTTGATCACAGTTCCTCCAGTGCATTGTTAGTATGAAGGAACGCGCGTCTTTCCCGCCTTTTATACATGGCAGTGCGCTTGAGGAAGGCGGGAAAGCGCATGAGTCAGATCATGCATTAGCCAATGAGAGGCCTTATTCGCGCCATTGTGCTGCGAGAGCGCGTGATGATTCTGACAGCTGCATGACTTTAGAGAATAAAGCACACCAAGGGGTCTTGAAGAGAACTTGTTACTAGGTAAGTATATAATTATCTCATTCCTTCTCTTTCTTGACTATATACTCTTCTTGACTTTATATATGTTTTAAACTGAACACACTAGTTCGGCGTTCCAAACCCATCGTAATGGGGGTAAAACTAGTGAGATCAGATTTAACCTAGAAATTAAAATAGCCCAAGCTCCTTTATTCAGTGCGCCCTGATGCGTTGTTTTTCTAAAATAATTAAGTTATCTTTGAAGCGCTGATAACTTAACACAACGTACTATTGAATAAATTTCTATAGCTCTGTATGGGATGAGCACGTGAACAACAGTTTATTTTTAGCTTCAGTTTTCTGCTTTATTTCAGTATAAAGCCAAGTTCACCAAACAAACATCGAACTTAGCCCACATACAGCTTTTATAAATCAAAGAATACTTCTTAGCATAAAGAAATTTAATTATTAAAGAGCGGTTTTTCTATCCTTGGCCTCTTAAGCACAAGGCTCATGATTTAAGCTAGCGACTTCTAATAGACACTGTGAGTGTCATCTAGATTAATCAATATGGTTTTATGTTCAAGTGTTTGTTTTTCAAAAATAAATGCATGAAACTTCAAATTCAGAGGGCTGGGCTAAAAAAAAGATTCCTTATATTATTGAGATGCTCGAAATCAGGAACTGATGAAGTTGCCGCTTCAATAAAAATTCACAGAAATATAATTCGAGGGAAAATAAAATTGATGTAACATAAATTTCACTGTAAAGTAAATGTCATCACCGAATCACTGAGAATAGAAGGAATCAGTTCAACAGAAGGTTTGAGCTCCGGCTTTATTAGTTTCGCTCAACCATAAACACAATCAGTATAAAATTTAAAAAATATAGACATGATAGCATTTGTGAAAAATAATTCGCTCCATGAAAGATAATCCGGGTTTCTGAATCTAAGAAAGTATGTTTGCTTGAGGAATCCAAAATCCTGAGCTTTGGAATCCGGGGTCCCGTTAACGATTGGAATCCGGAATAGAATGCAAGTTCCACTGACAAGGAATCTGGCAGAATCTTAGTTCTACTGACATAAAATCAGGAATCCAGCACCTGGAATCTGGAATCCACGGTATGGAATCCAGAATCCAAGACTGTCTTGAATTACCTTACATTGGGCGAAATACTACAAGTTAACAAATATTACAAGTTAACTTTGTACTTGGAATTCACTCAAAATAGGTCCAGCTCTGCCATTTGTGACGTACTCTATACAGAGCAAATTGGTAGCTTGAGTTCAAATGACTTATATATTTAATGTGCTACTATACAGACAAGGAGAAGAGCCGTCCGGCAAAGAGACGGTGTATTCGATTCGGAGTCAAAGGATCCGGCGCTGTTAGTCAACATCACAGAACTTCGATTACCAACTACTGGCTACTGATGTAAGATCTTCAGGGATGAAACCGACATTTATTCACGTCAATCCAAACGTCAGTCATGAGGGCATAATAATACAGCCGTCGAGCCTTTCCTTGTGGACAGCTCCCCAATACAGACAACTTTCTTTTAAGGAACGTTCTATTGCCAAATGGTCCCAAAGATATGAAACTTCATACATTTCCTACCTTCCCATTACAGATAGTAGTCTTGTTGAACCCAGCCAAGAGCCAAACTTCATACAATCGATATCCCTACCTCTATAATACCCTACCGCTTTACTATGGACAGTACTCTTGGGGACTGCTTGCATGAGGGGAAATCCCAGAAGGCGGATCATCCTAACACCACATGTTTTCTCTATTCAGTTTACAACCAAATGGTTGCACTTGTCCCTTGCACTAAGATTCCTAGCTGAGAGGTAGAAAGCTAGATTCTAGCACTAGGAAGATCCTAACACAATGTAACTGCCGCCTTCGATAGGAAGATCCTAGTACTAGAGACAAGCCAACCAAAAATGGCGTTGGGTCGTTCAGTAGGCAATAACGGCAATAAAGGCTGACCATTTCGTTTGGCGTTACCACGAGCTGATTATTGTGATAATTCTGCTGAAATGTAGTTGTAAATAGAGAGCAGAAGGGCCCAAATTACATTTTTGCTTTTGTCGCCGGTCATCTTTCGTTTCTTGTTCTCTACTTGGGCACCACGCGGACAGGAATTTCTGCATGCAAACTGAACGAAAATTATTCCCTATCGAGCTTCATAAAATCCTACACTTTAAGAACTCCAGTCTAAATTATGGTGAATACAACTAAACGTGAATGGGTTTTAGCGTAAAACAAATGAATCTTAACATTGCTCTAACACAAAAAGGCTTTTATTACATGTTGGCAGCTGAACCTTTTATAACGATCAATTTTATTATGGTCTAGATGGTTAGTGAGTATTTTATTTCATTGTAAGGCAAAAAACAAATCATGGTGATTAATGCAATGCTAAGCCAGATGGTTATCAGGTAAAATTGACTTATGTCAGATCCAAACTGTAGAATACACTTTTCTTGGAAAATAGGGTTAACAACTAAGGTTTACCCTAGTCTGTTTCTTTCCCTTAAAGAATGTAAATCATATAGTAGCTTTTCACTAAAATTGACAGTACGTGGTTTTACTTTCATCAAGGTGGGAAGACGAAGGTAGGAATTATTACAAAAGGGTTAGGGAGGTGAAGAGAAAGCTGGCCACACCCTTTTTATATTCAAACACTTTAATTACAGGAGATATTTAGGGAATGAGCGGAAGAGAGTGCAAAGTGCCTGCTACGTTTCCTGCATTTAATATTGCGTAAAATAGTTTGTTCTATTGGACGTGACCACAAGCTCCAACATTTCGAGCAGCCATGAAGCGAATTTTGCTGAACTGTTACTAAGCTGGTACGATCACCAATGTTTGTGACCGGCAATTAAAAACTTGATGTGTTAAATATGAATGTTGTATGCTTCCCACCCTTGCACACAATGTTGAAGGTGAAAGACATACAATGAAATTTGTTGCCTTCAATATAATGCTACAGAATTAGGAGATTTTTTCCCGCTATGGCAAGTAATATTGCGCGTGGCTATTTCTGAATTGAAAACCCGTTGGAAATAAATGCGCACAACACTATTGATTTTGACATATACTTGACTAAATGAACTTCGTGCCCAAAAGGAAAACTCATTTGTAATACAATAAAGGCAAATAAATGTTCATTGTAAAAAAGCGAGCATACAGAGAACTGCTTAACAAAAGGAAGGGATACCAAGCTGGTGCCCTGAGGAACAAGGTTGAAGAGTAAAAAGAAAGTCTGAGTAATTTTTAGTCCTCGGCACGGTTTTATCTAACTCTTCAGTCTAATAGAAAGTTTTCTGTATCTAACCTGCTCTGCTGAGTGCACTAAGTTCGCTCTTCCATCTGCTTTAACAATATCATGTGTCAATCATGACCGGGTAGCCGGAGATAAAAACGACCTAATGCCGACTGTAATTATCAAGATGGTTTTCAAACTATTTATTTACAGTTTGAGTAATTATAATCCTAGAAATAAACTTGCATATGGTATTCCATTACAAGTGAAAATAATTTAACACTTTAGGCAGCTTTATTGACTTTAACAGCGTCATGATAAAAACCCATACGGCCACAGCGAATAGATCTTTCCCGGTGGGGCATGCTATAAAACCCCGATAAAGAACGTAGCAAGGCTGCCAAGATTAATTGTTTGCTTGTATTAAAAAAGAGAACATTGTTAACAAAAGAGCATCTGCGAGCAGATTGCTAAAAACCTGCCTTTTTTACTATGATAAGAACAGCTTTATTTGAGTATCAAATCTTCCAGCCGGGCACTAATCGGGCAAACTTCTTTTCAATACACCCTAGGATAGCCCGACATTTATTTGAAATAACGAGGCGCTCTCAAATTGCTTTTGAGTATCAGGAATGGCTTCCGTTGAGTTTCATCAAAAAAGAGATAAAAATCTTGACCAACAGGCAACCGTCAACGGATGACTAATAAACTTGTAATTGACTCTCGAAGCTCGTGCGCGTATTCAAATTCGTGCTAACAACAAATGATCATTTCGATTGCGTTTTTACCTGAATGACAAATTTAACGTCATCTAATTGCCGTATAAAACAATAGCTTCTGGACAGAAGGGTGGGTATAAAAGCGCGATTTAGCCTGATCTGTCATACTTACAATGCACTGGAGCACCTGTGATCACGAAGGCAGTGCTCCCGAGGCGAGGCCTTCATTGCACTCAGAGGGCTGAACCTTGCGCGTTTCCCACGCGTGTGCGGGGTGGCGCGGTGTGAAATTTTTGATAGTTGGGCAGACCTGCGTTCGCGCTCGTGGCCCTACAAAAAAAAAGAAAGAAAGAAAACAAACTGAGAAAGAGAAAACTGAGAAAGAGCCATGATAAGACGGTGAACAAAGAAAACAGAAACCGTTCCTATTTCAGTGTAAAATTATGAAATGAGACACACTCTGTTTAAGGTGTTTGGTTCTAGCCATGAAAGTAGTATATTACCGCCAGAACTTCCTTGCACCATCTGCCTAAAATAAATGGAATGCATTATGTCTCACCGTGAAAAATATAACTTACGTCTCGATTACATGTCAAAATATTAGAGCTACCGTCACCCAACAAGCTCTGTGAAAAAGTGTGCCTAGTTTTTAGCTCTCAGTTGTAAAAGAAATATATTTTTTTCAGTCAAAGTTGATCTTGGTTAGCACCCTTATTCAGTTTTTTTTTTTTTTCATGGTAAAAAATAATTTTAACAGTTCCCTATCGAAGTGGATATATCTATTCCTTTTTTAAAATCATCTTTTGGTTGCTCTCTTCCCCTAGCTATAGAGAAAAATAGCTAAAATTAAGCTGACGTTTAAAACTAGCTATGTACGTACTTGTTCAGCAACATTTTGTAGCGCAAAATCTTCTTGTTTTTTGAAAAAAAAATATGTGTGTAAGCATAATGAGAATATAACTTTGCATAATAATGGCTACATGTTGACTCTCACAAGATGCAATAAGTAGGGAAATCAATTATCGCATGCCTGAGGCCAACAAAGAATATAGTACTGTGACATACATCTTCGATACTTTTTAAAAGTTTAGTCAGTGTATTTTTTTTTTCTTCATAACACTGAACCGCATGAAACCACACGTCGCGATCAGGAAAAAAGTTGAGTATCATAAACCATTTCGTGACAAAAAATACCTGATGCTTAATATCATAAACATGCAAAGTTCTTGATGGATTTCACAGCAAGGGTTAGTTTAAATTTGAATTGATCAGTGATTATTTTAAGCAATAAATTCACCTTGCAAACATCTGTCAGTTTATGTGAAACACAATCTTAAGAAGAAAATGAAACTCCGAGTAGTAAGCTGAAACTAATAAAGTATTCACCGATTGATTGAACTGAAGAAAATTAATGGCTGGAATAAGCCTAATATTTTTATTTTACTTATTTATCAGTTATTTAATGATCTATCTATTTATTTATTTACTTTTTTTCAACGTTGGTACAGAGTCAGCTATCTAAAAAATGAAGACATTTTAACGACTAAAAGAACAACCCTAAAGACAGCCGTTGGCTAGCATTGGCTAACATTGGCTAACATTGGCCAACATAAAAAGCAACGTTCGCCACTATAGGGAACGTTATTTTCAACGTTGGTACAGAGTCAGCTATCTAAAAAATGAAGACATTTTAACGACTAAAAGAACAACTCTAAAGACAGCCGTTGGCTAGCATTGGCTAACATTGGCTAACATTGGCCAACATAAAAAGCAACGTTCGCCACTATAGGGAACGTTATTTTAAAATGGGTCATGCTGTTTTACACCTTTAATTTCCGTTTGAAATGTATCCGCAATCTATATATCGAGAATAAACGATCGAGAATAAAGCTCTACAAACATTATTTTTTGAGTTAGGTAAAACCCGAACATTTCTGTCCCATCTTAAAAAGAAAGCTAAAACAATACCACCGAATTTTAGAACAAAAACTGTCCATTAACATGTCTCAGCTAAAAGGTTTCGGTAAGGCAACTGAAAATTAACGAAACTTCAGAATTTGCAACAACTCTTGTTGAATAAAATAAGCTTAATCTGTATAAA
>OZ037992.1:3294016-3764016 GCA_964035705.1 Porites rus
TTACGGAGCTCTTTTAAAAAAAAAACAATGAGTCTTTTTAATTTCTCTATCGAGTAAAAACTCTTCAAAGTCTGCAATCGTATTGCACAACGAAAAAAAAATACCCTAGCTAAATTGCTGCCAAAACTTAGTAGGCGAAAAGATGTAGGTGAAGCAGAATTGAGGCTATATTTGAAATTTGTTTAACAACCTGTTTACAGTAGATCATTAAAAATTAAGAATGCGACATCATTTTTGTGAATTAGCATATTATATAGTTACTAAGGCGAGGAAGATAGTTGAACCATCCGTGAGAATACACACGGCCGGGCAGGATAGTTAAAGTTAGCCCATTCTGCATCATAATATTATATAATGATAACTGTGCGAATTTTTTACTCAACTACGCGACTGACCAGCCCGTCGTAAATGCTAAAAGCGACGCAAAAAAAGAAACGTCTGCCCGCAGGGTAGCCATGACTTTGCTAAGAACAGTGTTTGGAGAGGGAAATTTCGTACGGTAGCCAGGTGTGATTACATGACGAAAAGACGTTTGTAATAGCCTGTAATAAATTGGCATTTTGAACAATATTTACTGAAATTTAACTTGTGAGGGGCAAATAGTTACGTGATCGTGTTATCTTACAGGCATTTTCATTCAAGGAGGGATCAGTTACTCAAAGAATTCGAAGAGAAAAGGAATTAGTAACTCAAAACCGTCGTCGAAGCTTCCCGTCGTCACTGCGTAAAAGAGACCTTACGAAACTACGACGGCGACGGCAACGGCAACGTCAGAAAGCAATGGATTTAGTTAGAAAAACAGCAACTCTGCACGTGCATCACGCATTATTTGTACATTTCTTTGCCGTCCATGCACGACTACGACGTGAAATGGCCAAATTTTATGTGTTTTTGAGGACGGGAACGGCAAGGCGTTAAATTCTACCGTCTCTGTCTGAACTCGAGTGCGGCCCCCTCTCTTCAGCTCCAACATAAATTCCCTTCTTTTAAGTAACTGGGCGACTTGGGATAATCGAGAAATGGTTTGAAAGGATTTGGAGCCTATTTTCCAGTAAGGTTTTCATGGACGTCGCCGTTATCGGATCGTGAGGTCCCTAGCTAATATCCCTATTTGACAGACGTAGACAACTTGTCCCATTTGTCACTCCGGGTATTAGGAATTCCAAGACAGTCTTGGATTCTGGATTCCAGATATTGGATTCCGGACGGTTTGTCAGTAGAATTTGGATTCCGGATTCCACTCGTAAGAGGGATTCCCGGATTCCTTGAACTGTATTCTGGATTCCAAAGTCCAGGATTCCTGATTCCAGAAGCAAAAATTTCAGGATTAATATTCCGGAATCTGCATTCCCTTTCAAAGAGGTGACATTTGTTTTGCAAATGTCACACGCGCACTCATGTGCATATATAACTTCCTTGCCAAAAACTGTTGATCATTCTACTGACTTTCAAGTCGGTCGGGTTTTCATAGCAAGACGACTTCTATGCTAAAGTTGATGTCCATATTTATAAAAAAATGTGCAACCATGCCACAAACATGACACGTGACCATCACAGCGTCTCTGTCAGCAAATCACATTGGTTCTCATCGAACTCATGACAACACCTTGAGACAAAATCGAAGACTTGCTTTAGATATCTGAACGCCGTCATACGGAGAGGAAACCCAGTGCAAGGATATTGAACTTATTAACTCAGTTTCCATATCATCGAACCTTCGACTTCATGAACCCAACATGAGTCCCTATTTACCTGTAAGCAAACGTGTTTTAACCGATGTTGTGTCGGATTCAACTGCTTGACTAGCGTAACACAATTCAGTGGCAAAAGGATAAACAGACAAATAGCGAGTTTACCATTAGGCTGCATTCTGATTTTTGTCAGTATTTATAATCACTAGCCATCATACACACTTCGACAAAAAATTGTTTCTAAACCTGGTTAAAAAATTATCTTTTCGTGATGACGGCTAGTATCTTGTATCTTTAATTTTTTGCAGGTAGATCGATTGGAAAGGAAAAAACATGTGCACATTAACATAACCGCAATTTCGTTTTTCAAACACACTCTGCTCCTTTCTTTTTTTTTTTTTACATGAATTATCATTTAACTCGCATTGTCATGTCCCTATAAAAGAGTTAGAAAAATATACAACGGTCTTAAGATCTGCTAAATTTATACTTCCCAGAGAATAAACGCGTTTTTTGAAACGAAAAATAAAATTCAGGTGATATCCAGTCCTGTTTAAATCTATAAATGTTTAATAGTTTGACTCCTCGAGCTTCGAAAGCAGTTTTATTTGCATAAGTGACACCTGAAAGATTTTAACTACCAGCAGCTTTTTTTTTTTAGCTAAATTAGCGGTTTTTAGATTAACCATTTTGTGGTACTTTATTTTTGAAGTTACGAAGGCTGAGTTTTACTTTCTATAACATTCAAATGCGAGGCAATTGTCGAGTCCAAAACTGTGTGTGGAAATTGTGCAAAGAAAACTAAGTACCTGTTGTTGAATTATTGAACTGATTTCATTAACGTCTCGGCGGGGTTAAAATGAAAATTATAAAATGTTAACCACAGGCTTCCTGAATTTTAATAATGATGTTTGTGCTTAAAGTTTAAAATTGTGTGCTAATTCATTCATCAGTTTAAAGGGCGCTTCATGTTTAGTAGAAACTCAGTGAACTGAATTAATGATGTGTCGCCTGTCTTGTATGGCCAGTGTGATCAAATTTTCTCTGATCTATTCACAAAAATGCTAGTGGTAGACCTATTGTTGTATAAAATTCAATTCATCATATTGTCTTGCGAGCAAAATCGAATCGCTAAGTGTTAGAATCCTGAAACCCATTCAGTGTAGTACATATTTAACTGTTACTCGGAGCCTTATGCCCGAACTGACTGAGCTTTCGAAGATAAGTTTACAGACGATTGTTTTGCATGATTTCCTTCCCATTTAGCCACCTTTTTTGCATTCTGTTTTCAGTCTCTTACATATTTTCAATTGTGCGGGAAAACTTCAAAGATTCAAACTTGTACATGAAATGAGGGGGGCAACGGGGAAGCACAGCTGACGTATCTGATGACGACCATAAAAGACTAAGTTCTATACATGTAGATAGAAATTCTGAACGAATAAAATAAATGTCACATTTAACGGTTACTTTGAGTCATCACATATTTGCTGTTTAATTTTTCAGGATATGCGACCGTCATCGAGGTTCTAGGACCTAAGCTTTACTGTAAGACAAATAAGATCTCTGTAGTTAATTCTGCTCTTTCTTTCTTTCCCAAGCTGAATACCTGTTTTCTGTTACTTCTAGCTACAAGCTCTCGAGATTGAATTGCATTCCTTTTTTAAGTTACAGGGAACGGAGCTTATAATCGTGTGTTTGCGGCTTAAATTATTTTCTATAATATATATTCATGTGGAATGAATATGAGCACAACTTGATGAAACTGAAATTTAGTGGCTCTAGTCTGTCAAGCGCGCACAAAATACGTTTAAACTAATCATGCTAATAGATATATAGAAACAGTTTCACACATATCTCCTGCTTGTTTATTTGGAATTTTTGTCCTTATATGATTATGAAAAGTTTAAAATACCTTTCAGAAGAAACTCTTAACTCATATGCATGATTTATCGCTATAACAAGTTCGTTAACATAGTTTTGGAATTCCAATGGTCTATCTTGCTTTTTGGTCTACAAAACCTTAATAAAGCTCACAAATTAAAGATTTGCATATTTACCGAAACTTAGAGTCTTTAGGCTAGCTAGAGTTAGGATTAGATTAGAAAGTATTTAGCCTAAAGGCAGATCTACGGCTTCCGTCGAAACTGGCTCCGTCTTGGTGATGAGGGGAAACTGGGAAGTAGTGCATAGTGCCCGTGGGGAAGGGGGTGCATGGAAGGTGATTTAGTCGACTTCTTAAAGCTTATTTATCCTCTCCATGCTCTTTATAATTTTTGTACGATTTTTTTTCCTGTTTGGGGGTAATAAAGAGAAAAAGCTGTTATGTTAAACTTGAAATTCTCAAATTGATTGTTTTTGGTTGAAATTACCCAGCGCTTGAAGAACTTCAATTTGCCCGCTTGAAAAATAGTACGTCAATTAGTCTTTGTACTGCATGCGCATGCATTTATTTATAAATTACGCTGGAAAGCCGTGCGAGATGTTAAACAAAATATATTAAATTGAAAGATTAAAGACGCCTGTTCAGAGACACGAAACATCGAAACTTTAATTTAAAGAGAATTACTGGGTAATCTTCAGGGGTAGTTTGGATTAGTCGGCTAGGTTACCAGACCTTAAACAGTTTAATTAGAAGCTTATCCCTAGGGCGAATGCACGCGACTGCGAGTCTCCAAATAAGGAGAGTTCAATTAGGAGAGCACGTTTTTCATTGATTCTTTTCATTTTGCAAATGTAAACACAATACTTCTTTTTAATCTTGACAGTTTTCGACATTTAGTTTTATTTTCATTCGATGGCGACACTGTGAAGTACAAAAGACTGTACCCAAATCAATATTTTTCTGAATAGAACAATTGATCTCGCCAAATGCAAGCTGCGAAGTCAATCTCTGTTTAAACCTGTAAGACTGAAGTTTAGCGAACTAAGTTGTTAAACATCTCGACAATTCTTCAACAATTAGGAATATCTACATGCGAAGAACCCTTTGAAAAAACGTTCGATTACTAAAATGATCAAACATTTGTTATATTAACGTTACCGTGAAGTGATATAAATCATAACAAAATCCTGGAACCTGTACCGCACTCAGCGAACGTAAAACATGAGCTTGAGTTCCAAACTACTCACGAAACGTTCAAAAACTCACTAGGGTTTAATTTTCCTGCGGAGAACGAACAAAGACTTTTTTGAATAGAAATTGAGCCAGTTCGGGAACTTAAAATTCCGCGGGCGTATTAACCACTGTAAGAGAAACTAGTCACTGGGGCTCTAAGATTATTTTTCATATATTGTTAATTTGTTGCTTTTGTGTTAAGTTTTTTTTCTTTTCTTTTTCAAGTTCTGGCGTAATTTAACAAGAAAGAGTCACAGCTGAAGCTACCTCTGGGATCAGAAATTTTGTATTTCATAGAATACAGCATTTTTTAATCCCTGGGTTCCTATAGTTTTAGTACGTTTTTATAAATAGCTACCTTCTTCGATTGATCTCTGAATTGAACACAAAAATGCTCTAAAGTTCAAGCCTTTAGGGAGCGTTAAGGCCAAAAAATATACACGGTACGTGAGAATAAATTTGTAGACACTAACAAACGAACTGAGAAACAGATAAAGGCTTTGATACAATTTAGTTATGCAATTCTATTCGGAAACCGCGCTGAGGCTACACTTAGAATTTGAAGTATACATGAATGGTCAGCAACTGCAGTTTATATATATATTTCCATCAAAACAAACTAATTGACCTCATCCCGTAAGTTATTAATTTTCTTGGTTGATATCAAATGGCAGGAAGTCCTTAAACAAACTTTGAATAATAGAAGGTTAAAAAACGCCGATAAGTTAAGTGCAGCTTTACTTTAACCGCTCATGAAAATACTTAGAATTTATTTCTTTATTCTCAATCCAGTTTTTAAATGTATTCAGTAATAAAATGTGTTGAATTTTATCTAAAAGCACTTTGACGATAAAAGAGGCGCGTATCTAAACGTTTCATAAAACTGACGCATATTGAACCTCGATCGCAATCAAACAATGGCCAGCAGGGAACCTCCTAACTCTAAAAATACAATTTATCGATATTTTTTGTTCTTCTTTTCTATGTTGTACCAAGCTTAATACCTCAATACTTGCCTTAATTCAGACTATGGACTCCGCACGACTGGGCTAAGTTTTAATTGACGTTTTGTGGGAAGACAAATAGACTAATTAACAAAACCGTGCGCCATTACTAAGATCAATTCTAGTCTCATGTTTCTATTTTACTTTGTGTTAATTAATAATAATAATAATAATAATGGTTTAATGCCAGCGTATCCACGTAAGCGGCTCTTCATACTAAAACTACTGACTAAGAATTACAAGGATCTCTTAAGGTTGAAATATTCATATATAGCTGATATAGCTATAAAATATTTACAATTATGCAAATAAAAATGAAATAAATAAATAGAACTGGCATAGAAGTTGACCAAGTTTGGAGCCTTTTCGTCAAAATATAATTCTAAAATGTTCATGTTTGCTATTATGTGTGGGTTTAGGTTAACAAATGAATGCACCTGTCACTATCAATTATTCATTACGGAACTGTGACCGTTTAACCTTCAGATATGGATCAAAACAGCCTGACCAGCTTAAAATACTATTTTAAGTAACTGATTACCAAATTGTATTTTCTTTGGAGAAAAATCTCTCTTAATCTTATGGGTAAAACTAAAACACCGTTAATGTTTAGTTTAAAAAGTGTTAACAAGCGATAGAATTTAAGAGAGTTTTCATGTACTGTTGATGAAGCAGCTTATAGGAAAGTGATGTCAACATATTGCTAATTAACGGGTTTTAATGTTTATCGTTCTATTCTCAGTTAACGGGAAACGCATTAAGGAAATAAAGTGAGAACTTCCTTTGCAACTTTGCACGAACATAAAACCGTTCTATACATACAGAGTCTAGTTTCGATTGAAAGTGCAAGAGTCTTCGATCACTGTTCGATTTTATAGGACACCGGAGTTAATAATTAAAGGCGAGAAAGAATTAGATTGCATGATTTTTAACATCGATATGATTCTTATTTGAGCTTTTTAAACCTTTTTCGAAGCACTTGGGGGAAAAACCGGGAGAATCGTTCAATGGGAACTCTCTGCGATAAATGTCCTTGAATTTCGCTCCGATTGTTTCTTGTTGTTTGGAGGGCCTACGAGCGCGAACGCAGGTCTGCCCGACTATCAAAAATTGCACACCGTGCACCCAAATTCTGGGGAACACGCGGGAATCAGCCTTCTAAAGTGCAGTGAAGACCGAAACCAGGGAACACTGCCTTCGTGATCACAGTAGTTCCTGTGCCCTGTAAGTATGGAAACTGCGCGCTCTACGATCCCTTTTATACCCTGCCAAATGCTTCAGTGTTATGGGATTTCACTCAGAACCATATAATTTTGCAGAAAGTCTTTAATTTCACGCAAGCAGCCAATGAACATGATTGTTTTGCTCTTGCTCAGCATGAGAAAGGGGTGCGCATGAGTAATGTTGATTTTGTAAGCGTGGAAGAGTAGCCTGGTCACGTGCGTGCATAAAGTGGCATCTGTGTTTTAACACAACACGCAAATGGCGCTCTCCACGTTATCAAGCTCAATTTCCGGTTATGATAATTTCTTTGAAGTTGTGTCTTGATGAAACCATTTGGATAATTTCCCCATAAATAAAAAATTAATCCTTGCAAATTAGTTGTATGGCTGCTTCGCCTTTCAGCTAACGGCAACAATTAATGTAGCCGCTACTTTGTTTCAGACTGAACGATATATCATTATAATATTTCTTATGTTTCAGAATCATTGTGTGGACCTTTATATTTAACAAGTGGGTTAAAAAACGGATCATTTATAAGGACAATGACATTTTTTTTAAAAAAACGAGTAAATATTTTGAGTTAGATCAATCTCTTTTTCTCTACGTTCATAAGTATCTCAACAGACCAAAGAATTAAAAGTATAGTTCTCATTTATATATTAATTTTTCATCGGTAGTAATAATTTCTTCTGACCAATATTTACTAGTAAAATCCAAAGGATTTCAACAGATCGATAACACATTCAATTAACCTTGGTTTCCATATGATGTTTAAGGGTCTGGGACTGATGGTCAGGGACACCTGATGATGGATTACCATGGAGGATAGGTCTGCCTCAGGTCGCATGCATATGGACTCATATGGCCACGGCCTCTGCATTGGTCTCTGGATGATCGGAAGAGTTCAAATCTGGTTCTACTTTCTCGACCATTGCACAATTACATGACGCTGCAGAAGTTTGTCATGGAAACTTAAGTGTGGGACGATCTGCGCAGACCCTCCCGAATTTTTCGGTGGCGTACCCATGAAATGAACCTTAGTTATTTTTTCGTTTAGAAGAGTCGTCAATGTGTATAATCTGTAATCAAGGGTTTTTTGACAGTACTATGTTAAAACAGAAGTTCTGTTCTACCGTTTAAGGATATAAAATCGTGTTTTTTTTTTAATAACAGACGAATCATGCCCGAGGCGAGTGCTGAAAGAAAGAGCCACTGTGAGGGGTGGGTGGAGGGCTGGGGGCCTGTTCCCCCAGAAAATTTTGAAATCTTGATGCTCTGAAACGCCATTTCTAGTTTTTATGCATATTTTTATTTGCGAGGTTTCGCGTACAAGTAGTCGATGCTATTTTATATTTCGTGCGGTTTTTGGAAGTTTTCTGGATATACTCTGTTTGGTGTCATTGAATGAGTATCATACTTTATTTGAAAATTTCAGAACAGATTTCAACATAGGGATTTCTCCTATCCCGCTGTCATTTTGGCCAGGATTCAGGATTTTCGAGCAAAATCGGAAGAATTCCGACGAGATCAGGATGGTTAGACAGTCTGCACAGGCGTACTACTTTTTATGGCATAGTGAAGGGTTAATAGGTGCAATGTGTACAAAAAATAAACAGCATCTGATCCAAGAGCAGCATTATTTTTTTATTAATAGCAAGTATTGTAATGAAAAAAAAAAAATGGTTAGCGTGAAATGGCTACATATTAAGGCCGCTAGGGACAACTATCTATGAATAAATTCATAAGGCAAAATTTTGCTTGTGCTACATCTTTTAAAATGCTTTCATATCGAGCCGTGTTCTCATGTAAAATATGATCTGATGTGATGCACTTAAAAGGGGCCAGATTTGTTGAGAAAACACTATAGAGCTAATTTCCCGGAAGCACCAATAAAAAACAACTTTGTTGGAATAAATTGCACATTAGCTGGTTATCATGAAATATGCGTGGGATTTTAGCCAAGCAGAAACGGAGAAGTATTTTAAATGAATAATAACTGAAATTATGGGCTCATCTTTTATGAGCCCAATTGACCGCGACCTTAATAATCACATGACATCACAAATCCACTATATTGAATTTCGAGGAGGAGGCCATCTTTTTGTGAGATGACTTAAGTGATACAGTTAACAATGGCGTCAACAAACCTAAGTTAAAAGACCAATGATCGTCTAACAGTGAAACATAACCGATTTCCTCAATCGACTGTTGCCGTAAGAATTTTGACTCCAGGCTCGAAATCAGAAACGTAAGCAGTAGAGTAGAGAATGTTGCTGTGAAGAATAAAACTTTTTGAGTATGCGCTTTGAGGAAATAGGCCCCTTCCGAGTTCCAAAATCCCTCACGTTTAAAATGAGGCGAAGTGCAAAAGCTTTCTTGAGAAAATGAGTTTTATTTGCATGAGAATGAAAAATCATTTTTAAATCAAAGGTTGAACACTTAACCTCGTTTTGATACACAGGCCCGGGGTAACTCGGAAATGGCGAGACCCTTTTCACTTATACGCACGCGCAAAAGTGTCGATAGTGTGGGAGTTTGCGCAATAACAGTTCTCAGTACAATTGGACGAAAAGGGTAGCAGTGAAAAGGCTAGGCTCGACTTCGAGAAAAGTGTCGCAAAGTTTGCAGAAATTGATGTTAAGCTTTTATTTTGTCATTCAGCCCCACTCAGGGCCACTCAGTGACCAGGATAGAACCGCTCGTCTTGTGATTGGGACGTCTAGGACTGGACTCGGCTTTTTTTCGGTCAGCGGTCACTTCGAACGAAAGCGCGTAGGTACTTCATGTATCGTGTACAATAAGGGATACATGAAGTACTTACCCGAAGGCGCAAATGGCGGATGCAAACAGCGAAGCGAGATAAGGTATTTAGTTAGAAAAAGGATGAGTTAGAATGGTAATTTAGTATGTTGATTAATATTGCGTTTGTACGTGTACCATGAGTTCAAATTATCCGTGATACTATCTGTGAAATCTAGACCCACTGAATTTTCTCTCCACTCTCAGGGCGTAATCGATCATCGAAGACGTTGTCGATAAGTAGATACAACTCAATATCTGTCCATAATAGACCTTGTCACGGTTTTCGACGCCATCTTGACGAGTAGGCAAACGCGTGAGAAATTACAGTGTTTGTATGAGAATCTAATTTCGAATAATTTCCGTAAAACGACTGTTCTGAAAAAAATATGATTTTTAAACCAAAGCTTCACCCCTAAAGATTCTACTGAAAAAATTTGAGGGCGTTACGTTCACTAGAAGACCTAGAACCACTTTTTAAATTTCCTATACATTTGTCTGTCTATATTGATTTCTCATGCGCTTTGAGTTTAATAATTTCCCAAAGAAGTGAAGGGTTGACCAAGTCGTCTTCTCTTTATTCATCCCTCGCTTTCTGAATAGTTGCCTTGATTTGGTTAACATAGTTTATTTCAGCCAAAAAAGATGTTTTTAGTCCCAGTCCTCTAGAATTCGAGTGCAGTCACTGTGATAATTTTAATGTTATCATGGAGTGGTCTGATTTGTATCCCAGGTAGCAACATGTAATGTTTAATTTACCTTTTACAATATACATGTAAATTCATGAAAATCATAATAAAGCAATGGTTAATAAACAAACAATAGTGTTTTATCTGGTTTTAATTAAAACACAAGGTGAAGCCAATAACCTGATAAACTATGAACTGCGAGTTTTTTGAACAGCTTCAAAAATTTCACATTAAATCTATCCAATTCTGCTGTTATCTTGAGATTCTGGCAAGTTTTCCTTGAAAAAGTAGAATCCAGTTTCAGTCATGATTTTGTCAGATTTAAAAACACTCATAAAAAGTTTTAAAATTTCTTTAGTATTTCCTTCATGAATTGTTAATGAGTTTTTGAAAATGTCTTTAAAATTTTGTACTCAAACTTCCACACCTTGCACACCTGCACACCTGTATTTGTCTAACTACTTAAGATCGGTTGTTTTTTGTGACACTAAATTGAATATAACTTGTTAATCTCTTGAAAAACCAGTTTCTCTCGTTTACATTTAATTTAATGGTTCTTTCAATTGGCTGTATTCTGCAAATAGGAATAAGTGGAATAGGTATCAAAATGACGTGTTTTTGCAAAGCTTTACAAGACCTGAGTAGCCTACACTTGCTAAATTATACAACATTAAACACATCTTAAAATTTTAAGGTGCTTAAAAATGCAGAACACATCAATTAAAAATTGGATAGGATCTGGCCAATCGAATGCACCTTAAAGCAGGGCCTTAGCATGTCAACTCCTTGATGCTGAGTTTGTTGTGAACTGTGATATTCTTTTATTATTTCATGTATGTTAATTAATAATTGTTTTGTCGTATGTTTAGGCTCAAACAGCTAAGCAATTTAAAAGTGGGAAAGGTCAGCAGCAAGAGAAGGGAAACACACAACAGAACAGTGGTAAGAAAAGCCAGGCCAGGACAAAAAAGCAGCTGCGACTGTAAGGAGAGCTTAATAGGTAAAAATTATTATTATCCCTGGCCAGTAATCTTCTCATTAAACTGTTGAACCCGATTAATAATTATTTTAAAGTTATCACTCAAATGTTATGTGTTTTGTACTGCTATTACAGCTTGACACTTAAACAAAGGTCTTATTATTACTAGAAGTATTATTAAAATTATTTTTGGAATCCCTTAGCATTTCCAAACAAACATAGAATACTCTCAAGAGGTTTGAGTAAGACTTGCCTCGAACATTGAAAATGTGCAAAAATTTCTGATTGCGGTCTATTTAAGATCGTTCCAGGCTGCCAGGCATCTTTTCACGGTGACTATTTATCACATATAATTTGTTTATTTTTATATTCATAGTGAGTTCATAAACACGTAAAGTATGACATAAAATACACCAAAGCTTGTTTGTTCTTTGTTGTATTGCAGTTTCTGAGGCAGGTGAGTAGTATGATCAATGGGGAAGGGGGGTGGATGTTGATCACAACATTCCATCTCCGTTTCATCCGAAAACATTCTCTTTCTCTCCAGTCAGCAGTGTACTTTGATACAATTTTCAGTCAGAAGACCTAAAATAGACACTTCATAGGTCATTAAGAGCGAATGCACAGAAAAATCGAGCAAACCGTGGCCACAGCTCAAAACCTAACCTACCCTCATTTTAAGTCTGTAATAAGGTTTTAATGAGTTTATAACACTGCTGAGGTTTAAATTTCAAAATGCGGCCGAATTTGGGAATTATTTGAGATTTTCGATTTCAACGGTCTGCGGGCCTAAAATTAGCCGCCGAACACGGCAGTATAGCCTAGCGACAGAAATGAGCTGACTTTCATAAACGAGCGAATATATTGGCAATCTTCCGCTTAAATCTCAAAAAACAGATATTAACAATTTCTAAACAGCACATTTTTTTAGATTTAGAGAATAAAATATCGACGAACGAACACAATTTTGAAACGTAATTTGCATAATGCTTATAAATACAACAATTTACCGCTAAAACCAAAATCGAATTTTCTATATGGGGGAATTCTCCAAATCACCCCAAATCCCGCTTACTGCTTAATGAGATATAGTACTTCAACATTATCTGAAAGTTAGTCTGGTGTTCTCGCAAACGCTTGTAAAATAGATTGATTATTTTGAGGTTATTTTGCCCCAAACAACCGCTAATTGACCCCAGGGTCAGTTGACACGTGCACGTAACCTTAGTTTTATGCATCGATTTGAGCTCGTTAAAAGGGAGAAACTAACAAGATTCTTTTAATATGTACCTGTTTTAATGAAATACACGCAATCTTCAAAAGGAGAGGCAGTTCAATAGGTAATTTCTGTTCTTGAGATCTTGTAGATTGTAGCATGGCGTCTGCGAGTGGACCTGAGTCTAGGTCTGTTTTCCCGTGACTACGAAATCAGAATAACATCATGAAATAATTCTCGCTCGAACCTTCGTAAATGAATCAGCTTTGCAGTGCCTTACCTGAGATAAAAAGTGGGCCGAATAGCAAAACATTCTAGCGCAATTTGGATCCTTTGCAGCACGTAGTGTATTTGCTAAGCGGCGATGGTATCAGTGACTTTTAATTAGTTACTCACCTCCGATTGCGTGACCAGGCAATTATCGATTGTCTCCTGCGAAAAATAAGCGCACGGGAAACCAAAGCTTTCGGGATACAGTAAATTCATTTTCCTGTATGACCAGGTTTCTTTTTGTCCTATTTTAAAAGCGGTTAACTAAGATGATTAGCAAACATACTGTCCCACTTTTAAAAATGGTACAGTAACTGAATGTTCTGTTCTTCTGATTTTACCCCCAACCCCGGAGTGTTCAGAAGATATATTTGCACTACGCATGAAAGGCAAATGGATTAAATTTGAAGGTTCAAGGCGGTTTTAAGGCATGGATTACCAGTGGATTAGTCAGACTTGTCACAAGGTGCATTGAACAGAAAATTACAGGCATGATATCTCTGCTATTGTCCATTAAGTGATTTTCCAGCAAACATTTTTTGACTTTTTTACCCCAAAAGTTTTTTCCGTTCAATTCTTATCTATGAGATCTAAACTTAGTTAAATTTCTGTAATTTGTTGTTAAATGCAATTCTGCAAACAACTAAGTATTTAATTTTGCGTAAAAGCCACATGAAATTGTACTGTTTAGCCGTAAATCATAAAAAAGAGAAAGCATCATGCTTTCTCTTTTCAAGTCTAGTAGGACTTAAGCAATGGCATTGCTTAAGTCCTAGTAGTTGTTCTCCATGTCTGCTAAGGAGGAAATAGTTTGCTCTTTTCAAGAAATTGTTCTTGCCTATTGCGGTTTCAAACCAAGGACAGCAGCAAGTCTGTCGTGGTTATATACTGCTACTTCAGTGCAAACGAAGCATAGGCGCACAAGTCAGCGCTTGCGGTCCTGCAAGAAAATGAAGTGGAAACTTAACCCCAAGGGCGTCCATGTTCGCTCCGGCTCGAAAAGGTAGAATCAGTTGTGCAGTAACGCGGGGGCTGGGGAAAGAAAGGCGTCTTATTTTTCTTTGGCTTGTTCTATTTTCGCGACGTGGTACAGGCTACGAAATACTGACAAGCTCAGTATATGTCTTCACCGCCGAGAGTCACTTGCCCTTAGCTGGACACGCCCCTCACGTATCATGTTTCGTTCCTAAAGTTACTTCAAAGCACAGAACCAAACCTAATCAGCCGCCGAAGGCAAAAAGGGGGATGAGCAAACGGATGTCACAGCATATTTTGCAAGAAACTGGTATTCTTGTGCCTATCGGCTCAGGAACGATTAATTACTACTAGAATTAATATGAAGGTCAGAATTTGAGTGCTACAATGGGAGGGAAGGAAGAAAAGGAAACCGCCGCGCACACCTGTTAAGTCTTTTATAAACTTTCTCGTCCTGACGGTTTCAAGAAAGGGCGTTGTGGCTCGAATTAATCTTACAGCAACTGAAAACGTGGCCACGCCTGCTGAAACTGAGATTGCTTGTAGGATGAACGGCTATAGTTTGGTATATTCACGAGCGCGTTTTGTCCAGTGAACTGAGTGCGTAGTTTTTCTTAACGAAGGGATGGGGTGGGTCAAGTGAATAGTTCGGGGAACGTTTGCTCTCTTTAGCGGGGGGGGGGGGGGGGGTGGGGGGAGGTATATTTGTTGATATCAGGAGTTCTGGCCTGGATAGAGTCGTTGTAAAGCTATTTTTGCTTCGGAGTATCGGTTTACCGGAAGCTGAGCAAGGAAAAGTCAATGGTGCATTTATGGAATAATAATAGAGATTCTCATGGTCTAACAGTGCGAAGATTAGACTTCTGGTAAGGTGGCAACGATCAAGGCCCGCATTATGATTCATGATAACTGAAGGTCATGATGTGGAAAAAGCGACTAAAAGGGTGGATCCCATGCAATCCTCTCGGGTGGGGGCGGCGTACCTGGCCTTAACGGTTGCCCCTGCGACAGAAGGCAAGCATGCCCAGATTGTCCACGGGTTGCTAAATGAGACCGTCCCTTTCTTAGTACCCGTTCCCTTTCTTATAATTAGACCCGGGCAAATTTCTCGAGATTGCACCATCATTTTGGGCTTAAAGCTTCCAAAGTCCAACAATAATCGCACATGTTCGCGACGGTTTTTTAAGTCAGTCAAGTTCTTAAACCAGGCCTTAAACGGCCAGTTTTAAGCGTCGATAACAGTTAAAAAGGCATACAAGCTTCATGCAAAAGACAATGGGAAGGAAGTGCACATCGGTGATGGGGAAAAAGGAGTAGCCCACAGTTATTTAGGGGTGGATCTTTCGAAACATTTTTATACTCTTGGACAGATATGCATTGTTTAAAGTTTTAGACAAACCAGGTGTAAATTTATAGTAACAAACTGCTAAATATACATCAGCAAGGTTTTTGCGAATCCTATTTTTCGCTGGAGACTATCGTTTACTGGCTGGTCACGCAATCAAAGGTAACGTACTTTCCCACTTTTGTTTACTCACCTTTCGCTCAGCAATATACAGCGTTCCACAAAGGACCCAAATTGCGCTAGAAATGTTTTGCTATTCGGCCCACTTTTTATCTCAGGTAAGGCACTGCAAAGCTGATTCATTTACGAACATTCGAGGGAGAATTATTTCATGATGTTATTCTGATTTCGCAGTCACAGAAAAACAGACCTAGACTCAGGTCCACTCGCAGACGCCATGCTACAATCTACAAGATCTCAAGAACAGAAATTACCCATTGAACTGCCTCTCCTTTTGAAGATTGCGTGTATTTCATTAAAACAGGTACATATTAAAAGAATCTTGTTAGTTTCTCCCTTTTAACGAGCTCAAATCGATGCATAAAACTAAGGTGACGAGCACGTGTCAACTGACCCTGGGGTCAATTAGCGGTTGTTTGGGGCAAAATAACCTCAAAATAATCAATCTATTTTACAAGCGTTCGCGAGAACACCAGACTAACTTTCAGATAATGTTGAAGTACTATATCTCATTAAGCAGTAAGCGGGATTTGGGGTGATTCGGAGAATTCCCCCATATAGAAAATTCGATTTTGGTTTTAGCGGTAAATTGTTGTATTTATAAGCATTATGCAAATTACGTTTCAAAATTGTGTTCGTTCGTCGATATTTTATTCTCTAAATCTAAAAAATGTGCCGTTCAGAAATTGTTAGATATCTGCTTTTTGAGATTTAAGCGGAAGATTGCCAATATATTCGCTCGTTTATGAAAGTCAGCTCATTTCTGTCGCTAGGCTATACTGCCGTGTTCGGCGGCTAATTTTAGGCCCGCAGACCGTTGAAATCGAAAATCTCAAATAATTCCCAAACTCGGCCGCATTTTGAAATTTAAACCTCAGCAGTGTTATAAACTCATTAAAACCTTATTACAGACTTAAAATGAGGGTAAGTTAGGTTTTGAGCTGTGGCCACGATTTGCCGATTTTGCTCGATTTTTCTGTGCATTCGCTCTTAAACTCTTTTGTGTTTGTTTTCTTGTTTACGTTTCCCATGTATGCTTGGCTAATTACACCCTCTTCATCACAAAATGTGAAGTTGAATGTATACTCACTCTACCTTTGTAAATTGAGGGTGCTAGGGCATTGCCGGCTCTACCGCCTCTGAGTTTCAGTAAAATAATTTGTTCATAGCTTTTACTTCATAAAGCACACTTTTCATTTACTTACATGGTTATTCATGGTATACCATAATCAGGCCTTGGTCTGTCACCATAATTGTCATTGGATGCAAAATTGGTAATTTTCATCATAAATTAATATATGTAGGTTTAAAATAGAGAAATTTTAGGAACGCCAATAACCTAGAAAAGTCGCCATTCTTTGATTTTGTGTCATTTATTTTGCACGCCATGTTAAAGGGAATCTTGGCTAAAAAAACAGTTTAGCTCCAAACTGCAAGTTGGTGTTTGTATGTGTTAAATCGTTTCATTAGTTTCAAGTCGATAATTCTTTGCATGCTTTGAATGCTGGGCGTTTCGTTTCTGCTCTTTTAGGATTTCAAATTACCAAATTAGACTCAATATTGAAATATTTGACCGCGCAATGACGTCATAGATTACCGTAAAGTAAACATGGCGATGCCCAAGTGATTTAAACTGAAAACCGAACACTTTGTATTCAAACCACTTACAGAGATATTGACTTTAAACCTCAGGACCAGTTCAAGAGAACCATTAGGTTTACTTTAAAGCGTAAACGGCTTTTCAGCCAAGATTTCCCTTGATAATGGTAACAATTTTTTCTAGGTTATGGGTGACAGCAGAGTAACCGGTACTTACAAACCATTTGCACAACTGGGCCAATTCATGGAGCAAATGTTTCAGGCTGATTCCTTCTCAGTTTCTCCCACCCTTCATCGCTTAGCCAGTGAAGGAAATGAGGCTGCGATCATTGACTTGATCAACAACGGAGGTGACGTCAACGAAGAGGACAGTGATGGGTTCACAGCTCTTTATCATGCTGTAGATGGAGGGCACGCGGAAGTTATTGAAATCTTATTACAAAATGGTGCGCACGTCGTTGGAAAACATAGCCTTTTGCACGTTGTCCGAGATTTAAAGTCTGCCCAATTACTGTTTCAAGCTAAGGCTAACCTGAATGGCCGTGATGAATTTGGAGACTCTCCATTACACACAGCAATAAGGAAAGGCAAACACGAGCTTGTAGAATTTTTTTTGTCAGTTGGTGCCGATGTTCTATGTACCAATGCCAAGGGAGAGACTCCACTTCACACACTCTGTTCATCATTTATGGAAAAGCCACACGACGAAAAACTGACTCAAAAACTGATTGAAATAGGAGCGAATGTAAATTCGAAAGATTCCCAGGGCAGGTCTCCATTACATTTGGCTGTCATGAATTATTACCTCGAGAAAGTACAAACAGTGAACATTTTGATAAAAGCTGGAGCATCTGTAACAGATGTAGATCTGTTGGGAATGAATCCAATTCATCATCTCGTCGAGAATAACAGACCATATTCAGAAGATGATAACAAGTTGTTCTTAGAATACATCGACCTTCTAGTCATTCATGATAGTGCGGCTAATTCCAAGGATGCCATTGGTCAAACCGTCCTGCATTTAGCAATACCTGCGGGAGCGCCATTGCAAGTTTTGGAATACCTTGTACAAAAAGGATGTGGACTCACCACTGAAGACGGTCGAAAACGCAGTTTACTGCACTGTATTGTAGACCGAGATGGACATGACGTCATTGATATTTTAAACTTCTTATTGGACAAGGAACTTGATATCAATTGTCCTGATATGTGGGGACAGACAGTCTTGCATCATGCTATCGAGAAAGACAAGAAGGAACTTTTTAAAGCTTTGGTTGAACGTGGAGCAGACGTGAACGTGAAAGATTCCGTAGGCAGACAACCATTACATATTGCAGCGGAGAGGGGATCTGACGTCATGTGCAATTCTCTAATCAAACTAGGGGCAAATATCAACGCACAAGACAAATATCAGTCCACACCACTCCATTTTACAGCGTGGAGCAACAAGGCTTCTGTTGCAGATGTTTTAATCAAAGCAGGATGTGATGTTGAACTCCGCGATGCATGTGAACAAACAGCGGAAGAGCTGGCGAAATTTTGGTCCAGTCTCGATTTTCTGCAGATAATGCATGAAAAAGACGGAAGTTATAAGCTTGAATTGGAACAACGAAAGAAACTGTTAGCAAAACACGGCAGCGAGTTGTTGCAGCTTGAAACTTTTCAAGACATCATCAATCCTAGCGAGGAATCGTTACACATTTCGGGCACTTTGAGTGAATATTTAAACTGCTTAATTTCCACACCGGGAATAGGGACAGTTTTTGAAGATCCCGAAGCGGGAGAAATCCGGAATGTTTTAGACAGATTTGCGACAAATGTGGTAAAACGTATAGCAGACAATCATCCAAAAATGCGTTGTACTCTGTATCACGCAGGTAGTTCGTCAGAAGGAACCAAGACAAAATATCCAGATGAGTTTGACTATGTTGTCTGCCTCGATGAACTGAGTGAAAATATTTATCCAGAACATGAAACCGAGGACGTTCGCGAAAGTGTTCAACTTGTTCCAGATAGAGAAGCAAATGACAAAGTAAAGGAGGTATTAGAGAAGGGGGTAGATTATGAAGAAACTTCATCATCAGTGTCAAATTACACTCAAATCTTTCTGAAAGATCACACAAGCTACGAGTACTCAGAGTTTACACAGGACCTGGAACCGAAAGCGATTTCAAATTACATGATGTTTAATCTATTCGCACAGCGACTATTCAATATCGTTTTCGATGAAAGCTTCCCAAAAGATGAACGTTTGATAATAAAGGACGTCACCAATGACCCCAAGTTCTCCCTTTTGTGGAAAGGATCGAGATATAAAACTCTGGCAATCGAAGTTGATTTTGTCCCCGCAGTGCGCCTTCCTTCTTGGCCAGACAATTTTCGAATCCAGTCTCCACTCCTTGTTCCAGATCTTTTACAGCTTCCCTGTCTCGCTGTTCCAAAACTGACGAGTCAACAAGATGACAGACTTTGGAGATGTTCTCTGTGTCTTGTTGAGACTGCTATTATGAAAAGATGTCTACATCGAATTCGAAATAGCTACATAGCAGCCAAGTCGCTGATCAGCTCTGCTATTTGTCCTCTTGTTAGCTTTGAGGAGTACAGAGACGCGAAGATGCAGTACGCAAGTGAACATGACAGTTTGTCTTCCGATGAGGACCCTGTTCTGTTTGAAAACGTCGAAGGTATTTTGCCATCATATATACTAAAAATGGCCCTCTTCTACTCCATAGAAGAAAAAGCAACGAAGGATGGAGTGGAGACTGTCTTTTGTGAATTCGAGCAATATACTCAACGGTCAGAAAGTGCTTCGGATGTTGCGTCGAGTGAAGAACCTGACCCAGAAATAGTTAAGGACATATTCATGAAATGTAATGATTGGCTTTCGAATCAGTTTGTTCCATCGTTTTTTAACCCACGACAAAATGTAATGGGATCAATGATGCTGGAAGAAAATAGTGTTAAAGCGCAAATGTTTGTAAAGTATATTTTGAAACTTTTAAACGAAAAGTGTTGAGTTTTTAACACGCCAGCTGTGGAACGAATGTTCAGGTGCTGCCTATCGTGGCCAATAGTCACTACAAAGAACTTGTCTCCGAGAAAATGAAATGAATTGTTGTAATTCTATGGACTCTAAGAAAGGAATTGCAAACAGCAGTCAGGTTCGATATAATTATTCACTATCATGTGATGACAGATCAACCATATACTATGATTGATTGTAAAACAAAAATGAGCAAGTGAACTGTTTTCTTTTTTAAAAACCTACGAATGCTGGATTGTTTATGGAGAGATATTGTGAAAAAGGAATTGTAAAGCAGCGATTAAACCGTAGGCGTTGTAGTCTTCTACTGGAGGAGAATTATCGGGTTACGCCTCACTCTAAAAAATCTCTACTAACAAATCAAATATATTCGGTCCTTCATCTCAGCTCCTTCTGCTGGCCATCACAGATTTTATTTCTAGATGTTGCTCTTTTCCATTTATTCCAGAGGCGCCTACCAAGCATTTTTAAGTCATAATTTCTTGGCTGAGCTCCGATCCCATAGCCTTAATAAAATCACTTTAAGAGCTAACGTGGCTATACCGAAATCGACTTCTTCCATGACATCTTATCATGTAAGAAGGCAGCGAGTCTCTGAAAAAAGAAAATAATCAAAATCACACAAGAGCGACAAAACTTATTAAGGAAAATCAAGTTTTGCAGACGTGAGCATGTTGCTCTCGTAAGATTTTGTTTATTAAACTTTTTAAGAAGCTTTTTGCCTTTCTACGCATCAAATTTTAAAGAAATCTCACGACAGAATTTAGGAAATATCCTCTTCCTAAACTTCAAACCTGGCTTTTTGATGGGCCTCTAACTGTATTAGTGGAACCTTCACAGGTATTCAAACTGTCCGATCCTTGCGATCAATATTTTGACTTAATTGAATGTAGCACAATGGGAGAGGGAGGGAAGGAGCGTTGCTTGATGACCCAAATAACGGCTACGTGAGAGAGTTTTACTTTCTAGGCAATACATCAGTTGGTTTTGCATTGCTTCGCTACGCGATTGGCTTACATGTAAAAAAAACTGGCGCAACTTTCTCACCCAAAACCAATCGTAACTTTCTATCACACACATTTTTCCACGATCTTCGTCAGTCTGAGTTTTGATTGGTCCATTGAATTGCTTAATGTGTTGTTTGTGATCGGCCAGAGTGATTTCTTTGGTTTTGGTTTTACGTCACTCAACTGAAAACTACTCAATGTCAATACAATCACAAAAAAAAGATTACCACTGGGTTAATCATCAGATGATTGAAAACAGTGTGTGTTGCCCATGTTAACTCAATAGAGCCAAAGGCCAACATGTAGGAGATTTCCAACCTTAGATTTGAAGACCAATAACATCAAAAGATCAAACTAAATCAATTAATTGACAATGAAATTACACATTATACTACTACATGAGAAATTTCTGCAATTTGATTGGCTTAGAACAGTGGTATTTCAGCTTAATTTGAAATGCCTACATGTGAAAATTACAAACCTTCTAAGGGTAGTAGTATAAACAATTAATAGCATGATTTGTACGTGATATTTGGCATAAATTCCACTCGTGATATTTCAAAATTGTCTCAAATTTCACTCGCCTAACGGCTCGTGAAATTACGTATAACAATTTTGAAATATCACTACAAATCATGCTATTACCTATACAAATATTGCCAGAAATGGTTAATTCCTTTACCAAGTATTGCTATTATATTACTAGTTATAGTTCTCGCTAGTCCCAACGACCAATTACCTTTTAGCGCGCGCTGTTCAATTTGTTTAGAAATTTCTATGAATGACCCTAATTTACGAGAAAGCAGCCTGCACGTGTTGTGGTTGTTTTGTTGTTGTGTCGTTTCGGTTGTGTTGGAATAACCACGGGACTCACAAACACGCACACGGCTCGTAGATTCTCTGTTCTGTATCACGTGTTCGCTCGAAAACAATGTTCTGTATGTCGTCATAAATGTTACCTTACTTTACCTTATGTTACATCGCTTCGAGATTCTTTCTGGGCTTGAAACTTTCACGCGCGGCTTTATTATGCTGCCGCCTCGCAACCTTGCGTTTTCGGTCGGCTGTTGTTGGCAATTAGCTTTGCTCCCCAGAGGTCAAATAAACAAAGTTGATTTGCAAGTAACAAATACGATTTGGGACTAAAATCCAATGTGATTGGGTACAAGTTGTTGTTACTGTCCTGTATAACCTGCGTGATGGGGATTTAATGTCCGATAGAGTTTATGGGATTTTTCACTAAGAAACATAAACGTTTCCCGCACTTCACTTCAGTGCGTACAAACAATAGTACCAGATTGAGGTTGAGGTGGACATTTTCATAAATTATTTTCGTCCTCAGTGAGCTAGACCTACTAGTTGGAATGCAGGAAAGACCTATTTAAGCTGCCAATTTTGGTTTATTGACCCCATTCTCTATCCCCACCCTTAGGTCAAAAAGTGGTCTGTTTACTGTCTTGTTTAGGTCTTTCATTTTAGAGTGGTTTTCAATTAAGTGTCCTAAAACCAAAACCAAAAGTAATTTCATAGCCAATCAGCGCACGTGCGCAAGCAATTCCACCCTTCACCCAATCACGAATCGAAGTAATTCCCGACTTGCATGTGAAAGAATGGCACAAAAGCAGGATGTGGCTAAGAATGGCATATCAAGCAAAGTAAAGAATGGTAAGCTGATAGCCACAAAATGAGCACTAAGGCGACATCGGTAGAGCAGCACTAGGCTTTTTGTTTCTACCTGAAAGGTTGAGCCAAAGTGTTAGTAGCCACGGACAGCTGTTTCGGTCTTGTTAGACCTCGTCAGCGAGGCATAGCTAGCACAATGACTCAAGAAAGGTTCCCAGAGAAACAAAGTCAAGTGAAATAATGGCACAAAAGTGAAAGTGAAGAGTGAAGACCGAAACAGCTGTCCGCGGCCGCGGGAAGTCCTTAAACAAACTTTGAATAATAGAAGACTAGAAAACGCCGATAAGAGCAGCTTTACTTTAACCGCTCATGAAAATACTTAGAATTTACGTCTTTATTCTCAATCCAATTTTTTAATGCATTCAGTAGTAAAATGTACTGAATTCTACCTAAAAGCACTTTGACGATAAAAGAGGCCCGTCTCTAAACGTTTAAAAGAAACTGACGCATATCGAACCTCGATCGCATTCAAACGATGGCCAGCAGGGAGCCTCCTTGCTCCAAAAAGACAATTTATCGATATTTTTTGTTCTTCTTTTTTATGTTGTACCAGCTTAATACCTCAATACTTGCCTTAATTCATACTATGGACTCCGCACGGCTAGGCTAAGTTTTAATCGTTTAGTGAGAAGACAAGGAGACTAACAAAATCGTGCGCCATTACTAAGATCAATTCTAGTTTCATGTTTCTATTTTACCTCGTGTTGATTAAAAATGATAATAATAATGAATAATAATGATTAGTAATAATAACGATTAATAATGGTTTAATGCCAGCGTATCCACGTAAGCGGCTCTTCATATGAACGTACTAAAACTACTGACTAAAATATTACAAGGATCACTTAAGATAATATTCATAGCTATATGGTATTTACAATTATGCAAATAAAAATGAAAAATGGAAAAAAATATATTTTAAAAAATCCGCTTTGTCGACTTGCATAGAAGTTGACCAAGTTTGGAGCCTTTTTGTCAAAATATAATGCTAAAATGTTCATAATGGTATTGATGTTTGCTATTATGTGTGACGGTGTAGGTTAACAAATGAAATGCACCTGACACTATCAAAAGTACCAATTATTCATTACGGAAGTGTGACCGTTTAACCTACAGATATGGATCAAAACAGCCTGACCAACTTAAAATACTATTCTAAGTAACTGATTACCAAATTGTTTGTTCTTCGGAGAAAAATCTCTCTCAATCTTATCGGTAAAACTAAAACACCGTTCATGCTTAGTTTAAAAAGTGTAAAAGGGATCAAATTTAAGAGTTTTTTAAGTGTTGATGGACTTGCTGAAGCAGCTGATATGAAAGTCAACATATTGCTGTTTTAGTGTTTATCATTCTATTCACAGTTAATGGGGAACGCATTAGGAAAATAAAAATGAGAATTCGAACTATGTCACTAACATAAAACCGTTCTATACATACAGATTTTGCTCTAAAATCTTCCTCTATATTTGACAAACTAGGAAATTAGAAGCCCGACTGCCGTGTCTTATGAACATCACCCTTAAAAAACGCTCCATATTTACTCATTTGGGTAGCATGAACAAAGAAAGCTCTAATTGGACTAAACAATACATCAGTTAATGTTGAATAGTCAAATAAAAATATGTTGCGAAAACATCGACTTAAAGAGTCTAATTTCGATTGAAAGTGCAAGAGTCTTCGATCACTGTTCGATTAGGACACCGGAGTTGAAAATTAAAGACGAGAAAGAATTAGCTTGCATGATTTTTTACATCGATATGATTCTTATTTGAGCTTTTTAAACCTTTTTGGTAGCACTCAAGGGATACACCGCGAGAATCGTTCAATACCAACTCTCTGCGATAAATGTCCTTGAATTTCGCTCCGATTGTTTCTTTTTGTTTGGAGGGCCTACGAGCGCGAACGCACGTCTGCCCGACTACCAAAAATTGCACACCGTGCACCCAAATTCTGGGGAACACGCGAGAATCAGCCTTCTAAAGTGCAGTGAAGACCGAAACCAGGGAACACTGCCTTCGTGATCACAGTAGTTCCTGTGCCCTGTAAGTATGGAGACTGCGCGCTCTGCGATGCCTTTTTTACCCTGGCAAATGCTTCAGTGTTATGGGATTTCACTCGGAACCATATAATTTTGCAGAAAGTCTTTAATTTCACGCAAGCAGCCAATGAACATGATTGTTTGGCTCTTGCTCAGCATGAGAAAGGGGTGCGCATGAGTAATGTTGATTTTGTAAGCGTGGAAGAGTAGCCTGGTCACGTGCGTGCATAAAGTGGCATCTGTGTTTTAACACAACACGCAAATGGCGCTCTCCACGTTATCAAGCTCAATTTCAGGTTATGATAATTTCTTTGAAGTTGTGTCTTGATGATACCATTTGGATAATTTCCCCATAAATAAAAAATTGATCCTTGCAAATTGGTTGTATAGCTGTTTCACCTTACCTAATTAATGTAGCCGCTACTTTGTTTCAGACTGAACGATTTATCATTATATATTTTTCTTATGTTTCAGAATCATCGTGGAGGATGTTTATATTTAGCAAGTGGGTTAAAAAACGGATCATTTATAAGGACAATGACATTTTTTTAAAAACGAATCAATATTTTGAGGTAGATTAATTTCTTTTTCCCTACGTTCATAAGTATCTCAATAGACCGAAGAATTAAAAGTATAGTTCTCATTTATATTTTAATTTTTCATTGGTAGTAATAGTTTATTCTGATTCTGATCGATATTTAGTAAAATCCAAAGGATTTTAACAGATCGATACCACATTTAATTAACCTTGGTTTCTATATGATCTTTAAGGGTCTGGGACTGACGGTCAGGGACACCTGATGACCATGGAGGATAGGTCTGCCTCAGGTCGCATTCATATGGACCCATTTGGCCACGCTCTCTGCATTGGTCTCTGGATGATCGGAAGAGTTCAAATCTGTTTCTACTTTCTCGACCATTGCACAAATACATGACGCTGTAGAAGTTTGTCATGGAAACTTAAGTGTGGGACGATCTGCGCTCTATCGGCGACTCACTATTGTTCCTGTTAAAGCACGTATCATTTAATATTGTCCATTCATACTTGAGATAAATGCTTTAGTCCCGAAAGCACACGCTCTCATTGGTTACTTCGGGGTCACATGACATGTAACAATGAAACTGTTTCCCGCCAAAATCTTGAAGCGGACGACATTGCAAAATCTATTACGTCAGGGGATAACAGTGTACTGCTACCACGGGGGGTGACAACTCTAACAAACGTTGTTAGGGCAGTTCTATGAATAACTTTAAGTCCTACCGGAAATTTGGCAGACCTCCCCGAATTTTTCGGTGCCATACACATGAAATGAACCTTAGTTATTTTTTCGTTTAGAAGAGTCGTATAATCTGTAATTTGTATAATCTGTAATCAAGGGTTTTTTGACAGTACTATGTTAAAACAGAAGTTCTGTTCTATCGTTTAAGTATATAAAATCGTGGCTTTTTTTTGATAACAGACGAATCATCCCCAGGCGAGCGCTGAAGGGACGAGCCACTGTGCGGGGTGCATGGGGGGGAGGGCTGGGGGCCTGTTTCCCCAGAAAATTTTGAAATCTTGATGCTCTGAAACGTCATTTCTGGTTTTTATTCATATTTTTATTTTTGAGCTTTCGCGTACAAGTAGTCGATTGTATTTTATAATTCGTGCGGTTTATGGAAGTTTTCTGGATATACTATGTTTGGTGTCATTGAATGAGCATCATAAGAATTCATTTGAAAATTTCAGAACAGATTTCAACATCGGGATTTCTCCTATCCCGCTCCCATTTTGGCCAGGATTCAGGATTTTCGATCAAAATCGGAAGAATCCCGACGAGATCAGGATGGTTAGACAGTCTGCACAGACGTTCTACTTTTTGTGGCATAGTGAAGCGTTAATAGGTGCAATGTGTACAAAAAATAAACAGCATCTGATTCAATAGCAGCATTATTTTTTTTATTAATAGCAAGTATCGTAATGAAAAAAAATGTTACTGCGAAATGGCTACATATTAAGGCCGCTGGGGACAACTATATATGAATAAATTCATAAGGCAAAATTTTGCTTTTGCTACATCTCTTAAAATGCTTTTATATCGAGCCGTGTTTTCATGTAAAATATGATCCGATGTGATGCACCTAAAAGGGGCGAGATTTGTTGAGAAAACATTTGAGAGCTTATTCCCCAGAAGCAGCAAAAAGAAACAACTTTGTTGGAATAAATTTGGCCATGATCGTGGCCAGTTTTAATTGAATAATTAGCAAACTACAAACACAACAATAAACCTTTTCGTACATGATTTCTTGTTCATAAATGGGGCTACAAATTACCGTCAGCCTTAAAAAGTGATACTATCTAAGCGACAGGATATAATAAACGTGCAAATCGTTGAAAGGTGGTGAAAATGGGAAGGAGGCGGGAAAAATTTTCTGGGGATCTGTTGAATCTGATGGAAAGGAGAGGAAGGAAGAATATCTCGCTAAAACTCTATTTTATACCGGGCTTGTGACTAGCCTGTGTACAGACCCCCCTCCCCTTTCCTCTCAGGAAAAATCGGCTCCTTCTTCAAGTCAATGCTGAGTTCATCTTCGATAGTGAATGCTTATCGGCAAATTCAGGAGATAAAGGATTGTTCAGGTCTGAAGATAATCTCCAGATAGCAGATGTCCGTCGAGTTTTAATTTCTTCTTGCTGTTCTTGCTATGTTTTTAGCAAATAGTTTGCCTACTTCTTCCTCATGAAACGAGTGAAATGTTCCGCCATTTTGTAGTCACAACCAAAAGCAACCAAAACAACTCAACCTCGTCCCCAAGTCTTCTCGAATAACGGTTCAATAATTTTAATTATTTAATTATTGCTGAACTCAGTTTAAACTGAGTTCAGCAATTTTGCTGCTTTCACTGCAAAATTCTCCAAAATTTGGTCCACATTAGCTGGTTATCATGAAATATGCGTGGGATTTTAGCCAATCAGAAACGGAGAAATATTTTAAATGAATAATAACTTAAATTATGAGCTCATCTTTTATCCAGTTATAAATTAATTGTTATGAATATCTCGTAAACATGGTAATTCTCTCAATATCAGTCTTTGTACTTCATGCATACGCTTTAAATAAATGCCCAACAATGAACCCAAGGAGTCCCCCGCGACCTTAACAACCACATGACATCAAAAATCCACCAGATTGAATTTCGAGGAGGAGGCCATCTTTTTTGTGAGATGACTTAAGTCATACAGTTAACATAACCAATTTCCTCAATCGACTGTTGTCGTAAGAATTTCGACTCCAGGCTCGAAATCAGAAACGTAAGCAGTGGAGTAGAGAATGTTGCTGTGAAGAATAAAACTTTTTGAGAACGCGCTTTGAAGAAATAGGCCCCTCCCGAGTTCCAAAATCCCTCACTTTCAAAATGAGGCCAAGTACAAAACCTTTCTTGTGAAAATGAGTTTTATTTGCATGAGAATGAAAAACCATTTTCAAATCAAAGGTTGAGCACTTAACCTCGTTTCGATACAGAGGCCCGGGGTAACTCGTAAATGGCAAGACCCTTTTCACTTATACGCACGCGCGTGTCGATAGTGTAGGAGTTTGCGCAATAACAGTTCTCAGTACAATTGCACGATAAGGGTAGCAGTGAAAAGGCTAGGCTCGACATCGAGAAAAGTGTCGCAAAGTTTGCAGAAATTGATGTTAAACTTTTGCTTTGTCATTCAGCCCCACTCAGGGTTAGTGACCCGCTCGTCTTGGGAACGAGATTGCGCTCGTCCTGTGATTGGGACGTCTACGACTGGTCTCGGCTTATTTTCGGTCAGCGGTCACTTCGAACGAGAGCGCGTAGGTACTTCATGTATCGCTTATTATACTGTATAGGGATACATGAAGTACTTACCCGAAGGCACAGATCCCCGGGCACAGATCACGGGCGGATGCAAACAGCGAAGCAAGATAAGGTATTTAGTTAGAAAAAGGATGAGTTAGAAGGGTAATTTAGTATGTTGATTAATATTGCGTTTGTTATAAAGAGAAAAAGGACGAAATCACCAAGTGTGGCCGATGGAGGAAGTACCGTGAGTTCAAATTATCCGTGATACTTTCTGTGAAAATATCTATACCTATTCTATATTTTATATCAGTTTCTACTCTCAGGGCGTAACATGCAGATCAAGATCGATCATCGAAAACGTTATCGATAAGTCGATACAACTCACTATTTGTCGATAATTTTCAATCGAGAAGTTAAATGTGTCGATAAAAGTCGATAATCACGGAATATTGGAATATTGGAGTCAGAATATTCATTGGAGTCAGTATTGGTGGTTTTCACAGTCATGCTATCACAAATTGAAATTGAAACCATTCAAATTATGGATAGATGGCGTCAAGAAAAATGCAGTGTTTTAGAAGATCAATCGATAAACAACCTGGCGAAGTCTCAGGCCTGTACAATTCCCCAGTGCTGAGATATTCCTCAAAAAGTTTCCCAGAAATTTATAGAGCTCAGTATAGAAATACCCTATTTGTGCCCCTCTGAAGGACATGAGTATGGCGGATAGAGGATAACAAAAACATCTGGAATTAACTTTTGCCATGAAAACAATAATTATTACATAGTAAGAAAGTCCTGTTCCTGACGAGATAAGAAAATCTCAAAACCTTGTTGATTTTAATTTTGATGACAGCATATGCAAATCAGTAATCCCAATTTACAGAATATGTGGAAATTGTTATTCCAAACAATGTTTGCTCCTCACCCCCACTCCCACCCCTGAGAAAGATAACAAGTTCATTAGCATATTGAGTTCCAAAATAGTTGAGAGTTTTTCCTATAAAAGGCCATTCTATCGTATCAAAAACTTTCTCAAAATCAAGAAACAGAAGTAGTCCAGGAATGTTTTTCTCTTTGGCATAGCTAATGATACTTTCTAATAATCGCATGTTTTCACCAATAAATCTGCCTTTTATAAAGCCACTTTGATCACTATTAATTAGATTAGGGGGAAAATGTTTAAGCGATTAGCAGTTGCCTTGGCCGCAAGTATAGTCACAACGTGTTGATTAGGGTGTTTGATGTGACGTTCCAAAAGACTTTATAGAATTCCAGTGGTACAGTGTAAGCCATCCATACCTGGAGTTTTATTGGATTCCATAGTTTTCAGTGCCTCTAGGCATTCATTTTCAATAAGCCGTCCTTTCAAAATCTTTAAGGGTTGTATCATTAAGGCCGTCAAAGAAAACCAACATGTCAAGCGATTTGCTTGCCGTACCTTTGGATTCATAAAGCTTGTTATAAAAAGACGTATAATCAGTTAGAATATCTTTGTCTGAGGTAACAAGAGTGTGGTCACTAATGTTAATTTGGGTTATTGTGCTCTGTTTATAGTGCTGTTTCTCTAGACTTAGAAAGTACTTAGTATTATTCTCTCCTTCATTGTACCATTTGGTTTTAGACCTCAGGATTGCGCTTTTTGTGCAATCTTCAATTATTTCTCAAGCTCAAACTTTCGTTCATTGATTTCTTCTGAGAGGTGTGAAAATTGAGCATCACTGAGATTTCTTTTGTGGAGTTCCTCCTCTAATTTGGTGTTGTTTGTTCTAGCACTGTGTCACGTTGTTTTGTTTGTTGCCTTCTAATCTTGGAATAGGATAGTGATTTCTCATGCACTTTGAGTTTAATCATTTCCCAAAGAAGGGAAGGGTTGACCAAGTCGTCTTCTCTTTATTCATCCCCCGCTTTCTGAATAGTTGCCTTGATTTGGTTAACATTTTTATTTCAGTCAAAAAAGATGTTTTTAGTTTCCAGAGTCCCAGTCCCCTAGAATTCGAGTGCAGTGATAATTTTAATGTTATCATGGAGTGGTGTGATTTGTATCCCAGGTAGCAACATGTAATGTTTAATTTACCTTTTACAATATACATGTAAATTCATGAAAATCACAATAAAGTAATGGTTAATAAACAAGCAATAGTGTTTTATCTTGTTTTAATTAAAACACGAGGTGAAGCCAAAAACCTGATAAACCATGAACTGCGAGTTTTTTGAACAGCTTCAAAAATTTCGTATCAAATCTATCCAATTCTGCTGTTATCTTGAGATTCTGGCAAGTTTTCCTTGAAAAAGTAGAATCCAGTTTCAGTCATGATTTTATCAGATTTAAAAACACTCATAAAAAGTTTTAAAATTTCTTTAGTATTTCCTTCATGAATTGTTAATGAGTTTTTGAAAATGTCTTTAAAATTTTGCACTCAAACTTCCACACCTTGCACACCTGCACACCTGCCTTTGTTTGTCAAGGCTACTTAAGATCAGTTATTTTTTGTGACACTAATTGAATATAACTTGTTAATCTCCTTGAGAAACCAATTTCTCTCGTTTATATTTAATTTAATGGTTCATTCAATTGGCTGTATTCTGGAATAGGAATAAGTGGAAATAGTCGTTCAAAATGATTTGTTTTTGCAAAGCTTTACAAGACCTGAGTGGCCTACACTTGCTAAATTATACAACATTAAACACATCTTTATTATCTAAGGTGCTTAAAAATGCACAACACTCCAATTAAAAATCAGATCCAATCCAGCCAATCGAATACACCTTAAAAGCAGGGCCTTAGCGTGTCAACTCCTTGATGCCCTGCATTTTGTTGTGAACTGTGATATTCTTTTATTATTACATGTATGTTTATTAATTAATATTGGTTTTGTCCCTTGTTTAGGCTCAAACAGCAAAGCAATTGAAAAGTGGGAAAGGTCAGCAGCAGGGGAAGGCAAACACACAACAGAAAAGTGGTAAGAAAAAAGGCAAACAAAAGTAGCATCAAGCATCTTCACTTAGCCTTTCCCTCAAAAGTCACATGAATGTGCTCTAAACGTTAACTGAATTTTGGAACAAGTTTATTGTTTGATTTAAATTGTAAATTTATTAATGGGAGCCTCGCTTTTAGCCCTGGCTAAATCTATATATTATTTTAGATTAAGTGTCCCTCGCCCATTTAGTGGTTTGTCCTGCTATTTCTGCTTGACACTTAAATAAAGGTTTTATTATTACTAGTATTATTAAAATTATTTTTGGAATCCCTCAGCATTTCCAAACAAACTTAGAATACTCTCAAGAGGTTTGAGTAAGACTTGCTTCAAACATTGAAAATCTGTGAAAATTTCTGATTGCGGTCTATTTAAGATTCTTCCGGGCTGCCAGGCATGTTTTCACTGCAAATATTTATCACATATTATTTATTTTCATATTCATAGTGAGTTCATAAACACATGAAGTATGACATAAAATACACCAAAGCTTGTTTGTTCTTTGTTGTATTGCAGTTTTTGAGGCAGGTGAGTAGTATGATCAGTGGGGAAGGGGAGTGGGTGCTGATCACAACGTTCCATCTCCGTTTCATCCGAAAACATTCTCTTTCGCTCCAGTCAGCAGTGTACTTCAATGATACAATTTTCAGTCAAAAGACCTAAAATAGACGCTTCATAGGTCATTAAACTCTTATGTGTTTGTCTTCTTCTTTACGTTTTCCATGTATGCTTGGCTAATTACACCCTCTTCATCACAAAATGTGAAGTTGAATGTATACTCACTCTACCTTTGTAAATTGAGGGTGCTAGGGCATTGCCTGCTCTACCGCCTCTGAGTTTCGGTAAAATAATTATTGTTCATAGCTTTCACTTCATAAAACACACTTTTCATTTACGTACATGGTTATTCATGGTATACCATAATCAGGCCTTGGTCTGTCACCATAATTGTCATTAAAGATTAATGTATGTAGGTTTAAAATAGAGAAATTTTAAGAACGTCAATAACCTAAAATGTCACCATTTTTTGCTTTTGTGCCATTTATTTTGCATGCCATGTTAAAGGGAATAATTTATTGGCTAAAAAATAGTTTAGCTCCAAGTTGCAAGTTGGTGTTTGCGTGTGTTAAATCGTTTCATTAGTTTCAAGTCGATAATTCTTTGCCTGCTTTGAATGCTGGGCGTTTCGTTTCTGTTCTTTTAGGATTTCAAATTACCAGCGTGCGCCCATGTTTATTTTTGCCAAGCTTGATGGGAAATTATGACGTGATTGCGTGGTTGGACGTTTTAAAAATACAGCATTGCGTCAATTTAGATATATAAAAGTGCTTCTTATAGTTTCTAATTCATAGTCCGGTTGAAAATGTACAGTTGCAACGAGAAATCTTCTTCTGTAGACTCCATATTGAAATATCTGACCGCGCAATGACGTCATAGATTACCGTAAAGTAAACATGGTGATGCCCAAGTGATTTAAACTGAAAACCGGACACTTCGTATTCAAACCACTTACAGAGATATTGACTTAAAACCTCGGGACCAGTTCAAGAGAACCATTAGGTTTACTTTAGAGCGTAAACTACTTTTCAGCCAAGATTTCCTTTGATAAAGGTAACAATTTTTTCTAGGTTATGGGTGACAGCAGAGTAACCGGCACTTACAAACCATTTCCACACCTGGGCCAATTCATAGAGCAAATTTTTCCGGCTGATTCCTACTCAGTTTCTCCCACCCTCCATCGCTTAGCCAGTGAAGGAAATGAGACTGAGCTCATTGACTTGATCAACAATGGAGGTGACGTCAATGAAGAGGACAATGATGGGTTCACAGCTCTTTATCATGCTGTAGATGGAGGGCACGCAAAAGTTATTGAAATCTTATTGCAAAATGGTGCACACGTCATTGGAAAACATAGCCTTTTGCACAATGTCCGAGATTTAAAGTCTGCCCAATTACTGTTTCAAGCTAAGGCTAACCTAAATGGTCGTGATAAATTTGGATACTCTCCATTACAAACAGCAATAAGGAAAGGCAAACACGAGCTTGTAGAATTTTTCTTGTCAGTTGGTGCCGATGTTCTATATACCAATGCCAAGGGAGAGACTCCACTTCACACACTCTGTTCATCATTTATGGAAAAGCCACACGACGAAAAACTAACTCAAAAACTGATTGAAATGGGAGCGAATGTAAATTCGAAAGATTCCCAGGGCAGGTCGCCATTACATTTGGCTGCCATGAATTATCACCGCGAGAAAGGACAAACAGTGAACATTCTGATAAAAGCTGGAGCATCTGTAACAGATGTAGATCTGCAGGGAATGAATCCAATTCATCATCTCGTCGAGGAAAACAGACCTCTTTCAGAAGATGATAGCAAGTTGTTCTTAGAATACATCAAACTTCTAGTCATTCATGATAGTGCAGCTAATTCCAAGGATGCCATTGGTCAAACCGTCCTGCATTTAGCAATATCTGCGGGAGCGCCATTGCAAGTTTTGGAATACCTTGTACAAAAAGGATGTGTACCCACCACTGTAGACGATCGTAAACGCAGTTTACTGCATTGTATTGTAGACCGAGATGGACATGACGTCATTGATATTTTAACCTTCTTATTGGACAAGGAACTTGATATCAATTTTCCTGATACGTGGGGACAGACAGTCTTGCATCATGCTATCGAGAAGGACAAGAAGAAACTTTTTAAAGCTTTAGTTGAACGTGGAGCAGACGTGAACGTGAAAGATTCCGTAGGCAGACAACCATTACATATTGCAGCGGGGAGGGGGTCTGACGTCATGTGCAATTCTCTAATCAAACTAGGGGCAAATATCAACGCACAAGACAAATATCAGTCCACACCACTCCATTTTGCAGCGTGGAGCAACAAGGCTTCTGTTGCAGATGTTTTAATCAAAGCAGGATGTGATGTTGAACTCCGCGATGCATGTGAACAAACAGCGGAAGAGCTGGCGAAATTTTGGTCCAGTCTCGATTTTCTGCAGATAATGCATGACAAAGACGGAAGTTATAAACTTGAATTGGAACAACGAAAGAAACTGTTAGCAAAACATGGCAGCGAGTTTTTGCAGCTTGAAACTTTTCAAGACATCATCAGTCCTAGCGAGGAATCGTTACGAATGTCGGGCACTTTGAATGAATATTTAAACTGCTTAATTTCCACACCGGGAATAGGGACAGTTTTTGAAGATCCCGAAGCGGGAGAAATCCGGGATGTTTTAGACAGATTTGCGACAAATGTGGTAAAGCGTATAGCAGACAATCATCCAAAAATGCGCTGTACTCTGTACCACGCAGGTAGTTCGTCAGAAGGAACCAAGACAAAATATCCAGATGAGTTTGACTATGTTGTCTGCCTCGATGAACTGAGTGAAAATATTTATCCAGAACATGAAACCGAGGACGTTCGCGAAAGTGTTCGACTCTTTCCTGATAGAAAAGAAAATGACAAAGTAAAAGAGGTATTAGAGAAGGGGGTAGATTATGAAGAAACTTCATCATCAGTGTCAAATTACACTCAAATCTTTCTGAAAAATCACACAAGCTACGAGTACTCAGAGTTTACTGAAGACCTGGGACCGAAAGCGATTTCAAATTGCATGATGTTTAATCTATTCGCACAGCAACTATCCAATATCGTTTTCGATGAAAGCTTCCCAAAAGATGAACGCTTGGTAATAAAGGACGTCACCAATGACCCCAAGTTCTTCCTTTTGTGGAAAGGATCGAGATATAACACTCTGGCAATCGAAGTTGATTTTGTCCCCGCAGTTCGTCTTCCTTCTTGGCCAGACAATTTTCGAATCCAGTCTCCACTCCTTGTTCCAGATTTTTTACAGCTTCCCTGTCTCGCTGTTCCAAAACCGACGAGTCAAGACGATGACGAACTTTGGAGGTGTTCTCTGTGTCTTGTTGAGACTGCTATTATGAAAAGATGCCTTCATCGAATTCGAAATAGCTACATAGCAGCCAAGTCGCTGATCAGCTCTGCTATCTGTCCCTTTGTTAGCTTTGAGGAGTATAGATACGCGAAGATGCAGTACGCAAGTGAACATGACAGTTTGTCTTCCGATGAGGATCCTGTTCTGTTTGAAAACGTCGAAGGTATTTTGCCATCATATATACTAAAAATGGCCCTCTTCTACTCCATAGAAGAAAAAGCAACGAAGGATGGAGTGGAAACTGTCTTTCGTGAATTCGAGCAATATACTCAACGGTCAGAAAGTGCTTCGGATGTTGCGTCGAGTGAAGAACCTGACCCAGAAATAGTTAAGGACATATTCATGAAATGTAATGATTGGCTTTCGAATCAGTTTGTTCCATCGTTTTTTAACCCACGACAAAATGTAATGGGATCAACGATGCTGGAAGAAAATGGTGTTAAAGCACAGATGTTTGTAAAGTATATTTTGAAACTTTTAAACGAAAAGTGTTGAGTTTTTAACACGCCCGCTGTGGAACGAATGTTGAGGTACTACCCATCGTGGCCAATAGTTACTACAAAGAACTTGTCTCCGAGAAAATGAAACGAATTGTTGTAATTCTATAGACTCTAAGAAAGGAATTGCAGACAGCAGTCAGGTTCAATATATTCACTATCATGTGATGACAGACCAACCATATACTATGATTGATTGTAAAACAAAAATGAGCAAGTGAACTGTTTTCTTTTTTAAAAACCTACGAATGCTGCATTGTTCATAGATAGATATTGTAAAAACGAATTGTAAAGCAGCGATTAAACCGTAGGCGTTGTAGTCTTATATTGGAGGAGAATGATCGGGTTACCTCGCACTCTACTAACTCTCAACTAACAAATCAAATATATTCAGTCCTTCATCTCAGCTCCTTCTGCTGGCATTCACAGATATTATTTCTAGATGTTGCTCTTTTCGATTTATTCCAGAGGCGCCTACCAAGCATTTCTTAGTCATAATTTCTTGGTTGAGCTCCGATCCCATGGCCTTAATAAAATCACTTTAAGAGCTAAGGTGGCTACACCGAAATCGACTTCTTCCATGACATCTTATCATGTAAGAGGGCAACGAGTCTCTGAAAAAAGAAAATAATCAAAATCATACAAGAGCAACAAAACTTATTAAGGAAAATCAAGTTTTGTAGACGTGAGCATGTTGCTCTCGTAAGATTTTGTTTATTTAACTTTTTAAGAAGCTTTTTGCCTTTCTACGCATCAAATTTTAAAGAAATCTCACGACAGAATTTAGGAAAGATTCTCTTCCTAAACTTCAAACCTGGCTTTTTGATGGGCCTCTAACTGTATTAGTGGAACCTTCACAGGTATTCAAATTGTCCGATCCTCGCGATCAATATTTTTACTAAATTGATTGTAGCGCAATGAGAGAGGGAGGGAAGGAGCGTTGCTTGATGATCCAAATAACGGCTACGTGAGAGAGTTTTACTTTCTAGGCAATACATCATTTGGTTTTGCATTGCTTCGCTACGCGATTGGCCTACATGTAAAAAAACTGGCGCAATTTTCTCACCCAAAACCAATCTTAACTTGATATCACACACATTTTTCCACGATTTGCGTCAGTTTGAGTCTTGATTGGTCCATTGAATTGCTTAATGTGTTGTTTGTGATCGGCCAGAGTGATTTCTTTGGTTTTGGTTTTACGTCACTTAACTGAAAACTACTCAATGTCAATGCAATCACAAAACAAAGATTACCACTGGGTTAATCATCAGATGATTGAAAATAGTGTGTGGTGCCCATGTTAACTACTCAATAGAGCCAAAGGCCAACATATAGGAGATTTCCAACCTTAGATTTGAAGACCAGTAACAACAAAAGATCAAACTAAATCAATTAATTAACAATGAAATTACACAACATTATACTACTACATGAGAAATTTCTGCAATTTGATTGGCTTAGAGCAGTGGTATTTCAGCTTAATTTGAAATACCTACATGTGAAAATTACAAACCTTCTAAGGGTAGTAGTATAAACAATTAATAGCATGATTTGTACGTGATATTTGGCATAAATTCCACTCGTGATATTTCAAAATTGTCTCAAATTTCACTTACGTATAACAATTTTGAAATATCACTACAAATCATGCTATTACCTATACAAATATTACCAAAAATGGTTAATTCCTTTACCAGGTATTGCTATTATATTACTAGTTATAGCTCTAGCTAGTCCCAACGACCAATTACCTTTTAGCGCGCGCTGTTCAATTTGTTTAGAAATTTCTATGAATGACCCTAATTGACGAGAAAGTAGCCTACACGTGTTGTGGTTGTTTTGTTGTTGTGTCGTTTCGGTTGTGTTGGAATAACCAGGGGACTCACAAACACGCACACGGCTCGTAGATTCTCTGTTCTGTATCACGTGTTCGATCGAAAACAATGTTCTGTATGTCGTCATAAATGTTACCTTACATTACCTTATGTTACATCGCTTCGAGATTCTTTCTGGCCTTGAAACTTTCACGCGCGGCTTTATTATGCTGCCGCCTCGCAACCTCGCGTCTTCGGTTGGCTGTTGTTGGCAATTAGCTTTGCTCCCCATAGGTCAAATAAACAAAGTTGATTTGCAAGTAACAAATACGATTTGGGACTTAAAATCCACTGTGATTGGGAACAAGTTGTTGTTACTATCCTGTATAACCTGCGTGATGGGGATTTAATGTCCAATAGAGTTTATGGGATTTTTCACTAAGAAACAAACGTTTCCCGTACTTCACTTCAGTGCGTACAAACAATAGTACCAGATTGAGGTTGGGGTGGACATTTTCATAAATTATTTTCGTCCTCAGTGAGCTAGACCGACTTGGCATCATTGCTTGTTGGAATGCAGGAAAGATCTATTTAAGCTGCCAATTTTGGTTTATTGACCACATTCTCTATCCCCACCCTTGGGTCAAAAAGTGGTCTGTTTACTGTCTTGTTTAGGTCTTTCATTTTAGAGTGGTTTTCAATTAAGTGTCCTAAAACCAAAACCAAAGTAATTTCATAGCCAATCAGCGCACGTGCTCAAGCAATTCCACCCTTCACCCAATCACAAATCGAAGTAATTCCCGACTTGCATGTGAAAGAATGGCACAAAAGCGGGATGTGGCTAAGAATGGCATATCAAGCAAAGTAAAGAATGGTAAGCTGATAGCCACAAAATGAGCACTAAGGCGACATCGGTAGAGCAGCACTAGGCTTTTTGTTTCTACCTGAAAGGTTGAGCCAAAGTGTTAGTAGCCACGGACAGCTGTTTCGGTCTTGTTAGACCTCGTCAGCGAGGCATAGCTACCACAATGACTCAAGAAAGGTTCCCAGAGAAACAAAGTCAAGTGAAATAATGGCACAAAAGTGAAAGTGAAGAGTGAAGACCGAAACAGCTGTCCGCGGCCGCGGGAAGTCCTTAAACAAACTTTGAATAATAGAAGACTAGAAAACGCCGATAAGAGCAGCTTTACTTTAACCGCTCATGAAAAAACTTAGAATTTATGTCTTTATTCTCAATCCAATTTTTAAATGCATTCAGTAATAAAATGTACTGAATTCTATCTAAAAGCACTTTGACGATAAAAGAGGCGCGTCTCTAAACGTTTAAAAAAACTGACGCATATTGAACCTCGATCGCATTCAAACGATGGCCAGCAGGGAGCCTCCTTGCTCCAAAAAGACAATTTATCGATATTTTTTGTTCTTCTTTTTTATGTTGTACCAAGCTTAATACCTCAATACTTGCCTTAATTCATACTATGGACTCCGCACGACTAGGCTAAGTTTTAATTGTTTAGTGAGAAGACAAGCTGGAGACTAACAAAATCGTGCGCCATTACTAAGATCAATTCTAGTCTAATGTTTCTATTTTACCTCGTGTTGATTAAAAATAATAATAATAATGAATAATAATGATTAGTAATAATAATGATTAATAATGGTTTAATGCCAGCGTATCCACGTAAGCGGCTCTTCATATGAACGTATTATTACTGACTAAAATATTACAAGGATCACTTAAGATTAAATATTCATGGCTATATGGTATTTACAATTATGCAAATAAAAATGAAAAATGGAAAAAAATATATTTTAAAAAATCCGCTTTGTCGACTTGCATACAAGTTGACCAAGTTTGGAGCCTTTTTGTCAAAATATAATGCTAAAATGTTCATAATGGTATTGATGTTTGCTATTATGTGTGACGGTGTAGGTTAACAAATGAAATGCACCTGACACAATCAAAAGTATCAATTATTCATTACGGAACTGTGTCCGTTTAACCTACAGATATGGATCAAAACGGCCTGACCAGCTTAAAATACTATTCTAAGTAGCTGATTATCAAATTGTATTTTCTTTGGAGAAAAATCTCTCTTAATCTTATGGATAAAACTAAAACACCGTTCATGCTTAGTTTAAAAAGTGTAAAAGGGATCAAATTTAAGAGTCTTGAGTGTTGATGAAGCAGCTTATATAAAAGTCAACATATTGCTGTTTTAGTGTTTATCATTCCATTCAAAGTTAATGGGGAACGCATTAGGAATATAAAAATGAGAATTCGAACTTCCTTCGCAACTATGCCACGAACATAAAACCGTTCTATACATACAGATTTTGCTTTAAAACCTTCGTCTATATTGACAAACTAGGAAATTAGTAGCCCCAATACGGTGTCTTATGGAAATCACCCTTAACAAACGCTCCATATTTACTCATTTGGGTAGCATGAACAAAGAAAGAAAGCTCTAATTAGACTAAACAATACATCAGTTAATGTTGAATAGTCAAATAAAAATATGTTGCGAAAACATCGACTTAAAGAGTCTAGTTTCGATTGAAAGTGCAAGAGTCTTCGATCACTGTTCGATTAGGACACCGGAGTTGAAAATTAAAGACGAGAAAGAATTAGATTTCATGCTGTTTATCCTCGATATGATTCTTATTTCAGCTTTTTAAACCTTTTTGGTAGCACTCAAGGGATACACGGCGAGAATCGTTCAATACCAACTCTCTGCGATAATGTCCTTGAATTTCCCTCCGATTGTTTCTTATTGTTTGGAGGGCCTACGAGCGCGAACGCTCGTCTGCCCGACTATCAAAAATTGCACACCGTGCACCCAAATTCTGGGGAACACGCGGGAATCAGCCTTCTAAAGTGCAGTGAAGACCGAAACCAGGGAACACTGCCTTCGTGATCACAGTAGTTCCTGTGCCCTGTAAGTATGGAAACTGCGCCCTCTGCGATGCCTTTTCTACCCTGGCAAATGCTCCAGTGTTATGGGATTTCACTCGGAACCATATAATTTTGCAGAAAGTCTTTAGTTTCACGCAAGCAGCCAATGAACATGATTGTTTTGCTCTTGCTCAGCATGAGAAAAGGGTGCGCATGAGTAGTGTTGAGTTCGTAAGCGTGGAAGAGTAGCCTAGTCACGTGCATAAAGTGGCATCTGTGTTTTAACACAACACGCAAATGGCGCTCTCCACGTTATCAAGCTCAATTTCAGGGTATGATAATTTCTTTGGAGTTGTGTCTTGATGAAACCATTTGGATAATTTCCCCATAAATAGAAAATTAATCCTTGCAAATTGGTTGTATAGCTGTTTCACCTTACCTAAAGGGAATAATTAATGTAGCCGCTACTTTGTTTCAGACTGAACGATATATCATTATAATATTTCTTATGTTTCAGAATCATCGTGAGGATCTTTATATTTAACAAGTGGGTTAAAAAACGGATCATTCATAAGGAAAATGACATTTCTTTCTTTAAAACGAGTAAATATTTTGAGTTAGAGCAATCTCTTTTTCTCTTCGTTGATAAGTATCTCAACAGACCAAAGAATTAAAAGTATAGTTCTCATTTATATATTAATTTTTCATCGGTGGTAATAATTTATTCTGATCAATATTTACTAGTAAAATCCAAAGGATTTTAACAGATCGATACCACATTCAATTAACCTTGGTTTCCATGTGATCTTTAGGGGTCTGGGACTGATGGTCAGGGACACCATGGAGGACCATGGAGGATAGGTCTGCGTCAGGTCGCAGGCATATGGACCCATTTGGCCACGGCCTCTGCATTGGTCTCTGGATGATCGGAAGAGTAGAATCTGGTGTACGTTCCCGACTATTGCACAAATACATGACGCTGTAGAAATTTCTCGTGGAAACTTTCAGGTGTGGGATGATGTGCAGTTGGTTTGAAAGTTATGGACCAAAAGACTCGTTAAGCGCAGATGAAGTTATAAGGTGCGTATAACTATGTATATACAGCTATTTCGAGGAAGGTTGTTGGAAAAAATGTGCACGCGACAATCCCGAAAGGTGATATGGGATACGATCAATTCACTGTTCCTGACACTAAAGCTTTCGAACCTACTTTTGTTACCTTCCTTTAGCACTCACAAACATATGTCCATAGCCTCTCCTGCCATTCTCTCAAATTTCTTTGAAGAACAGTGAACTCAAAACCACCCACAATACCTTTCGAGATTGTCGCGTGCACTTTTTCCGACAACCTTTCTCGAAATAGCTGTATTATCACTTGGAGAGTTTGCCAGACACGAGTTCACAAATCTTTGATTGGAAACCTTGCCAGACACTCTTTCTCTCTCTTTGACCGGAATAAGACTCAGCCCCAAACAAGGAAGACGAGTGAACAATGGCTAGCTTATCACCAGCAGAACGATGGACGATTACAGAAATTCGCCGACAATCAAATTCTGTACAGACTTATTCCCTGCTCACAGATGTCCTGCCGCTATAAAGTTTAAAATAAGACTAGAATGCGCGAGCGTGAATTGATCAAACGTCCTTTTAATTTCTAAGGCTTACTTTCGGGCAAATAACATGAACTGAATGTAAAAAGTGAAAGAGAAATAGCCAAAAATTCATTTTCTAATTAAATCCTTTCTTATGATCATATCAAGAAAAGCGGGTCCAATTCGAACACAATAGGTATTATTTTCTGTTGTAAAATTGGCCATATTTGGTCATTTTTGTGAAATGACTTAAACAATGCCGTCTTTATACATGCAAAATTCCGATGACTACCGAGGCGGCAAATTTGAAACCTCGGCGAGTGTCAAGTAGTGAACAATACTCCTTGGGGGGAAGGGTAAAGGTTACATTTGACTCAAAGTGAAACTCACTTAGGGGAGAGGGTCAAAAATACTGTCGTCACCCTTTCGGTTCTGTTACACAATGGTAAAGTGAAGATTGTTTGAGGCCCTTTGCGAATGTTGTTCAGACTGCATTCAAAGATTTTTTTACAAGCTTTTAAATTCAGCTTCCAAATCTCGCGCTTCATTGATTCATTTGAATAACTAATAGACGCACTCAGTGGGTTATTAAGGGCCTGTTTACATAGAGTGGGGGACCCCGGTCAAGTGGGGTTGGTTTCTTTTGTTTTCACGCTCTGAGGGACACAAAACAAAAGAAACCTACCCCACTAGACCGGGGTCCCCCACTCCATGTAAACAGGCCCTAAGTTCAAAGTGCATGGTAAACTCAGCATTCAAAACTCGCGCTTCGTCGGTTCATTTGAATAAATTCGCACCCATCTACCCGGAGAAAAAATCTTTCATTCAAGACTCCTACAAAGTGTTTCATCGAAAAGAGCGGGACATATTGTCGCTTTTGATTTTGCTTCGCATAGCTGCCTTGCTTCTCACAGCGTTATCGAAAAAAGCACTTAAATAGATCCTAGTACATGTTTATTAACGGCAAATTCAGGAGATAAAGGGTTGTTCAGGTCTGCAAATATTCTCCAAATAGCAGATTTCCGTCGAGTTGTAATTTCTTCTTGCTGTTCTTGCTATGTTTTTAGCCAATAATTCGCCTACTTCTTCCTCGTGAAGCAAGTGAAATGTTCCGCCGCTTTATAGGTGGTTTTCACTTGACGTCATCGCGGCCATGTTGGTGCACAGAACAATAGAGAAAAAGTCTTTTGGGACTTTGACTCTATTATTATGCAAAATACGAGCCATAATTTGCTATTGTTTTGTGCACCAACATGGCCGTCTCATCACGTGACTGAAAACCATCTATAGTCACTACCAAAACAACTCAACCTAGTCCCCAGGTCTTCTCTGTTAACGGTTCAATAATTCAGCAGTTCAGCAATTTTGCTGCATTTCACACATTGCAAAATTCTTCCAAATTTGGTCCACAAAGTCATTAGCTGGTTGTCATGAAATATGCGTGGGATTTTAGCCAATCAGAAACGGATAAATATTTTAAATGAATAATAACTTACATTATGCGCTCATCTTCTATCCAGTTATGAATATCTCGTAAACCTGTCGAAATCAGTCGTACTTCGTACATACGCCGACCGGTCTCCCGCGACCTTAACAACCACGTGACATCACAAATCCGCCAGATTGAATTTCGAGAATGAGGCCATCTTTTTGTGAGATGACTTAAGTCATACAGTTAACAATGACGTCAGCAAATCAAAACAAACCTGAATTGAAAGACCAGTGGTCATCTAACTGTGTAACAAAACCGATTTCTTCAATCGACTGTTGCCCCAAGAATTTCGACTCCAGGCTCGAAATCAGAAACGTAAGCAGTGGAGTAGAGAATGTTACTGTGAAGAATAAAACTTTTTGAGTATGCACTTTGCAGAAATTGAGACCCTTTTGACTTTCATAATACGCATGCGCAAAATTGTCGATAGTGTGGGAGTTTGCGCAATAACAGTTCTCGGTACAATTGGACGAAAACAGTAGCAGTGAAAAGGCTAGGCTGACATCCCACAATAGCATGTGTCACCTGAACCTATAAAAGTCAGAAAATCGAGAAATCTTGCCATACTTACAATGCACTGGAGCTACTGTGATCATGAAGGCTGTTCTCCCGGAGCAAAGCCACCACACAGTACACAAAAAGGCTAAGCTCCGTGCGTTTCCCACGCTTTTGCGGGGTGGCGCGGTGCAAAATTTTTGTTAGTTGGGCAGACCTGCGTTCGCGCTTGTAGCCCCTAACATTTTCAACTAGAGCGAGAATTAACGAAAAGAAGAAAAGACGGTCACAAAGATAGGACACAAGCACCATTGAATACAAACGAGCAATAAAAACACACAAAAACCTTTCGAAGGGGTGCTACAGAAAATAAATGTAAGGCTTGTTGACTGATAGAATTGGAATGAAAAAGGATGCCGAAACATCCTCTTCTTACAGAGTAAAACGCACCACGTACACTTATGATCAATAGAGTGTGGTGCGATGATATAATAAATAAACGAGTATAGTGATAACTACATGATAAAGGTCGATACAGCTTTCTCAAGGATCTGTTCTTGGCGCGACAAAGATTACAAACTCCAAAAGAAATTAAGAGTCCCGGCTTCATAGCCATACTTTTTATTGGCCTGCGTTGTTCATTGTTCCATTTTAATTGTCAGCTTCAAAGGCTTTCACGAAATTCGAATGACACATGCAAGATCTATATTAACTCGTAAATTACCTTCACTTTCTTTTTAAGCTTTACTGCTTTTGCATTTATTTTACACTTTCGCCTTCTTTCTGTTCCTTGTGTCGAATTTTTTTTGTTACCCGGTTTATCCACCAAAACACGTACCGAAACACAATATAAAGCTGAAAATTTATATGAGCTTCTCGTTTTCCATTCATTCGGCCCAGTGAGTTGACTTCTCTGTTTGCTTTACTCAAATAAAGAGCAATCTATCTTCAAAAGACTCAGCAATAGTTCATAAATTCTCCAACCTGTCTTACAGAACAAAACCCCGTTTTTCGTTCTGGAAATGAAAGATTCATATTATGCAGGACTACTATATATCAACTGACTAAAGAAGCCAGGGTTTTTTTAGCATTACACTTGATACAAGTGCGAAGTAAATGACACTTTCTGTGGAGAAACGGTCGAACCGCTGAAATAACAAACTGTCTTGATGGGCAGGTTTCTATCTTAATGTAGCTAGAAAAAGCAAATATTCGCTCTAAACTTTGCAAAATTCATAAAACAGACAAAGGCACAATATTTTCACGCCCTCCCTTTAATTAAATGACAAAACACAAGCCGCAAAGTTTTGAAATTAAAAATCGCTCACTCCTCTCTAAGTTTTTTAAACGCAACACCATTTTGAGTGAGAGGAATGTTTCTGTCCACTTTCGTTTTTTTGGCGCGGGGTTGGGGGAGGCATCAGTCCAAGATTATCCTATGTTTACTATTTCACAGTTGCTAGTAAGCTTGCTGTTGCCCTCGCTGACAACATTTTATTAAACGGTGCCATGAATGCACTAACAAATTGAAATATATAATACGGAGAGAAATATGTATCAAAAGTAAGTTGAGTTTGATCGTCCGGGTGAATGTAGTCGTGAATACGACTGTTGTCAGGGGCACCCAACGACAATTTTCGGAAAAATATCTGTTCGGAAGACGATTTGAGATCTAGAATTTTCGGAAAATTTGTTGTAAAATTTTTTTCTTGCCTGCCTCTCCTAGGATTTTCGAACATCTAAAAACTACTATAGTTGCCCATTTTTAACGGATTTTTACCCTTAAAAGGTCACCTAGAATTTTCGAGAGCCTTTTTTCTGGCTGAAATTTTCGAAAAGGTAAGTTTTGATCCCTACAACTTTCGGATCACTAGACTTTCAGCTAGGAAATCCGAACAGATGAAAAAATTTTAGGGGGATAAAAATATGCCTATATCTACCGTTTAAATACTAAAATACGTTTAACAATGCTATGTTTAAGTGGTTTTGAACTATATTCTCGTTGGGTGCCCCTGTGTTGTTGTTGACAGTGACTGACGTTTCGACAACCTGTGCGGTAGTCAAACTCAAGCTACTTTTGAAATGACTCCTGGGTTCAAACCGTTCACAGAAATATGTATATAGTAATTATCGCACTGAAGCTACGGAAATCTATTTACAAGGCCTTATAAGGTTAAATGTTTTGATTAGCACAAAATTAAAGGATTTTTGTCTCTCAGGTTATTTTTCAGTGATTGTTTTCACCAGTTAAAATCAAGATGAGGCCAAGTACAGTGGAGCCGAGAGGAAAAGCTAACAAGGGGTGGATTCAGGGGTGAATTTACCCCTCTCCGTGTATGATCGCATGTTTTAACGATTAAGGAGCAAGGTAAAGAATGCTTGTGATTACTAGCCTTTGCTGTCTTTTTTTATATTAATTACGCGTGTTTTTATTATGTATGCTCTTTTGCGCCTCATTAAATTTAGAGAAAACAATTTTAATTTATATTTTTGCGAAATTTAGGTTTTTCATTTTTCATTATTTCATTACCCAATTTAAATCCGGCCTCGAGGACCCTTCAATACTTTCAGCAACCGAAGTAGCCTCAATTTCCCTGTCAATTATAACTTGACTAGGCCTATGAAACAAGTCAGTTTTCTGATGGATTGCTTGCTTGGGCGGCTACAATTTGTGATCATCGTTGACATTTTGCTTTTTCCACCTACACTGAGATTGGTCTGTGTTTGAAACATGAGTGAAGCGTATTGTGGAGGAAATTAGAATGCGGGCATACATGCAAAAGGTTTATGAGGGTAGTTTTATACAGCATTCCTACGCAACAAAGAAAATAACGCACGATTTATAAAAACCTTAACCTAACTGAAATGCGCAATGGAAGGAATTGAAGGAATATTTCATTATGTTTGCTTAATTTTGACACGATTGATAACTTCAAGTTGTATCAGTTGTCTTTTCACCTACGCTAAAATTACAGCTGCTTTTATTGAAGTTTGCCGTCGTGAGCATTTATCGTCATGGCACGCACCATCTACAGCTCTACCAGATCTAATAGTAAAGAGTTTTAGGATTGATCAAATCATCATCCAGTTCACTGATCTGTTATGTTCGGATCCGTGAAAAGTTCCTGGAAGTTAATAAACGAACGAACTATCGGATAGGTTAAACACAAATATACAATCCACGTAATTATGAGCGTCGTAAGAATATAGTGTAAAAGCTCAGTGACAACAAAAAGGAGCGTTCTTGTATGAACTTAAAATCCGCGAATAAAATCTCGACTCTTTCAACTTTGGTTAAATGGTAGAGTCAACGCGCACATGTAAAAGCTGTCACATTATACTAGAAAATGTTAGAAAAGAAGTTTATTAACTTTACTTTCATTTTATAGTTTAAATATGTCAAGAACGGGCTTCTTTTTCCGATTCTACGCTTTGTTTTCCGGCTCCCACAATCTACATATTTCAGCTATTGATTCAATGGACTATTTTGTACACAGAATTCAGAAATCTATCATGACAAACGGAAACCTGAAGAACTGGCTTTCAGGAGGGTCTTTGGTAGAGTAACTCGAGCTTGAGTCTACAAAACTGTCAAATCAAACAATTCAGATATATTTGTTAAGAACACGGTATCTTAAGTTTTAATGAAAGTTGCAAAGGTTAGTTTTCTACAAAGTATTAAACATAAGATAACGAAATTGACAGATCTATCAAGGTAGCACTGCAATTGTCATTGTCATCACCTTCATCACCGTCATCGTTATTATTATTATAATCAGCATCATCATCAGCAGCAGCAGCAGCAATAAAAGCATCATCATCATCGTCATCACAATCATCATCATCATCATAATCATCATCATCGTTATCATTTTTATCATCAGCATAAGCATCAGCATCGCCATCAGCACCAGCTTCATCATCATCATCGTCATCATCATTATCATCATTATTACTATTATTATTATTATTATTATTGATAAAAATAAACAAGTCTAACCTTCTGAAAGCCAGTTCGTTTGCAGGGTTAACTGTCTACGCTTTCTAACCACCCCATAAAAAAAGGAAGCCAGAATTAGAGGCAATAGATAAGACGAAGTGCCTTAAAATGGTCTTTATTAAATATTGAAGTTATCTTTTATTGAAATGCAAAAACAGAAATTTTCCTCTTTCTTCCTTGCTCAGGACAGCCAGTAGGCATGTTTCTTTTGTCACCGAACAACTTTGGAATAGGAAAGCAACGAGAAAGTGTCGCCGCGTTCACCGTCTCTTCACCAAAATTGATTCCATCGATACTAACTTGATCAGGTTCTTCATTTTTGGAGGGAAAATTGAAAGTATTAATGCTGTCTGGACCATTGAATTTATAGTGGTTTTCAACCTCATCTTGAAAGCGAACGAGAGACGTTTTCTTGTTTCTTGTTGATCCATTATTTAGGTCTTCAGAGTTCTCTGATGTGTTTGATTTTCGAAGAATCCCACCTTGAGTACTAGACTTTTTCCTTGGGATAATTTGCCCGTCGTTGATTTGAATGTTATTCAAGGTAAGGCCATCTTCAAAGCTGACCAGAGATGTCTTCTTCCGACCAGGCATTTCAAAGTTTTCGGTTCTGGTTATTGAGTCTGTACTTGCGTTATCAGGCTTTGTGTTTTCAGCAGTATTCTCGCTTTCAGAGCCTTTTGAATCTGATTCCCGTCGCTCATCGCTTGAGTCACGTGATGGCCCAAAAGTAGCCCATAAACCCTCCAAGGATTCGTCTGCTGACAACGAATTTGGTCCACTGGGCATGCCTTGCTCACTGTAGCTGCTGACCACGGTTGGCGATGGCGTTATAACCCCGAGCGTGATAGAGCTAACGGATGGACGCATCGGAATGTTCTTGTGAGGTCGAAACAAGATAATGTAAATTTTTGGTGCAAAGATACTTGCCCAGGTAAGGGTACCAAGAAATATGAACATAAGACTTGAAATGACCGCTCTGTACCAAGCTGTGGTTCCCATGTAAGAAGGAATATAGACGAGTATAGTTATACACATAGTGGTCATGTTGAACGCTATCAGTCTTGATTCGTTATAATTCTGCGGCACTTTGCGCACAAGGAAAGCTTGATATGTGCACACAATGACCAGACCTGCATTGTAGATCAGCCACAAAGCAAAGCCGATTTGGCTTCCGGTTAGATTGCATACGAGTGAGGCATCTTTAGAAGATTCCGAATATATAACCTCTTTGAAAACGCTAGTTGAAGGCCCGAACACCCAAACAATTGAGAGTGTGAGTTCAGTGGTCAGCAGGCATCCAAGTATAAAGAGTTGCCAGTAGTTGCTTAGGCAACTGATGGTTCCTGTTCGAAGGAGCTTTTCATTGAAAATCCTAGAAACTCTGTTGGTTCTGATGAGAATGGTTCCTGTTAAGATAAGTAAACAATAGGTAAACAATGAGTAAACAATCACCGCCTTTTTTTAAAAAAAAGAAATCAAGAATGAAAATGGAGAAAGGAGACAGGAAAACTAAAAGGCACGGAAAACTGCTTTATCGTTTCAACCTTAACTTCCTATATGAAGTAAAGTCTTCAGAGCTCCTATTTGTCTTTGTTGTTGTTTTTTGTTTTTGCATTACATATATAATATATGAAATCACGGAAGAAACTGACAAATTGAAGTTAAAGCAGTTTTAACTGTCATAGTATCATAACAAAGAAGGAATAATATTGAAGTGTGAAAAGGTTGGAACCCATAGCCAAGAGTCATTTTATAAGTAGGTTGAGTATGATCGTCCCGGTGAATGTAGTCCCGAATAGGACTGTTGTTGTTTTCAGTGACTGACGTTTTGACAACCTGTGCGGTTGTCATCTTCGGAGTCAAAGTGGGTTGTATCACGACATTTGATGGTATTAAACTCTGGTTATTGACCTGATTGGTCAATTAAGTCGCGATGTTATTGATCGCCTGTCAGTTAAACCGTGATGTTATAGGCCATTTGCACAAAGAAGTCATGTGACATCGTTTTTATGAAAATGAAAGTTATATGATTTTGCCTTCGAAGAACGATTAGAGGGTCGTATTTTAAACAAAATAATAGCGATTTGGTTTATCAGACCCGCACCATTTTCTTAAAATGAGTAAGTTCGTAGCTGGTCACGAGGCCAAGTGTGATTTTTTTAAATTATGAATTACCTCTTTCTGAACACAAATTTTGCACTTCAAAATGTTGAAAAGATGATGTAGTGACGTTTACAGCACATCTGAGCGTGACTATCAAAAGTTTAACAAGATATAAGCAAAAAGTAGTTTTGGCCGCCATGTTGGAGGGCAAGAGTATGCGGCCAATACAAATCATACTACTTTGTTGAAAACTCAAAGTGCTATAAAGTATCTCCCTTAAATGCGGTTCCTCTCAAATTTCGGGTGTAAGATAATTTTTACGTGCTCTGTCGAAAGCATTGGTCACGTGACCTCTCAGTGCAAGTGGCCTATTGGCTATGAGGACTCGTAATGTCATTGGTGCGTTTCTCGATCCGTCTATTGTCACAGTTAAACATCGTTTATTGTTAATCAAGTTGTCAGTTGTCTACTCGTTCTCTCCTAATTAATTTTGCTCGATTTCGTCAATAAACTAGTCGTTATAATATAATAAATAAAATAGAGAGTTTAAGCTTCACTTATACGGCAAACTGCAAACTTCAGATTCAAGTAGAGAATTTCTCAAAATAGAAAATGAGCAGATAAAAACTGTTCAAAACAATTGTTATGAATAAATAATTGCGTGAAACTACTAATTTATGTGCCGAAATAATGAACAGTGATCGACAAGTCAAGCGGAAATTTGGTCATATGGTAAAAATTTGTTGACGTAAACGTGAAGCTTATTAGTAACCTCTCTAATATCTACTCTAATGCCGTCAACCGTCAAAGCTATCACCCCATTGACACCCTTGCATGAGGCTGGACTAGGTCTTCTTAGTCAGTTTAGGCGGAACTTAACATTCGTAACTCACCTACGACCAAAGCAAAGCACATTCCAAACATGAAGGGAAGTAATTTGCACGAGTTCTCAGAAGGTTGAATAATGTAACAAAGTGGAGTGAGATAGAACAATGCAATTCCCAGCAGAAGAACATGGCTAAGCTGTCGACTCGCAGCTTTCACAACTGCAGTGCCCCGAGATTTTACAAAAAGGAGACATGTACCGACCACCAGAGTAAATCCAGTTAAGGACAGGGTTACTATGGCAACGGCCCAAGCCTCGCCCCAATGCAGGTACCTTGCTTCTATGGGCCTGCAGTCCGAGTGTTCAGCTGTGGGCCAAGTTCCTTCAGGGCATTCCACACAGTTGGTCATGTTTGACGTGTTGGTGAAGGACTTCCCATCGCACTTTGCGCAATTCCAGCAGCATTCTGGGAACTGTGATTTAGGAATCCTATACTCTCCTAAAAAAGAGTAAGGCATATGTGACATACGTATTTTATGATTCAAAAGGTACGATACGAGCAATGTCCTTGCTTGATTCTGGTGAAAAAATGCCTGCAATTTACCAAATAAAAGCAATTATCATTCGAGGCAAATTTTTCTTTCTATTCATTGGCCGAGAGCCCACCACGTGACCTGCAAATAACTGCCTACAAATAATGGTCTGCTTATGCGCAATGCCGTCCAACTGTGTTTGGCTGCAAATAATATTCTGCACATGCGTAAAGGAAACCGTGCTTTTCTCCTTCTTGCGATCGCTCTTGCGTGAAAATGGCAGATCGCTTCGCTTCCCGAGGATATTCATTAATAAAACAAACTCGGTGATCGAATGATAAAACAATTATTGAACTCGATTATCGCAAAATATCGTGATTTGTCAGTGTCTAGCAGATCAATTATTTGCCTCAGCCGAACTGCTCGCCACAGACAAATCACGAACAAACATGAATAAATTTCTAACTCTCGGTTAGAACGAATCTGACGTCATTTTCATCGTCACCACAAGCATTACCTTTCTTGCAGTCTTTGCTGCAAAGCGAGGCTGGAATGTCAAAAGAATCGTTTTCCGAAGCTTTAACTAATTTAAAATTCAGAAAAGGCGTTCCATTCCTCCATGTACCAACTTTTACGTACTTAGAACTCCTATTGCGGAGGTAATAAATGTCGTATTGACCCCTTGTACTGCCCTCTTTATCAAAGAAGATACGTGGTTGAGAAAATCCAGAAAAATTGACTTTCCGTATGTACTCTGAGAGGTTTTTGGAATCTCCGTTGTCCCATTTCTTTTGGCATGCAGTTTTGCTGCAGTTGAGCATGGCATGCAGCGCGTGCGCTACGGAAAATACTGCGTCCATGACGTAAGGCACATAGCCATCGTGGTGAACGTCCGTGCCACATTGTTTAACTGTTTCATTTTCACAAATTAAGCTTTTATTAAAATCAGCAGTCCACGGGTTTTCACTATTGTTCCTTCGGATGCGATTTATGAAAAATGAATCAAACCTCGACATGTTGATGATAGGCGGTCTTAGACCTATGATCGAGTGGAAAACGTCCTCAGCACCATGAATAACTTCCAACGAGCCAACCCAACTGTCTGAAGCAATGAACATGTAATCCCTCAGGGCTGCCTTCTTTGCTTCTTTGAAAAAATACACCGCATCCGGGAATTCAGCATAAAGTATTATCACCCGCGCTTGTGAAAACTGCTTTATCTTATTCAAAACGTTGCTCATTTCCTCTTTGGTTCCCTTCCGAGAGAACAACTGATCTACTACGATGCATACACGGTGTACTTCCTGGCTATTTATTGACTGTTTTAACGCAGCGATCCCAGATCTGCCATATTCATTATCCGATGCGAGCGCGATTACAAAGTGCCACTTTAATCTGTGAAGCAAACCAGTTACCGCCTGAGCTTGGAGGTTGTCGGAAGGAACCGTGCGGTAAAAGTAGTGGAACCGAGTTCTGTCGCTAAGAAGGCGGCTTGTCGACGCAAAACTGATCACAGGTACGTGAAACAGGCCTGTCAAGCTCGCTGTTGCCATGGTAACACCGCTGAAAGCCGCTCCAATGATCGCTGCCGTAAGTGTTTTATTGAAACAGCATTCTGAAAGAAAAGTGGGGTTTGCAGTTACAGACAAAAAATTTCTATTGATCATTCCCTTAAAAGGATTGATCCTGTGCTGTATTATATTTCTGTACAATCTGCCCATGCCATAAGAACATTTTATTAAGATACAGAGTAAATTTGACAGGGCAAATAAGACCCGTATTAGAATATCAATACCAGGCACAAAAGTGGCTGACTTGTAGAAAAATTTTATTACATAATCATTATTTCTTAAATATGATATATTATTTTATCTTTAACTAACAACAAGCCACGCGGCCACAATTGTTACTCGGCGATCGCAACAACAAAGGCGACGTAATTTGTTGCTTCAATTTTGGCCAAAGGAAGACATTTCGAATGTAAATATTTTCAATTTGGTAAGGCGTTATTTCTAAAAATAGTTTGAGCTTACTGAACTGGCGATAACTCTTAGTATCGATCATCATATTTGTTTTTTCTGCTAATGTACAATATTTCAATATTTAAAGACCCAACCCATCAGAATTGCCTCTAAATTGACAGTTCTCTACCACAAACATTATGATAGTTGCAAAATACAACATCACAACATTTCTGATCATTTCGTGCTTACATGTGCATTTCTCAAACGCTTTCTTTTTACTCTTTTTAATCTACTTTTCTTAAATTTCTGCAAGATATTAGATGCAGATGTCTGAGTTAGATTGGTGCTTGTAATTACAGCCTTTTGTTCGTCCTGTCGTAAAATGATTGACATCTAAGCCAACGAGACCTAAGAAACCCATCTTATCTCATTAGAAAACTGAGAATGCCCTGAACACGTATTTAAGTTCATGAATACTTCAGTTTTTGCCTGGCGGTTTACATTTAATTTCAATGTGAGCTCGGAATCGCCTATAATTTTATGTAAAGCGAAAGTTGTTTTAATTAAACGCCTTAATCGAAACATGTTTTTGCAATGCCAATTTAGCTTTAAAGATGAAATGTATAACATATTAAAGTTGAAAATACTCGATGTGACCACTTTTGTTCTTCATATCCAAAAAGTTAATTCTACAAATGGCTTATCGAGAATAAATGAAGAGCTTTCCTGAAAACTTGTTCTCTTCTTGTTTATACAGCTTGGTGTAAAAGCAAAGTTCAAGAAAGCGTTATAAATTTGCATAAGAAAGAATAAATTTCTAAATCCGCCCACGAGCTAGAAAATTTTCTAGATCATAGGAAATGGAACTAAAGTTTTTCTAGCTACCAAAACACATTTGCTGCCGGGGGTCAGTTGATATAAAATTTTGAAGCGAGAATTACACTGGCAGGGCATTTTGTTTTTAGCTGACATTGTTGACAGAAAAACCATGCAATTTTCGTTTTCAGTTTACAAACGAGGGTCGCCTTGTCTTCGTCAGAGCTACAATTGGAGTTTTGCCCAAAAAACCTACGCAAAAGAAGATGTCTAGAAATTTGAACCTTTGCGATTTGTGCGGAAGTAGGCTTTTATGCAATATACGCGGAAAAACTACGAGCGGGCATTATGAGAGAGATCGATCTAGATAGTTGACATTTTGCTGGCGGACTTTCATTTAACGGGTCAGTCTTAAAATTTGGTATATGTATCGAGGCCACCGACATGATGAAATCTAAAAAATATATAAATCATGATCAGCTCAACGAAGAAAAATTTGTGTTTTTATTAGTTAAACCTAATGGCGGCTTTCTGGCTTTATTTTTTTAGTTGCATGTATAGCGATTGTATCATTCGTTACATGATGATCAATGACTGAATTCAGTTATCACAAACCGTAGGAACAGGCAAAAATATGACTTCCGCCGGTGTATTGAAGATGACTATCCACCTTATATAATAGCTCAATATCTCCTAAATACTGCCAAAACTACTATCAGAATTAGAATAAGTTCAGTAAATGATATCTTTCACTAAATTGAAAGCCTTAATAATCGGGTACTCAATCATTTTCAACTTTTTATTGATCAGGGAAGACCTTCTGTCGAATGAACGTAAAAGCTGGTTTTCTCTGATACTTTTCCAGCCAACGAAATTGAGCAGTATAACAGGAAAAACTGTTAACTAAAAGCTAACGACTTTATTTTCGTGTCTTTTTCGTTCGCCTAATATATTTCATGTGGCATTCTCCGCTTTTTTATGTATATTCGCGTTATGAAAAATCTTTTCCCGTATGTTCAGGGTTCATCATAGTCTTATCAAGGCAGGAAATTTAAAAAATTCGGCAAAAGCATTTTTAGGATCAGTGAACTTTGAATATGATAAGAATATGATAAAAGACCTGAACAACAGTTGTCATAACGTGAATACAGAACAAATAAACACAATATTCCACAAGAGTGTTACACCGGGTTTCTACACGTTTAATGAAAAGTAGTTAATTCAAAAACGTGGCAAAGAAAGAATAATTCGAGCGCCTTTCCTCAGTTGACCGTTTAAACCGAAGAGTACCATTAGTTTGTGCCAGGAAAGATAATCAAAACATCATTTCAAAGATAAATTTTAAAATTTGAGCAGCTTGGTAGACTAAGGACGGAAAAAATAAACTTTACTCAAGCGACTTTTAATATCAATACATCCCTACCTGACACAGAAGTATTTTTACTCTTCGATGACCTGGAATTCGCCAATTGAGAGCTTGAATCGTTTAACTTTTGCGAAACACTGCTGTGGTTATTTTGCCCCACGGTGACTTCTTCCCGGCTTTCAGCGCATCCTGCGAACTCATTTTCAGCAAATGCGTTTCTGATAAAGTCAAAACTTAAACTTTCCATAATGGCATAGTCAATACTGCCACATGTGTCTTTAATGTCAACGCCCAGCCTTAAGTTAGGAAGCAGGTTTGAATTGTTGTTGATAAGTTCTACTGCGTACAGCATGGCTTCCACTCCTTTGAACCCACGAACATGGAAGACTCCTCGGCATGATGTGTTCCCTGGATGAGGGGCTAAGTTGGGCGAGAAATGCACCGGAATTAGAGCTCCAAGTACGATATCGCCTGAAACAAAAAATCTAGTTCTTCTCTCCTTAGCGATCGCCGCAGACAGCTGAAAGGGAAACATCAAATCTATTGCAGTCTCAAGAAGAAGACAGAGAATTAATAGCCTCATTGCTTAAGCGAGGACGGTATCGCGTCAAATTAACCGGTAACACTGCCTAGAACTAAATGACATTAGAAGCTTTTTAAAAATTGGTTTTCTTGTTCGATCGCTCGACATATTTTTCTGCATAACGACGACTGAGAATAGGGCTTGAGCAAAAATTGTGGATTTATCTAGTAATCAGTGGGAGTGTCTCCTGACACTTTCAGCTTATATTTGTCTAAGACATGTCGAGGAAAACGATAAAAGTAATAATATTAACGTCGTCGTCGCGATTTAATTTAATCACGACACCTGGCGCGGGAAAGTTATAATGCGCTTGCTTAAAGCCAGGAGCAGCTTGTTTGTCATGAAAATTGCCTGATCGAGGATCAGGTTTTTGGAGAGATTTTTCTCGGATTTTCCAACGATCAGTCTGCGAGATTAACGCTTGTGGAAATCAACTTCCAATTAAAAACGGGTGCTCAAGATTACAGTTTCTACTATTATTTAAAATCCTGAATTTTAGTGTAGTGGGCTACAGAGTAGACTGTTGATCAGCACACGTGTTGAGTTAATTAAAACAACAACAACAACTAAAATCAACAACCAACCCCGGCTACTTCTTGTAAACACAGCCTGATCAGATCACATCGTCGCCAGGCTTTTTCCCAGTTTTCAGAGTTCTCCCATTTTCTAACTGAAAAGCCCTGGTGACGAGAAGGCCTCCTGGAGGGAAGGAAGTCCTGGGAACGAGGTTGTGGAGGAAGCGATGATGACATCATCGTAACGTCATGAAGAGAAGAAACTAACGCGATGTCAGTTTTCGAAAATGGCGCTTTTTTTTGCGCTTAGTAAAAAGACGTCCGAAAGTCAGGTGCCGGGAGTACACAGAGTGAAAATCATCTGATACGATTGTTATTTGCACAATAATTTTTTCTTCGTTTTTTTCCCCCTGATTTTTTTTTTTGTTCTCGCTTTCAATCCTCTCATCAGTTCTCACTGTTGAACACGTGGAATCGTGTGACAGACACATGACTTACCCATAACTCCTCGAGGCGTAAGTGTACCGACTTTGTAGCCTGGCAAAAGGAATAAGATTGGAGTGCTGGACATCTTGTTGTACACAACTGTTGTATTTTTGGGAAAATTTGAAGAGCGATGGACAAATTTCAAGCTCTTTTAAAAGCATTAGTGCTGTATTTGAGCCTTCTCTCGCGTTCGGTCTTTTCCGAGACTAATACCAAGGGAGAATTATGTCCTCAACATCAAGGAACAGATCCCAACAATGTGAATGCAAGAGTTGCGAAGTTCGCTGGCAAAGAGTAAGTAAAGTTCTTGTGTTCATTAGCCGTAGAAAGTGAAAACGAAGAAATTTGATGGCGCACAGTATAGTGCTTTGTAATAGAAGTTGAGCGAGACAAAATTTTGATTAAAAATCATAGCACAGGTGTTTGGCCGTGCGGAAATGATCATCAAAGCCGCCAGACGCTGCTTTACGTTAAGCTTAAGTTTATATGAAACAGTGAATCACTAGTTAATTATGACGGGTAGTATTGTACTTTTGGTTTGCTACATTTTGAGGGAATTTAAATTATGTCTCATTTATCAGTTGAATAACCAGATGTTAAGCTGGATCTGTGCTCAGTCTAAGACTGGTGATTATGAAATTCATGTGGTTAATTTGCTGTGTCACGCAACTGTAATTTAAAGTACTTTACTGTGCATCCTCTCAACTTCTTTTTGTTTTTTTACTCTTTTTTACTGGTACACAGTGCAAGCTCGTGCTTTATGTTCACACACTTTCTATTCCAAAAACTACCCAGTCAAACCTAGTTTGAAAGAAGTCTAAAAACATTTTAAGGTCATAAAAGAAAGAAAAAAAACATTGAATAAGAAATTTGGCAAAAGGCCATTTCTTAGTTCCAAATACTTTCACTTTCACAAAAAGGCTGAGTACAAAACCTTTCTTGTGGAAATGAGTTTTATTGGCATAGCAAATCATTTTCACAGCAGGGGAGCTTGGCACTTAGCTTCTCTCTGAAACAGAGACTTAAGGCAACTCTATATGGCCTATCCTTTAAAAAGGATGTACTCTCCAGATTTTTTCCGAACTTGGCCCAATAATTATTAATAGTCATGTATAGGCCATTTACAAGCTATGATAAAAGATGGGGTCACCCCACTTGTTTTAGCCTGTGAACAAGCTCTCTAGGGTGCTCTGGCATTGGGACTGCTAAAGGAAAGAGAGCTTGCAACTATGTCTCTGGAATTTGAATTCTACCTCCAATTCCCCTGTGGCTTCCCATTGACCTGGCTGTCAGATTTTCCCCAATCAGCACGAATGTAAACAAACATTGTAAACATATGCCAAGGGTAACGATGTCATTACTAATGTCACCTCTGCCAATGAGCATTTTGCATCGACTTTTTCGATGCAGATATTCAGATTCCAGTGACGTAGTTGCAAGCTCTCCTTCCTTTTCCCGCCCCACCACCAACCTCGTTCCCAGGGTTCTGTCCTACCCATCCCTGCAGAGTGAGAGAGAGAGAGAGAGAGAGAGAGAGAGAGAGAGAGAGAGAGAGACCCTACATGATGTACATGTAACAAAGCCGCCTCATGTCGAGTCAGTGTCTTGGCTCATCATTATAGTAATAAGGATCCACTGTATAATACAATACAATACAATAGTTTATTGACACTCCCCCGGTGGGCAAGGTTTTAGCCAGAAGGGTGTCCAGTCGTCCTATGGACGCCCATTTTTGGAAGAAACACAAGGAAAATTCACCTAATCTCTTATACGTTTTGGAAAAACATGCCTTCTGGACGGCCAGTTTTCAATGTCTGGCTAAAAGCCTGCTGGTGGGGCTTTTCAGTGACAATGCAACTAAAAAAAAAAAAAAAACTAATTAAGATAAGAGAAGTAGTTAACAATTCGATTAAAAGGAAAGAATGCGGTGAACAAAGCAATATAAACATACCTATTTAAGAATTAATCGTATAATAAATATTCTCACTACGTACTATACAATATGCATATTTTAAGTTAAAATAAAATAAGATACTAATAAGATACTAAAATACTATCATAACGTGCTATTTAAAAAGTCAGTAATCAACTTATTTTTCAGACAAAATTTAAAAGTAGAAATCGATTTTGCAGTTTTAAGAGTACTGTCTAGATTGTTCCAAATATGCACCATGCGGTAGTGGAATGTTCTCTGTCCGGTACTCGACTTATACAAGGGGATGTTTAATAATTGGCAACTTCGAGCCACGCGCCCGGTGACCGCAATTCTTGTTGTAAATTGATCGCTGAGGTAATGTGGAGCTTGACCAGTCATGCATTTAAATGCCATGAGAGCGTCGCGGAAGAACAGCTTTTGTTTAATTGGAAACCAACGTAGATCTCTTAGTGCAGGGGTTATATGATCAAATTTCCTGGTACCTGTAATAATGCGCGCGGCAAAGTTCTGCACTGACTGTAGTCTACAGATATTTTTGTTCGAGGTGTTCGACCACACTGTGGAACAGTACAGTAATCTGCTAAAGACTAGGGCATTTATTACTGTCACCAGTTGGTTACGGTCAAGAACATGTTTAACCCGACTGATTTGTGCGAGGCTTGACATACAAGATGACGTAGTTTTTAGAACATGGTCATCAAAATTTAATGTTAGTTGCGGATCTAAAACAACCCCAAGATCTTTGGCCGAAGATGTAAGAGCGAGATCTTTTCCTAGAAGAGATATTTTGAAGTCGGGGAGTTTGGCAAGTAGTTGTCGGCTTCCAAAGACTACGAGTTTTGTTTTGTCAGGATTTAAAAGTAGAAAATTGTTAAAACACCAATTACGTATTAAAAGAAGGTCGCTATTTAGATCGTTCATAGCAGTCGGACAATCACGCATCTTAAAAGAAATCTAAAGTTTAGTGTCATCTACGTAACATTGCGTTAAACAGTTTCTAGGAACAGAAGGTAAGTCGTTAATGTAAATACTAAAAAGAAGCGGCCCAAGAATGTTTCCTTGAGGGACACCACTATTTAAACGCAAAGAATTCGAGAGGGTCGAGTTAATACGCATGACTTGGTATCTGTAGGTCAGGTAGCTAGTAAACCACGCGAGAGCGTATTTAGAAATACCGAGATGTTGTAGTTTTAAAAGGAGAATATCATGATTTATACTGTCAAATGCCTTACTCATGTCCAACAAAACCATGGCAGAGAGTTCCTGCTTATCCATGCCAGTCAAAATGGCATCTGTGGAGCGGATAAGTGCCATTTCTGTGGAATAAAATTTCTTATTTCCACTTTGTTTAGCAGAAAGACGGTTGTTTGTTGTTAAATATGCCGTCAGCTGGTTCAACGCAATTCTTTCACACACCTTTGACAATACTGGTAATAACGAGATCAGTCTGTTATTACAAGGTTGTTCTTGATCTCCCTCCTTTGGAATAGGCGTTACTTCTGCTTGTTTCCATCCTCCAGGGAAAACGCCATTTGTAAGAGAGGCATTGATGACGTGAGTAATCGGCGACAAAATAACTGACAGTCCATCCTTGATTACATGTGCAGAAATTTTGTCAAAGCCCGGTGCTTTGTTTGATGATAACAATGCAATGATCTGTTCAGCTTGCTTACAATTAACAGAATGGAATGAAAATTGTTCAGACAATGGATAGTGCGTAGGGACAAAGTTTGTTTTCGTAAGATCGTAATTACATTCAGAGGCAAGTGCTTTGATTTTGTCAACAGTGGTTCGGCCAACTGAGGTAAAAAATTCATTAAAGGAGTTTGCAACAGATTCCTCATCCTGATTATATACCAAATGACTTGACAATTTCCTAGGAAGGATGGATCTTATGGTTTTCCACAAGTTACCCGAAGAATTATTTTGGTTATTTGCGATCTGATCCCGAACAAACTCTCTTCGGCTATTCTGATTCACGTATCTACTTCTGATTAAATTTTAGCTGATTCAACATACCTTTCCATCCTTTGCAGTATATATTATACAGACGACGATGAATACCAATATAAAATAGAAGTCTGTCACAATAGCCAGGAAAGTATAGCTGTACAACAGTTGGGGAAAAAATGGCAAGGTACTAAACATTGGTTGACCATAGGAACATATGATGGAGCTCATGTTACTGGTGGGAGTAAGTACTATTTTTATTCCATGTTGATGATGTGACCATTTAAACTAAAAAATATAATACATTGTACATTACATTTCGCCCTCGCGAAACCCTGTGTGGCACTCAAGTTAAGCCCTGCCAGGTGGGGTAAGAAATTGAATAGGGTTGTGAGGAGAGGTTTTTCAAGCTTTCCCCACGTAGCCACCTCTTGTAATATTGTTTGCCATGAATTTAATCTGTTAACGCGCGATATGCATTTATGGCTCTGCAATTGTAAGAAGAGCTTAGGGGCTCCTTGCTTTGGATTTTAGTGGAGGAGATTAGGATTACATTCAGGGTAGTTTCTGTACATTTTTGTACAGTTTACAATCCCGTATTTTTTTCTGGCTGATTATAGATGGCATTCGCTGCCATCTTCGTTTCTTATGGTGAGTGAAATCTGGGGGGAGTACAAAGTGCCTCTAGGAACAGGTACTACTACAAAGATAGTGGCACAGGCAGACCATCTGAACTGTTTGAGGCATTGTGATGTCCCGCGGGATATGTGATCTCATACATTTACTGTATTTTGTGACATTATTTTGCTCCCAGTGATTGGTAGAAATGCTTCATAAAACACAGAAGCTTGCACCCTTTTATCCCAAATGTTAATATAATGAAAGAAAGATGAATAAAGATAACTTATCCTATGTTTTTACTGTCATCTTCTGTGTTATTTGGCATTTCAAGTTGTTTAAAGCTGACCACCCCTGACTGAAATCTTACAAGGGGTGGTTGTTTGGGGAAAGCTTGAAACTCTCCTCCTCAGAACCCAATTTAATATAATTATTTTAAAGAGGCGAGCCCTTTGCTCTGTACTGTCATTTGCGTGGAACTGTATCCAATATTGTTTTGTCATACTCAGTGGTGATCCCAGTTTCTTTTTTTTTATTTCTTTCTCTTTTGTTTTTTTTTATTCATTTATTATTTTATTTATTCATCATTTTTTCATAAAAAAAAATGCTTCATTTTATTTTTTGTCATGTTTTTTCATGTTCTGGGATGTTCTGAAATGTTCCAGAATACAGTAAGCTCACATATAAGAAGCTTGTGATTTAAGAACCTACAGGTTGAAATTTCACATTTTAAAATATAAGAACCTTTTCAGCCTGGAAAAGAAAAATAGTTTCTTACACAAAAAAGTCAATCCAATTTTGATGTTCAAAATTTTGGATTTTAATTGTGTGAGAAACTTCTGACAAAATGTTATTGTGTATATGTTTTCTTTGATTTAGGTTTGTTTGAATTTTCACTAGCAATTTCTTTTCTGTAAACCATTATGTATCAGTAGTGAAATATTTTTACCAATGGTTACACTATGACAACCTCTGAAAAATAAGAATCTAAATTGGGAAAAACTACCCTATACATGTAATATAAGAACCTGTTCAACCTGACCTGGAAAATTCTAGGTTTTGTATTTCATGTTCCGAGTTTTATCAACAGCCCTGTTAGCAGCCAAATGGGGTTTCACTGACTGGCATATCACTATAAAAGGTTCTCACTTACATGTCAGGGCTTCTGATATTTCGCGGAAAAAAAAGCAAAATTTCGTGGGATTTTCAGGGGCAAATTCGCGGAAAAATCGGCCGATTTCGTGGGATTTTCGCGGGCACAAAGTCAAAATTCGCCGGAAAATCATTCAATTTCGCGGGATTTTAGAGGAAAAAAGTCAAATTTCGAAGGATTTTCAGGGGCAAATTCTTAGAAAAATTGGCCGATTTCACGGGAAATTTCGGAGGAAAACTTCGCCAAGAAACAATCAGTAAAAAACAGCCGATTTCGCTGGATTTCTTTTTGGCAAATTTCGCTAAAATCAATCAATTTTGCGTCGAAATGACCAGCGTTGTTTAACGTTGTTTTTTTAACAGGGATAATCATTTGCTCTTTCAACAACAGTTCACTCGAGAAATGAGCGAATGCTAAAGCTAATGGTTAGTGCCCAGTTTTTCGCAACATTAATCTAAGAACGCCTGGTAGTTTTGGGATGTTGTTTACTCGTTACAGTGAGGAAGTTTCAAGATAAATTTGGACGTTTGGGGTGAATAAAACAGGTCTAATGGCCAAGATAAGTATTAAATATGTTTTGCCGACAAGTATTTGGAAATATTTCTGGCGGATTTTGCGGTATTTCGCGTTTTTGGGGGAATTTCGCGGGATTTCGCGGAAATACCTGAATTTCGCGGGTCCGCGACCGCGCGAAATATCAGAAGCCCTGACATGTGTATGCCAGGAATTCTGCGAGGTTCACCCATGTTACACCCATGTAGATGAAAATAATAGCCAGGATGATCAGCTACTGATGATTTCTTGATTATATTTCAATTTCTCATTACCACAGCTGATTGGATAATGATAAAATACTTCCATGGTGAGCCATACCACAGTCATTGTCAAAATGTAGAAAGAATTGCGATTGTGCTGGTGACTTGCGATCCAGGTGTGCAAACGGTGAGGCAACTTCCTTCATGTATTATTAGTGAATTTACTCAAAAGGAGGGCAGAGGAAAGAAGATGTCAAACCTTGTGTGACAAAAATTGAATTAGTATTGTTTGAATAAATTTTCTGCCAATGTTCACCTTCCTTTAAACAGATGTTTATGAAAAAGAGTAGACCACAGCATTGCTATTAAACAAAGGTGTTATGTTTGTCACTCACAAATGTTTTGCCGTCCTCATCTTTGAGCTGTCCTGTTGCATAAGCTCACTATTATAGCAATAAAGAAGGCTACACATTGTTGTTAGGCTGTAGCCTATAAACAGCATACCTAATATATTCATACATTTTTGACAAAGAGCGAGGGCAAGATGTCGGCAAAGTTTCTTCCTCTTAGGGCATAAGAAAATGGTGTGGGTTTGAAAAACCAAATCACTATTATTTTTGTTTAAGATATGACCCAGTAATCGTTTTTCGAAAGTCAAATCATAGAAATTTTTTTTAGTCATAAAAATAGCCTCTGATGACTTCTTAGTGCAAATGGCCTACATAATGATAATTTATTATTGATCTGATCTGATGATACATATTTTATGCATTTTGTTAAATAGTTAAAAACATTCACTTTACAGGGAACTGTTAAAATTATTGAGGAGTACAGGAACAGCACTACAGATAGTAAAGGCAAAAAAGTCCCACTGGAATGTTATTACCTGTTTGAGCTTAATCATGATGCAGCTTGCTCAGTTAAGGACAAGGGTTTGAGTCCAGGCTCCATTATGTTGATCATGTGAGTTTTGTTCACTTTTGAAAAATTATATTTCACTAGGCAATTTGTATGGTGGTGCCATTTCAACACTAAATACCAACAAAATCAATTTCGTTTTTCTTTAAATGTTTAAATTTAGTAATCCCAGCAAGGGTTAAAATGGGAAAAGCCCTACAGTTGAACCTTCGCTAACGGCCACCTTTCTGCAGCGGCCACGTCTTTTTTTCATCCTGGCGGACAAAAAATCGAATGATACATTGTCTCTTGTTTAAAACCTATCTACAACAGCCACATCTTTACAACGGCGACTTCCTTCGGTCCCAAAGTTAGGTGGCCATTGTAGAGAGGTTCAAATGTACAGGTAGTTTGCACAAATAAGCAAGGCTGCCATGGATTGGGGTATAGAAAAATGACGTCACCATGCAATTTTTAGTGACCTACCGTATGTGTATGTTATTGTATTTATTCCTTCTTTGTGTGTTACTTGTGATTATTATTATAATTATTATTATTATTATTATTATTATTATTATTATTATTATTATTATTATTATTATTATTATTATTATTATTATTATTATTATTGTTTTATTGTCATTGACTTCATACTTACAGTGTAAGATTCCAAAGAATTGATTGATATATAAAAAAGATACTGGTGTCAATAAATTTTATTGTGATTAGTTGATGAATGAGTCATGTACTGAGGCCTTCCTGATTTAGCATGTGTTACATGGTGTTTGAAGAAATTAACCCTGGGAATTGAGCTAATCAATTTTTTTTTATATGTACATGTAATAACGTTCATAAAATTAATATAATAATAATAATAATAATGATAATAATAATTTCATAAACCACTGATAAACCTGTGTGTCCTCTTTTTCTTTAGACTTATTGTTGTGGGGACAGTTTATTTATTGCTTGGCTTCTTGTATCAGAGATACATAGCTGGTGCGAAAGGTTTGGAGCAAATTCCTAATTATGATTTCTGGAGAGACTTTGGAAGTTTGCAGGCTGTAAGTTTTTTTAAAGTGTTTATTAATTTATTACAACTGTGCTAAGAGAGAGCAGCAATAAATTTACTTGGAATCTGTCAACAGGTAGTTGAAATGTCAATCACTTTCTTTTTTTTTTTTCCAATACAACTTTATTGAACATACACATGTAAAGTTAACATTCACAAAAGACAATCTGCAACAAAACAAAAACTACAACTTGAAGCTGACAAGAAAGAAACCTAACACTAGAAAAACATTAGTGGTAACTAAAATTAAATGGGAGCACAATCAGTTAAGTAAACAGAATTTCATACCGTATTTAAAAGAGACGAAAAAACCGACCATTTTGTTCTGAAATCCTTTTCGCAACCAGTCGTACAAGAAATATATTTTTCTAGACTAATTTTATCACGAGCTAGGGAAACAAATTCATTAAAGATGTAAAATTTACCGTTAAGAACGTTTACATAAAGAAAATATTTTCCTGTAATGACTAAGTGATTGAGGGCTAAACAGAATTTAGAATCGTTAATTGTCAATCACTTTCACCTATGGATCTTTTTATAGGACAATGCTCACTTAGATGTTCATGACGTAACTCTTGGCCTCTAACCACCGAGAAAATACAATGCATGTATTATCTTTTTATTTCAATCAAAATAATTGTCTTTTTTGTAGGATGGGTGTAACTTTATGTGCCGATGTTCAGAGGCACGTCCAACAAGATACAAAGTGAGTAAACAAAAAATTCAGCTACGTGTATGTGTATCAGTAAACAAACTTTATGTGTTGGAATAGAAAAAGACTTTGTAGTTGTAATAAATTGTGCATCTTAAAACTTCCCTGCCTTTTTGCAGAATAGCCTGTTCACAGGCTATTTTCAGAAACATTACTAAGCCCCGGGGCTTGTATTTTTCAAAGGCCCTTTTTGAGGAGCTTATTTTTGGAGGGGCTTATATTCGGAGGGGTTTATCTACTGTATGAAGGGAAATTTGCGTTTCAAAATAGATTGGGCTAGCCTTATGGTTGGCAGTAAATTTATTGTTTTTGCTTTGTTTTAGTTTGTATTTGAGGGCAATTTTCCAAGTACAAGCCCCTGGGGGGCTTATATTTGGAAGGGCGATTTAATGGAGAGTTTTTTGTGTTACTGGTTTGGGGGGCTTATATTAATTTTGGAGGGGCTTATACATGGAGGGGCTTATTTTTTTTTAAGAATTTTATCTTCTTGAATCTTTTACCTGAATTCCCATACAAATGCTCTATTTTCACGCCATTTTTAAGGATTACACAAAAGGAAACCACATGTAATAATTTATCTAACTCTCATACTGAGCTTGGGTCGTCTGTGGTTTGCTTGGGCTGCCTGTTGATCAAGTAAAATCTGCTATCCATGTAGTTTTGACTCCAGGCCCAATAGCCGAGCACTTGCTACATACGGCAAGCTCAGTTATAACCACAAACGGATGCTGACACTCGAAAAAAACAGTTTGACAAGAGTAGATGTTTCACAGGGATCACACAGTCTTGAAAAGTCCTTGAACTTTAGGGGAAGTCCTTGAAAAGTCCTTGAATTCCATTTTTCCGTGAAAAGTCCTTTGAATTTTCTTCAACTTTGAATGTTATAGTGGCCTGGAAATAATTTTTTGATGTTGTCTTAGACAGAATATAAATCATAGCTTAGTGAATTTAAAGGTTATTTACATAAAGTGCTCTATTTTTTATGCAATAATTAACTATCAGTTTAAGACAAGTGAACTGAAAAATGTAGAGAGGTTGGTGCACCAAAGGAATGTGCATTTTTGTACAATCTGTGAAATTATATTCCTAGTAACTGCCTTGAAAATCTAATGTGGTCCTTGAAAAGACCTTGAAAAATGGTTGCAATGTTTTGTATGAACCCTGTTGCACACTCCACATGCATAAGGTGTAAACTACCTTTATTGCAAGTACATACAATTTGTTTGTACAAACTGCGTACTGTACCATTACTTCAGCCATAAGCACATGGTTCGTCCTTGCTCTTCCCAGCATTCCTTACGGTATAGACATACTCGCGTCATGCATCACTCCACTCACACGCGTGTCACCCACTCTACATAGACAAGATTGACTAGTCCCGAAGTTCGGGCCGCGGCGACCTCAAAGGTTTCACGTGATTCAGGCAAAGTCTCTTTCTCCCCTCCTTACTCAAGAAGACAAAAGGAAGCTCGCAGACTGTCGGTTCCTTTGATGCACCATGATCTGTTTGACCTTGGATCTTAAATCTTGATCTGGATCGTCCTGAGGAATTGATAGCCCTATGGTTTGTTTCGCATCACAGTGGCTGATAACTTATAAACGTGTCTCTCTTTCTTTCATGTTAGACAATGGATGATGCTTTAGCTGATGATGACAGAGATGATACCTTGCTGCCTATGTAGAATTTTTAACCTTGAAGACATTGTTGAACCTCAAGTCTTTTAAACTACCATCAAAGTCGAAAGGAAAGTTGTTCACCGATGAAGCTAATGTTTAGGTGATTAACTCTGGCATTGCAAGGCTTTAATAGGCATTATGAATTTAGTATCTTAGATAAGTAGTTATAAATCATACGCATGGAGGCCATTCGCAGTCATTTGCAGTCACTCTCGTACCCTCTAGAGTGTCTAAAGTAAAGTTTAGGGAAAATACTAAATTTCATTTTGGAAAACTTCACCGACCAACAAATTATACTTTGCAGAAATTCTGCTGTTGAGGTGTCATTTGAAAGGTCACCATACAATTTACTCCATGGACGCAAGGGTTAACCGTACGTTAGTGTGCATGTATGTTACACTTCTCCGTAACTACACGTAGTCTTCCACGCTGCCGTTTTTGGCTCGTCACGCAACAAGGGGAGGAGCGTTGCGTGACGAGATAAAAAACAGCTGCGTAGGAGACTGCTCTGTAGCTGGTTACTTGGAGTTCGCGGTGTAGATAGCTTATTTGTAGTTTCCGCCTTTCGGCATTTGTTTATACGTGTAAGTGATAGTCTGACAGACAGGTTCAACTGTGATTTCAAACCTAGGAAACGCATAAAACAGGTCCCTTGAAATACTATTATGTTTCGGCTGGCGGGGACAAGATACGAAACCCGTTCCCATGGTCGGCATAAGTTAGTTTTCTTCTCACCCCAGAGGAAGTAAGTATAGGGAGATGAGGACCGTGGATGCGAGTTTGATTAAGTACAGGGACTAATTCAATAAAACTTTTACAAGCCTTAACGTTAATTTTAAAAACAGCGTAAAAAAAAAATATTTAAAATCTTGGGCCCGATTTCAGCTACCCTGTTGAGTGTTTTTAACTCGAAGGCTAGCGGGCTGAACAAAACCCTTAGATAATCTTTCAAATGAAGCATAAAAAAGGTTGAACTTCCGAAAGCTATTTATGAACATAGCCAAGAAGCTAAATGCGAGACTGAAAGGGAGCGATTTGAATCCGTTGAGAGTCCATTCCTTTTTTATTTCATTCGCTGAAACAAGAGCTACACTTTGAGATTATAGCCTGCGTTGCTACCGGACTTGTCATTCTATATATGTCGGGGATTTTAGTGGCGCATCCAGACCTTCAGGTGGGAGGAGGTGGAGGGTTGGGGGGGCGGCGGTGGTCATCCAGATCCTGAGCTAAGGAGAGGGCCCGGTCTTAAAAAAAAGACTTTTTCGGCCCTTTGGGCCTCAGTTTGGTCTAAAAATAGAGGGTGGGGGGGAGGGGGGGCGTCCCTGGATCCGCCACTGCGTTTAGATGGTGTGCGACGCACGCTATATGAGATTACTTTTTGTGAAAGTTTTATTTCATCGAGGCCAGAATAACTTTTTACATTGTGTACGAATAATAAGAGAACAAAAGGTAATTAAAGAAAAAAAATTAATAATATAGCTAGTTTTCCATAAAACCAAACCATCAAATAAGAGCTGTGACTTCATAGTTAAAGGTTTTCAGTGCTGTTCATGATCATTTTTTATATCTTGTTTAAAAAGTTAGCAGCAGGTTTATTTATCTGACAATTTTAGAACCTGGCTAAATGGGAAACATGTTTTGCAGGAATATTATTCCTCCGACTGTGGCTGAACCTGGTGACTTGTGTATCGAACGAAAATTTGTGTCGGGAAAGTAAGAATGATTTTAACTTATTCAAAGTCAGCAACGCTTACGTCAGGAACATATCAAGAGATTTAGAATCGCGTTAACAGTAAACGCGTAAAGTCAGATTCTGATTTAGTAAAAATTACGAAACGAGCAGATACAACTGCCCAATCTCATTGTTACGGATGAACTTGGGATAATACTACCTTTTTTGTGTAGTGGTTAATGAACCACTTTAATTATCAATGGCCGTTTTTATACAAGAGACGGTAATTAAGTCGCCTAGACGTATTTAACGTCGACCGAGTGTAAAAACGGAACGCATAAAAGCAAACGATAACAGTGAAAACAAAAAAGACTGAGTTTTCTGGCAAAAAGAAAAAAAAATACACAGCACTGACTCTTCCCAGCCTTCTCTGAATGAGTTGGGCACAAATACGTCCCAATTTTTGGCGTCCCGATTTACAGAAGACGTTATTGTAGTCAGACGATTTAAGCGTCTGTCTTTACTAGAGACGTTAAAATCGTCTTAAGTCGACTTTAACTTCTCTAGCATAGGAACGGCCAATGACAATGCAAATACTGATCACCAATGATGGTAAAATTAAATATCAAAATAATACAATTTAATGTGGCCACAAAAGCTTTTGCCGGACTGAAAAATATCATCTTATACTTACGGTAGCCTAGACTGGTTTGTACTCGAAGTACCCCTGAGGATTATGTAAAAAAACAAACAAACAAAAACACCACTTGCGAGTAAAGGAAAGGTCATGCCAAGTTCACGCTCACAAGAAAAAAAACGTGAAAAAAACTGATTGGAGTAAAAAATGTTTTTGATCTCACCAGGTTAAAAGTTTTTCCACCTAATAGGGTAGTCTCGATTAAATTTGATGTACATGTATCGTTATAATGGAGTTTTATAAAGAGCAGCAGTTTCAGCTACAAAATGTGTGATTTTCTGTTCATAATTCCCTAGTAAATTTGGACTTTTCTGTCTTTCCTCTTGTTCATTTTGTTGTTTTTATAAATCTTTTTTGTTTTGTCTCGTTTTATTTTATTTTGGCCCTCTTTTAGGAAATGCCCCTCTTCTGGACAAATATTCTTGTGAAAATCATTCTTGAGCTGACTTTTCGGATAGAGACAATTACGATTTTCGGTAGTGGAGGCAACAGTCACTTTAATTAAACATGATTTTGAAAAGGGAACGCCCCATTGTTTTTTTTTGCTGTTGTTGTTTTCAACTTTTTTCGGCGAAAAGTAATTTAGCGGTCAGATCAAAGCCATCATCAGTGTAAGCTTGTCGTCACATAATATGTACTGTCGTGTTTTACAACATCCGCGCGCGCGCGCGCTTCATTGTTCATGGGAATTTAACCCATTTTGATTTACCCTTGGCATTTTTTGCTGGAAAACGCCTCTTAAAGGTAGTCAGCCGGGCCGTTTTCTTGTCACATATACGTGTAGACCAGCCTAGTCCATAGGCGTTCCCCCCTGACCCGTTGTCGGCGCTAAGTCTGGAAAACAGCCCGTCGATTCTCTCTTGTTGTACGTCGCTGCTCACTGTAGAGTCCAGGATTGACCGTGCCGAGAACGCCTTGGGACTTAACTAGGGACTAGGCTGCGTGTAGACTACAAACAACCAGAATTACCCTGCAAAGCGCTCTGTACGGGATGGCGCGGGAAAAGGTCGCGTCAAGGGGATTGTGCAGAAATTCTAGAAAAATTTTGGATAGTCTTGCATTTTGTTTCTTTAAGACTCTTCCCGGCTGCCGGGCATATAGCCCGGGGGGAGCACTCCCTTATATAAGCTTCTGAAGTATGTGCCGCCCCATCGGGTCGGGTTTTTGTGCCGTTTTGGTCTGAAAACAGGTATACACTTTGCCCATTTTGGTCTGGAATCGGGGACGGTTTTTGAGGGAACTACGGGATTGTATGAACGTCTTTATCGTTTCAATTCTAAACGAGTACGAAAGAAAGAAAAATATGCGAATTCGACATGGATTTGAAGAATTTTTTTGTTTGCGCTCTAATCTAAGTAATGATGACATAATTTCTGCCTAAAGGCCAGGTCTGAAAACGGGCGTGGAAAATTACATTCCGGGTCAGGATTTGGAGAACCGTGGGGCACACCCCCACCAAGATTTCCCAGGAGTACCCCCCCGGGGCATATAGACACAGTCAGGCCATTTTCTTGTCACATATACTACTAAAAAAACCGGAATTACCCTGCAAAGCGCTCTGTATGATTTACCTAACTTTTGTTTTTGGTGCTAAACATTCTTGGTATCAGTCTTCGAAGAACTTTTCAGTCCCTTCGCGCCTCTTTCGCTTCTCTTGCCCGCACGCGCTGGCGCGGGAAAAGATCGTGCTACTGATCACGTGTACATCTAATTGTTTCAACCGACTATTTTTGGCTTGGTTAAAACTCGTCAAAAACTTCTATTCAGCCTTTTTTGTTCCAACCCTTTGGATGTATTCCCGTTTCACTAGTACGAGCTGATCCGAAATGTTTGGTTACATTAAGATGCTCGTTCTTTGCCTGCTGATCGTCTCGTTCTTGCATTTCCCTTATGGAGAAGAAAACGAAGCCCGAGTTTCCTTTGAAATTAATCGTCCTAAAAGAAGTCCCTGTGTCATTGGTACTCGCTGGCGCACTAGAAGATGCCGTGTGTCGCAAAGAAAAGTAAGCATTGTGGAGAGCCCGTGAGTATTTTGAACTGACTCTAATCTTCCTTCTGTTCAACTGGTGTTTGGTTTGCAACTAGCTCTCGCCTTAACGGCCTTATAAACAGCGAGTAGTTGGCCAAAATGTGTTCAAGCAACCTTGCACCTTGAGCAACGTTGAACAAAGAAACACGTGCTTGGATAAAACTCTTGCGGCAAACCTAGTTGGTTGATGTGGACCATTGTACCCGCACAAGAGCAGTGGGTCTGCAGATGTACTTTAATATACGAGAGGACAGGTGGAGAGGAATCTCTCCCGAAGAGTATGACAAATATATATTATGGTACCTTCGGGGAATAGAGGGGAGGGAAATTAATCAGGGTCACCCAACGTCAATTTTCGGAAAATATCTTTTCGGAAGACGATCGGAACATTTGTTGTAAAATTTCTTGCTTGCCCGCCTCTTCTAGGAGTTTTCGAACATCTAAAAAATGGTATAATTGCCCATTTTTAACGGATTTTTACCCTACAAATGTGACCTAGAATTTGACCTAGAATATGCCTCTGATATCTACCGTTCAAATACTAAAATACGTTTAACAATGCCATGTTTAGGTGGTTTTGAACTATATTCTCGTCAGGGGCACCCAACGAGGATATAGTTCAAAACCACTTAACATAGCATTGTTGAACGTATTTTAGTATTCAAACGGTAGATATTGGCATATTTTTATCCCCTTAAAACTTTTCATCTGTTCGGATTTCCTAGCTGAAAGTCTAGCGATCCGAAAATTATAGGGATAAAAACTTACCTTCTCGAAAATTTCAGCCAGGAAAAGGCTCCCGAAAATTCTAGGTGGCCTTTTTTAGGGTCAAAATCCGTTAAAAATGTTGGGTTTCACTGTTAAGGAGGGAAAGATACAATGACTGACAAGAATGGAGACTGTACACCACCAAAACTTTGTTTGTCTGTTTGTTTTTAAGCTATATTACAATGCAATAATAACCACTCTACAAAAAAAATATTCCAAGTGTAATATCATTTCTTTCTTTTGCTTTCATCTTCATTTGTCCACTTCCCAGCATTCTTAATTCTGTTTGCTACAAAGCCATACATCTGTCAAAGAAGAATATTATTTGAATTAAATCAATGTGGTGTGTACAGACAGTCCTTTGGTAGTAACATCAAACAACTCTTCAGGCAATAATTTCCCTTCTTTCACATAGCAGCACAAGCAGGGTGCAAAGAAAATCATTTTTACAGCTTGCCATTTGGGCAAGCTGAAGCTAGCATTTACTAGCCCAGTAGTCATTCAACTAGCCCCAAAAACTTTTTGTTCTTCTGTTATTCAAATTCCTCATAAAACATCACTTGCCCGTTGGGCAAGTTAGAAACTGAATTCACTAGCCCGATAGCAAAATCCACTAGCCCCGGGCTATCGGACAGTACTTTCTTTGCACGCTGACAAGTTACAGAAAGTAGAACAGACTCCTACTTTTAAACTGCAAAAAAACATTGTGATCGAAAACAAATTGCTGCACATAAGTTCCTAGAATGGATCTCCAACAATGTTGCACAAAAACGTGATGAAATTATGTTATTGTTGCCCTTATCTTGCCCCATGTACAAGTTGTAAGGCCGGGTAGAAAAGTAATCCAAGACAATTCTGTATTCCACGCTGTAAATTCCAGAATCCTTTCCAATGGAACTTGGGTTCTCCATTCCAATCATTAGTGGGATTGCAAATTCCTTCAGGTGAATTCCAGATTCCAAAGCTCAGGATTCGGGATTCCACAAGCAAAAAATTCCCAGAACTCAGTCTGGATTACCTTACTCAAGGAACTTGCCATATTTTCTTGAATAAGTGCCCAGGCGCTTATTTCAAATTATAACTCAAAGGACCCTACTGTTTTAGAAAGTGATGGTAAGGAGATGAAGGGAGTACTTTTTCAAGGGAGGCGCTTATTTGATATTATGGCGCTTATTTGGGGGAGGTGCTTATTACAGCATGAGCGTGCATTCAATGTATCATAAATAACTGACTGATTTTCCTTTGAAACTCTTCTTCTTGTACTCACTTGTGTAACTTTCTCGACTGGATGACAGTATGATACCAGCCTTGCCGTTGTTTCATAGCATTTTGAACATGTGCCGTAAACTCCATCCCAGACATCTGCATAAAAGAAACAAGGAGTGTTGCCAGTCTACATTCACCAATTTACATTTCCATTTCCCAGAAGACACATATGTAGTTTGCCTTCCAAAATTCATAGTACATGCTATTATGCAGTAGGGTAAAATTTATGGTGTATTGGTACTTGGAGCACAGTCATTGATTCTCACCACATTATTTTTTACTCTTTTACTTACTACTTTCAGCTTAGGTCTAGTGCAACTGCCCACTGACAAAATCCCAATTGTAATTCATAAGACACATTGTTATATAGCTGGAAATTTTGTCCCAACAGCGTGTACTCTCATTCTTACTTTGAGGTCACATGACATTTAACAATGCCAAAACCTCTGAGCAGGCAACATTGTAAAATCTACGACATCAGAGGGTAACAATGCACTGTTACCCACTGCTTGCCTCCGGACCAGTCATCAGTATAGGTAATAGCATGATTAGTAGTGATATTTGGCATAAATACATGTACCACGAGTGATATTTCGAAATTATTATGCGTAATTTCACAAGCCATTAGGCAAGTGAAATTTGAGACAATTTGGAAATATCACCATTGGTATTTTTGCCAAATATCATGTTCAAATCATGCTATTATTTGTTTATACTACTACCCCAAAAGGTTTGTAATTTTCACATGTAGGTATTTCAAATTAAGCTGAAATACTGCTACTCCAAGCCAATCAAACTTCAGAAATTTCTTATGTAGTATTATAAAGTGTTTAATATTATTTCCCACCTGTCAGTTTGATCCCATTGCTCTTGTAGTGTTCAACATTTTTCTCCATATTTGTTTTTTTCATTAGCATGATATCCATCACTCTTCTCGTAAGGCTTGGCATCTGTTCCTTGGTTGGATCTGTCTCACCGTTAGCAGTCTTCTCTTCACTGAAATCAAAATTATTAATGATCTTAAGCAATCCATAAATTCTAATATGGGTATTGAACGGCACAACTGCTTTAATATAGTAATAACAAGTTATCACTTGTCAATCTGATCACTCTATGGTAATTTCGCCCCAGTTACTTAGCCCCCTAAGTAACCTTTAACATCGCTTAAAGAACAAGATATAATAACAGTATTCAAATGACTCGAAAATAGGGAGCTAATTAAGTGATGGGGGCATAATGACTGGTTAGCCTCTGATCTCATCCCTTGTGTCTTCTTGGCAACATAAAAGATATTCTTGGAGACCCCTGGGCAACTAATAATTTATTTTATTATGGCAAGAGGATAAACGAAAGATAAATCATTGTACAGTTAATAAAAGGAGTACAGGAAGCCCAGATCGAGCTGGAAGCTGGACTCTTAACGCTAAAAAAAAACATTTCCAGAAACAATTATTGAATTCTAAAAAAAGAAGACTTTAAATGCTTTTGGAACTGCTTGGTACGAATAGATGCTTGAGGGACTTTTCTGTTCTTTAAGTATAAACATTTTAGTTTGCCACCAATAATTTTCTCATTGCCCTAGGTCATCATGAAAGACTGAGAAGGGACATAAATGGTTTGAAGTTCTGTTCGAAGTTGAACTGATCTTTTAAACTCAATCTCACACTCAGTGTCTAAATCTTAAGGTCACTGGTATCACACAGCCAATTGACATGAAAATGCTATACTAATACATCATTTGTAACTCAATGCCTATAATCAAGGTCAGACTGGAACCAATATTGTACCCTCGGTAAGTCGATGCGTACTTGTCATCTGCTTCAACTCTTTCCACTGAGATGTATGTGTGGTCATGAGGTTTCGGGGGTGGATGCTGATGCTCTAAAATGAATAATTGATAGTTATAAAAATATTGCTTCCTATAATTGCCATATTTTATCCTTGGTTCAATTCGTAATTATCTTACTTTTTATTAAAACAAGTTGTCTATTACATCTGAAGGATTTAAAGTTCTAGGCCAATTTCATATGGGGCCAACCCTGCAAACATTGACAATCTGTAAACCATGCCACCCTGGAGCACTTTAGAAGCAAAACCTGACTATAGTAGGTGTCAGATCCGTATTAGCCAAAAGCTTTACCTTTGCTCCAGATTGGTCGACAGGCAAGGTAAAATTATTATCAGTTGACTCCCGATAACTCGAACCCTCGCTAACTCGAACCAAAATCGATTCCCTGTTGATTTCCTGTTCTAGATCTATTATATCCTGAGAAAACAGCTGACATTTCGCAATGCCACAATATTATTGTGGTTTCCCCACCAAATAAAATCTGAGAAATGACCACACCATGCAGCCTGATGAAGCATCACTGCCCAGATCTGAGTAGTGCTTCTGATTGGATGAAGCAAATTTTCAACCAATCAGAGGCACTAGTCCCAGACTTGGATAGTGAACCATCATCAGTATGGAATTTCTGCTGTTGTTTCTCAGACATCATTTTGCGGGGAAACCACCCACATAATAAGTAAAACAAAAATATATCTTGAAGAATAAAACTGAAAGATGATCAACAACACATATTAAGCTTTAGCTTGACACAAATGATATAATGCAGAGCTATAGTAACTTTGGAAAAAACTAACCTGAGTCAATACATATTATGATCTGAAGTCCTCTAGTTTTACTGAGTTTCACGCTACTGTCATCTGTAGGCTAAATAAATTGAATAAATTATACAATTAAATTTAAGTCCATGTTACATTTTGCAATGACGACGATAAAGCTAAGCGGAGAGGGGACAAGTCAGAACATTTCACCCCAGGCAAGTATAACTACTGGAGAGGGTGTCTCTTATTCCACCTTCCTTAATAATACAGGGCTTGAAAAAAAATCCCATCCGGTAGTCCAGACAAGTACATTTTCTTGCTGGGAAAGTAACTTTTAAAACTGTCTTGAAACCCAATGGGCAAGGTTCCTGACAAGTTCTAAGCTAGACAAGCAGGAAGTGGCCCCGCACAAGCAAACTGTGGGAGCTGCTTGCCCAAAGGACAGCTTAGGTGGAACTGAAGTTTCTTTTGAGTTTTTTCTGTGGCTTCAGAATCAAGGTACTTCGTGAAAATTAATACGAGTACATTGTACATGGGCCCTTGTTTTCTGCATGTAAATGCATGTACTTATGAGGAATAATTCGAAAAACATACAACTTCATGTGAGATAATAATACAGTCTTAAAAAATATATCAACACATTTGACGAAAGGTCTAGTTTAGGCTTTGTTTACTTGGCATCATACCAAACGAATTTTCAACCAGCTGATAAATTTGACCGGACTTTCTTCACACGGACCATTCAATATTTTTGCTCTGTTCACAAGTAACTTGCCGATTCCATGCACAAATTTTTAATCAGTCGAAAATTCGTCTGGTGTTGTGCGAATGTAATATGAAGTGTAGTTTAGTTTATTTAGATTTTCCAATTTGGCAGGATCACCACAACAGTATAAATCCAATATTACTGCAGGCTCATAACAGTCCCCTGACCGGCTTGAGATGGACCATACCACCAGGGTCTACGTCCCCCAACCATTTTCAAACAGGTGTGTTGGTTCTTTAATGTCCCCATCCAATAAATTGATAAGAAAAGATGAAGGAGACAAGGCCCACGATTTGACCTCACTGCCCAATAATGTGATCATCTGAACTGAGAAAAATAATCTTACAGTCAAGGCAGGTCAAGCGTACCCCCCAACATTCTAATAATGAATTGATTATTTGAAAAAATAAATCTGTTACTTGTTCCCGTAACTGATGTCAAATTCAAAGCGGCATTCGTGCATGCGTAATGAGCAGTGAATATTTTACGAGAATTTCTCTGTATTTGGTCAGATTGAAAATCTTTGAATGGATTAAGCTTCTTAGAAGACATTAATTTTACATCAAATTCAGGAAAACTGAGCTGGTAGAAATTTCCTAATTGCCTTGCGTGTGAATTCACAGCTCATTGCACATGCAAGAATGCAGAGATCAATCTAAAATCTACAACTAGCAACGGATTCAACTTTCGAATAATAAATTCATTAATGGATTCTTGGGGGGTACGCTTCACCTGGCTTGACTATAATTACTGCAATGCAAGCAAATCATCAATGACTTTAAATTACCGAAGCATGATTTCAAGAACAGCCTGGAAACCATTAGCTTAAAACTAGCCACTCTCACATAATTTATGCTAAAATCCTAGTATAGTGCATTTACATAAGGCAAACGGGTGAGGAAATTACAGTCAAACCAGGTCAAGCGTACCCCCCAAGAATACATTAATGAATTTATTATTCAAAAGTTGAATCTGTTGCTAGTTGTAGATTTCAGATTGATCTCTGCATTCTTGCATGTGTAATGAGCCATGAATTAACACGCAAGGCAGTTATGAAATTTCTACCAGCTCCATTTTCTTGAAATTGATGTAAATGTCTTCTAAGAAGCTTAATCCATTCAAAGATTTCCAATCTGACCAAATACAGAGAAGTTCTCGTAAAATATTCACTGCTCATTACACATGCAGAAATGCTGCTTTGAATTTGACACCAGTTACGGGAACGACTAACGGATTCATTTTTCAAATAATCAATTCATTAATAGAATCTTGGGGGGTACGCTTGACTTGGGTTGACTGTAAACACTACAGAAACTGGTGACTAAAAGAAAGACTGTTGGACAGTTTTCCATCTCCCTTTAATCCCCAAGTTGTCTATCTCTTCAACTAATATACATAAACTATAGCTATTACATATACTTATAAATGGCTACAGTCACCAGCATAATGCATTATTATACTGCAAAACAAGAACAAGTGACTCACAGACAAGCCATGATTAGCATATGTCTGCAGATAAATGAGAAAAAATCCTCATTTAAGCAAATGAAATTATAAAATCGAGTAAATTAAGTACAGTTAAGTCTTCTTGTACTAAAAAAGTGCAAACTAAGCCACTTTAATATTAGCGACATATAGAGTAAATCATTTACAATAAATTATTTGGTAGTTAAAATTCAGCTATATGCTAAGAATGGGGAATTTTTTACCAACATTTATGGAGAAAAGGCCATTGCCAAAATGTTGGATAGCTTTCACGTCATGTGTTGCAAAGAAATGCCAATTGTTAGATTCTCCAGGTTGTCAAATTGGGTTAACCGTCTCATCTATAAATTATGACAACTTTTTTTCGGCTGTTATAATAGTATACATTAACATTAACAAAATAAAACTATCTTATAAACAGCTGTCTCTTTTGTAGGGTAAAGGCCAATTTTACAGAAGTTAAAAGTTCTAACATTTTCTGGGAAGAATGGAAAATTTTAAATTTGTAAACAAAAACAGTTTTAGTAACTTCTGACTTCTAAATAGATTTTCATTTTTTCCTGTCTACTGCATGTGGTTATACTTGATATTGTGAAAAGCTATTCATCCATTTGAGTATGAAACGGCGTTCGGAACTGATAATACACTTACTGTGTATACATTTATTAAACTCCGACTATATAAAAGTTCCTTTTTTGCTGTCTGCTTACTAAAAAGGTCTCTTCTAAGTTGAAACTGTTCACTAACTAGAGGTATACCCCATTGACAACCCCCTTACCATACAATGGCAATTCATCACACATACACACTGTAATTGCAGAAAGACTTCCCGTAGTGCACGTAAACGCCATAGGAGCTTCATGCGCAGTAAACAAATCACGCGTCTTGTACGTAGCAAATACGATCATGCATTAAAAAGGCATAGTCAGTGTATTATTTAACGCTTGTCTTATTTTTTCTTTGAACAAATCGTACTACATTTGTGCTACTCGAAAACGGACAAGACATCCTGTCAGTTAAGTTTGCTATGCGTACCTCTGTATCTTAAGCTAATTCAGCTCATATTAAAACCTTACTTTGCCATAAATTCTAACCACACTGATTCCGTTGCAAATCTTGTCCTGATCAGCTTCGCTATTGACGTGATGCCCTTTTATACTTTTTGTCCATACACCAATACACGTTTCCTGCCAGTAGGGCTTTTTATTTTGGCCAGGGTTGGCTTTTGTACGATTTCTTTCGTCATCATCCGCCATATTCTTTGTGATCTCTCTGTGTTATCCTTCCAGGCCTTCTCTGATCTAATGTACGAAAAGCACTGGAACTGAATCGTGCCTTTGGTGTGTGCCGTCGTGTTAGCGTGCTTGTTTTTTAGCATTATTTCGAACTTACAAAACTAGCTGGCAATAAAATTTCAGTCCCTGTACACTTCATTTTCAGTAACTTTTGCTGACAATTCCCTTATCTTGACCTTTGAGTAAATGCATTTTCCATAAAGCTAAAAAAGATCTCGAATTTTTCTTGACCAAGGACATACAGTGTTGTCTTACATCAAGCAGTATACGAGTTTGAACGAGAAAGAAATATTTGTGTGAAATGATTTACGAGGGAAAAGTCGCTATTGCGTCCTGCATTTCTTACATTCTCTTAGTTTTGATCATATTTTATGATAGAAGACTCAAGGAAGTTTGGGACTTCGCAACACCATGCGTTATCTTTGGCCTGAGTTTGTCTGTAACATTTTTTGTTCCACATAGTTCAGTAGTTAAGAGAGCAGCTGCAATTGGTAAGCTATAATTTATAGTTCTTTCGTCGTTATTGATGAAAGCATAATAGCGGTTAAAAATTCACGTTACCTTCCACAGTCAGGATAACCACAAGGAAAGGTACATGCTGCACACGACAAGAAAAAATCGACATTTCACGAAATTTTTCAGGGATAGGCACGTATTCTTCAGGGGTAGACCCATATTTAGGGGTGAGGTCTTTAGGGGTGAATGCGACTTTATTGATAGCCTGTGAACAGGCTCCCGGTTCTTTTTGGGGAAAAAATAGCGAAGGAAAAGGAAAGGGGGAGGGGGTTCCCTCTCCCCAGTTCCCCGCTCGACCAAAGGCCTGTTCACAGGCTACTTTATTGAATTCTTTTAATACTGGTAAGAAGTGGGGTATGGATAGCCCGACAGCCCACTGTCTGCAGTCTTGACTGTAGATCATAATATAAACTTATGATAACTGCATACATTATCTGCTAACATGTTCAAAACTCAAGTAAAACCCGAGGTGCAGGTCTGTCTTTGGGGTCTGTAGCACAGTAATGCAAAAGGAATCCCAGGCTGAAAGTTGAATTTTTAACTAGAGCTGGAAAATGTCAAAATGATTCTGTGTGTGGCCACGGAGTTTATGTACTGGGATTACTGCAGAAGAGTGCACAAGTCTGACACAGACAGAAATATTTGGTGGGGTACTGGTACTCTTACTAAGATTATTTTTCAATAAAATTTTGCACATATATGATCTGTAAATTGTTACAACATTATTAGATACACTGTTTCAGCCTATGGGTATGAGTAAGTGAACGTGTTTGCCTCGTAGTTTTATAAAAGGCAATCATTACACTGTATATACTAGACGTGATAATGGCGTAGCCATTCTGCCCAGTATGCTACCATTATTTTATCCCGCTGGGTAAGAGGCAATTTACCCATCCTTACATCTACGTGTAAAGCTAATTTACCCATACCCGTACACAGAAATGGTGTATTTAAGGTCTCTATTATGCTTTTTACAACCTGCAGGTAGTGTCTTTGGAGTTGCCATCCTGCTCATCCTTGGTAATTCGACCTTCAGGTTTTTTGGTTGGTACCTTGCTTCACTAGCATTCTTTCATATCTCTGAGTATGTCATGGTTGCTACTTATAGCCCGGACAAGTTATCTTTGGACTCATTTCTAATCAATCACAGTCCTGAATATCAGATTGCTGCTGTTGCAAGCTGGATTGAATTTCTTCTAGAATTATGGCTTTTTCCCTGGATGAAGAATATTGTCATTTTAAACTTCATTGGATTATTTTTGATGACTGGAGGAGAAGCACTGCGTAAGCTAGCCATGATAACAGCAGAATCTAACTTTACACATCTTATCCAGACTAAAAAGGACAAGAATCATGTTTTAGTAACACATGGAATCTACGGTCTTTGCCGACATCCAGGATATGCTGGATGGTTCTGGTGGAGTGTAGGTAAGTTAACTTAAAACAAATGCCACTGAATTGAAAACAGAGGTAACATGACTGTACATGTGCTAACACCTTGCAAAAACTTTTTTTTTTAAAAAATGAAAAACTTTTAGCCTTAGAAAACAGCTGACATTTTGCATCACTGCTGCTAGTTTTTTATTCAGTTTTTTTAACCCTTTAAACCCTAGGATCAAAATTTGAATTCTCATATGTTGCGCCTATTCATTTCCTAAAAGAAGTACTGAGGAGAAGCTGATAAAATATCAAGCCAATTCCTCTGGTGTAATCATGCCCGTAATTCTCATTACTACTCTGTTTTACAAAACACTGATATTACAAGGAGAAATTTGATGCTGATCACTCTTAGGACTTAAAGGGTTATAGAGTGTGGAGTCTCTCTTTTGCTAAAAAATCTGTAAGTGAGAGTATTTGAGTAGTGAAGTCACACAAGTTGCGAGGGCGCGAGTGAAGGTGCAAATAGGTATTCACCCCTTTTTTAACTCTTCCCTCACAACTCACCTGACTTCGCTACTCAAATACTCTTGCTTACAGATTTCGGAGCAAAAGAGAGACTGCTCAAAGTCAAAAAGGCTTAAGGACTTTAGTGTAGCTTGTATGGCAGGCATTGGCAAGGTTTAAAGAGGAAGGGGATTTGGGTGTGAGACAGGACACAAGGGAGAAGAGAGAAGAGTTCCTTACCCTCTCCTATTGCGCGCTGTTCATGCTTCATGTGCACCCTTCCCATTTCTTTTCCAATGCCTGCCACACTGTCATGCTAACTTCTGCCCCAAGACTTTCGCTTTTCTTGGGGTCCTCACCCCAGAGTGAGAGAATATTGGGGACAAGGTTGTTTAAACTTATCTGTAGTATTTAAATGTCTTCTTAGGTACCCAAGTCACTCTTGTTAATCCTATTTGCCTCGTGGCTTACATCTATGCTTCCTGGAAATTTTTTGATGATCGCATCCATGATGAAGAAATAACTCTTATTTATTTCTTTGGTGATGATTATTTGGATTATCAGAAAAAGGTTCCTGCTACTGGAGTGCCGTATGTCAAAGGCTTCGAGTTTGAGCCTGCAGTTATGGAAAGATCACCCGAAAACTGACTCTGGAAAGTTGTGATGACTGATAAGTGATGCCTGTTCCAGATAGTGTGGACAGGGTATAGAGAAGTGAGCAGAAAAAAACAATCTTAAACAAAATAGATGGAAAATTTAGATCCTCCTTCCTTTCCGTGAAATGAGGAATGGATAAATGGTGTGTTTTGGTGTTTGCAGAGCTTCATCCTCTCTTGCGGAAGGATGTGGGTTGCATTTTGTTCTGTGCAAGACTGTAGTTGTTAAAAGATTGTGCTTTGAAACAACTCACCAACATGTAAAATTATTATGCATGTCTTCTCCTTAGCAGTTATCTTTTATGTAAGCATGCACATATCATGCTGAAAAATACTGCTGATAACAAACAAAAAAAATGACAAATGAAAGTGTGAAGTACATAGTTTGCGAACAAAACAGACACAAAAAAGAAAGTATGGATACTGCACTAAAGCGAGGGCGGATTAAATGTTTTTGTTTTGGAAAGTCCCTCTCAGCTGTCAATTTATCTTTCAAGTTCCAAGAGTAATCAACATCAGTTCTCCCCTAACAATATGAATGCATAATCAATAGAAAAGATTTTGATAATTTTATCATGGGTGACACATTACTTCTTAATTTTGGCGCGTTAATTTATAGTTGCCATGGCAACATTCCGTACGCCTCTGTGACAGAATTTTAAAATTTTATTAACGAAGATGTCAGGGCATTACAAGACCCTTGGAAAACCAAAACCATGCACAAAAGACCATGTGCATCAAGAAGGATTTTAACAGGGATTTTGTCAAGACGTCTTGAAAATTCTGACTTTAAGCCAATTGCGCTTTGTATCACGCCTTGGTTACCATTTTTTTTAAAGATCATTGCTTTTATAATTGACGTCCTTGTGTCATTTTGAGCTCCCACTGGGTGTTATATTTAATAGGCGGGAGTTGTGGGGACGCTTCTTTTGGTTAGTAAACACGTGTCAGTGGTTTTTTAATCATATTAAGAAATACAACAAATGATGACTCAGTAATACTAAACAGCGGATTTTATTTTTATGGCATCATTTTAAAAGCGCATTACAGCATTACATTAAATATTCTAAGATTTCAAGTCATTGGCTTTGGCTTCCTCGTTCAGTCACCAGTAGCAAGCTAGGGGCTTTGGATACTGAGTTCTATGTGAATGCAGATGTTGGCAAAAGTCTCTTAGTCATGATGACGAGTAAAAATAAACTTTCAGCGAATCGTTTTGCAGTTCGGTCAGATTTAACATACTGACAAAGACCGCGCAAGAAATCTCCATACCAGAAAACTGCATATTTCTACATAAAATTTTCAAAAATTTTGAACAAGCATCCCTTCCTTTTGCTGAATGATACTGTACTAATTTCATTTGTACATGCCCAATAGCAACCATTTATTAATCTTCTTCGTCAGAAACAAGAAAAAAAGTTTTTTTTAAAAAAAATTATACCTTTACTAACTTTAATTCTATAAATTTATGAAAAAAATTCCCCTTCGCTTAAACAGCAAAAATTGCCTTATGGGATTGAAATCTACTTATGATAAGCTTACTTAAGTATTGCAATGCAAAACAAAGATGCGGGAAATATGCCAAGAAACGCTGTTCTTTTAATTTTGGAGCATTCTTCCCTTAACAAGGACGTGTATACTGGTCCTTTATAATGGCGTATTTCCGAGGGGAATACCTTCGAACCATTAACTTAATAATTTGCAAGAATCCGTCGAGTTTTTTAACTCGGAAAAGATAATCTTTTGCCGGATAGGAAGCTACCCTGACCATCTCATAAATGCCGCGTACATGTTCTCCCACAGCGACCACGAAAATTTTTACCCCAGATCTTTTAAGTTCCTGTGCTCTGGGTATGGTAAGATGACTTCCCCTATTTGATCTACCATCAGTGACAAGGAAAACCATTTTTCTTGCTCTAACACGGCGACCTGTAGGAAGAGAAAATAATCGAGTTACATCATATAGTTCGAAAAACTCACATGGTATTTTCGCCGGCAATGACAGGAAAAATTCGAGCATATGGTTTATGGGAAGATGCACGTTATATGATAACCAGTCACACTTCTTTCGTCATGGACAAAAAAAGAGATTTAGATACTGATTTGAGGACGAGAACGAGTAAGAGATTTAATTAACTTAACGTTTTAGCACGTATTCTCCATTTTCCTTTTTTTTTTTCACCAAAAAGTTAGTATGGTTATTTATACTGGAATAGGTTAAGGCCCTCTCCCGAAAGCAAAATGATAAAACTGCTTACTTTCGATACCTTGTTCCCGCCACTGAGACATTCCGTCGCAAAATCCGTAGTAGAATGACGACGGTTATCACGTTTTTCACGCGTTAGGCACTGAACGAGCCACCAGTAGTGATGGGAAACATGAGAAACTTAACGCTGTTAAATTTCCTATTATTATGACCACCACGGTTGCTTTCTTTTTCTCTATACATTTGATCGCATTTTAAGGTGACTGCCTGTGATTTATTTACCTGATGAAGGATCTTCAAATAGTCTTTTGGCCTCTTTCAGTCCTGCTTGAGTGTTAGTCAACCCCCTTGGATACGGAATACTCTCTATCTTATTGGCTGCTTCATGATATGGCAAAAACTTGAAGTTGACCGTAACAGAGTTGGCGAAGGTAACTGCAGCATACTTGGTGTTAATTCCCGGCGAAGCACTTGCCAACTCCATCATATTGCTGAGGGCTATCTTGCCTTTGTTAAATTCGCAACGTCCAATTGATCCAGAGCCATCCATCACAACTACGATATCTTCAGTAACCCGGGAATGTCCCCAAAACAAGCCACCGTGCCGACGCAGGGTCTGACCGGAAGAAAGTTGCAGGAAATTGGTTATTAGCTTTTTTTCAGTTTGACTTGGAGGTGGAACCTTTTGAAATTCTGCAAATGCAATCAAAAAACAATTTTTCAGTTTTCAAAATGCTTTAAAGATAGCCCGTAATAAAAATGCTAATAATAGTTTCTATTTTTTTTTCACTTTTCCGCCAGTCATAAATCAGCAGTCGGTCAGTAAAGAACGGAAGTTACGGGGAAAAGATTAAGTATAAGATACTTACGCAGATAATAACGGCTGTTTTGATTCCGCTGTAGGTTGGGCGAGCCCTGGCTGCTCTGAAATACAGCCAGGTAGCAAAACACAGCGGCAAATCGGGCCGCAAATCCTGACATCTTCAATTTTTTCCCGCGCTTCTCAAAGGGACTTCAAGTGATTACTTCGAATATGTAAGTTTTCTAAGTTCTAAACAAGAGCCGTCTGTTTATTTATAGACAACATATAACTTCCCGTGTATTGCATGGACTTTGGTCTAGATTATTTTTTCGAATTTAAACTTGTTTATTAAAACAATGAAGTGTTTTCTCTTCCTGTTTATATCGTCCATTTGCTTGTTCACGTGGCCTTTAGTCAATTCGAAGTCGATACGATGAATGATATTTTTACGGTTCTCAACTGTTCTTTTTCTTGCTTCCTTAGTTCTAACCTGGTGAAACAGAACTTATTGCAACTTTCCTTCTCTATCTTTTTTCTCTTTTTCTTGTGAAATTATGTTACGTCTTCCACGGATAATCAATTACGGTCATACGTTGTAAGTATTCAAAAGAGAGGATGGGTGAATAGTGGGGACTTCCCCCAAACTGAATATGTACTCTCCCGCTGGCAGTTTTTATTAAGACCATAACAATGAAAGAAGATTGAATATCGAAATCACTCTAATCTGTCTAATAGCAATTAGGTCACCATATCCGAAACACAGACCGGCACACTTATAAAAACAGTTCTGTTCTAGATTCGTTAAATTTTTCGAAAAAGGAAATTCTATAAAAATAATACAAAATTCAAAAGGAAAAGAGGTGGTCGCCCACCCCTAAATCAACCCATAAAAAACACTAGATCTGACCAAGAGCCTAATCAATCCGTGTATTAAAAGTGCGCCAAAAGCAATCCGTGTTATAAAGTGCAGCGTTCTTTCAAATTTAAGTTTTTCGAATTTTCAAAATTGTTAAGCTTGAAATCAAGAAAGGAAAAATACAAAACAAATGGAAACAGTGAAAAAACCTTATTAACGGTCGATATGCCGAAAATAAATGCCCGCGTTTTCATTATAAAGATATTATAATCTATTTTATAAGACTGTTGTTTCTCTGGCGCAGGCTGAATATTCTTATTTTTCCTCCGATTTTGGGCTGAAAAAATTCTTGCTTTATTCTTAAATTGTATCTAACGAAATATACTTTTTTTGCGGTTTGCTCATTTCTTTCGTGCCGTACACCATGGATAAGTATATTATGCACCGTTCATCTGAACTGTCATTAGAATTGAACATTTGGCTCTAGCTAGTCCAGGTTTCTTCGTTTGCGTAGTTTTGGCATTGAGAGGAACCAAGAATTTTATACGGTTAAGTTAAACACAGTAACTTAGATTTTCAACACACAATTATATTCTTTTAAAAAATGCCATCCTCGAATTTATTCGTCAAATATTCTTAAAATTTCAGCCTCGATATTCTTATGATAAATAATATTCTTCAGCATAAGAAAAACAGAGTGTACCCTAATCGTGAACGATTCGGCAATAGTCAGAGTTGGTAACAATTTTTCCTCTTTGGTTTTACCTGAATACTCACTGGAGCAAAAGCGTAGACCAAGGTGAGGATTTGTGGTAAAGATTTCCGGATTTATTCCTTTTTTCCCACTAACTAGTACGTGTTTTTGTTTTTCGAATAGTTGGGGGCACCCGACGACTGTTTTCTGTAAAGCATCTGTTCCGAGAAGCAAATATTGCCTAGTACTTTCTATTACTTGAGGACGGCTAAAAATTTCTAGATGACCGTTCCATTCATGTAAGCTTATCTAACAAATTCCCTACGATTTTCTTAAGTTTATTTTTCGCATTACACTTCCCAAGTTAGGCTACTTTTCGTAGATAAAAGGAAACTTAAAATTTTCGGATTAAAAAATGTGATGGAGAGAGGAATCACAAAATGTCTCACTTTCGTAATACGTCAATTTCGGGAAAATATGACTCGAGCGCTTGTAATTTCGAAGAGACACAAGATCCCCAAGGATGACCAAACAGATACAAATTTTATAACGCCACTTAGAATGTATTTCTACAGATCTAAAAGTACATTGGATAGCCTATTAAGAAGTGTTTTCAATATATTTAGGAGGAAACTGCTCCTGAACAGTTCCGGGTCGCTGTCGAGGAATTATCAAAGGAAACCTGAGTTTTGATAAAAACTTTCGAACGGCGCGCGGCGTGTGGAAACCTAAAGAAATGCTGTTTTGGTCTTTTGCTAGTGAATGTGATGTAGCTAGATTATCTATGTTGTTTTTTCTTAAAAAAACAACAGAGAGTTACAGTTTAAAAAAGTGTTCATGCTTGTTGGGATTGCACAGTCATATAAGCTTTTGTTTTCTTTTTGGCTACGATCTTTTGGCTGTCAGTTTAGAAAAACTCCCCAAGTAATAAGACTTTGAGGAAGATTTCGGGAGGAGGGGGAAGAGGCTGTATCATGCTCTTGGTTAAGTTTTCTTACAGTGGTTTTGACGGTGACAGTCAAATCATTGTTTTAGGTCATAAGTAGAAAATGAGAGAAACGCTTAATATTTGAGCTCCGACTGGGTTTGATATTAGGCGGGAGTTGTAGGGACTGTAGGTGTATGGCTTAACGTCGGTAGTTCTTTTGGTTACAAATTACGTTTCTGAGGTTTTTGGCTCATGAAAGCTGCAGCAATTGATGACTCAGTAATACTGAACAGCGGAGTTTATTTTTATGGCATCATTTTAAAAGCGCATTACATTAAAAATTAAACAAGTCAATGACTCCCTCTGAAATTCGAATTGGCACTGTTCCTAGTACAGTATTTCGGCAAATTCTCTTAGTCATGATCTCGAGTAGTACTGCAAAGAATCTCAGTGAATCGTTTTGCCATTTGGTCAGATTTAATATATTGACAAAGACCGCCGATGAAATCTCCATACCACTCATTTGAACTGCATATTTCCACATAAAATTTTCAAAAATGGTGACCAAATATTCCTTCCTTCTGCTGAATGATATACGGTACTAACTTGACTCCTAGAGGTTCAATAGCAGTCCAACTAATAGTCTTCTTCGTCAAAAACAAGAAAAAAAGAAATTTTTTTTTTCTAAATTACTTTTAGTAACTACAATTCTAATTTATGAAAAAAAAAAAATCCCCTTACCTAGCATAACAACAAAAACTGCTTTGTGATGTTGAAATCTACTTAATAAGCTCGCTGACTTAAGGTTTGCTATGCAAAGCAAATATGCCAAAACGCTGTTCTTTTAGTTTTAGTGCATTCTTTATCCCCTGTAACAGGGACGTGTAGACTGGCCCTTTACGATGGCATATTTACTGGGAGAGACCTTTTTAATGATTAAATTAATAATTCCCAGGAATCCGCGGAGACTGCTAACTCGGAAAACGTGATCCTCTGGCGGATGGGAAGCTACCCGCACCATCTCATCAATGCCGTATATAGATGATCCCACAGCGACCACGAAAATCTTCACCCAAGCTTTTTTTAGTGCCAATGCTTTGGGTACGGTTAGATGCCTTCCTATATTTGATTGGCCATCAGTGACAAGGAAAACTATCTTCCTTGCATAACGCCGGTTACCTTTATATTAGGAAAGAGAAAATAATATCACTTTAGCCTAGGAGCTAACAGTGCTTTGTAGTAATTGCGGCTGGACTATAAACTCCAATAGTATTTGCAAATGGCGCGAACAATTCAGTTAATTTTTAAACTAGTTTATACGCCATTTTAAAAAGAACCTTGAGCACACGCACAGTATATGTATGGGTTAAAAGGCAGCTGGAATGGTTGCTTAGAAACTTGAACCTTACCCTGGAAATCTTTGCGCTTTTACTGATCGGGAAATAACGGTTAAAAATCTAAATCTTTGTTAGTGGACCCAAGTTGAACGACTTTCGTAACCTTTATGTTTGTAATAATTTTTTTCAGTGCTGGCTTTTTGTCTTTGATATGACCATTTTTGCTTCGTTTTTTGTCTCTGTCTTCTTATCGTATTTCATGCTGAATGCCTATAATTTATTTACCTAATGAAGGGTCATCGAATAGTTTCTTGGCCTCTGTCAGTCCTGCCTGTGTGTTGGTGCCGCCACTTGGGTACTGAATCCCCTTTATCTTATTGCTTGCTTTTGTATATGGCTCGAACTTGAATTCGACCTTAGCGGAGCTGGCGAAAGTAACTGCAGCATACTTGGTGCTAATTCCCGGCGAAGCACTTGCCAACTCCATCATATTGCTGAGGGCTGTCTTGCCTTTGTCAAATTCGCACCTTCCAACTGATCCAGAGCCATCCATCACAACTACGATATCTTCTGCTCCGAACTGTCTCTTGCCGATGTGCCCTCGCAGCCCCAGGAATTTGGTCATTAGTTTGTTTGCCGTTTGCTTTGCAGGAGGAACGGTTTCAAATTCTGCAAATGAAATCAGTTTTTTGTCTTTTGAGCTATAATTATCGTCCGAAATATTTTAGAACAAATATATTATGTTATCTCTTATAACTAATAACTACGTAACGTTTACAGTTTCGACAGTTGCTTTATGCTTTTCAGCCATATCATTCGTAGTACACTCTTTTCTTTTTATAAGAGTATCGAGCCTGAAATTTTAAGAATATTTCTTCAATAAACTGGAGGCTTATATTTTGAAAGGAATATAATTTGTGTTTTGGAAATTTGTAAATACAATCCGAAAAAATTATTTCTTTCTCTAAACGGCAAAACTGTAGCTAAAAAGTTAAGCAAAAAATTAAACCTGCACTCTAAGAGCCAACACATTCTGAAACGGAAATGTAATTAGCCATAATTTAAGAATAATACAAAAATATTTTCAGCCTAATTTGATCGGCAGAAAAATATGAATTTTCAGTCTGGGCTGGAATATTTAAGTCGCAAGAGGGACAACTTACTTTTGAAAATAGGGGCACTTGGATTTGACGGCAAAGTTGGTGGCAAAGTTGGTCTCCAAAAGCTGGGCGAGCACTGACTGCTCTGAAATACAAGCATTAAGCTGCAAATCACGATAGGAAATCGAGCAGCATATCCCGGCGACATCTTCAAATTCAGGGCTCTCTGCGCTTTCAAGTGAATCCGATCCAGGTGTTTACTTAGAATAAGTAAATTAAGGGTAGAGTGCGCGGTCTGGTTATTTATTGACAATGTATAACTTCCCGTGTATTGTTGAATGTTTTTGTTTAGCGGTAATTATTTTTCCGCAATAAGAACGTGTCTGTTAAAACAAAGAAGGTTTTTCCCTTCCTGTTTGAATCACCCATTGCTTGTTCACGTGATTTTTTATTTCGATACTTTCTTCACGGTTTTAAACTGTCCCTTGTCTGCAACGAAAACACTCAACTAATTGGGAATACGTTTGTCGTCTGTTTTTTCAAAAATATTATTAATTGTGAATTTAGATTTTCTTTGCCGGATAATCCGACGAAAGTAACAAGGCATATTTATTTCATGGCCGATTCATGCCTTATAAATAAAATACTATATAATGTTGTGAACAGATGGATAAAAATTAAAGTGTGGTACTCCGGCATGTATAGCAAATTCAGGGTAGATTTATTTGTTAGCAACAGGAATAAAATACAATTAGCCGTCGAAATAATACTTTAATCAGTCAAAGCTGATCAAAGATACTCCGGAGGCTGGCTTCATTGGTGCGTTAAATATACAATTAACAAACAGTCTGACAAAATCCACGCAAAGTTAATTATTTGAAGTATAGTGGAGAGTACTTGACATTTAACTTCCATGAATGTTATTTAATTGTTTCTATTAGGGTTTAAAAAAATCTATCGGCCAAACATGTGCGTCGGTTTAATGCAGGCATATGCTGCAAATATGAAAAAAACTCTTTCCTGATTTCAATATTTGGTCGTTAGTTTTTGGTTACTCAGTGAAGCAAATTAAACGTCACCTCAAAGTAAGGATTCAATATTCTTTATTTTTCTAACACGAACTTGAGTCGTAATGAGCTAAATTTGTTCATACTGCAGTTTATCTAGGTCGGGTCTTATTCCCGATTTCGAGCTATGCCGCCGGGTCGGTCTATCGATCGAGGAAATGTTAAGTTAATTATATAATTAATTAAGTGTTCGAATAGAACATTTATTGAAATAAATTGTTTTTCTTTTAAATCAGCCACTACTGTGAATGCGGAACTTAAAATGTCAGTCTCCTGACTTCCGTAGATCTAGAAATTTACAGTGCAGGGTTATGTAGATTTAACTGACTATTGAATATTGTGAACCTTAACTTAATTTTAATCTTACTTTAGGACTGAAAATGTAAATATTAGCCAGGATAACTATGCATGTGGAACTCCGAATTCTCAGGAAAATTATCTCTACTGTGATTCAAAATTTAAAAAAATAGACTGCTCGCAGTCTATTAAAACTGTTTTATATCGTTAATGGAGAGTAAATATTGGTCCGTTAAAGTTTCATAGGATAACAACACTGATTCCCAAATCAAAACATACACCGCCCGGGATGTGCAGTCCTCTGATCGATGCTTACACTCTATTCTTTTAAAAAGACTGTTTTTTTTTTTCGGCCCAGGTCGAATATTCTAACTTTTCTGCCGTTTATAGGCTGAAAATATTCTTCTACTATTCTAAAAAAAAGAGAGAATTTATCATGATATACACTGAATATATAAAAACAGTAAAGGCAAGGTTCCATGCGCTGATTCAGCTGATTCACTGATTCGTTGACTCAGTTTCAAGAATATTTTATTCTAAACCAGAAATATTTGATTTCTCGTTAACGTTTTACAAATAGTTTATTTTTTGACATTTTATTACCCGGACAGTAAGCCTTTAGGAAATTAAAGAGTTTTTATAGAAGCACATCTGTTATCAAGAACACGTCAGCACAGAATTAAATTGTCGGTGAATTTTTGTAATCATCCATCGTGATAAGCTAGCTCGTCTTACTTGTTTGTGGACTGAGTCTGTTCCCCAAAGACAGAGTATACTGACTGTATATTTCAACTGTATTCAGTACCTCATCCCTATATGTACGCGATCTCCTAGCATGCCTCCTCGGGATTTTGCCTTCTGGGCCAGAAGCCAGACGGCAATAGTATACATGTATATAGATGTGCGCATCCAAAACAATCTTGGTTTTACAGTTGGTCTATAGGCATTTGAAACAGATCTGCCCATGTAACGGACTCCGGAATGCGGGAGATTTTCACATGTGGAATCCGGAATCTTGAAAAGATTTGCTTCTGGAATATGGAATACAGCTGTAGAAATCCCTAATGCTACTAACAACTGGAATCGGTGGAATCCTGAAAAAGATCTGAAATCCAGTAATTGGAATCCGGAATCCACGACGTGGAATCCAGAGTCCAAGACTGTCTTGACTCCCTTACATCATGTACATTTGGCGAAACAGAGTTGAGGACTGCACGTAAAACAGTCTTAGCCTTAGAAAACAGCTGACATTTTGAATGACTGCCGCTAGTTTTTGATTCAGTTTGTTTATTGTTTTGTTTTATCAACTTTATTGGTCTGAGTTTCTCTAAATAAATAGTTACGGTAACGAGAAAAAAAATAAAATAAAATAATAAAAAAGGTGCGTTTAACCCTTTAAACCCTAGGATCAAAATTTGAATTCTCATTTGTTGCTCCTTGTTCATTTCCTACAGAAGTTGTGGGGAGACGTTGATAAAATATCAAGCAAATTCATCTGCATGGTGTAATCATGCCCGTAATTCTCACTACTACTCTGTTTTACAAAGCACTGATATTACAAGGAAAAATTTGATGCCGATCACTCTTAGGGCTAAAAGGGTTAAGGACTTAAGTGTAGCTTGCATGGCAGGCATTGGAAAAGTTTAAAGGTGGAAGGGGATTTGGGCTGACTCGTCCCCAGTCGTCTCTCATTATTAGTATTTGGCGTGGAAGACTAGAACGGGCTCTTTAACGCCTTCCCATCTTCACCGCGCGCATAACCCAAGCGCTTCCCTGGTAAATAATTAATGAGTAGAGACAACTTAGAGACGACTGGGGACGAGTCAGGGATTTGGGTGTGAGAAAGGACACAACGGAGAAGAGAGGAGAGTTCCTTACCCTCTCCTATTGCGCGCTGTTCATGCTTCATGTGCACCCTTCCCATTTCGTTTTCAATGCCTGCCACATAAGCTAACCTCTGCCCCAAAACATTCGCTTTTCTCTGGGTCCTCACCCCTGACTCACCCCTGAGTGAGAGGATATTGGGGACAAGGTTGTTTAAACTAATCTGTAGTATTTAAATGTCTTCTTAGGTACCCAAGTCACTCTTGTTAATCCTATTTGCCTTGTGGCTTACATCTATGCTTCCTGGAAATTTTTTGATGATCGCATCCATGATGAAGAAATAACTCTTATTTATTTCTTTGGTGATGATTATTTGGATTATCAGAAAAAGGTTCCTGCTACTGGAGTGCCATATGTCAAAGGCTTTGAGTTTGAGCCTGCAGTTATGGAAAGATCACCCGAAAACTGACTCTGCAAAGTTGTGATGACTGCTAAGTGAAGGCCTGCTCCAGATAGTGTGGACAGGGCATATAGACAAGTGAGCAGAAAAAACAATCTTAAACGAAATAGATGGAAAATTTAGATCCTCCTTCCTTTCCGTGAAATGAGGAATGGATAAATGGTGTGTTTTGGTGTTTGCAGAGCTTCATCCTCTCTTGCGGAAGGATGTGGGTTGCATTTTGTTCTGTGCAAGATTGTAACTGTTAAAAAAGATTGTGATTTGAAACAACTGACCAGCATGTTGTAAAATTATTATGCATGTCTTCTCCGTAGCAGTTATCTTTTATGTAAGCATGCACATATCATGCTGAAAAATACTGCTGATAACAAACAGAAAAAAAGACAAATGAAAGTGTGAAGTACATAGTTTTTTAACAAAACAGACACAAAAAAGAAAGTAGGGGTATTGCACTAAAACGAGGGCGGATTAAATGTTTTTGTTTTGGAAAGTCTCTCATAGCTGTCGATTTATCTTTCAAGTTCCAAGAGTAATCAACATCAGTTCTCCCCTAACAATATGAATGCATAATCAGTAGAAAAGATTTTGATAATTTTATCATGGGTGACAAATTACTTCTTAATTTTGGCGCGAAATTTCAGCGTTAATTTATAGTTGCCATGGCAACATTCCGTACGTCTCTGTGACGGAATTTTAAAATTTTTATGAACGAAGATGTCAGGGCATTACAAGACCCTTGAAAAACCAAAACCGTGCACAAAAGACCATGTGCATCAAGAAGGATTTTAACAGGGATTTTGTCAAGACGTCTTGAAAATTCTGACTTTAAGCCAATTGCGCTTTGTATCACGTTCTTGGTTACCATTATTTTTATAGATCATTGTTTTAATTGACATACTTGTGTCATCTTTAGCTCCGACTGGGTGTTATATTTAATAGGCGGGAGTTGTGGGGACGCTTCTTTTGGTTAGTAAACACGTGTCAGTGGTTTTTAATCGTATTAAGAAATACAACAAATGATGACTCAGTAATACTAAACAGCGGATTTTATTCTTATGGCATCATTTTAGAAGGGCATTACAGCATTACATTAAATATTCTAAGATTTCAAGTCATTGGCTTTGGCTTCCTCGGAATTTCAAAATTGCACTGTTCTTCGTACAGTCACCAGTAGCAAGGGGCTTTGAATTACATGGATACTGAGTTCTATGTGAATCCAGATGTCGGCAAAATTCTCTTTGTCATGATGACGAGTATTAAAACTTTCAGCGAATCGTTTTGCAGTGCGTTCAGATTTGACACACTGCTAGAAAACTGCACATTTTTACATAAAAATTTCAAAAATTTTGACCAAATATCCCTTCCTTTTGCTGAATGATACTGTACTTACTTGACTCGTACAGGCCCAACAGCAACCATCTATTAATCTTCTTCGTCAAGAACAACAAAGAAAGGTGTTTTTTTTTAAACTTCATAGAAGCACATCTGTGATCAGAGAACACGTCAGCACAGAATTAGATTGTAGGTGAATTTTTGTAATCATCGATCGTGATAAGCTAGCTCGTCTTACTTGTTTGTGGACTGAGTCTGTCCCCGAAAGAGAGAGCGTACTGACTGCATATTTCAACTGTATTGGTACCTCATCTCTATATGAACGCGCGAGCTACTAGGATGACTAGGATGACTAGGATGCCTCCACGGAATTTTGCCTTCTGGGCCAAAAGCTAGGCGGCAATAGTATTTGTTATATTCCTAGACTTTCCTAGACTTTTGCAGTGCGTTCAGATTTGACACACTGACAAAGACCGCCCAAGAAATCTCCATACCAGCTAGAAAACTGCACATTTTTACATAAAAATTTCAAAAATTTTGACCAAATATCCCTTCCTTTTGCTGAATGATACTGTACTTACTTGACTCGTACAGGCCCAATAGCAACCATCTATTAATCTTCTTCGTCAAGAACAACAAAGAAAGGTTTTTTTTTTTAATTTACCTTTACTAACTTCAATTCTAATTTATAAAAAAAATGAATTCCCCTTTGCTTAAACAGCAAAAATTGCCTAATGAAGTTGAAATCTACTTATAATAAACTTACTTAAGTATTGCAATGCAAAACAAAGATGCGGGAAATATGCCTAGGAACGCTGGTCTTTTCATTTTGGTGAATTCTTCCTTTAAACAAGGACGTGTATACTGGCCTTTTATAATGGCGTATTTCCGAGGGGAACACCTTTGAACCATTAACTTAATAATTTACCCTGTCCCTCTCATCAACGCCGCGTACATTTTCTCCCACAGCGACCACGGAAATCTTCACCCCAGATCTTTTAAGTGCCTGTGCTCTGGGTATGGTAAGATACCCTCCCCTATTTGATTAGCCATCAGTGACAAGCAAAACCATTTTTCTTGCTTTAACACGGCGACCATTATATTAGGAAGAGAAAATAATCGAGTTATATCATATAGTGGGTTCGAAAAACTCACATGGTATCTTCGCCGACAATGACAGGAAAAATTCGAGCATATGGTTTATGGGAAGATGCACGTTACATGATAATCAGTCACACTTCTTTCGTCATGGACAAAATAGAGACCCGATACTGATTTGAGGGCGAGAAAAAGTATGAGATTTAACTTAACGTTAGTGTAGCGCGTGTTCTCCATTTTACTTTTTTTTTTCACCAAAAAGTTAGTATGGTTATTTATACTGAAGGAGATTAAGGCCCTCTCCCGAAAGCAAAATGATAAAACTGCTTACTTTCGATACCTTGTTCCCGCCACTGAGACATTCTGGCAAAAACTGGTAGTAGAATGACGACGGTTATCACGTTTTTCACGCGTTAGGCACTGAACGAACAAGCAGTAGTAATAGGAAACATGAGAAACTTAACGCTGTTAAATTTCCTATTATTATGACCACCACTGTTGCTTTTTTTTTCTCTATACATGTGAGCGCATTTTAAGCTGATTGCCTATGATTTACTTTGGAGGCCCAAATGCAGCTCGAGGTTATTTTGGCAGGAAGTCGCATAGCCACCCGCGTCACAACTAAAGAGTAAATAAAGACGAAAACGAAAAGTGGAAATTGTTTCTGTATCCGTATTGTCTAAAGTATCAAGCTTAGATTAATTGGCGTGCCCACAAATCTGGAATATAGCCGAGCAAGAGAAAGACAGAGAAATCGAGAAAGTAGGCGGCACGCCAGCGAAGCTCAACGATAAAAAGGGCGACAGAGATCTAGAGCGAGGTATAAAAAAACCAAAGGAGACTTCTCTGTTGGAAGAACGACATGAAAATTTTGTAATAGCGGCGGTGACAACATGAGAAATGCTAGTGGCTACCAATGCAAGGTGAAAATGAGCGGCAGTGAAAAAAAAAGTGAACAAGAACGCGTGCGACATTTTCTCCAAAGAAGTTTCTGGAAGTTTCACGTTGTTAAAAGTCATGCAAAACAACGGCAAAGAAATGTTAAAAAAAAAGTGTGTTTGTGCAAAGTTGCCTTTTTGTTAATTAGACCTATTATTGTTTTTCACCGTTGTTCGGCGTTGCCTTCGCAGCTTAGCATTACACGATTTTATATTTTGTTTGAACAAACCTTAAATATCATTTAGCCCTGGCTAAATCTGTATATTATGGTATGTAAACGGTTTTCTCTCTATATATAACCGTTTTCATAAATCGCCTTAAATCGGCCCGTGGACCACACAGGAGAGACGTCGCACACATTTTAAGTAAGGTAAGTTGTTTTTTTATTGAAATCCTTTCATTTTCGTAGATTACAGAAACGATAGGTTTTTCCCCATACAAATCCTTATATTTCGAGTGTTACGCAACAATGCCGATGCTCGCCGATGTCATACTTCGAGCTTGGGCTACCTGTGATAACCCGTAATAAAGATGCTAATAATATTTTTTTTTTTTTTTACTTTTCCGCTAGTCATAAATCAGCAGTCGGTCAGTAAAGAACGGAAGTCACGGGGAAAAGATTAGTATAAGACACTTACGCAAATAGTAAAGACTGTTTTGATTCCGCTGTAGGTTGGGGGAGCCCTGGCTGCTGTGAAATACAGCCAGGTAGCAAAACACAGTGGCAAATCGAGCCGCAAATCCTGGCATCTTAAATTTTTTCCCGCGCTTCTCAAAGGGACTTCAAGTGTTTACTTCCAATATGTAAGTGATATCTAAGTTCTAAACAAGAGCCGTCTGTCTATTTATAGACAACGTATGACTTCCCGTGTATTGCTGTATGGACTTTAAGACGCGTGTTATTTTTCCTCGTATAAACGGCCCTCCGGGATCAGTCCTGTCGTCGATGCTTACACTCTATTCTTTTAAAAGGAATGTTATTTTTTCGGCCCAGGCCGCATATTCAGAATATTGATTTCCAGCTTTTCTTCCGTTTTTAGGCTAAAAATATTCTTCTACTATTCTAAAAAAAGAAAGAATTTATCATTGTATACACTGAATATATATAAAAACAGGAAACGCAAGGTTCCATGCACTGTTTCAGCTGATTCACTGATTCGATTTCCACATTTTTGATCAAAACATTCTCAGTTTCAAGAATATTTTATTCTTAACCAGAAATATGTGATAAGAATTTGCAATTCAGTCGCTATTTCTCTTTCACTTTTTACAAATAGTTCATTTTTTGACATTTTATCAACCGGAAAGTAAGCCTTCAAGAAATTAAAGAGTTTATGATCAATTCACGCTTGCGCGTTCTAGTCATTTTTTAACTTTTAAGACAATACATTGAAAATAAACTTCATAGAAGCACATCTGTGATCAGAGAACACGTCAGCACAGAATTAGATTGTAGGTGAATTTTTGTAATCATCGATCGTGATAAGCTAGCTCGTCTTACTTGTTTGTGGACTGAGTCTGTCCCCGAAAGAGAGAGCGTACTGATTGCATATTTCAACTGTATTGGTACCTCATCTCTATATGTACGCGCGAGCTACTAGGATGACTAGGATGACTAGGATGCCTCCACGGAATTTTGCCTTCTGGGCCAAAAGCCAGGCGGGAATAGTATTTGTTATATTCCTAGACTTTCACTCAACTAAACACGGACCGCCATTGGTTGACTCTTGATCTCATGGCCTTGACTAAAATCAAATGTATCCCGATCGTGATACATTTGAGCAGTTGTACCCCGCTCGGGATACATTACAGCACGTGATCAAAGCATGTTGGAAAGTGGCGCGACAGAAGGCGGGAAAACACTCTGCCAGTTTTTTTTTTTTTTTTTTTTTTTTTTTTTTTCGTGAATGAACACAACAACACAAAAATGAAGCCTCAAACTAAAAACCAACGATTTTTAAAGTTATCCCAGAAGAGAAACAGCAGCTGTTGGAGGAAAACGATGCAGGTAATATAAGGAAAGTACTTTGTAAATCATTTGTTCAGTAGTTTTGAGAATTAAATTTGTTTTCTTGTAAGTACCAAGTCGACTGTTTTGATTCACTGCGGTTATTCTTTTGTTGCTGTTGAAGTGAAAGACTAGAAATATAACAAAACACTTAATGTCTAGACTCTTTGGCTCGAAAATCTGTAAGCGAGAGTATTTGAGCAGCGAAGTCGCGCGAGTTGCGAGAGCGCGAGCTGCGAAGGCACACTTGTATTCGCGCGTTCGCATTTGAAACAGATCTGCCCATGAGGGATTCCGGAATACGCGAGATTTTCGCATGTGGAATCCGGAATCTTGAAAAGGTTTGCTTGTGGAATCCGGAATACAGCTGTAGAAATCCCGAATCCTACTAACAATTGGAATGGGAGGAATCCTGAAAAAGATCTAGAATCCAGTAACTGGAATCCGGAATCCACGACGTGGAATCTAGAGTCCAAGACAGTCTTGGATTCCTTACATCATGTACATGGGGCGAAACAGAGTTGAGGACTACTTGTAAAAAAATGCATATACTTTTATTCATTTCACGCATTCCGTAATTTTCGCCTCATTTGTTCTAATTCCGACAAACAGCAGAAGGAAAAACGAACAAGTATACATGTCCTAGTTTCAGTTTTACCACCTACGAGATATTTTTAGATTCCGTGGTTTGTATAGTTTTTTCACATTTTGTTACTGGCCAATTTTGTGGGGTAAAACATCGTTTATGTATTAAAAAATATTTTGAAATTTTGAAATTTTAAAATTTATATATTAAAATTAATTGTTTGTTCCATAAGTAGCTCAAAATGTGTAACAAGAGAGAATGTGTGTGATCGAAACCCCCTGAAAACAGACGAAAGTTTGATTGAAAAACGATTACATACTTTTTTACTTACAGATTTTCGGTCACCACTATAAAATGAAATCCATCATTCGTGATACTGAACTAAAAAGTACCTTTTTTCCGGCAGTCCCAGAAGCCTGCGTATCAGGCAGTTGGAAGTGTCCTTAGAATTAGCAAGTGCATGAAAAAACGGGGCGCGCCATGGGGTTGCGCCCATTACTTCCAGGGACACTTTCAAGCGCCTGCTACGCAGGCTATACCAACCGCTGTTTGGCCATTTTCAACCTGATCAACTGACAGTTATTAGTATCCTGATTCATTAATGAACAGCACTTGTAATACAACACTTATCCCACTTAAAACTGGGAGAAAACAGACCCGTCTTAAAAGCCGTGGCTTAACATTAGACGTCAGTTCAATGTTACGGACAATATTTCGCCCGAGTCAAGCTTTCTTGTAAATGAAAAGTCAAAGTCAGAGATGTCATTTCTCTGTGTCTTCTGTGTGAAAAAATGTTTTCCTTGGTTATCACCTTTTGACGCGCAATTTTCCTCCACACGCACGTTACATTTCTGTTAGCATCTCTTGGTTTCAGTGACTAACTGTTACTCAGAGTTGCCCTTGTTCCATAGTATCCGATTGCGACCTTGAAAAATGGGACATGAAAAAAAGAAGTTACCTTCATAATAGATACTCTTTACATCTTTCTAAAAGAGACCGGGCGTTCTCTGCTCCAGGTATAAGCACCATTTTGGGCTGTACATTTTAATTCTATTTTAATATCTATGGAGGTGTCATGGACCTCAGGTAGGTGAGGTAACCCGCTTAGGTGGGGTAACCCGCCTGTCCATAAAATCTCTTATTTTAGTTTGATCACGTTTGCAGGGGTGACCCGCTACATCTGTCTGGAGTCCCCCACCTCCAAGTAAACAGGCCGCTAGGAAAACCAAATGTCATTCAAGTCAGTGGAGTACTTGTACATTACAGGCGTTTTGAGACTGAAGTGTGATACATACTAAAGTAAGCGTTTTTGAAATTAGTCCATGAACGCCCACCACCTCAAGAGGCCAGTGGGCCGGCCATCCCATTCTCTTTTTCTTCTCTAAAGTATTATTTATACGAGTGGAACCGAAGCAAATTTCAAGCATGTGATTATTTTATCACTTTTAAAAAGTATAGAAGACAGCATTGCTTTTTAAATGTGCACCACGTTCGTGAAAAGACCAGTCTACAAATCGCAAAAACAGACATTTTCAATAGCTTCTGTTTAAAGGTCTTGTATCGGCATCGCACTTCCAAGGTAAAAAAAAAAACTGATGAAGATCGACTTGAGGTCAGGAAAGAAATATTTTCTAATGGAAATTTAAACATGCTGGCGATTAAACTTACCGTTTATTCCAGGTACTTGCGTCGGACATCTTCTAGTGCGCCAGCGAGTTCCAATCACACAGGGACTTCTTTTTCGACGATTTTTAAGGTTAACTTTTACTTGTTGGTGACTAGACTCGCCGGTTATTTCAGCATGAGGTTGAAGAAAAAATTTCTGGAGTGATTCATGGAGAAATAGGAAGAAGAGGCAAAGCCATAAAATCTTTTTAGCTGACATGTCGCCGGTAATGTTTCAGAATCTTCGTTTAAAGTTGTGGAATGTTACGCTGAACTGTCTGTTCTGTTTCTTATAACTGAGCGCGAATGGAACATTGCTTGTTATATAATTCATGGAGGGATCACGTGTTATGAAAACACCCTGTTCATGTTTAGAATCAATGGCTACTTGTGAAACCTCAGAAAAGGGCGTTCGTTTAGAATTGTGACATTTTGCCAAGCTATAATTGGCTCTTACTTTTCATTATCACTTAGAGCCCCTCAGAGAAAAATGACAGGTCAGCTGTGATTATGTACGGCTTGGAGTATTTCAAAACAGCACGCATTCCCTTGATTTCTATAGAACGGAAGAATTAGTCGTACTTCAACACATCTTTAGCTTTCTTTTAAAGTCACCGTATTTTGGATTACAAAGATTATCGTTACAAAGAGAATTTCCCCAAGATGCTCAACACTTGCTTGATTTTTATTTTTCGCCGGCTGGCATCCATTGTATTTATTTTCGTTTGCATGTGTTGAGTTTTCGAAACTCTAAACAGTTATTATCCGGAACTTGACCCATGATGTAACCTCCATTACCACTGATCGATTGTACACTGAGTGTAAACGATCTCTTAATGTTCTCTCCTAGGAATAAACAAAAAGCTTTGAAAAACAAAACAATTAAATAACCGCAACACATCCTTCTTTAAAATCGATCTGTTTAAGGCTCTTCGCCCACAAGACCCACAAAAACAACCAGCATTCTACACTAGAAAATTCTATTTTGCGATCTACGCATCAGAAAGAGAGAAAAACACTTGACACAAGTATGTTGCACGCTGTTGTCGCGACCTCTCTAAAATACTGCTAAATGTTGTATTTCCGAGAAAATGTCTACACTTTATTAGTCAAAGTAAAAATTGTGCTTGAGTCACTGCATTCTTTTTAGACTGCTGCTCTCACGGTGATCTACAGTGCTGCACAGTTGTTCAACTGTAAAAAACAGCTGGGGTTGTTGTTTTTCAACATCAACTTTCACTTTTTGCGTTGAAGTTCAAAATATAAATAGTCTCTTGAAAACTATGACTCCTTTATAAAACGCCATGGATGGTTTCTTGTTTTACTGAAGAGGAGTGTTACATTTGTGTATTCGATCAATAACCTACGGCCAGGCGGTCCTTCTATTTCCTTTTCCTTTGGAATGCGAGGGCGCCTGTTCTCGAATTTCGCACTTCCCCGAAAAAAAAAAGAGTGCCTGATTGCAGGTTATGTATTCAGCATTTTTCAGCCTCATTCATGAATCACCTTATCCAGACATGGGTTCTTTAAAGCTCGCGCCGACAATTTTTGGTTCGGAAGTGGTTGCCTCACGAAAATTTAACACCGGAAAAATTGATTATCACCTGAGGAAAGTAACAGCCGCTATGAAACGCAAAACCTAGCCGCGCTATTCGAAGTATCATTATAAACCATAGTACATGGTTTTGTTCCCTTGTATAGAAGAGAGAATTTTAAGTAGCCTTCAGTGTAGTGAAATGCCAAATTCAGAAGTCAGAGAAGTGGCTAGGAGTTTTAACTCATAGCTGCAAGGTAACTTGTTTTCCACTGCAAGTATTCTGGCATAGACACGAGCAGTTTAATTAAATGATTAATTATAAAGGCACGCGAGACTAATTTTCTTTAACTTGCCTCTAATTTTAATCATATCCAGTTTTTCCCGCAATACTTCCGATTGCAGACTTACGATACACGCAGTCAGGTCGAACTCTCACAGTTCTCAGGACGGTATTTTAAGCGTGTCCATCGAACAAACATCGCCCTTACCAACAAAAACAAAAATACGGTGATTTCCTGATGAAGTTTGAGTACAACGATTATTCCAAGAATGTCGACGTGCATTCAAAACTATGTTCCTCTTCAAACCAACTTGGGAAAAAATTCTCCTAGTTGAAAAACACCTTTTGTCTTTTAGTCCTCTTTAGGTGTCTTGAACTTGTTTTTGTTATTAACATATGGAAAATACCGTTGGGTCTCTCAAACGCACAACCAAATTCAAAATGTCTAATCAGTTATAATTTCAACCGATGCCTGAGATCGCGGCTCGGCCCGGTTGAAAATTCCCTAATTAATCGCGTTTGCCATTCTAGGGGGCCAGGAAAAAAGCATCAAATCTCTAATTCCAAAACAAGATTGCAGAGGTTAAAAAAGGTAGCGGTGCGGGAATTGCTTAAATAGAGGGGCCAAATACCGGAGAAAGGTGATGAGAAGCCTGCGCGCGAGCAAGCTCTCCAGTTTTGGGAGTTGCGAGAAGTCACGTTAGAGCAGCACGCGAAAGGAGAAGCTCACTCGAGCGTTCACTCGCGCGTTCTCTCGCGGCCCCGGCGCTTCGCTCACTCTGATGAATGGAGAGCTTGCTAGCAGACTAGGTGATGAGAATCGCCGACCAAAGCATTCTGATCTTGTAGGCGCTGTTTTAAAAACAGCCGTGATCTTCGGGCCAGTAATTGGCTTCGTCTTGGACAGGCTCTTCTCGTGAAAGAAAATTTTTTTAAAATGTCGTTATCACCACAACAGGAGAGGAATTAGAGGGAGCATATCGTGGGGGTAATGAAGGGTATACGGGCTCCTTGGGATCCCGTGTACCCCTCCGCCCATTTCAACCCCATGGGCCAAAATGTGTCCACCCGTTCTTACCCCCTCTTTCACTCAGACATGAAGAACTATATGTAATATGTATCTAAGTTGCGTATTACCCCTTCCCCTCAATTAAGCCCTCTAAGATCAACCCCTTGCCCTTGTTCCTCAGGTTAAAACTATATAGACGAACTTTTTGGTAGTTTGTAAAGTTTATTTCAAGTTTTCCAACTACGTCAAAAATATCACTATACGGATACGAAAACCTTATTCTCCTTTTAAAATCCATCGACGGGTGACAATGTTTTCAGCATTCTTTAAAAATTCATGTGTGGAGTAGTTCCTTTGCCTATAAATTAACGCTTTGTTCTCTTTTAACTCTGAAGCTTTTATCTAGTTTAAAATATAAACCAAAAAAATAACGGAAAGAATCCGAAATATGCTTTTTTTATGAAAATACACATCTTGAAGCAACTCCTCTGATGCCACTTTTTCCCTCACACATGTTGGTCTCTTGGACTCCGAGTGCTTTAAACCAGCGCTGTCATAAATTAACCATCAGTAAGTTACTTCCATTCCTGAACTGTTCGGTTCGTCAGCAATTCGTGTCACGAACTGATGAAAGACGAAAATACAATAATTACTGTTAGAAAACAAAAAGTTAAAGCAAAGCCGAGATCAAGCAGAGAGTCTACAATTACCGTTTCGGGTTCCGGGCTTTCCCTTATTTGAACCTCGGGATTCGGGATTTTCCTTCCTTGAAACTCGGGACTCGGGATTGAAAGTATGCACGGGAGGTGGGATGCCAAAAATAACCCGCGGGATTACGGGATTGCCCGAAATTTTGGGTCGGGATTACGGGATTGAAGAACGCTATTGGCCCTTCCAAGCACACAACATCAAAATATATAGATTTAGCTAAGCGTAAAAGCTTACCTCTTTTTTCTGAATATTGAACCATTCACAACACTGACACACATTAGCTAGAAATGAGCAAATCTAGTTGTTTCTTTTACAAATTCTACGCAGACAGAAAGCGAAGTTCATCTGCAGGCGTAACACCGTAACCCTGGAAGCAATTTGTCTCTGTCTCCTTCTTTGTTCGAGGTGAACACTTTCTGCAGATAATTATTTCCATCCTAATTTGATACTTATTTGTTTACAGCAAATTGAACGATTAGTTATTATAATAATTATAATAATTTTAGTAGAAATAGTAATAATAATAATAAACAAATTCACAAATACTTTATTGTTCTCTCCAGGAAAGGGGCTGATTATGAAGGGGCACAACAACAAAAACATATATTTTATATAAAACACATCAAGGCAAACATCTTATGTGAAAAGGAGGTTGACAAACCACAATAAACAAATCTAGTTAGCCGTCAGAGAGGCCAAGAGTTGAACTTTGATTTCGAGGCGGAGTTTCGAAGATTTTGCTCCAACTAATATTCTTTTAGGGACGCGACGATATTATATTTATGAAAAACATGTCTTAACTTTTACCTTGGCATTTTTGATTCCTCTTACAGCAAGGCATCTTCTAGTCCGCCATCGTGTGCCGACAACACATGCACGCTTCCACGGGCGGGAAGTTTCAGGCGTTTCCTCACTGACAGACCAGACAGTCTTAGCAAGCATTAAAACGACAATAAGGCAAACTAAACTAAGATTCTTTTGCATTGTGGGTTCGGGTATTACCAGCTGTATCATCAGCTAGAGTGAATCTTGTACTGCTTGAGAGTGGCAAATGTAAAGTCCTTTTATAGATACTCACATGTCATTCTGCTTTACCTGTAGGCGAAAAGCACTTGTCCCTGTCTTATCTTCAATTTGACATTTCAAAGACCTGCCTCGAGGGCGTGGTACTTTGAACGTTTAATCATAATTCGATATCGATTCATTTGAATATCTTTCACAGGCATTGTCATGAACTGGCAGAGGCTTTCATTCAAAGAGATCAGAAAGAGATTGTACTTCTTGGACATGTATACAGCCTTCAAAGTGAAAACAAAACTGAATTTGAATTTAAAGCTCTGTATAGCCGGATCATTCCTTGAAGGAAACAGAGAAATACAGCTGGACGCTCTTGTCAGAGAACAAAGGTTTTTGAAAGGACGCGGGCTGGAACGACAGCCACTTCCTCTGAATTGACGCACTAGTTTCAGGAACGGACGCCCGTCGATTGTGACAGCTGACTCTTAAAAGAACAAATAATAAAAGCTCAAATTAAAACAATGAAAGTAGACAATGAACCTGAGATAACGATGATAAGAAAAACAAGAACTGTAAGGAATAAACACAAACAACTCCCTTCTCTTTTTTTTGGATCGTTGAGCAGGCAAGAGACCTAACGCTTGCGTGACCAGAACTCGAACATCCCCCTTACAGGTAACCGTTTATTAAATAATTTTTATTATTAACTTCTCTCTCCCGTTTTCATATCCTTTTGACTTTTGTTCCTTATCCATGCATACGCTTTCTAATAGGTTCTAATTTCCGTTCTTTTATAGTTTAATTTAACTCGAGGCGGTCAACCTAAATGGCTTATTACTTCGAAAAAGGACGCGATAACGGCTACACATTGTCCGCCTTTATGAGTTGCTCTGCCATCAGAAGCACGCTTTTATTGCTTAGGGGAGAAGCGATGAAATAAAATTGTTGTGGCAAAATCTTAGAGCAGCAACTTATGCCCAACGTAGCGATTTGACTAAAGAAACCGGGCCCCACACTTAAAGCATTCAGTTGCTTAGAAATATATACCAACCAATATCGCTCGGAAATTGGGGAAAGCTCTAGAAAGCTCTTCTAAATAGTCACTACTACAGAACATAGGATATCAGAGACTAAAGGCCCCTTTTTGTGGTCTTGTACACCGTACTTTCTTCACGCGAAGGAAAACTGTATTGTCCAAAAACGAAAAATTACCTTACAAAATGATTGAGCAATAAAATTAATCTGTCATGTCTTTGCGCTTGCACTACTGAAGTAGTTATACTAACTTCTTTTACACTCATAAACTATTGTTTCATACTCGAGTACGGACCGAAAAATATTAGGGCCCGTGTCATCGCGCTACTGCCGTGCTACGAGCTCGACTTTGGTTGAAACGTAGACGAATTTAAATCATTCCTCAGTCGAATAGAGTAGCTGTTGTCAACAACAAAACGTAAAAATAAAATAAAATATATTCATTTTATTCTGATCTGATTCAATACTTATTCACTTATCACGGCAGTAGCACGACGTTTGAAACGGGCTTAAATCCGTGAAATCGAGATTTTGCTAGAGGGTTTCAGAAAGAAGCAAAAAAAAAAAAAACAAAAGAAAACTAAACTAACTAACTAACAAACAAACAAAAAACATTCACATGTTAAGAGCGGGGCCTATAGCCTTAGCCGGTTTCCTGTAGTCTAACTTGTTCATGAGTGCTGCATTGTTAAATTAAACAACCTTGTAGCGTTGCTCCAATCATTCGCAGTAGAGGCTAGGGTATTTTCTAAAATACCCCTCGATTCAGATTTCAGACGTGCAATGGGAACAACACAGTCTGGATTAAACATTTCCGAGAATTAAAGCAAGTGCATGGTATTGTCTTCAGGGCAATTTTCGTAATTAACATCTGAGCCAAGAATCTGGAAGAAACCGAAAATTAGGCCATTGTTTTCAGACAATAGGCAAGACATTCGCCTCTGAATCAGTTACGCCTCCAAACGACTTAAACTTATTCGGGGCAAGGGATATAACTTGCTCTTGTTCAGGCTAAATACAATGTCTTTTCTCCTGGTTCTCTCTTGTACTCTTTTGCCATTGATGCACAAACAGTGAAACAATTTTGGAAATTAAAACGTATTTTTCTCAGTTTGTCTTCAAGCGTCATGATGGTCTGATTTTCGTCGGATTTCGCTCCCATACTCCTGACGCTAAAGCTGTGTTGAATGTGCTCGGTAAAATCAGATAACAATCTAAGAACAGCTGTTGGTTAGAACGCTTTGATGACCGTTTTTCCTACAGAATTCAAAAGAATACGCAATGTCGTCTTGATAAACTTCAACCTGTCGGAACCACCTGTTGCATTCGATCATGTTTGTCCTTCGGTGATATTAGACCAAGATGTTACAAACATTTACCCTTCAATCAAATATATAATAAAAAGAATAATCTATCCTACGCTTTCAAATAGATATGATCTTATCCATATTTTTGCCAAACACTAAATTCAGCTGATAACAAGAGGAATAAAATTCTGTTCTTGTGGGCGATTTTATGGGTTGGCTGAGGGAACCGCTGCCCCCGCGCCTCTTTTTGTGATATGTTGTATTATTATTGAAGAATTATCAGTGAAATAATCGGTATAGATAGCTGACAAGTGTTCCGGCCACCCCCTTCTGAATTTTAATTTCTGGATCCGCCCCTTGTTCTATCGGTTACGGTACAGGAATTCTTCATTACTTCGTTGAACTCTGCAACCCTCACGAAAATCTTTTACCTCCTGGAGTTTGAATGATTGCGTGTTTAAGATGCTAATAAATACCCCAGATAATGTGAACTGATCATCCATGATTTTTGAAACTGATGCGAGTGAGGAATCAGTTATAAGAAACGAAAAACAGGCGAACAGAGCGAGCTTTAAGGGAACAAACGATGGTGTTGATAGCTGAACTGTTTGCATTACTACGGTATGCATGAACAGATTGCCAAAATCTCGTACAGATAGTGCCAGAAGGGTTTTTATTCAATTTCAGGACGTGCGCGTTTTCTGTATTATAGCTTTATAATATGAATTCTACTTTTTGTATTAACACCATGCACTTATGACTTTTACAACGGCTATTACCCAAGTACATTATACATCGGAAATCCTAACCACTCAGAGGATACACACAAAGGTGCAGTTCAAGAGAACCACATTTTGCATCAGTTTGGTTCCCTCCGTGCAAGACCACTTCTTTTTGGGAGTTTGTCAGTGTACCGTCCTGTTTTTCAAGGGATGGAATGGCTTCTGGCTAACTTGTTTTCCGTGTTTAATTTTCCATTCGATGACCAGGTCAATGTGCTAGAAAATTCAACATGTACCTAAAATAAAAGAAAACATACTGCCGTCAATTCACAACTCGGTGATGACTTTTTGCGGAATATTTAAGGGGTCTTATCCAAGAAAGTGGAACAATATGATTAATGTAATTAGCCGTTGATAGGGAGCTTATTATAAGCAACCTTAAAGGCGACTGGGAAGGAACTGATCGACGTCACTCAAAAATGAATTTGCGGTATAATTTTGAACTTAATCGCTTTTATTTCATCTCACTCAATTCTTCAAATTCTCTTGAATTTTTCGGGAGTTGAATTGTGAAGAAATGTGTCTAAATTCACAACAGAAAAAGCCGGTTGTTTTGTGCGTCCTCCATAAAACTTGAGATTAAGAAGATTCACATCGTAGCCATGCGTAGGGCCCCGTTCTTACGTATCAGTTTGTAAACGGAGGTTTTTTTCTCCCATTTTAAAAAAAACCGCGGCCGCACGTTCCGTTCTTGAATCGTTTTTGTCCGGCTACATGAAAACTCATTAGTGACTTAAAAGAGGGTAAAACGGTACGTACTCGAGATCATTGATGGGAGCATATACATTTCAGTACTGCATGGTATCTGAACCCGCGAGATGGTGTCCCTAATCTCGTGCGCGAGATAGGCTGGATCCAGCAACTTGACATTGTTTACAAGAACCTCCGTTTTCTTCGATCCGCAAGAGTACAGGAAAACGGCGTTTTCAAAAATCTAAGAGAGAGGAGTTTCCAGTGGGTAACCCAGGAGGGACGAGAGCTTCCCCGTCTTTTTTAACCTCCTTTTCCTTAACCCAAAACCTTATGCTCAGGTTGTATTGGAATGGCTGAGAGGGAGTGTTACTTTTCAAAGCCAAACCACGGTTTAAAATTAATGTTTATTTCGTAGGGTTGACTATATGTTTGTTGTACTGAGCGACTAAAACCGTAAGCAAAAAAAGTTGCCTTAACAGTAAACACATGTAGAATATAACCTATTGTGATTTGAACTTAGCTGGGACCGTACAATGAACGCACAAATTATTATAATAAATATTTTCACGATCAAAACCTCTTTTGTAACAGTTACCTTTTGATTTGTTGTTTCACAATTCCTTGTCCTTGATTTTTCTTGCATCTTCGCATCCTGTAACGAGTGCCTATAACACATGGTTTACTGTCCCGGACTCGAACTCTAGAATTTTCTAGATTTCTGGCATAGACTCTCTTGTCGAAGCTCCGACTGGACTTAAGACATTGCGAGAATAAAAACGTGACGAAGATAATAACTTTTAAAGACATCACGTATTAAGGTAAATACTCTATAAATCTCCCGTACAACTGGTACTGCAAAAGCTTCTATATAGATTTGTAAAAGACGCTCGCTCGAATTTCTCGCCTTTTATACAATAAATAATCAATAAAGAAAAGGCTGAAACTGAAGCGTGGGCTTATCTGAAAATTTGTTCAAGGTCCATATGTCCAATTGAATTCAAATAATATCTTGACTAATTGTACTTATTGTTGAGTTTCGAGTTTACGTTATTAATATTTTTTTGAGCCATTTTAATCAAGTCGATAGCGTTTGCCCTGGAAATTTTCTTCATTTCTTGAACTGACATGTTCCTAAAATCAGAATGAAGTCTTCAAGAATCAATAGTTAAAACTTCCGTTTGCGTTTCACTTTCTTGTGAATTTGTTTTAACCTGAAAGTAATAGACGATGGCTGTTCCACTTGACTTCAATTATTACATACAGTTGAATAAAATTCAATAAAATGTTCCGACGATCTTCAAATAAACAAGGACACTAATCAAGTCTTTACTGTCAAAGGAAAGCTCATCAACAAGTGTTGGCTGAAAAAGTTGTTCTGAGAATATGGACAAATTATTCAATAAAAATTTTAAACAATATACGCCAGTGGCACGTTTTCCATGATGCGCACTTTATTTGTCCTCCCAAATTTTGCATAACCCCTGTTTTTCATTTCTCCTGGGTATTACAGCCGTCCCAAGAGAAATTGAAAATAATGCTTATGTAAAATTTGTGGGGGTGGGGGGGAGGGGGGCAAATAAGGTGCATTATGGGATATGTGCAAGTGGCGTAACGTCACCGTAGAAGCGGGTAAACCGTCAAACGTCAACAGTGGTCAAAGGGGCCCAACAAGTACTTCCTTTAGGGAAACCAAACAAGAGTTTCATTTGCGCCCACGCACTGTGCTCAAAGCGTGCAAAATTATCAAGATAAACTGGTTAAATTGTTTTGCATTCCATGTACACACAAGTCATTAGCCTGCGTAGCATGGCCGTTTTGGTTTTGCGAGCAAAGTAATAAAGGCCCGCTTAGTACTTTGCCCGAACAAAACCGCCTTGCTACGCAGGCTAACAAGTCATTAAACCTCTTCAGTTGCATGGATATGTACGTAAGAGGGTCTCAATGGGATGGTAGCTTTGAAGTTATTTTTGTTTTCAATTTTGACGATTGACGGCTAATTTTAGAGCTTTTGACGGTTGAAGGTTATTTTGATAACTTAAAAGTGAGAATTTAGTCCAAGATTTTAAGTAAATATTGTCTTCCTTATTTAAATTTATTAACACTAACTGTTTTGTTTTGGAGGTTTGGCATCGCACTTCTAGAATTTCGAATGTAGTTTTTAGGTCTTAAAGTGTCTAGAGAGAGCGTTTTCAGTTGCGAACATGGGGACTCATGTTTTTCTAGTTTAGAGCCGTGTCTTTTTGGGATAGAACATGAAATCAGTGACGAACAGCTGAAATCGTGAGACTTGTTCAAAATAAGCTGAAACACTCGGCTTTAAAAGTTTTTTATTGTTAATATTGATTTGTGACGTTTGACGGTAGAAAATAACCTTTTTTGACATCTGACGACTAAATTTTAGGCCGTCTGTGAACGTGATGTGAAACGAAAAAGCGCTTTATTTTATGTTAAATTGGGCTAGAAATAAAAACTGTCGTAGAAAATGTTATATTGTAATATTGGTTGCTTTTCTTCTTTTTATTATTATCAATTAAAATGTTCAGCTGTATGGTTTACATTTGTAAGCTTTTGAACGGTAAAATTGACGCACTTTTCTAGTATTGCCTCTTTCGCAGGCAAGTCAGTAAGTTCTCAAGTTGGCGGGAAATCAAACAACTAGGGGTTTCTTTTGGTTCTATCTTTCTTCTATTATCCTTTGAAAGTAGCCGTTAACTACGTTCATAGTAGTCGGAGGAAATCCCCGGCCCCCGCCTCTTAAAGACAGGCCTGCTTTCGCACTATCCATTTTTCTGTTCTGTGAAGGAACACGTACATGTTATAAGTATCCTCTGTTAGTTATATGTTATAGCCCACTAGTAGCGAAAAGCGCCGGCTTTTTGGCGGTAAAAAAAGATTATAGTCTAGCTTTAACTAGCTAATATTTTTTACCAACAAGTTGGATTTTACTAAAAAAATTTTCCCCTCGCCCTCATGGTCTCTGAGTCAATAGCCCAATTGACTCAGAGCCAATTCGGGCTCGAGGAATAATTGTTAATTATTCTAATTTTTGACCAAAAGAAACAGGTTTACACGTTCTGTTTGATAACACTTGTGAAACTTTTATGAAAATTGGCGTTTATGGCTGCCGAAAGAACCGGAAGGGCAGTGGACTAACTTACGAAGCATAAAAACAACTTCGAAGGGGAAGAAAAAATGAAATCTCTCCAGTAAGTCCTGTTGGCATTGTTTTTCGCTTTAGTTTTATCAAGGACTCGAATGACATCGGTGACATATAACTCGGATGCCAGGAATGAACTGGGTGACTAGAATGATATAAGACACAAGGGATAACTAAATGACTGGGATAACTGGGATGACTGGAATGACAAGGATGCAGAGTTAGCAGAGTGACCAGGGTGACAAGGATGACTGGGATGACTAGGATGACTGGGATAACTGGAATGACTAGCCAATTCAAAGTGACCGGAATGACTGGGATGACAAGGGTGACTGGGATGTCTAAGATGACTTAGGGCCCCCCCCTGTGTGACATTATAAGAGATCCCCAGGGTTTTCTTCTCGATTGAAATTTACTGGATGGGCAATTTGCCCCATTGTAAACCATAGGGGGTAAATTTCACTTGGAAGAGATCGGGAGAGGGAAAGAATTTAGAGCAGCATTCACGTTTGGGGGCTACTTGTAACTTTATTAGTATCAGAGGAAAATATATTACAATACTCAGAGCGTTCATCAATATTTTATGTGGGTTTTCGTGAATCTGGTACTTATTAATCAAACTACTTTGACTGATATCTTTGAAGTCTTTCCGTGCACTCTAAAAGGAGAAGAGCTGTAAAGCGAATGCTGTTTAGGCTTAGCGCATGCGCGTCGTTAGTCGTCCTGCTGATGTTTCTTCCCCAACGTTTTTTGATATCTACATGTTAACTGTTGCCACTCCTTCTAATGACCTTTGGCTGAGAAGATCATCAGTGTAGGTGGACCTTTTTATCTGGAAGATTGGAGGTAAAAAATATATAATAATTTAAACTACTTTGCCTTAACTCTGGCCATCATAATCACAAATAAACATATCATTTTGCTATCTAGCTGTGCCATAAATTCCTCTTATGAATCTGTAGATATATATGGTTACATGGGATCGATCTGAGATGGAAAAGTTTCGTTCAATAAACCTTGATCTTGATCTATCCTGGCCTTTAGTCAGCAATAAGGCCAAGTTGCCACTTTCGGCTTCACTTCCGAATTCTATACTAGCACTGTCATATACGCCTGTAGACCCAGACACTAATAGGACACAATAGTTAACATTTTTGAGATACAGAAACAGGCTGGGTGGTCTTAAGCATCCCCCCACTTTTTCAGCCAAAAAAAATAAAGACGCACTAAGAGGGGCCCTCCTTCGCCTCCCCACTTCAAGTCACTGGTCATCCCCCCACCTTAAAACGGTTTACCCAAAATGCGGGGAAACCATTGCTTTTCAGTGAAGTGTTCATTTGAATCTCAGAACTAGCTAACAGTTAGTTTTGCTTTATTTTCTATTTCTGTCGGAAGCATTGAGGCCTCGGAATTATAAGTATCACAAAAGTCTTTTCCAATTATTTCGGAACCATCTTACCTCCTCTCTGCGAATATTTTGTTGCCCGCATCGCCGCAACCATCGCGCCCACTGAAGGTTTCCACGACGGCCGCAAGCTCGCTTCACTTTCACGCTCCTCGTATCTAAATTTCCCTCTCCTTGTCTGCCGTGAATGAAAAGGAAAAGTAGAAGAAGCAAGAAGAAACTTATTTGAAACCTCGGAAGCATCTTAGAAGATATTGCGATCTGTTTCAAGTCCTGCTTCAGATCAACCCTCGTTTTTAATCCGTTTTTGAATGCGCAATTGGGCAAGTTCCCGAAATATATCGAAGTGCAAGAAGCCGTGCGTTAATTATTGTAACACCTTGCATAATGCATCGTAATGCGCTGTGAAAAGGTTTATTTGCTATATAGTAAAGTAATGGGATTTTGGACGGTTTTTACGACTATTATCTCTAATACCGCCCTGCCCAATTAAAATTAACCGCGCGTCTAGTTCATTTATTTCGTTCAAGGTATAAACTTGAGCAAAACATGCAAATCATTGGTCGTGGAAATATTCTACGATTCCCTGGATTTCTCTAAAAATTTCCTTTTTCTTTTCTTTTTTTTTTTTTATAATCTGTCAATTCCTTTTTCCATGTTTTTCCTTTTTACATGAAGTCGATCATTGTCTTCTAGTCAAAAGCATTAATTGGCAAATTGACAATGCTTTTCAACTGCAGAAAATAAAAAAAATCAATTTTCCGTCTGTTTTTCTTTTTCTCTTCTTATAAACAATGACGTGTTGATTAGCTGTAAGCAACACCATAAAAATTGAAAAACACCTTTTTAATTGAAACTTTCACAATGACACTCTAAAGTAAATAATATGTGCATGCAAAATTTGTAAATAGCCGGTTTTAGTAAATGATCCAGCGAGTGGTCTATTATCAATGCTGCGTTCTGATTGGTTGAGCTACTATACTGCGCTATATGTTATGGCCCACTTGTAGCGAAAAGCGCCGGCTTTTTGGCTACAAAAATGGATTTAAGTCTAGCTTTAACTAGCTAAAGTTGTTTTTTCTCGATATTTTTGACCAACTAGTTGGATTTTACTAAAACAATTATTCCTCTCGCCCCTTATGGCCTCTGGGTTAATAGACCATTTGGCCTTCTGCCTCATGGCTATTGACTCAGAGCCCATTCGGGCTCGAGGAATAATTGTTAAAAAACTGTTGCTTTCCCTAAGTATATCTGTCACATTAAACTGGATGAAACATTTCCTTCCACTTAAGACGTTGGCAATCAATAATTGAGTGCTTGTGGGAGGGGATTTGAGGTCTTAATTTAAACGTGGTGTGATCAATCTAATTGACTTTACTGTTTGTAATGATGATTATGTTTTTTGTAATGATTTAAGTACCCTCTTGACACTTGAAGGATTAAAATCGCGAAACTACAACACAAATAAGGTTTTTTGTTCTTTAATTTCGGATTCACTAGCGACTCACGGGCGATTTTCCTTAATTTTTCAGTGAAACTTTCCCGTGCTTAAATCAATTTTCGCGGGAGTTTACTAAATTTGGCAATTCAATTACCATGGCTAGAGCGGGTCTTAGCAGATTGCGCAAAATTCGCTTTCAAACTTAACAGCTGAGAAAACGAATTTTCAGGAGTTTTTGACTAGCATCCCCAGGAGACGTTTAAAGGGCTCCCTTTTTAAACTTTGTAGCCTGAGAATACAGCCGTGTCTCCTGGCCCCTTGGCGCTAGGGACGTTTCTCAGGCAACGTCCCTAACGACGAGGACGGAACGAGAAGCCTGGCTGTATTAGCAGGCTATAAACTTTGCAGCCTCAAGATGATACAAACCAAATTTTGTGTTTCATTCACCCCCTCCCCCTATCATCTCATTGCCGCGTTCCCTTCTAAAACAAGGATAAAGGAGACGACTATACCCAGGCCCCCTTTAACGATAGCAAAGCTTGTTCCGCGTGAAATTTGTCGGTGTTGTGCCGAGTGGCAGGCGAAGTGAGTTTGAAAGAACGCGTGAAGGAGCGGCATTGAAGTCACTTGATCAGTCGGCAGTGCTGTCTCCTTTGGCGTCCCTCTCGCGCGCGACTTCTCGCAAGATTTTTCAAACAGAGAAGAAAACAGCGTCAAATAACAGCTGTCCAAAAGGCGGTCGTAGTTGGTCGTATCGGCTAGTCGTATTACCGAGGTTGTAGAATAAGGAAATGACTGGGTTTTTCATACGAAGAAAAAAGGGGTTGTGATAACGAGGTGCCAGTCCGACGCGCGCGCGGCGCGGATCCAAAAAGTCTCTAATCGTTTAAGGAGTAATCGACTTTCCGATTCTTCATTAAATCCCCTAAAGAATGACGGCTTGTCCGTCCGAAATATCGTGAAGCCTCAAGTCGCTTTTCGCTTTGCTGTTTTGTTATTTATGGCTCTTGCCCAAACACGCCAATTTCGAGAAAACGTTTTCCTCTGTGGTCCCCTGTCAAAGGGTTATGTTATCATGAAAGCGAGGTTCGTTTTAAAAAATGGCGCCTTGCACTTGTCATGCGCAGAAAGGATTTTCAAGTCCGACATTTTGTCTTGATCGAATATTCCGAATAAGTTCGCTTTCTTTTCGAGGAATATGGCGTTGAAAGAAAGCGAACTTCGGATTTTAGGCATACTTGGCCTAGTTATTGTTATTCTGTGGGCATTTTTTGGACTAGTTTGGAGTTTTCTTCTTGTGTTCACATTCCTGATTTACGCGTATAACTTTGGAAGGCACCAGAGAAATTCTTCGCATGAAATAGGACAAGACGAACCGGATGTGCCCTTTCAAGAGAAAATGCACGACTATTATTCGGAATTTCAGGATCTGCAATTTACTGGCTCACCAAAAGGGCAATTTACGCTGCGATCACCTATGCCATTGCTGTCTGAAGTCACCAAGAGGCTTAGTTTTAATACGAGGTAAGCTTATTAATTACGCTTAAAAATGCTCCAACTATTTTCTCCTTAAAGCTTGCCTTAACCTTCGTTAATGGGATAATTTTTTACTTTTAAAAAGCTCTTTTTCTAATGGGGGCTGTCTATAATAATGCATGAGTAAATGTACCCAGTTGTACATTAAATAATTATTGTACTTCCCGTTGATACGCTTATAAAAGCCTGCACATTCTTTGATACCTGTATACTAGGAGCCATCCCGTAAACTTTCAATATACAAACCTTCCCCCCATCCTCTACCCTGTGAACAGTGGTTTTTCCTGTCGGAACGCTATGCTATGAAGGGAGAGAAACCACTGCAAGTGACAGATTGCTCTTCCATTGAGCATGCTCGTCCACGTGTCGCTTGTGTCAAAACGTCAAATGACATCACTTCCTCTTGTTTGGCAGGAAACATTAGGGACTTTAGGATTCATCAACGAGATGGTGACCAGAATGCAAAAAAAGAGAATACGTTTAACAAGCAAAACAACAACCTTGCTCATGCCTCACACTTGTTTGAACAGTTCTTTACCATTTTTGCACAACTATGCCCTGGCATGCCAAATTTTGCATTTTATGGAGAACGTAAACAAACATTGACAAAATTTATTTTTCTCTTTCTGCACTTGGATATGGTCGTTAAGAATTCAACCCCAGTAGGGTTCACCTTCAATTGACAAAGGAAGAGTGGGTAGGAGTATTCTGATAAAGACTGAGTGCAAATTTACAGCAGGCTTGCATTAAGGTAGCAGTTATAGGCATACAATGTAAGCAAAAAAGTAAAAGTGAAAAATATGAAAAAGGTTTTTCAAATGTTGGATGTGTGATCAGTGGTAAGTTAGAGTGTACAGTGTATGCAACTGATGTATCTTTTAACCTTTTTTTGTTTTCTTTTGTTTTGTTTTTTCAGTTCAATACCCCAGTATTCACCACATCAAGCAAGGAAACCATGGCATAATAACAGAGAATTAGGTAACCCATATCAGCTATCAAGAGCAAGCCCTGTTGCTTACTGGCGTAAATCAAATCACTTCAGCCTGTTAAACCCAGCATTACAGAGACCTTCCACTGTTAAGATTGCTTCACCAGATGTCACAATTAATAGAACGTTTACTTTGTAAGTCAGAACAATTAGCATTATTTGTTTGATCATGTACTATGCATTATGATTATTTATATCTTTGTACTACATCTATTTAGCTCGACGTTAGCATTGTCGGTAGTTTCTCAGATGTGCAGGCCAGTAAAATCACCAAATGACGCAATACAAAAGATTGAAAAGAGACTGTATAATCCCCAAACCACAGCACAAAAGCAAAACAAGAATGGTTTCTGCAACACCAAGAACACCTGCAATGTCTTTCTGGTTTCAGTTTCATCTTGATTGGTTAGACTCTCAGTGTGCCACTTCTTGAGCAAATTAATGATTTGTTTTCTTGAAAGTTCAAAGATGACAAAAACAAAGCAATTCATCCTTGTGGGAATGGGTTTTTTAGATTGCAAATTATCAGAGATTAAAGACCCACACTCAATACTCAACTGGACTCCATCTGTGCGAAACTCTTTGTTTGTCATTTTTCCATTTTTATGCTTAAAATAAATTTACATGCCCTTTTTGCACTTTACCTTTCTATATCTAGCCAATTTTTGGAAACCCAACCTAATGAAATTTGCAGTCATTTGAGTGACAAGGCATCAAAAGGCAGTTTTCTTATGCTTGATAAGCTCCCAAATCACAGTAATGAAGGAAAAGGAAAGGAGAAAAAGAAAGAGCAAGGAGGAGGAAAGGAGGAGAAGAGAAAAAATTAATGGTTGCACTCTTAGTTTTTATAATGGCTACTTTGGACATAGTTTTTGGCCGAAAAAAAGAAAAACTGTTGGACGCAAAAGGTCCATTTGGTGGAAAGTTTTCAAAAACCTGGCTAGATATACAGTGTATTTTACCATGAATCATATTAATTTCTTATCGTTTGATAATGATGACATGAAACCACTGAAATGTCAAGTTTCTTTCATATCGTCAATTTTTGTTTTAATTTAATTTTTGATGGGATTTTTTTGAAGATCAAATAGCCCTTTAAAAAGAACTACACCAGACCCAACAAATCCATGCAGTAGAGCTACTGTCCTGTCTGCCCTAAAGGAAAGCAGAAAAAGAAGCTATGTTGTTGATGAGGAAGATGATTTAGAACTTTCTCTACGGCCAACAAAAAGGTTAGTGATCTCTTTTTTATCCCTAAAGACTGGTGTTCACAGGGAACATATTCAGATTTGTAATCTGTACACCTCCCTTTAAGGCTATGACTTCCTTGCTTAATGCCTAGTGAAGACCAGCCTATGAGCAAGTTTGTTATTTATGCTTGTTCCTGTTTTTGGTTGCTGCTTTTTTCTGGGGGGGTGGGAAGAGGGGTGCATTGCAGAGGAAATAGAGAGTCTAGGGGTTGTGATGAGGAGAAAGAAAGAACAAGACAAAATGATTTTCTTGACATATGTTCGATGAGAAATCACATTATGTTCACCCTGGCCCTGGTTGTTCAAAAGGTGGATAATGCTATCCAATGCATAAATCTCTTTCCACTCGATAATGCAATAATATATTGTTTTCCCTAATACTTAATAATACTGGATGGTGATTCAGGGTTGTCATTAAGAGGCGGGGGCCGGGGATTTTCCCCGGCTACTAAGAGAGTGGCCCTTGGCTACTTTTATTGGCAAATACAAGAAAAATAGAACAAAAAGAAATACCTAGCAGTTTGATTCCCCGCCTACTTGTTGTAATTACCCGGCAACTTGAAATCTTAGTGACAACCCTGGTGATTTATCCGATGGATAACGCTATCCAAAGTTTAAACAACCAGGACCTGATAGAAATTTTTGTCCCATTATGTGACCCCCTAGAAATTTTTGGATAATTTCTCAATATTTTTCCTCTATACAAATGTCGTGAAATATCTACAAAACATGCCTCTCACAGATCCAAACTTTGCAACAGCAGCGTAGCGTAATATGAAGTTTGTACATTTTCCTATAAGAGTCAACTCTCTCTTAATAATGGACACCTCTATAAGATGGACACCTTGGTAAAAAGTACAATTGGTTCCTGCCTTTCTCCACTCCCTTTATTGAACTCTAAGACAAATGTCACTCTTAGATGGACACTAACCTTATTTCGGGTTCCAAAGGGGACTGCCATTTACAGCATGGTTCATACATGTACAATTCTGGAAAGGTCTTGAATTTTACTAGTCGTCGTAAAAAGTTGTTGAAGTTGGTTAAAGTCCTTGAAAAGTACTTGATTTCTTTATTAGGTCTTGAAAAGTCTTTGAAATTCACTACCTTGTCTATTCCAGACACAATTTTCTGTAAAATTAGTTGTTTTTTTTGCTAGGGAAAATTTGGCTCATCCTCTAATAAACATCATGGGTAACATAAAAACATTATTACGCATGAACAATATTTTGTTTCTGTTTCTTTATTTCAAATGCTATTTGTGTACCTCAGATGCAATTGTAAGTCATTTGCCAGTATTGTTGCTGCGAAAAGTAAAAAATAACATGATCAACTATGGCTGAAGAAGTAAAAATCGTTAATGACTCCATGACATGTTTTTGCCATGCGTGAGGTGTTCAAAAGGGGGTTAAAGAATGCCAATTTTTAATATATTGAATAAATCTTAGTCCTTGAAAACTGTAAATTGTTATTGAAAAGTCCTTGAAATTTGTTTGTCTGAAGTTGTACAAACCATGTAGAGAATTGACGCGACTTTATCCTTATTTTCAATCCGTGCTTCAGGAGAGGCACTAACCCAGTTAGCAGTAAAACTTTGGATTCTCCTGGTGGAGGCCCTTTCCTGAGATCCAACAGAACGTTATCTGGAGGTCTTAAGAGGACAGCCAATCAGGACAGTAAAGAAACAAGGAAAGAAGAAAATGTCAACAAGAGAAGCAAGATCATAGATCATAGTACAGTTCAGCCTGCTGAGAGTGCACAAGTTCATAGAAATTCTGTGCTGCAGAAAAGAAAAAACGTTGACACAGAATCGGCACACGTAAGGGCATTTTTAGCAAATTCTTTTTCAAATAATTTATAACAGAGGACAAATCTATAATCAAAAATGTAAAATTTTATGTTTATTTTGGAAGACTAGTTCACTTAGCACACTCAAAGAGAGCACTCTGATTTTAGCCTTCTTGAGGGCATGGGAAGAGGATTTTTCAAATGGTAAGCTGACTGGCCTTGGTCAAAAGATAGTCAAAACATTACTTGCTGTAAACACAGTGGAAAAATAACAACAACTGGGCAGTTGTTACTTTTACTTTATTTGACGTGGTTTAAATGTTATGTTGTGGTGGTGGTAGTGGTGGTGGTAAGGGGGGCGGGGATGGGGGTGGACTAGTTTGTTAGTAGAAATTTATCTTGGTGAGTACAATCTGAACATTACTCACTAAGATGGCAAGTGTTCCAAACATTTGGTTTCCAACCCTGAACTTACAAGCACTCCCCTTGATTAAACAGTCGAATCAGCCAATGCCATACTACAGCTGTAGCTGGCCACAGATTATTTCTAAGAATGATTTAGGGGCTTACCAAGGAACAAAACCATTTTAATATTTTCAATCTGGTGCACTAACCACTCAGCCATGCTATCTCCTGATGTATTCAAAGTCAGCTCTGTAGTAGATCATTAATTTTTTTTTTGTATCAGTTTTCTTAAGCCTTGCACTAAATTTTAACAGGCTGCTAGCAAGGAGGATACAGAAGGAAGTAGATCCAAGAAAATCAAGAATTATACGTCCACTGAGAATGATGAATGTCACAGGTCAGTATTATCTATTAGTCTTTGCCTGTTTAATGGAAAAGCGTTAGTGTACGTTTTCCTGGAGAAAGTCACAATCTCCTAGAAAAAACATTGTACACACAATCATGACAGCATCATAATAATTCACACTTCTTCCTTTGCAGACATGCAACGGTTGAAGAAGAAGATGCACACATGGGAGATAGTATAGCTGTTTCTGATACAACTAGCCATGAAGAAGATACTAGAATCAGTGACAAGGAACACAAGGAGAATTCAACTAAGAGATCATCAACTTCTCAGAAGGAAGAAGGTGATGTAAAAAAGCGCAAAGACACTAATAGAGTCACTACTGTTCACCAAGACAGAGATGATGCCATTCAGCAATCAGAGCACAAGGCTGTAGATGCCTCCAAGAGAAAGCAGGTACAGTGTACATGTATGAAAGCATGTGGTTGTTTTTCTCAAAGCTGGTTCGATGGTGTTAAGAGCCAGAGTCATAATCAGCAGCCTGAGAAAACAGCCAACATTTATGACGCCACCACTGGTTTTCATGCAAAATGGCATCTGAGAAACAACAGCAGAAATTCCATACTGATGACTCGGATCACCTTGCAGATCTGGGTAGTGCTTCTGATTGGTCATGCCACAATGGAATTTTCCTTCAACCAATCAGAAGCACTACCCACATCTGGTTAGTGATGTGTCATCAGTGCGGGACTCCTGAGCTTTTTTCTCACAAGCGTACAAGAGTATCGTGATCTAGTGATCTGAAGCAGCTTTCTGATTCTCCTTACGACTACATCCCGTACAATCTAGTGAGAACTAGCTCATCAGAATTGAAAGCAGACTGTGAAGAACTAAACCAATTACAGTGCCTGGTAACAAGCATTCTTTTAACTTCAATTTAACTCCACTTACAACTCTTACAGTATTTTTGATGTTCACTAGCTAATAAGAACTCTTACAACACTGATTCCAACTCGTTCACTAGATTAAAGCATTCCTCAAGCTTTGATACTTAGTTGCCGAAGTCCTGCAACTTTATACATTGTTTGTCCATGTGCCACAAGTCAGGGAATGGTCAAAGAAAAACAAAATTCTCCAAGTTCAAGGAAAAGTGATTAAGAACAGTTACAAAACAAATCATGTCATCCCATACGTTCATGTTCATGTTTTGATTGCAGAAGCGATTTATGGTTCCAAGGTTTGCTTCTAAAGAAGATTCACGACGACGAGCTGTACCAGTTTACTGTGCTTCTAATGAGGAATCTGAGATGGTAAGAGCTCTTACAGGTTACAAGTAAACGTGTTTTGTTTGTTTAGATGATAATTATACATAAACATCATCACTACTGAAACAAAAAGAGCCATAACTCTTACATTTCACCACCAAATCTAGTAACTAAGGGCATTTGTACTGCTGTTGTTCACTGCCAGGATCCTGCCTTCTCTGAAACTTCTGCATGCTTGAATCCCCCTGTCTGTGTTCAGCTTGTTGGTAGCATAAATGAATTATCTGTTTGCTCAGATTAGCCAATGGGAATAAAGATATTAGGTAAAATGATAATGCAATATTAACAAACTCATTTAATGAATTTTAGCCTCAAAGAAGAAAAGTGAGCAGAAAGATTAACCAAGAGCAGATCATTATTGATCGCAAGCTGGCGTGGGAAAGAGTCCAAAAATTTTTAGATGATGATGAAGAGGAGGAAGAAGAGGAGGAAGAAGAGGATGAAAAGGAAGAGAAGTCAAAGTCAGGTAAAAATCGTTATTTGTTGTTCTTTTCATCTTTTCCAGTACCCAATCACCCCGATAGATAGATAGATAGACAGACAGACAGACAGACAGACAGACAGACAGACAGACAGACAGACAGACAGACAGACAGACAGACAGACGGACGGACGGATGGACAGACAGACAGACAGACAGACAGATAGATGGATAGATACTTTTTTTAATGAGGGTTTCACTTGATATCCATCTCTCATGTGCGGCCTACACTGTCGATCACAGGCACGGTGAGTCCCATTTTATTACTTGTCTGGTTCAAGACATGAAGATTTTTTTGCTGGGCAAGTGACTTGTAAAGCTCACCTGCCGAGCGTTGGCCTTTGAGAGCAGCAATTCAAGATTTTCATTTTAATTCGATTGTCCCGCAAAGCTTTATAAAAGGTACAGTTTAACTAGTGTTTGCTTCAGGAAATTCAAGTGGCTCGTACATGAATGTATGATTTCTGTACGTAGCTCTCTAAGGGGTTTATTTTTTAGATACTGATTTTTCATTTTAACGCCCTCTTTTTACTTTGTAGGAGCAACAGCAGTACCATTAACAACTGCACCAACTTGCATCTCTTCATCCTTATTAAAGATCCCTTCTGGTCTTCCTGTGTCAAGCACAGGAAGTCTAACCACAGTAACCACTCAAAGCCTTGTCACACCAGCTCTGTCCACAGGATTTCCAAAACCAACCACAGGGAACCCATTAGCAACTGCCATTTCCCTGGCCAGTCAAACAAAGCAAGGAAATGGTGCTCTTGCCCAACCCCAATCCTCGGCAGGGTCATTATTGCAATCGCAACAGAGTTTACTTGCAAACTTGTTAACAACCGGGGCAGTGTCGTCAACAGCTACTACAAAACAAGATAATTTAGTTACAGCCACGTGTGCTAGTGCATCAAATCCTAGCCTGGGAACTTTACAAGCAAATGCACCATTTACATCATCTGCGACAAGTTTGAGCGTTCCAGGATTAAAAACGAATTCATTCTCTTCATCATCACTTGGAAATTCTTCGTTCTTAAAATCGAAAACAACTGACAATTTAACTTCACTGGCAGATTTTTCAAATCAAAGTACATCTACAACTAGTTTTCAACTAAGTGCAAGCATTGTTCAGTCATCCGTGAAATCGTCACTGCGTTCAAGTCAGCCATCTTCCCAGAAAGTTGATTTTAGTTTTCCTGCAGTTTCTTCTTCCGGGGCATCAACAAGTGCCGTAACTACAACACAGGGAGGGTTTAAATTGTCAGTTCCAAGTGTAACACGTAATACTTTTGGCTTAGAGACGGCTGGATCAAAAAGCAGTCATGGGGCTGCAATTACAAATAGTACAAATACTGTTACTTTAACAACAAGTACTTCTCAAAATCCTTTAACCTTTGGAGTAGCAGGAAACAATTTAACATCAACAACGCAGAGTCCTTTTGGATCAATTGGTAAATCTACGGCTGTTACATTCGCTGCAAATTCATCAGGCATATTTGGGCAAAACACTCCATTCACAGCTCAGAATTCATCTGGTTTAACAACACAGAATAAAGGAGCATTTGGTTCCACTAGCTTGCAGTCCTTATCAGCGTCAACAGGCCAAGCACAGAGTGCCTCCAGTGTTAATTTTGGTGCAAGTCCGTTTATTCAGTCTTCATTAGAGACCCAGCCTAACCAAATTGCTTCTCAGAGTGCCTTTGGATCCTTTCCTACCCAGAATGCTTTTGGAACACAACAGAGTCAACCAGCTTCCCAGAGTACTTTTGGATCCAGTGCTACCCAGAATGCTTTTGGAGCACAGCAAAGCCAAACGGCTTCCCAGAGTGCATTTGGAACTAAGAGTGCATTTACTTCAGAAGCAGTTAAAACTCAGAATTCTTTTGGATTACAAGCTGGTAAAACTTCCAGCCAAAGTGTGTTTGGAAGTCAAAATGCTACCCAAAGTTCTTTTGGGAATCAAGCTGCCCAGAGTGCTTTTGGCTCCCCACAGCAACCTTCTACCCAAAATGTTTTAGGAACCCAAGCTACCCAGAATGCCTTTGGAGCTCAACTGAACCAGCCAGCCAAACAGAGCACTTTTGGTGCGCCTACTGATCAGGCATCAAAATCTACTTTCAGCTTTGTTCCAAGTGCTGTTCAACCCAACACAAACTCACCTTTTGGTAGTTTTAGTAGTAAACCTTCTACACAGAATGCCTTCGGGGCAACACCTACCCAGAATGCAACAGGTACCTCTGAGGGATTCAAATTTGGTGCAGCCGCAAGTAAGACGACACCAGGAGGATTTACATTCAATGCAGCTGGCAACAATACGGGAGGCTTTAAGTTTGGTAAGTTTTTGATTTGATGTTAGTTACCAACATTTTGATTAGAGTGCAATTACTTGTTTTTACGGTACTTTAATGCGGACATCATAAAACTGATTCCCAAGGAATGATCTTAGCTGTATATCGATAGAAATGGCTAGTCAAATCCGCGTAGAATTTAGTACAGCAAAAACCCACATATACGAAACTGAACTGAGATTAAGAAACTCACGATAAAATTTGGCCTCTCCGAGTCTCTAACCTAACATAGGAAGCATTTCAGTTTATTACCGAATGTTCGGGGGTTCTTACATATGCACGTACTTGATGTTTAAACATACCTGTACCTAATAACCTGTCCCGGGTTGTTCAACTTTAGATAGCGCTATCCACCGGATAAATCACTATCCAGCGGATAAGTATTACGGGAAACAGTTGCGTTACCCGCTGGATAGTGATTTATCCGGTGGATAGCGCTATCCACCGGATAAATCACTATCCAGCGGATAAGTATTACGGGAAACAGTTGCGTTACCCGCTGGATAGTGATTTATCCGGTGGATAGCGCTATCCACCGGATAAATCACTATCCAGCGGATAAGTATTACGGGAAACAGTTGCGTTACCCACTGGATAGTGATTTATCCGGTGGATAGCGCTTTCTAACCTTTGGTAAACCCGGGGCCTGATGAACTGACACATCTATACAAACTTTTTTAAAATTTAATTAGGTACCGCAGGAGGTAGCAGTTCGTTTAGTGGTTTTGGACAGGCATCAGTACAAGCTCCAAGTAAGTGCACCCTGTTTATTGGCCATATATGGTATAAAGCTCCGAAACAACCAAGTGATAAAAGACTGGGAAATTGTGTTCCTCGTGATGGAGTTGCAAAGAAGACCCATGCATTTTATTGCAACCGGGGACATTTGTTATACCGTGGTATTTTAAACTAAACTTGTTTGGTTCATTGTTCCATCAGTTCGGTTTCTTTGTCTGTGTGGTTGTTTTACACGCATTTTCTTTTTCGTAATTTCAGTCCCAGTGGTCATGCCTGCACCAGCCACGCCCAGCGGTGGTTTCAACTTTAATCCCGGGCCGAGTGGCACCATGGGAACCGCATTTGCATCTTCTACGCCTGCGCCGTCATTTGGCGCTCCAGGCACACCACAAGGAGCTAGCAGTACGCTTACTGCAAAAACGCGGGCTCGCTTAACCGCCAGACGAAGAGGCAAAAAGTGAGAAGTGTTCACGTGACAATAATTCAATGCGCTATACATTGCGTTATTGATGGTGTCAAGTATTATGTCCTGGTGAAAAATACTTTGATCAATCAGGCTTTCCAGTGAAAGGGAATTTGTCGTATGGCTGTATGTGTGGAGAGTATAGAATTGTAAGGACTTTTATAGTATCCAATCCAAGCCCTTGGATTGAATTTGCACATCGTATAGTCTCAGTGCCGAAAGTTAAACAGTCTTAATGAAGAATATTATATTATTGCTGGCGTTTTCACGAGTGAAAGCGTCCACTGATGTACGGCGCGAACGTGATGTTAAAGACAAAAAATAGGAAACCAGTTTTAGAACCAGTTATGGTTTCGTATACTTTGGTAGAATTCATGAAGAACGATGGACATTATTCTGTACATAATTTTCATGTAGATATGCTTTTTTTTCGTTTTATTCCATTTGACATATTTCAGATTTAATGCATGATTGTAGTAAATATCAATATTTTCTATCTTTTGCTTAACAAATAAAAAACATTTGTACGTTTTATCAGTTAGCAGCCCTTATTATTATACTTCAACCTCTGTTCGGTACTCTGTTTTAGTTTTATTCTTTCTTTTAAGTTATGGTTCTCTGTTTTTATTCTTAAACAATCTTAGATCCTCCCCTCAGTCACTCCTGGTTAACGCTTGTTTCTCTTCACTCTTCTCTGTGGTTTTCTCTCTTTCTGTTTCTTCTTGTTGCGCTGGCTTGGCTCCGTCTTCTTCTATCAGTTCGTAGAAATCCTCGCCGAATACGACCAGGTCTGTTGAGAAAGATCAACATTTTCTTTATACCTTGCACGCTTGCCTCCTTGAAAACTGAACTACGACTTTGTCCTTGCTTCTGTTTATTTTTTTTTCCTCGTTTTGTTTTTGTTTCATTCTCAGCCTATCTCCAGTAAGGCCAATCGAAATGAAAAAGACATTTACTTTTTTTTCTTTAATTCCTTTCCTTTTGGCCTGGCTGTAGTGATTTTCAACCTTATGGAGCTGTATGAAAACTAGTATTTCAGCTTTACTATGGCTGTCAAATCGCTCTAGACTATGAGCAGTCTATTTTTTTTTTCTCAAAATTACCAAGGAAGCGCGCCACACACAGACTAACGCCAGCGGTGAAGTATCGAGCTCCCAAAAACGATCCCTTGTTGGTTAACCACATTGCTTTGCGAACTCGCTGGGATAACTCAACGGATTTTGACAGAGAAGAGGACTACAAACGGTCTACATCCCTTTAACATTTCTAAAGCATGTTTTCAAAAATCCAGCTACATGTTTGAAACTTCATTTGATACTGAGTAGAAAGGTAGTTCAAAAAACGTTGATAAAAATATGCGTTTCTCGGAGTAGCCGCTGTTAATGGTTACCGTAAAATTCCGAAAATAAGCCCCGGGGCTTAAATTTTTCATAGGCCCTTTTTGAGGGGCTTATGTACGGAGGGAAATTTGCGTTTCAAAATTGATTGGGCTAGCTTGTAGTGGGAAGGAAATTTACCATTTTTGCTTTGTTTTACTTTGTATGCGAGGGCAAATTCCAAGTACAAGCCCCCCCGAGGGGCTTATATTCGGATGGGCGATTTAACGGAGGGTTTTTTGCGTTACGATTTTGAGGGGCTTATATTTGGAGGGACTTATACATGGAGGGGCTTATTTTCGGAATTTTACGGTACCTAAAGTTTCGGTAATTAAAACGGGCAACAAAAACCTGAAACTAGTGATTTTAACGCGCGGCTTACTTGCTACAACTCTGAAAATTCTCCAAAGTCGAAGAATGATAATAAAGCTGAATCCTTTCCATGCCTTTCTTGCTCGTAAGACACTGCAAAACAACACAAGATAACTCTGTCGGTTGCAACTTCATTACAAAAATAGCCTGCTATAGTAGGCTCAATTTTTGAAAGACAATCAAGAGCGACCGGTGTGTATAGCCGCGAGAGTGTCGCGGGAGGGGCGGCAAAAAAAACTCCATCCAACGGGACGACAGCCTGCTCGCGGAGGTTTTACAAAGTAAGAAGTTTCACAGTCATAAGCCTGAAATTCTTTGCTACCATTGAGAATTGAGATCACAGATTACTATGGCTTGGTCGTCAAGTAAAACCCGTCGCGCACATACCATGGGTGATCTTTTCCTTACTCGTTCGTGCACTGAAAGGACCCCTTTATCTTCAGTAGGAAACAAGCCTTTCTAAAGTACCTTAAATTAGGGATGCGGAAACGCCTTTGTTAATTTAAAAGCACATTATTTTAATATTCCCCCAAAAAGTCTCGCCCAAATATTTCCCATTGCCCCTCAAGAGTTTTTATGAGGACACGGTTCCGTGATTATGTAAGAGATGAGAGTATGACATGACATGCATGCCTTTGATTTGTTTAAAGTATCTTTTGTATAAGTCCCTTACCTCAACACTATTTCTATTGTAAAAGCTGAAAGTACGATAAAAGCGTCGAAAATCTGAAAAATAAATTTAAAATTGGTCACTTTCCGAGTTTGTGTAGCCTCAAGTTTTTTGTCCTTGCCAGAGAAGGTTGGCAAAAAGACCTAACCTCCGCCGAAGTGAAACAAAAAGGCAGCGAATGTGTTATTTTGGAATCGCAAAAGTGTGAGCCGTCCGGGCGGGATCTGGACCAATGTTTAGCGCTATGAAGTCTAGAATTATGGGACAAAGTCAACTTCAATTCAAATCTTACCTCCATTTTGTCCTTCAAGTAATATTCGCATCCCATTGAATAAAATTTCAGCAAAACCTGTGAAAATAGTCCATAATTATCAATTGTATCCAGTTTCCGGCTCCATATGGGCAGGGTCTGAATGCAATCCAAACGGAAGAAATACATGAGAATAAAGGGAGAAATTAATATAATCCAAAAACAGTTTTGCCAGACTTACCTCAAGGACAAAGATTCCAAGAATAAAGATGCCAAGAAAATGGAGAAGAATTCTTGCAAGATGTGTTTCATCTAAAGGAAGAAGAGTAAGTACATGCAGATCAACTCAGATCATAAGGGGTTGAAACGTGTAATTCGCGGTCAATGCTCGTGAATATTCGTTTTTCTAATTACCATATTTTGAAACCCTCGCGACGGCCTCAAAAAAGCAATAGAATTAACAACTTTGCACTTGCATCACGCTTTTTTGTACCCTTCTTTGCTGTCGCTGCACGATTCAGTTATACGACGCGAATGTGCCGAATTTCACAGAGGGCGAAAACACAAGACAACGACTTTCCTTTTTTTTTTCTTTTTTTTTTCCCTTAACTTCGATACAAACTTTAGGATTCAACCCCTGAAAATTTGCAAACATTTGACGATCTGGGCTGAGTTGCTCAAAGCATGGTTAGCTTTAACCATTGGTTAAGCAATAGCAAAACCAATACGTTGTCAAGGTATTAAATGCTGGTTAACGCTTACCATGCTTCGAGCAACTGGGTCCTGAAGGAGATGGGATAATCGCGAATTCACTTTTAGGTGTTGAGTAAAATTACGTTACGTCGTTTACGTTTGATTGGTCATCCTGAGTAATTTTTTCTTGATTCTAGTTCCAAATATGGTGCTTGCGAAAATGAATATTTTCACGTCACTAGCAACGTACAAAGCAAACATATGACTGCAGATTGACTGCAATTACAGGTTTCCACCCCTTATGAGTTTCTGGTCCATGCGCGCATGCTATATTTCTAGCAGTTGGCTAACTCAGAACTGTTTTGTCGTTTACAGGTGGGTCTTTCAATTTATTGTTAATTTGTTGAATTTATCAAAACTGAAGGGCGCTAGTTGCGATAGTTTATAGAGCGTTTTCACTCACGTGGCCAGCAACTATGCAAATTTATGCGAATAAATAAAGCATTTAAATAAGAAAAGAGTCCAACTCCCACAGGATTTGTTTGGAAACACCAACATGGCCGCCGTTTCATTTTTTTGGAACACCAATATGGCGGCCGTGACGTCACGTAAAAACGCTCTATATTTTCAATACAACTTCGTCACCTTTTATGACGTGGAATTCGATCAACATGAGAATGAGATTGATGAAAACTTCTATCAAAACCAAGACAAGGAGTCCAAGTTGCCACGTCATCCCTATCAGCATCTCAGCAATAAGGTGACGAAGAACGCTAACAAAATAAAGGTAAAATCCTTTAATTATTTGCTAACGGTTATCATTATTTTGAAAATGCTGTTTGATTCCTACAGTTCATCTATGTTGTGCCTAGGGCTAGTCCTAAGGGTTTCTGACAACTGAGAGATTTGCCCCTTCTCATCCCAAGAGAATTGAATGGCAAGCGATTCTCAAAACTGAACGAAGTACCCTGATTGGCTGTTCTACGGTCAGGACCAAATGATAAACCATTTACTGCTCAACAGCTTGGGGCGGTACTGTAAGCTGTCGATCAGTCGTCGCTTGGTCCGTAATGCCACCACTATTAATACTGCACCACGGTGCAATATTAATACGTTACGACCGTTCATGGCTTAACTGCCGATTGTTCATGATCACTATACTGGACAGCCAGATCAACAGGCGCTATTAACAGAGCTTGGCAGTTAACTCGAATAGGTAAACAAAAACAAGTTTCTTCAACAGCAGGAAGCGCATGCCAGTCACCTGCAGCACTCTTCGCAGCTGCCTTGCTGGTATGTTTCAGTTAATCTTCTCTGCCATATTTCCCTGTATGTTCGTCTTCCATCTGTATCATCCCTCTTTACTTTAGAGCTTGAGATACAAATAAATCATTTATTATTAATTTTAAACAATTTTCTATCAAACAAGCACAGTCGAACCCCTCTTCAAGGACACCCGCTTGATAAGGACACCTCATTATTACTGACACTTTGCTTTATCCCTCGGGAGAGACATCCCTTATATTTTCTCAAAATAAATTCAACTCACTTAATACGGACACCCAGTAAATACGGACACTTTTTATGGCCCCCTTACTGAGTATTTTTTTTTAAAGGGGTTTGACAGCTAGGTGACAAAAACTACCCGTATGTTACGCCTGAATTTAACGGGCTCCTGCATGCCTCCGTATCCATTCACATTTTTTTCTTATTCCAGTTGCCATGTCGTTATCATATAAATTGAATTAACCACCAGAGCCAAGTTGTTCGAAGGTCAATTGCCGTATTTCCTCGAATGAGCTCCCTTGCTTTTAATAACACTTCTTATTGTTTAAGTTTTATTATACATTTTCATATTTTGTTGTACCCTGGGAGCAGATCTAGACAGAGGTTTCTCTTTTGCATGGATTAATAGCGTTTACGAAGTCGTTAGCGTGCTTTCAGACGCGTAGCTGGAGCACATGAACAAACCAACGTACCACGCGACTGACAAGCTACGCGAGCGACCTCAAGGCTAAAACTAGGCGTGCTAGAGAAAAACCTTCACCTGCTCGCACGGTAATTTTGTTGCTTATGAACTACAATTTTCTGGCAGTCAGAGTATAATATAGGACTTTTAAAATGTTCTAGACAGAGGCTAAAAAAGTAGCTCAACTATATAAATACGATAAACAACATATGAGTATAGTTATTAATGAAGCAGTGAAAATATTGGATTTTATACTTATACGATCTGGCCTCTAATACGAATAAGCGGTTTCAAAATCCAAGTGAGCCATCAGTCAAAACCCCCGTTAATTTATCGTTTATCTCAGATTATCAGGTCTAAAGTACAAGATAATCTTTGATACTCTTCATGTTTCTACGAAAACTCAATGATTCCCCGAACGGCGTTTAAAGTAAGCACGAAAAAAAGCTTCGTTTTATAGCAAAATGATGACTTCTCAGATTAAAGCTGATTCCAAGACCGTGAACGATGCATCAAGCTCGCTTGTTAACAGTGTTTTTAGAGTATTCAAACGCTTGATCAGTTTCGAGGGAATCTTACGCTTTATGATATATACGCGTTCAAGACAGAGACGGTTCAAGACACAAAATCAAAACAAAACTGCATACTACCAAAATCAAAAACATAGTGGTTTTTTTTTATTTCTGCGAGGAACATTTTTGACATATAGAACGCTTAATTTTCAGACTTCTAACAGACTTTTCCCAGGTAACAACTTAACTTGAATGGAATGAAAACGAATCGAATATGCGATATTTTTCTGAATATACCATATCTTTCGGTTTGAGGTTTTACAGAAATTATTTGCTGAGTGCCCTGTATTTTGAAATCGTCTTGAATGCAGCAAGTGAAACTACTTTGATCATAAAAAGTCAATAGAACAGTTTTTCATTGTCTGAATATTTCAGTATACGAAGACCGCTATTCGTTACTCAACGGACCATTAGCTGTATTTCTCAGTCAAAAGTAGCCAAATACTAATGCAAATTTTAGACATTTACAGTCCTAGTTTTACCTTTCTTCCATTGCGAGGCGACGTCAAAGAGGCAGCTGTTCTGTCTTGACTGAGCGACGAATAAGCTTCACTCGACCCAAAAAACTAACAATTCCAAAATATTCCTTCCTTCTTAGAGCTGATATGATCCATCTCGTAACATTTATCTTATATTCAAACCTTTAGCGAGGCACAACGCGCGAACCATACACAAAACAACTTGAAAACACAAAAAATATTTCATCCTTCAAAAATTCTTGAAAAACAATGAGTTGGGGAAATTAGCATACACAAATGAAGACAAGTGTATTTCCTGTTAATTTAAGAGCCCTTTCAGGAAAGAAGTAGAAAACATATGGCTTTTATGTTATCAGTCGCCTTTAAATAAAATGTCTCGAGGGTATTACTTTCTTCATGGCTTCAGTTTTTTTTAATCATATTTGTGCTTTAATTCAGTGTTTCGGACTAACAAAATGAATTTCCAGTAAAGAGTATAAATTTTTGTTTTGCAGCATTATAAGATACAATGTTGCAAAACTGCGGCGCTAAAATTATTAGTCTCCCCCAATTCCAGTCCGTTCCAGGTTTCAAGATACTAATGTGAAGAGATGGTGAGAAAATCGTTTGAGAAAATCGCGCGGGGAGTTGGGAGTCACGGGCGTCTTATTTTTGCTTGAAATTGCTTTCGCGGCGTTCCCACTATCTGAAAGCCTGACACACTGTTGGCTACCACCAGTCTTGTTCCCAGTCGTTGGCTGCGATTCCGAATGCGACTTCACCTGTCAAGCTTATCAGGAGAATTGTCAGGAGTATTCGTGCTCGGTTCCAAGCCTCCTCCACTCACTCGGATAGCGTGAACTGGCCTGGAGACGAGACCCAGTACTCGACTGACCTCACATTTTAAGAAAGATTTATTGTTAGTCTTCTTGAAGTATAAAAGATCATTAAAAATTATTATTAGTTAAAAACTGAATATTTTGACTGAAGATCTGGCGTTTGAAAAATGTTCCTTCAAATACGATGTTCAATCAAGAATTTATTCCCGTATCATGCAAAAACCATGCAAAATTCTTTTGGTTCAGATTTATCTAGTTTTCGTTAATTTTTTATTTACTTATTCATTTGTTTATTGATTGATTGATTGATTGATTTCTTTATCTTTCTCCTTTTTTATACTCATTTTTATAGATCACCAAACACAAACTGAAAGACTTTAAAAAAACTTACGGAAAATAACACTTGAATCATGGATAAAACTGAGATACAATAATCCACACATGCATTTCAAATCGATAGATCCGATCACAAGGAGAAAACTGTCTCGTTCTCAGTCCCTTTTCGTGATGCACAACTTGTGGGGGCTTGAGACCAAGTTTGCGCGAACAACAGGTTCCACTGGCGCCTCTAAATGAGCTGGCGGAGATCCGGGCGGGGGAGCTTCACTAGTGATGAGGAAGAGAGAAGAGGGCAGAATTATAACTTGGCCTCTACTCCTTCATAGTGGAAAATGTCGGATATGTGATATAGCGTGATTCTGCAGGCGGGCGTCCAAGTTTAGACCTTTAAAGGGGCTGTGTCACTGCAGTCCAGTTCATTTTGTTTAATTTTGTCCATTACTCGCCCTCAGTATGGAACTTAAAGTACAAAATCAGAGATCCGAGACAAACAAATGTCTCCTGAGCATTATTTTTGAAGTTGCAAGCAGCAGGGATCAACTTTGAAGAACTGTTAGGCTGAACAATTTTCAAAAACCCTACAATGTTTCAATCCGTTTCAATCTTCTTCAGTTTTGCCCATCCGTGGTATCTGTTGTTTCTGTTATGTTATTTTAACCTTCCTTTAAAGTTTTAAGCGGTTATTTTTATGTTTCTCTTAATTTAACGGGCATTTTGTAATTTCCTAATTTGGCTGAATTTCGTGACACAGCTCCTTTAAACGGAGCGTAATTGAAATTTATTTACCCACGAAGCGCTTAGGAGTTCTTGAGGGGTTCCAGATCGAATAAGAATTTGGAAGTGTTGGTTTTAGAGGAGAGGGGGGGAAACGGAAGTGCCTGGAGAAACACCTGTTGGAGCAGGGCAGAGAACCAACCAGTCGGGATTTGAACCCGGGCCACATTGTTGGGAAGGGACAGCTCTTATCACTGCTCCACCCTTGCTCCCCCATGTGATGGAAGATTTTAAAGCAGAAATATTGTTTCGTTTGTTATGCTGTTTAAGTATTTTTGCCAAGAGTATTTCTCTCTAGTCTCGTCAATGTAACAATACCTCGTAATTAGTTCCGATTTACCTTAATATCATAACTTACTTCTGCACGCGATGCGGCAAGTTCACTCGCGACAATGTATATCACGCGAAAATGCAAGATGTACAAAATGTATCAAGTTACCGCCGGGAAAAGTTCGAAAGCCTTGCGATGCCTTCTCCTTGTTCACCGTATTCACGTTTTGGGTTTTCACTGCAAGACAACAACTGCGGACAACGTCCTAAAAACCAGATTATATTATGACAACATCTATTCAATCACAACTCTTGTGATCAATGCAGTGACAATTAAAACACAGTACATACTTTAAGAGCTATTGGCCCCTTAATTGACATGAACGAAAACACCAAAAAAGTTCAATTCAACCTACGTTAAAATTAAATGAAATATATTTCTAAATATCATTCATACCAATCAAGCTCAATGTTTTGAGTATAATACTAAATATACCACTCAAAAAGTCCACGAAACATTAAATTAATAAAAAAAGTAAAATAGGGGTTTTGAATTACTGAGAATCAAATAAACCAAGCTTAGTCAGATTTTTTTCTCCAATTCCTCGCTAAGGCCTGCGTGGCAGGTTTTTGAAGGGGAAGGAAAGAACCCGGGGACGCGATCGGAACGCGATGGAGGTGTAACAAGGAAGAGGAAGTCACCCATCTTTCTCCCTCTTCCGCACTAAAATAATTGATTAATTCTTTTAAATTTCCTTTCTCCTCTAAGCGTTTGCTAGCTTCGTAAGTTATCCAATTTGCACATTTACTGCGTACCAACTAACAACATGTGTTTATTCTTCACTGTGTTTAATCTCAACTAATAAAATATGTAAAAAGATCTGGAAAATCATTTTGTTCATCTTCAATATTGAATATTCTGACTGGCTGCAAGAGGTTGCACGGCTTGGAGCATGTTACTTAATGTTGAGTTCAGCCAAAAGTATTTAATTATTCTTGTACCTAAAAATCACATGCAAAAATCTTAACTAGCGATGTGACACTTGGCAATTCGCAAAGACGATTTTTAGCGCAACACAGCGTAGCAATGTTGGAACAATGTTGCAACCATTCGAAACAATGTCGCAACAATGTTGAAATGACGTGTTGCGTTAAAAATCATCGTTGCAAATTGTCCTGTGTCACATCACCTGTAGTTTTCATTTGTTAATGGTTCAATATTTTTGTTTAATGTTTATTCATCAGGAACCCATGCTATGCTCGATGTTATTCATTCATCCTACTTACTAACCTTGAGTTCGGTAATTACAGGGAAATCTCAGTAATGACTGAATGAAACGAGGTTAATAAGTTATTTATTATACGGCCATTTCTTTAACAATGAGAAATTATGGACCTGAGCCTGCGATCAATTACTGGTCAAAGGATAACTTTAAAAAAACACGTCATTTCAATGAGCTGTACACTTGAGTTTGTGACACAGTCATGTGAGACTGGTCAGCGAATATCCCTTTTTGACAGCTGTCAATTGACCATAACATGGATGTCCGTAAGGATGTCCATTATATATCATGCTAAAAACACGGATTGTATATGCCTTGGACATCTACATCCGTGACATTAAAACTTGGGTCAATTGGAGGAATAACGTTGACATGTTTTGCTCGACCTCCTTTTCCCTATCCCTTTCAATGTTGGCCTCGAACTTGGACAACTCAGTCCACCGAAAAACCATTACAAAACAACATTGGAAGAGAGAAAGACAGGTATCAGAGCAGTGTGACTCTAGTTGAGTGTCCTTGATCGTAGCTAGTTATGCCCGATCATTACAAGAAAATCTTTCCTGGTTAGCAGCCAATCAGAGTGCGCGTACTATTGTATCCATATAACGATGATTTATATTCATTATCAAACATAAAATTAGAGCAAATAAAAACTGGAATAAAACTGATATGAAAGGCACTCACATCTATCGATATTCACGTCCACCGATCTATCGATCTCAAAAAAACGTTTTCCTTTTCACTCCCTTTTCGTGATGCACAACTTGTAGGGGCGTGGGACCAAGATTCCACGGGCAACAGATTCCAATGGTGGTTCGAAATTAGGAGGCGGAGATCCAGGGGGGAGCTCAAGCCTAAACGTCTGCAGAACGCTTGTAAGAAACAGAAAAATCTCGATTTGAGCCAACATTTGGCCTACACAGCCTCGCGGACCACCCCCAAAAGGGAGAAAGCTGAAGGTCGATCGGCAGATAAAGCTTCCATCCTCGTCAAGAAATCGCTTAGGATCAAATGAGTCAGGATCTCTCCAGTGGTTCGGGTCGTGATGAATGGCTTTTAGATCGAAAATGACTTCAGAATTTTCAGGAATATCGTACTTTCCAAGACTGGTATCGCTCCGCACTCGATGAGGAATGGTTGCATTCACAAGCGAGCTGTGACGCATGATCTCAAAGATGGTCGCTTGCAAATAAGGTAAGTTGCTCCTATCTTCAAAGCGAGGCTTGCTCTCGCGGCCAATGGCGTTATCAATTTCCTGGTGTATCTTTGCTTGGACTTCTGGGAACGCTGCCATATAAAGAACCGACCACGTTAGAAAAGTAGCAGTAGTATCTGAGCCAGCAGTCGTAAGATCTATGAGAGTGTTTATCAAGTAATCCTCATCCAAAATTCCTTTGTTTTTACTGTCCTCAAGTTCAGCGTCGTTATATGCTTTTATCAAAGCATCCGAAAGGTCCCGTATGGTCCCTTCTTTGTACGTTTGCTTTCTCTCTTGGAATTTTGATGCAATCAGTTTTTTTCTAAGGTCAACGGAATGCTGTATTCGTTTATGAATGCCTAGAGGTAGAAACTTCATAAAGGGCAATATCTCGAGCAGGACGGCACTTCCGGCCAGGTGGACGGCCTCGTCGATCATTTCAAACATTTCGTCCAAGTACAAGCTTTCTTTGGGGAAGCGAGTCTCAAACAGACATGTACAGATGATATTCATTACAGCCAACTTGATGGATTCCGCTGGATCGAAGGGAACACCACTTGATTTGCTGAATTGATGACACAATTCATCAACCTCATGATAAGTTCTTTGCTCCAAGATTTCAATGCCGTTTCCAAACATTCGCAGAGCTGAGTGTGCAACTTTGCGCAACAACTTCCACCGGGCCCCATAGTCCCCAAAAACGATGGCTTTCTTTCCCTGGTACAATTCACGAGAAACGTAAGAATCTGATCTTCCAGCAAAAATATTCCCTTTGCGAACCAGCGCCTCCCATGCCAGATCAATATTGGTAACGACAAAAACCTTGTGGCCCATGATGTTCAGCATGTATATATCACCGTACTTCTTGGCCAGATCCTTCATGGTCACGTGATTAAAATTGCCCATATCCAGAAAGTTGCCAAGAAGAGGGAATTGGCGAGGCCCTGGGGGAAAGTTTTTCCTCCTTGACCAGCGGTGCATCAGGAGAAAATAGAAAAGGAATGAAGAGGAGGCAAAGAAAATAACTGCTTCCCAAAACATCGCAGTAACTGAGTATACTCTGAAAATGATAAAAAAAGATATAAAAATTATAAACTGAAAAGGAATGTGCTAGTAAAGAAATAAAAGTCAGTCAAAGTACATTGTTGAGATATCAGGACCACAGTTATGCTGTACAGTTTTGAAAGAAACTGTACAGCATGGTCCTGAACAACAAATTTATTGTACCCTTTTTAGTTAATTGATTAATTTAACAACTTGTAAATACCTATATGATAATATTCTGCTTTGGGTACAATAAATGTGTTGTTTAGGACCACAGTTATGCTGTACAGTTTTGAAAGACACGCCAGAGAAGTACAATTCGTATTAGTTGAAAGTATACACTATTTGACGTCATTTACCATAACATATCATACCTGATCACACCCTAAAATGTCCGTTGAGAAAGAGGACAACCTTAAAGTTCAGGGTGCGTTATGGTGGGAGAAATATTGACTGTAGCGGGTAAATAAACACATGCACGACAAGTGCCAGCGGTAGAAATAGGTAACAAATAAAATGCGTTTCACAGTTTTAGTCCTGATCAGAGCTCTTGGGCACTTAGTATCATTTACATGCAGATAAAATAAACTGGCTCGAGCTATTCCGTTTAAGAGGTTTCGAAAAATTAATACAGTGGAACCTCGTTCTATGGACACCTGGGGTCAATTGTTTTTTTTATATATAAATCTTTATTGTTCTTTCACACGCACAACAGTTACATATTTTACAGTAACCAGTAACTAAAATAAAAAAGGCCAAACAGGAAGCTATATAACAGACCAGTTATAACAACTCCAAAAAAAAAAGAATGAGAAGCAAATTTAAGCAGGCGGTCACTGCCAGTCCATTGAGCTAGTACTCGTGTTGCTAGATCTGAGGAATTGGGAGCTTTTTCAAACATTTTAGTTTGCACTGGTAACAATATTTCTACTGTGGCTCTGAGGTGACATGAGGAAAACCCGATACTTTTCTCCTATTAGCGACTTTTGTATCGAATTTGTAGCGACTTTTTTGGCGACTTTTTCAGCACCTTTTAGGTAAGTACGTGGTGCCAACCATCATATATGCGAAACGTTTACAAAAACGGACACTTTTCTGTGTCCCGAGTCACAATAACACATGCATCATCAACCCTGCTGTACAGAAAACTCTTTTCTGCCAACCCTTTATAACTGAATATCTTCTCGATGAAACTCTAACGGAAACAGCGACTGACCTTTGAAAAGTGCTGTCTAACATTCAGTCCACTTGGCTGAGTCGCGTACAAAGTAAAATCCCGGATTCCATTCTCGTGTTTCAGGAACAATACTTAAAAGGTAAATTTAGTGTGAGACCCTCGTGACATATGATCGTGAGATTTCTTTGGATGAACTTGTTTAAGCTATAGTTAAGAAATAAAGCAACGCTTTTTCATTAAAAACGTCTTCTTAGTCTTTATATCGATAAAACATATGTCTGTGACGTTTTTTTTTCCTAAGAGCCCGCTTAATACGGACACTGTACGGGGATAATACGGACGCTATATCTTTTCCCCTTGATGTCTGATTTGTTTTGGCTATACATAGTAGTGCATACTTCTCCAAGTATCGTTTTAAGACAGAATCCACCAGGAAATTGAGTAATTTTAATTTTCAGTGGACAAAAACCTTGTATCAGAATTATTTATAGTATATTGCAATCTTTTTTACATTTTTGAAGGACTTAAGATGTAATTAGTCATCTGTAATAACACCAAAGAAAATTTCTCATTGGAGCCCGAGAAAACGAATGTCAAATTTCACAAAATTACATCTTACGCATGAAATTTTCAGAACTTTACCGGTGTTTTCACAATTCTTGTGAAACTTGACTTTCATTTGACTCCCGTAGGAAATTTTGTTTGGTGTTATCACAGATAACTAATTGCATCTTTAACCCGTCAGTAAAAAAGACTGCAATATTCTTTAATTTATTCTGGTACGATGCTTTTGTCCACTGAGAATTAAATTGGTCAATTCTTGTGGATTCCGTCTTACGGTTAATACATGGGATTTATATCCTTTAGTTAGATGTTAAGCCACCACTCCGGCGCGGGGTCGCTTACGGGCGGAGAGCCCACAGAAAACCTGCACGACTGGGCGCTTTTCAAATTTCTGAACAGGTCGCTCGCACTGGTAGACGTAAATTGTATGCAGCGGAATCCCGATTTTTTTATGAGAACCTGCTGATTGTGCAAGAAACTAGTGTCCGTCGTCCGTAATAACGAAGAGTCCGCATATTAAGTGGGGTTATACTGTAAATACATTGACCTGTTGACATGACTTCTGAGGACTTCTTGGTTCTCGATCTAATACAACACCATGGTAAGAAGGGTGTGATCCGATGCCACCTTTGATTTTTCGAACTCTCCCTTTTTCGAACCAAAACCTACATATCTAAGACCCTCCGTTGAGAGCGGCTTATGGGTATACCTTTAGCTTTGGACTAAATCCACGCTGTCTTCAGTCAAGCACGATTTTAGGTTCCTCTTAACTCAAAATATGATCCAGAATATCTCGCAGTGAAATCCCACGCTAAAAGAATTAAAGAGTTTGGTGGCGTCGCAAAGAATTCGAACTTTTCTGCAACTGGATACATTTTGTGATCTGACACTGTTTTTTCGCGTGATATGCCAAAAGGGTGTATTATCCGCCCTTTATACGACGGGCACGTCCCTGCTTGTCGCGCCGCGTGCAGATGCATGAGGTCTATGAGGAAAAATATATATTTCAAACACTCAACATTGATGGGAAAGAAATGCTTGTTATATACAAAAATAATGTATACGACATAACACCCAAGGAAGATGAAATTTCAGTGACTTTTTTTTTCATGTAGTACACACGCGGCCGCACTTTGTACCACACCCACTGAGAAACTCGAAATCATATCAAGCGATATCACGTCCGCTCCAAAGAATCCAACAGAATAACGTCCTATGTCTTTCTAGCTAGGTAAAAGAGAATCAAAGATATGTAGGATTTATTAACCCTCAAGCCGCTTTTCCAATAAGAAATGTTTTAGGGATAAATTAAACCTTTCAAAGGGATGACGGGTCACGAATGTTGCTAGCCAACGAGTTCCCAAAGGTGGTAGATATCTATACATAAAAGAGTTCTGAGCAAACCTGAGCTAGACCATTGATAAATTTATACAATAGGGTAAGCATCCCTGAATCCAAGAAGAACTGATACTGGCAAGAATTATTGTTGCGGAGAGTAGAAGTTATATAGCGAAAAAAATCAAGTCTAAATCAGTCGAGATCCTACGTGACAAGCTTCTGAAGCTTGCAACAGATATGCCTTCTTCCATCATGTGCCTGTGCAACTATCTAAAACTAGCTTATAACGATCGATTTTCTATTAATTCTAAGCAATTAACTTCAGTATAGTATGCATATGCGAGAAAATATGTGTTTGCAGGTGATTAAAGGTTGGCCAACTGAAAGAAACTAATTACGGTAGAAATTGAGCTGAAATCAGCTACAAGTGGAGAATTTTGCAAAAATGGAAATAACTTGATGAATGAAGTCCTAGAAGAATCCAAATCGCTAGTTAGAAAGGAACTAGGTTTAACTAAGATACTGTCAAAGTAAATTCCAGTTTATAGTTGGAAAAGTGAGTGAAATTCGGCTGAAATTATTTTCTCTGACGTGTGATAAAAGGTTGACTCTCTACAGCCCTCGGCCTGGTAGTCTCCCGACTTTTTCGCCTGCTCTTAAATGCCGGACATCAACTGGTTATTTTTAAATGCCCCAAACAACTAAAACCTCAGATATGTTATTTGTTTTTAACTCGTTAATGAAATCTTGACAAGCAACAAAAAAACCTAATTCGGAAATAGTCACGTGACTGATGACCTCATTACCTTAGATGTGACATGGGAAGATATTTTATGGCAAATGTTATCTTGTTGTGGTCTGACAGTCTTCTACTATATTTCTGTAAATTATGTACATATTTTTAAAATTGAATAAACATGTTAATTAGAGTAAAAAAAATTATTAAAATTAATTTTTTCTTAGTTAGAAAAACTGGTTTCCCCTGTACAAATCTTAAAAGGTAAAGGAGAAAGTATAGTTGAGCCTGTCTAATACGGACAACGAAGGGACAGAGCGAAGTGTCCGTATTAGAGAGGGTACTACAATAGGTGTCCGTATTTATGACTCCGCTTACAGTTTTAAGTTTTCCGTAAGCTAAAATCAGGCTCACACTCGTCTTTAAAGTTCACAAGATTAACAGCAAAAAGTTCTTTCTGCAAAAGCTTCCGTGATCAAGTCAGTTGCTCGAGCCGATGCATTCCAACAAGGTTCATTAGTTTCCAGTTTCAGCGTTGTGGGGAGAACTAAGCCGACAATTTCACCTTTGGGCACATGTTTCTTTAGTTTCTTTAGTTTCTCTAGTTATTGATCAGAGCATAGCCACATCACCAACGTACACTTGAAAATCATAAGATGACCAAGGATAAAATACTCCTGGGATTTGTATCTGCATTAAAACTGATTAAAAAACCTTTGAATTTGCCTTGCTAATTAAACATATACCCATAAATCGTTCATCGTTCATGGTTATTAAAACGTTTTAAGCCACAGCGTTTTTTCAATCAGGTAGCACATGGACCGCGACGGACAGAGAGGTATACAATGACATACAGTAAACCTTCAGACGCTCCAAAATTAAACGATATATCGTGTAAGAGTGTCGATCTGCCAGATATCCTACAGTGTGACCATTCAAGTGGAACCAGTTTGCCAGTACTTCTAGTCATAAACAATAAAGTACTATTTTTTTTTCAGTATTTTACGGGGATTTCAAAAAAATTTGCGCATTTGCAATTTTGTCTACCAGTGACTTTGGACAGTGTTTAGAACTAAAGGAACTGGCTTTCCAAGCATTGTGTCCATCGGCTCGTTGAGGCCCGGGGCGTTGAGGAAGAGAATTCCAAAATAACGATTGTGGGATACCAAAGCGGATTTTCGATTTATCGATATTGATGCGGCTGACGGGGGGATTGTAGTATTCACTACGCACGTATTCACAGTTTTGAGCTCTGACCTGGTGTCTATGGCTAACCTTTTACTGACTTACCTGGCAAAATACTGCGAGCTAGAAGAATATACCTAGCAGTGAAATCTCAGTGAACTGAAGGCCTCAAGAGCTTGGGTTGCAAAGTAATGAAACGTTGACGTGTATTATTGCGTAATATGCAAAGCAGCCATGTCCAGTATCAATCAACCTCTATCAAAAGATCATCACGTGGTTTGACTTGGGAAAACAAGGAAACAAATATTTGCTCAGTCTTTCAGGTCATAACTTGCATAAAGAGGAACTTAAAGCTATGATCAGCTGTACGATTCCAGTTTGCGTTTTATGCATGGTTCAATTTGACATGTTACCATCCCCCGGCCGGTAACCTCCGGAACAAGTCCAGCTTTTCGGGCCCGGGGGTGGGGAATTGTTTGAAGCGGTCCTGTCCCTGGGGTAGGGGGGCGGGGCAAATCGGAAATAACCTCTCTTTGATTTTGCGAAGTACGTGTCATTTCTTGCGCGGTTTCCATGACGCAGGAATTTGTCGAAGAGTGGTTGGAGAGGAATAACCTATCAAAATTAGGGTCTGTACTTGAAGGCATGTTTCAAAATTCCAAACAAATGAGGGTTTGATGTGGACTGAAAGTTTTTTTTTTTTTTTGCAAAAGAAACGAAGAAATTTTGCTTCAACCTTGTTCAGATAAGAAGACGACATAAATAAACTGTACTAAGACAGATACTAGACTTTAAATACATCAGGATAAAAAGAGATTCAATCAAGTGTTCAGTCTTATGAAGTGTTCTATCATATCAAGGAGGCCCATTGGGGTTTTTTCTTCGAGCTTTTTCGTTTTCAAATTTATTGTTCATGTTTTACCAACATTATACACTTATTATCCTTCTCTAAATAAACTCCAGAAAACTTTTATAAAAGTTGTGAAAATGTCTCGTTTTGCTATTGTACGGAAATCAATATTAATCTTAAAAAGATGTACCCAAAAAATACGCGACAGGAGCCTATCGGCCCTGACGAATATGAGGTCTATCAGGAGCTCGGGGGTGGGGAATAGACCACCAAGAAAGAAATAAATTGGCAAATCCCTGGGGGTATGTCCGGGAGGGAACATGGTATTACCCGGGTCAAATTAAACAATGCATTACGTGCCGGCAGATGACAGCATACATCAACCCGTCTACAATACTGATGACTGACTGAACCGAAGGCAAATGCCGCGGAAATGTTTTCTCTTTTGATTATGTTATAAAAGAAATGGTAAACGTTGCAGCTGTGCAACCATATGCATCGAGTTATGGATGCACTTGGGAGGTTTCACCCTCGTCCCCAGGGGGCTTTTCCCTTCAAAGCCAGGGAAAAGCGCCCTGGGGAACAGGTTGCGGAGGCTTGCTAAGTAATCAAGAAGGTAGAGTTGCACGTAATGCATAGTTCAATTTTACCCGGGTTTTTCATGCCCCCTCCTGGGCATACCCCTAGGGAATTGCAATTTTTTTTTTCTTTCTTGGTGGTCTATTTTAAAACCAGTACAGGACATATGGTACTTTTGCATACTGTATGCAGCAATAGAGAGCTTTAGATTTGAAGACGAAAACGAGTACGGGATTTAACTCAAAGTTTTAGCGCGTATTCTAAAAAAAGACACCCCGGAAAGCTTCCTTTTCCTTCTCCTTTTTTGGCTTTGAAGGGAAAAGCGCCCTTGGGACGAAGTTGAAACCTTCCAAGTGCATCCATAACTCGATTATATTTATACACCGTGGATTCCGGATTCCAAAACTGGATCCCGGATTATTGGTCATTGGATTCCAGGTTCCAATCGTTAGTGGAATTTCGGATTCCTTGAACTGTATTCAGGATTCCAAAGCCTACAATTCTAGATTCCACACGCAAAAATTTCCCAGATTCCAGAATCGGATTCCCTCACGTGAAGCGAAACAAAGTGCATACAAATTTCGTTCTGTTACAGTCATAATCTGCTTCAAAAGGAACCCAAAACTACGTTTCCATTTTTGTATTATAATATTGAGTTTTCATAAGTGATATACTTCGCTGGTTGGAAATTATAGCTCGTTAAAACGATGTTTTTCAGACTTGTTTAGAACAAATCTCTTTGATACGCCCCATGTAAGGGATCGAATCCAAGATAGCTTTGGATTCTTGATTGCACGCTGTAAATACTAGATTCCTGGAAATGCATTTCGGATTCCTTGTCAGTGGAACTTGGATTCCAGATTCCTTGAGCTGAATTACGGATTCCAATGCCCAGGATTCTGGACTAAAACAGAAGGCCGATCGGCCTTGCGGCATTTTTGTGACCACGGGTTGATTTCTTGCTTTCACTTTAACCGTGGACTCCACCCTTTCTGTGTCTCGTGATATCGAGTACCCAGAAGAGTTAAGCGGAGGTCTATTCTGAACACCTGTGATCAGTTACATGAAAGTAAACTTCAAGAGCTGAAGTCAACTTTTGTCTCGACCTTCATACCTCATCATATTAAATATATTCTTAACTTTTACAAACGTGCTTGCAGACGTCTACTGTTTCCACTTTTGCACAGCAAAAGGGATTCCTTTCCGCGAACAACAAAGGAAAAGGAGAAGTCTGCACTCGCAGGCTAACAAACTACAGTTTCAAATTGATAATGAGCAAATTACATTTTTATGACCTTTGCCTACATCTCATTGCTACAAGATGAATGCCACTATAGTTTCTCAGTTGTAATATCGGGAATCCTTAACGAGAAGCTGTTGGGCATTTCCCTAGGGTATTAATCTCCGCGTATTCCGGCTCCTTCCTTACAAACTTCACAGAAGCGGTCAGCGGCTTCTCGCTTGGAGACGAGACGCCTCCACTACTAGTTACCAGTCTTCCGACCAGTTCGATGGGGATTTTTTCGCATTGCTTCAAGTTGGCGTACTGTATCTGTCCCTGAGAATTCTCAATGTAGTAGGTTAGTAGGTCTTTAGACTTGCAAGCGACCTTCGCTGCATTCAGGTTGGAGATTTGTGCCACAGGTTTGGTGAATTTTAAGAACATTTTTCAGCCCCCTCGGACAGAATTGATGACCTGAACGTCGAACTTCATTTTAAAGTTGTTCGGCGGCCACTGCTGTGTCAGAACTACCGCTGGGCTTTCCTGCGGCATCATTGGCGCAGACACGCTGTCAGGGAGATCAAAATCTTCGCATTCCGTGGCGTCGGGGTGAAAAACAAAAAACGCGTTTGGTGCAGCCTCGTACAGTTTGGCTTTATCGCACTGAAGCTCGAGCTGCAAAAGAGATTTGCCCCTTAAATTTTTATTGTAAGGCTGTGGTGCAAGGCAAAAAGTGTCACCAGTCGGTTGTTTCTGTACATTGGAGATAATTGCCTGACCATTCTAAAACGTTGAGTGCTAACGTTCTTGGTGAACTTGAGCGATATTCTCCAGTTATTTACGGTTTCCTGCACTTCATATTTGATGCTCATTTTGAAGCTTAAGTCAGACTCATCATGTGGTTTCAGTTGATACATCTTAATCATTGGAGGAGGTGGAGTTGATGGAGTTGGCTGGTAAAAAAAATTAAAAGGAAAAGAAAGAAAAGGAGATTATTCTTAGGCGCTTCAGTCCACTTTAAAAATCACCTCCCCCGTAAATTTTCTTCGCGTATACCTCTAATTCATCCTTTGGTTATGGTTTATCCTTCATTTTTAATTTTATCGTGATTCATTTGACTTCATATGGCCAGTTTAAGTGGCAGTAAAACGTCTCCCAAATATCTTTGTCAAGCAAAAAGACTACAGAACGAAACTAAGACACTAAGACTTATATTCAGTGTAATTTATCTTGGTCGTCTTTTTTTATTTGAAGCTTTTCTTCCAAGAAGGGCTTGGAAAGTGATTCATTCTCAGTGGTCACCTAAAACGGCTCTCGAGTTTGATTCGAGTCAGCCTGGTAAAATTCTTAGATCCCACAAAAATAGATCTCACTTACCGGGGGTAGGGTAGGGAGGGTAGGTATGACTTTTCCTCCCCTAAAAAGAACGATAATTTTGCCTGGTTTTATGCCCTTTTTGACTTTGTAAGCCACCAAAGCCATCCTAAATTCGTCTCCCCTTTTTAAAGTCGGATTAAAATTCATGTTCTTTAGCGCGTAGGTCTTTTTATCTGAAGATATCTTTATGACTTTTGCTCGCCACACTTCCAACTTCTTGATTGGCTGAGTGAAAATTAAGGCCATCCTCCAGCCGTTAAGGTTTGGGACAAAGTACTGCATTTTGATGGTAATTGCCAACGAGCCATCCGAGCGAAGACGCTCGGATGGCGAGGCGGCAGCAGAATAGCGCCGCGTAAGACTGGGCAATAGGCAGAAAAATTCTCGATCGAGCTGAAAAAAGTGTAACCTAATGTAATGTAGATTCCCCTGAGACCAAGTGGTCAGTTGTGAACCAATCAAAAGGCAGTATCCGGCGCACGGGCTCAAATTGAATAACAAACAAAATTTCACACACTTCCCGCAGTCGTGACTTCCTGTGTTTATTTACCTAAATTTTTTCGTCAAACCCGGCCACCGCAGTCAAGAGACCTGAGCACTTGATATATTCTATTACTTTTAGGGGCCATAATGTTAAGTTTTAACGAAGAGAAGTTTGTAAAACAGCAAAATTGTGCAGCAAGCAATATTCTCACCACTATAAAAAAGGATCAGATTACACGACGAGATAAGGAAAGCTTGACACGAAGAATGCAGTCGCTTCTGTTGGAAAATCTGGTGTTGGGGAAAAAATCTAACCAGCAAACAAAAACAATGAGAACAAAAACGAATTACAAGCCTAAAGCGAACAACAAAGGAAAAGAAAACAACGCCATTTTTTTCGAAACCTGGCCGAGTTCAGGATTTATAAAAATAATGAACTAAAATTAAATACCGACGTGCGGTACATCGCATGTCCTTGGAAACATTTCAGATGGCCCAGCGAATCATTCTAAGTTTCAATCCGATAGCAAAAAGCCTCGGGAAATTTGAAAGGAGGTTTAAATGATTAAACTGTGCAAATATTTATCAACAATGTGAAACCGAACCGACAGTAGATTCAGGGGCACCCAACGGGAAATTTTCAGAAAAAGACCTAAAAACTACAACAAAGCGTGAATAAAGTTTTCTGAGACTATTTTAAGCATTTTGGGAGATTGCTGGAAAAAAAATTATCTGTTCCTCACTCCCAGCAAGACTGATGGAAGAGTTCCCGGCCAGCAACCTTACAACCTGCAACCTAACTTACTGGGAAGTTTCATAGGGCACAATTCAGATCTTGAGTGGTAAGTAACCCATACAAGTAACCCGTAGCAGCTATTCTAGACTTCAAATCCCCTCTGACACCCTGAATTATCTTTTTTCCAGCAACACTTTCCTTCCAAGGACTATTACTTCTTTCACATCTCCCAGCCAGCAAAAATGTGCCTGAAGAACAGATATTTTGAGGAACAGATCCATTGGGTGCCCCTGTAGATTTGTAGCTGGACTTAATAATATTCCCGATCGCTTCCTCTGCAAAGCTCACTTTATTCTTTCAAGGCACTTCACACTTTTACATAACAGGTTTGTAAAGCCACCAGACTGAATCTGAGAACTTTTCAAGAAAATAATCCTTGCAACAGGAAGGGACCAAGAAACCGTCAAATGGGAAAAAAAGGAATTTTATTCCTAAGCAAAATATCTAAGCATGATTTGCTCGTTGGCACTCTATCGATAGGTATACCTAGTTGTAATCTTTAAGGCCTCGGTTCCACCTGGCAAGATCCATGAATGTGGGTCCAGGTCTGCAGTACCACCGATAGTGGGTTCAGCGGTTAAACATTTTACTGCTGCCAACATTACCAGCGCAAAAAGCCGATACATAACGTTTCCTCCCTGTGATGAGATTTGCTAATTAGAAAAAGGAGCATGTCTCACCATGAAGCAACTGGATTATTTACAAAATTAACGTAAAATGATTTCTGATTGCAGCAAAATTCCACTCATACCCCCTCCCCCCCGCCTCACACACACCTACAAACCAATAACTCCCACACCCCACCCAAGTTATAGGTGCATTTACCTGTAAAGAAAGAAAATCCTTACGATTATAACCCGTCCCCCAGTAAACCAGTACATGCAAAACTATCTTGGACAGCACTCCTATAGCTTTTTAGGAACCGAATCGCTTTTTCTATTCGGATTATAAGCCCTCCGTTTACAAGCGCCCCTCTAAAAACTCCTTCTGAAGATATATATGCTAAATAATACGCGGCAGGTCACGGTTTTCTGGTTTACCTTCACACAGAAGTTTTCAATTTCTGTTCGGCGGTTAAATGACTGTATCAGTCACAACCTCTGTTATCTTTAACCTTTTAAAGCTTCAATACAAATTTTGTCGGTTCTGTTGTTTGTTTTTCTTTCTGTTCAGGAGACATTACTTCATTGCATTGAATATCAGTTTTTGTACGAGATAATTCCACCCAGCAGGTGCAATAACATAAAATTTTATTTCATTCGACCAGACTCCCGTGTTACTAAGTCCCTATTTACTTTTTGTCATGTTTCAAAAGACTCACCTCTCGATTAAGCAAACTTCGTTAGTCTTCAATTATTAAATCTATTAGTTCTATTCAATTTAACTTTCAAGCAGAAACAATGTTATATATATTAGAATTTGACGTCTTGCCTTTAAGTTTGCTCTGGATACTAACTGAAAATGTCCTTGATACAAATCGTCTTTCTTATGTTCAATCGTGGAAAGTAGCCGGTTTGTTTGATCCTTCTGACAACGCTTCTTATTGTAAAAAGAAGAATTCTCGCAATTGTTTATTTTCAGCTGTTCTTGACTCCCTTACGTTTCAGACTAACCTATCGTTGACCCATTTACACTGGCAGACTTGATGTTCTGAAGGCTAGTTACTGAGTATTTTACAATGATCTCTAACTATTAAATAAGAAGACCTTAATAATTTCCTTTTTTACAGTGAAACGTGTTAAAATAATGTCAACAGAGACTGATACCAAAAACTACAAGGGTTCAGATAATTTCGCGGTGTAGTATTTCACACATGCATCCCGTCGATACTGAAGTACCTCAAATTTGATCAAACAGATCACAGTGCCTACAACCCTTGTCAAAACTCTTGGGACACTAACGCAATAGCTCGTCAAATTGAGAAATTGAGGCATCTTCCCTCCTCCATCCACCACCCCCCCCCCCCCCCGGTGCAGTGTTGACGTTATGCTTTCAAGTTTTAATTCAACACAATCAACACTGATTGGGGGAAAGGGGGACAGCAGAAATAGCCCCTTATAATAACATCCTCAAGCCTTTTTAAGACGGGTTAGAATATGAGTTAATTTAGCAAAGTGCGTCCCTCTTTGTGCCTAACCTCCTCAAGTGTCCCAAGACTCTTTGATCAGAATTGTAGGTCTCCGCTAGACTTCTGTCTCTCTATTTATTATTTATTTTTCAAAAGGCTATTATTATCTCAATATTTTGTAAAAGATCTATAATCTGCGTCGCCCGCAGACACTCTAATGCCGGTTTAGACGATGCATGGGCCGGCTGCAACCCAGGCTAAAGCGTAAGATCGATTGAAGTGAAATGCATGCAGGAATGAATTGTGGGCTTGCCAGAAAATAAAGAGTTCACTTTCCAGTTGAGGCAATTTAGGACGGACTGCTAAAGATCGAAAAACTTAAACGTGCCATTCACTCCGGTTAAAACTTAAACACAGTGGTCCACCTCGATGTAACGAAGGGCTAAGGGACTGGCAAAGGTTTCGTTATATCGAGGTTATTTTCATGTACTCTACTTCTACTGGGAAAAGAAAATCGTTCCATATACCGAGGACTTCGTTACATAAAGGGACGTTATATCGAGGTTCCACTGTAACCATATTTTCGATTATCATTTCCACTCTTCATTCTTTATAGTTTGGACTAGTGTTGTACCGATTAACCATCCTGGATTAACTAAATCTAAATCGGATTTGATCTACCTGAATTTACTTTTAAAAATGTGAAAATGTTTTACAATTCATTCAAAACATTTCCCCAATTCTGATTGGCTATAAGCACACCATAATTCACCATAACCAGTTACTGATGACCAAATTTGGAAGAATTTTGTGTTTAACGAGGAAATGACGTCAAAAATGCAGCCCGCTACAGGTTAAGGCACCGTTACCGAGAAGACCTGGGGACGAAGTTGAGTTGTTTTGGTTGTGGAAACAAAAATGGCGGACACTTCACTCGTTTCGGCCTCGGTGGATAACACCCTTAATTCTTCATATCCTACGAAAGCCGAATTCATTAATTGCTAATTAAAAGGAGAAAAGCAGTCTCAACTGTGTTTGTACTCATGCAGATGAATGTTGAGACGAGGGTTATCAGAGGACGGGGTGGTTATCTTTCAGAGATTCTCGAATGATTCTCCCACTTTTTACTCTATTAGTATTTCATATCCCGTTCTTTATCACTCCAGGTCACCTCAGTCTTTTCTCCTCCTTTCTCTATTCGGTCCACCAGATTTTTTTAATTTTTTTTTCCGAGCTCCATTTGTTATCAGAGATTTCATCTCCCCCCCCCCCTACTTTCCCCTCGTCTTTCTTTCTCCTCTTTTTTAAACTACTGTAGACCCGCATGTTCAAGAGGTGTAAAAAAGTGTCCCTGATCTCCTCAAATAACTTCTTTTTAAATAAATTTAAAATTACAGAAGAGTATGGTTTACGAAATTATTTTATTCGACGCCATATATCTATGATGTTGATCTCGCTCAAATTTAAGCTTGGGATAATAATACGCTATGTTATCTTGAGTTGCGATCGTATAAAATTGTTATAAAAGATTTCAGAAGAGAACATAACGATATAAGATATAACAAAGACAACAAAATTAAAGTTAATAATGATATATAAAAAATAATCATGATGATAGTGATTGCATTAAGTACGACTGTCTTAAAAAATTGCAAAACAATGTCAATTGTTCCAGTCTCAAATACATATTCATAAACTGATTTGCTCACTCATTCTAAAATACTTATTTCTATAACAACCGTTTTACTTAGAGAACGTCTTGAAAATGTGATGAAAAATTAACAGAGAAGTTTAGGCTGCGCACCAAGATGACTCTTCCCTACTTTGTCGAAGAAATGCAAAAGAATTGTCTTGATTTCCACCTATTTCCCGTGGCGTTTCCTCTCCCTATTGGGCCTCTCCTTTCATTAGAGGCTCCCATTGATTAAAAATAGTAAGCTAAAGATCCGACAAAAGGTTTGAACATTTCTTTGTACGAGCACGACGTGAAAATGCCTAATTTCATGTTTTATGGAGGACGAAAACAAGCAACAACGAGATTTTCTTTCTCTTTCTGAACTCGTCTAAGGTTCTTAGGGATTCAGCTTCAGGAGAATTCGCATACATTTGAAAAAGTCGTAAGCGAGTTGGGCTAATCGCAATGAAGATTGGAAAATAGCGAATTCACTTTTTAAGCGACGTTGTCTCAGCCGTCGGCGTTCTCCCATCTTAAGGTCCCTAGTAATATAGAATGTGAGCGCGCGGGGGCCGATGGGAATAGTAAAACTTTTCTTTCCTCTACCCTTTCGCCCCATTTACATTTTCTTTTTCCTCCTTCCCAGCTAGTCAGTTTGGAAACGAGGTTTTCTTAAGCAGTCCGTGCTCAGGACTTATAGTTAGAGTTACAGTTAAAAGTTAAATGCGTTTACAGCTACTACAGATATTACACCTACTACAATGATAAGTGCTCATTTAAGTCTGTTCTTGACAATAAGTTCATACGATCTAGGAAGTGCATCAGTTAGATCATTTATTTCTATTTCTTCCTTGTTTATGCTGTTGTCAAATTTTGTCTTGTGTTCGCGGTACTTTGCGTCAAGAACAAGGTCTCTTAATTCCTTCGCTTCGCGAAGAATCTTTGCCTGTTCGATCGGAAAATGCCGCAGCCATGGAAGCATTTCTAGAATGTTAAAACCTTTAAAGAGTTTAACAAAGTGATTGTTATATTTTATGATCCGTTGAAATTCCTCGTCTTGAAGCTCATATCGTTGCCCATAAACAACAGCACATATTACGTTTAAGACTAGAAGGCTTATGTCATGATTTGGATCAAAAGAGTTTCCCTGGTAAGCGGAGAAGCGGTTCGAAAGTTGTTCCACTTCTTGGTAGATAACCTTTTCGAGCTTTTTGAGTCCACTTCCGTACATGCGTAGTGCGGAATGAACAAGCTTTCTCTGGAGGATCATGGTTGGGGATAGATCTGCAAAGAAGATGTCTTTTGCATCTCGCGTTAGATAATCACCAATGAAAGCTCGTGGTCGCCCAGCGAAATCATCTTTCTTTGACAGCAAAGCCTCGCGAACCACACCAATCGAGTTGATCAGAATACACCGCTGACCACCTGGTAAATACAGCGTGAAGATATTCCCATATTCCTTCGCAAGGTCAGTCACGGCCAGGTGAATCGGTTTTCCCACCAACTGGGTCAAATTACCGATCAGTGGATAAGGGTGGGGGCCAGGAGGCAGATTTTTTGGTGATGGTGCAAGAAATATACGCCAGCCCAAAACAAGAAAAATAATCAAGGTAGCCACCTCCAACAGCATCTCTGTATCCGGGTTTGTCTCGTGCTGGAATATGAAAAGATGTCATATTAGAACGTGAGAATTGTGGTGTATCAGTTGAAAGTTGAGAGGACATGTTTTAGCAAGTAACTGCATGCCGGATAGTACATGCGAAGCTCGCGCTGATGGAGAGAAATAAGGTGGCCCTGGATTCATACATCGCCATACGTGTTTAACTCTAGTCTTAATAGATAGGCTTAGCCACAAGTTGCCGATGAATCCCAAAAAAGTTGCCGATAAAAGTGTCTAAAAGTTACCAAAAAGTTGCTATTTTTTTCAAAAAGTCGCCGAAAAGTTGCTGAATTTCCAAAAAGTTGCCGAAAAGTTGCCAAAATTTTTCTGCTTTTCGTACCTTTTTTGGGTGTTAAAGATTAAAAATTCGCACATAGCTTCTTATCAAAACTTTATTTGTCAAAGTCCGATGATGATATCAGAGGTTCTTTCCATTTCACTTGATCAACAAATAGTCTATCAGAATGACATGAACAAAACATGGTAATTGTCCGCCATCTTGAAAAACGTGCAACGTGATACCGCTGACCTCGTGATAAGGCATCACAAAAATCAACCCATGGGGGGAGGGGGGGGCCCTTAGGCCCTAATTATTGTATTTTAGAATAAATTGAATAAATGTCTATCGAAAACTGACCAATGTGGCTCAAAACGTGAAGAAAGTGGCTTCAAAGAACCTCAAAAAGCCCAAAGTCTATGAGAATTAATAAAGTGATCACAAAGAGAAACATCTTTGATCTTTTATCAAATTCTGTCAACCAATTTTTTAAGGAAACGTGTAGAGATCAGTTTGGAGAATTTGTATGTGGATTATGAGGCTTAGAGGATTAATAATGAGAAGCAGTGAACTGCTAAATTGAAGCTATTTTGTTATTCCTGTGCATCAAATTTTATCAAATTCTGTCAACTTATTCTTGAAGGAAATGTATATACATAGAGTTCAGTCTGCAGACTTTGTATGTGGATATTGGGGCTTAAAGGATAAAAAGTGAACAGTGTGCAGTGAACTGCTAAATTGTAGATATTTTGTTATTCCTGTGCATGACTGCGAAACTCAGTAATTGGCTGTATCACGACTGAGATGCTTTTAGTTCCTTCTCAAAATTAACATGACGTAAGATATGACAAAGCCGATGACTTATAGTTTGCTGCAAACCTCCGACCGCTGGAGCCAATATTTACAGACAGTCGAAGGTTAAAGCTCACCCGCAAAGGCCTAGACGGTTTCCTCACTTTGCCGATCGAAAACTATATCTGCCTTTTTAAACTTGTTCACGCATTAGTATTTGATTATCTAGCATTTTACGTATTTCCACTACAATAAACTAATCTTAAATTACGTAATCAAACGCACTATCCAGTCCCGGACAACTGGTTATCGAAAGGACAGTAACTATTACCAAAACACCCATTCACGACTGCACCCACCCAGCAAAATATATTCCACGACCATATTCCACCTTATGACGTGGCTTCTAGGTTCAAACCATGAAAGCTAAAGTGGTTGCTTCCATTTTGCCTGCAGGGAACCAGCGCGAAGCACGAGACACGAGCACCCACAACGCCAGCTGTACAGGCTACTGCTACTAGATCCACCCTGGAATTATACAATTATACGTAGGAGGTTTTGAGTGAGCATGAAACATGGATGAGATGGAGGGTACATTGAGTTAAAGCCTACCACCAATGACGTGATCGAGGGAGTTTGTATGTAGTCCGGTGTTTGTACACAATAAAGCCGCAATTTACTCATTTCGTGCCGTCAGACATAACGGCTCCGACAACCGAAAAGAGGGGGGTATAGGATTCAAAACTCTTAGGACTCTAAACTGTATTTCTTTAGTTTTAGGGGGATGAGGATGGGTGTAGGGGCGTCATGAGACCGTGATACTCCTAGATGGGCCTATAAACCAGATTAGTCTACTTATCTAACACTGAGATTCCGGGGGGGGTACTTCACCAATATTTGGGTATAGGTGAGCCGCTGAGGATTTTAAACCCTGACCTTGGTTAGGACAAAAAAATCCTAAAATAGATACCCTGTTCACGACAATACCCTCGATTTTATTACCCTGTTTGTTTAAAGCCATTTATTGGCAATTGCAATTGAGCAAATTCACGATAAAGTCATTGCTTTTGTACACTTGGATCGGAGTAGAATAAAAGTTCATCTAGCAAATCAAATCAAGGCTAAAACATTAGTGCAGGCAATATCCTGTTGACAGACTCATACGAAATTATATACCCTGTTTAGGACAGAGGTAAAAAATCATACCCTGTCCAGTGGCACATCCCCGTATAGGTTATATAAGGGAAGGGAGTGTCCCCCCGGGACTGAGACATTTTTATCATTTTGGTTGACCGTCACATAGGTCCATTTTGTATCCCCTCTGCATGCACAGTCATCGTCATTTTTCCTAGATACATTCCTCACGTCTGACGTTAGCTCCAATTGTGGCATTATTCGATATTGAATGAATATTGATCGAGTTGGCGCCACTGCATTTGAATCATAAAAAAACCATTGAATACTGTATAGAATGGTGAACAAGTACATGACGTCAACCTCGTGCAGACACCACCCCGAATTGACTTTACTCAGGGTTTGATAATACAAAGTATAATATGCAAACTGTGCAAATATTGGCTCTACGGTTACCAGTGCAAACGAACGCATCTAATCATTTGATTACGCAATAAGATGGCGAAATAGCTTTTGCTTTACTTTTCCAGTGAATCAAAATGTGACTGAGTGAATAGTGCTCGACCAAGCAAGGCTAAACCACGTAATATTTGCTATTGTCTTTTGTCGTTACTGTTTAAACTTAAAGCTGTGTGAAGCCATATCACATATGACATTTATGGTATGGTTCGATGCGTTTGGCCGCAATACTCGGTATAAATTTATTCTAAATAAAACGCATTACCTCAGCGCACAGCGTTAAAGTTACCGAAGCAGGATGAGGCCATCTAACCTGCTGGTTAACCCTAACTTAACTAACCCTAACTTTAGATCAATCATCTCAGAAGCTGTGCTTTTTTTATGATCCTAAATTGGGGAGCTGGCGGGTTGGGGGGACGTATGCAGCTACAAAATCTTAAAACATTTTTGTCTCATTGTCTGAATTATCTATAGATGCTTCGTAGCCACCGAAATGCTCCTACACTTAAACCAGCTTTTGCGATTTGCATTTTACCATGCAGCGAGAAGTTGCGCTACTGTTTTCCTCGCTTTTTATGAATTTCCCTACCTTGGTTGCCTTTTGTTGTTTCTTCCTGTACGCGGTGTTTCTCTCAGGTCACCGTCACGAAATCCGAAGGAAAGGTGATCTGGGCCCAAATACCTTAGCCCGGGTGGTAGGCCCGTGGGGTACTCCGGTCCCTTACTTAAGTTGAATTCTTTAAGGGGCTCTCCTAGACACTAGGCCTGACAAGAAAAAAGATGAATTTGCGACCTTGTTCCAGACAGGATAATGATCTGTTCTCCCGTAGGATAGTAAAAGATGGGTCCAGAAGAAGAAGAAATAGTGACTTTTACATCCCGGTTAAAACGCCTACCCTGTTCGGAGCCCGCACGTCCCGGGCCCCGTATTTCTGATATATGGGTGTAGCCTAGGGGATTCTTAGTAAGAAGGCGCTTTAGTTTTGTGGCAAAGCTCGAATCAGTCGTATCAGCAAACCATCTGAGTACACAAAAACTCTCTCTCTCTCTCTGGTGAGGAAACTTGTTTGTTTTATTTGTCTGATATTTCTTATTTCGATCCCCGGAGCAAGTCCAGATCTTTCTTCGGGAAGAAAATGACGCTCTTCAGAGTCAAGCTTCTTGAATAGGCTGTCATAAACTATGAAAGAGGCTTCACGGTTAAATTATATTACACCGTTCCTTCCACTCAGCTAAAAGGTCGATCTTTTCTCACCCCGGCAAGTATAGAATCACTGAATTGCGGGTGCAAAATGTTTTGAGTGTGCATTTCTGAGTTCAGCTTAGACTCACCCGAAAGCATTCGTGCACTGAGAAGCTAGAAGTAAAACTATTATAAATTATATTTTAGTTTAATTCTGTGAATTCCTTTTCAAGCCTGGCCGTCGCGTTGTTTCCTTAGACAAGAAAACTTTGCTTTCTGACTCTCTCTCTCTACATATATATTCCACTGTGGTGTATAAATCGGTAACGGCGACGTGCATTCTGCTGGGAGGAACCTTGCCCTGGGCTAGCATCAAAACTAGAGCGTGTAGGAATGGTCACGGGTGCTCACGTAGGCTATTACCTTCTTGGATCAACAAAAAAATTTAAAGAAAATTCTGCAATCTCGCCGCTATCCACATCCACCCTTTCTCGACTGAGAGAATAAGTTCGGAGCAATTTTGCAACCAAACTTATTCCGACTTTTTGGTGTTCATGTGTTTTGTTAGTGTTTTTGTTGCAGTTTTTTCTTTTTGTTTGTTTATTGTCGATGAACAAATTATCAGTCAGTCAGTTGGTTGTGTCTCTGTGTACTTAAAGTTTCCACTCCTTACATTCCAAACCTCGTTTCAACTTTCCGACTTAACAGCTTTTTAAACTTTTCACTTTGTTCAATACTCTTCTAGTTTGGCCAGCAAGTTTTTGCTTCCATGCATGTTATTCATTTAACAATTAGAGATACACATGATTTTATTTGGTTCAAATAACGATATGATCTAAATTCTGTCGAATGGCTACCGTCCAAACATGTCCCCTCACTGCTCTTGTAAAAACACGGCTACGTGGCTATTCGGCTAAACGGCTTTACTGATTCGTGATTCTGTGGCTTCGTGGCTACGGAGCTACTTAGCCGTGTAGCCAAGAGTACCGTACTTAGCCGCATACAGCCACGTAGCCTCAAAGACAGTCACAATATATACATGTTCACGTTCTCAAAAAATTGAAAAAGAGACACGCGTAGGAAGGCAACGTCAGCGTATATCCGTGTAGCCAACCTTCGTTAAAATTGGTAGTATACGAAAATATTTACATTTTTTTTTTATATGTACATCTGACGGAGTTGTTGACCGGCACGTTTCTGATGCAATCAAGCTAAACATATATATACGTGCTCTGCGTTTAGTAATACAAAAGAAGGAAAATAGTAAACAATGTTCTTTCCACATTTTTGGTGGTTGAGGATACCAGATTACGAGTCACGTTTAGAGGCCATTGCGCTAAGTTATGTACAGTTCAATGACCGCACGTTCTCTAAAAATCCGCCTTGTAATTGGGCGGGATCAGAGAGGTATAACTCTTTAGCCGGATCATAGCGCGACATTCTTTTGTGCCTAACTGTGTGATAAATAAATTAGTTTGGGAGTTTAAAAAGCACTTTTTTGAAGAGGTTAAAAATAAGAAACATATAATTTAGGATACAGATATTTTTCCTTCTTAATGTGTTCTATTTTTTGTCTAAGTTAAATCGGTCGATATCGCGACTTTTTACGTCAACATTCTTGGATGAATGTGCATTCAAAGGGGCCTAAGTCATGCTATTATTTTCACATTATTTAGTCAAAAGAGGAGCTGAAATTAAAGCTTCGAATTTTCAGTCACCTTTTATCCATACATGGAACTCTAAAATAGAGATATCAAATTAATTTGTCAAAGGAAAATAAAGCACGATCACTTTTCCGTCATTTCTGGACACTGAGACAGGAATCAATTGAAAAGATTGGCCCAATGTTTTCAACTTACAATCCGTTTCTGTCCCCAGTGGCCGCCATCTAAAGCGAAAATCATACAATTTAAGTTGAGGTATACACGCAGTAGTAGAGTAATTTTAAATGAAACTGAACCATTATTTCAGGGTTTTTTCTGTCTTTCGAATGTGCATTTTAGGGTATTAAAGTAATACCAAAAAAAAATCGTGACACAGCTAAATCCAGTTTTGCATAGAAAGACGCGCACTCCACAGTAAGGTTGGATAGCTTTAATCAAACCCACCCTCTTCTAAAATAGAACTGGCTTAATATACTGAATGGCGTATAATTACTGTTACGAAAGGCAGATAGCAAACGAGTCAGGTCAGACTGTAAGGATTTGCCATAAATATCATGTTCTTTTTTTGTTATTAGAAAACGACAGCGCATGGCCTTATTAAATATAACTACGTTACTTTCTTTTAGAGCCAGATGTAGTTCTTAGTTGAAGTGTGTCGAAATATTAATAGATGTTTCTCTGGATCTTTCTCAGCTGCGCGAATACCACAGTCTTGAAGTTGTGAACCGGAATTTTTTGCTCTTCACAAGTAAAATACTTTTGATATTTTGATTAAACTTAAGCAAGTATGTACAATCATGGGATCGTTCCATATGGCTTATTTAGCAAACGATATCGAGGACTTAGTTCTTTTAATCTACCGAAAGAAACGGGGGAGCCGAATTGAGCTCCGCGCGAAGAGCTGGCTTGGCTTAGCGACCACGGGAGGGAGAGATTTAAATGTACTGTGGAACTATTCGCAATGTGGCTGATTTCTGGCATGAGACTGAGTAAACGTAATTAGACGTGTTATGTAAGAAAATAAGTGTTGAAGCAAGCTTAGAATCAGATAAAAAAAATTTCAAATGTATGCTTCCAATACTATTTATAGCGTTTCTTTTTCTTCTTTCCTCTTTGAAAAGAAAAGGAAATTTCCCAAGGTGAAATATTTCATTTTAGTCAAGGATTTTCTAAAATATTCATTGACTCACATTTCATTTGTCCACATTTTTCTCTTGCTTAAATGAGCTTAAAAGCTCTTCTCATACAATAAAACACTAAAAATATATTTTTGTAAGTAATTGTGTTAAATTTGAGGACACTTTCTATTCTTCTGTATCAATTTTTCCTGAAACGTGCCAGACTTAAATTAACTCATCATATCACGGCCTTAAGGACTTGATATTGAGAACAATACAAGAACTTCGTCTGACCCCCTAAGAGACTCTGTTTTGCCGTCATACCGCGAAAAAACTTCCCGCTCTAAATAAAAGTCATGATTTTTTTGTGCTATTACGTCATTTACAGTTATAATTTTCATATGATCAGTTGATTTATTTTGAAATTATTGCCCCTTCGAGTTGAGGTGTAACTGTTACAGACGCTAGGATTTATAGAGAAATATGGTAGAATACACCAGAGCAATATGGCTCGGCCATGACTGATCCCTTCTTAGGGAATAGTCCTATTTTTAAATCGATGCAACAAAGCTTTAATTATATATCATATTTGATTTAAAAAATTGTCGATCTCAAATGTTAAGGAGTAGGCGTTTTAAACCCTCAAGAATATTGTCCATCTAAGTATACTTTCACAGCCCCGTCGTGTGATGATGAAAACTTTAAACTGCTGACTATGAGCTGCTCATTCTCAACAATGTGTGGCTTTGTAAGCGCAGAAGAGAGTGTTATAGATTAATTAGTTATAAGAACCTACTTTGAGTTTGTCCAACTTATAATAATGATCCTAGATTCGATTTAATGTATGAATGCATGCATACATCAGACGGGTATGTAAATCTACTGAATTTCTTTAAAGACATATCATGCATAACCACAGCTAGTTACTCTCCGAGGAAATGGTGAAAAACATACCACCGCAAGGTGGTGAGACTACAAGTAATGGGTCTAACTGCCCCCCTCCGCCTTTTTACGCGGATTGGATGTGGGGAGGTTCCACCCCTAGATCTAACCCGTTACCCTTTTATAGACCCTTCGTTTTTATTGACAAATTGTTCCCCCTTCACATGCTTAGTTTATAACATTGCATTCCTTTTAACTGTTGTAATTGCCCTGTCTTTTAAATATGAATGAATCACTAAACCAGTAAATTTTCTCGCCTTTTTTCACTCCCATCAGACGCTTTAGGTCCTTTCACAGACGCAATGACAGATTTCCCGATCCATTCATATTCGGCTACGACTGGTGTCCAACCCTTTTGTGTTCACCTTTCAGCCTGAGCCTCCCTGTTTTGGCCATTATAGGAAACTCTTTAGAAAGTACCTCCCCCAGAAGCACAAGCCGAAGAACACGGTACAAAAGCACACAGAAATGATGTGGTTCACCCTCGTCCCCAGAGCGCTTTTCCCTGACTTTGGAGGTGGGGCGAAGCCAGGGAAAAGCGCCCTGGGGAACAAGGTTGGATGTAGTTAAATTATGTTAACTAAGATACCCTGCGGCGATCGGATTTTTCTTCGATCTTCCAAGGAAGACTGATCTAAAAAGACTCTCCTCGTTGTAGTTTACAAACCGCTTTAGTACCGCGTAGTTATTGGCCCTTGCTGTTACGCATGCGGTTTTCCCGACAGTAGTTATGTTTATTTAATAGGTGATTAAAAGTCAGTTTGGTGACAAATGGAGGAATTGATGCGTGACACGGCACGTGTGTCAAAATCGTGCCCAACCAGATCTAAAAAAAGCTGGATTTTTCAGAGAGTTCGATAAATAAAGAATTAGTCGCCGTTTCCACTCATTACATGTACCCGCAGAACACGTATAGCACGAAATAGCGTCCGTTCGTTAAGAGCATTTGGAACACGCAAACTTCCTTTTGGAAATTGAAGTCTTAAAAGATAAATTTCAATGTGTAGCCGGAAGCAAGACAAGATCCTAGCCATTCATCTGGGTGGCAATTTCTGGCATTAAAATTGTATTCAAAGGACGACAATTGGCAATAGATTCTACACAATTAGAGGAATTTCTCTCTTGACGATGATTCAGAATTTTACGGACTCAAATACAAGTTTCCCTAACGTTTTAGTGAGTGTTTTTCTCAAAAACTTACAGACGTAAACGGGAACCGCGTGCACAAGGAGGGGTCGACCTCAGCCTTAAGTGCGGTATGTTTTGGAAGTGTCGCAAATAACAGAATAAAAAGGGGCAAATTTCCAGATTCTATTCATTTTCATTCAGTGTACGTTTCAAAGAAGCTGGCAAGTCAAACTCAAACTGAACTTGTTTTAAAGAAATCTTACACAGCTGACTGCCAGCGAGGGTATGTATACGAAGCGACTTTTTTCCTTCTCATTTTGTTTTGTAATTCTTTTGGGGTGGTACGTTTGTTTGTTTATTTAGTTTATTTGTGAACGGAGTTCTCAGTCATTTACAACATCATCCGATGTGGTTACGTATGAATCATTTCATGCTATTCACTTTTTAATATGTTGTATAAAAAAAATTTCCTTCGATCGAATACTGAAATTATTGCCCTCTGTGAGCGCAGCCTGTAACTGCTCACCAAGGGCCTGGCTTTTTACGGATTAACCCTTATTAGTAAAATCTTTTGAACACTAAGTAAGTTGTTGTTGTTATTGTTGTTGTTTTTTCAGCGATGGTCATGGGTTATTTTCATATGTACACTTAAATAGTATTGGTATTTTTTATGTAAATTTTTGGCTAGTTTTGTAAGAAAAAAACAACTACAGTAGTTTTTTAAAACTTGCCGCGGACAAAGCTAGCTCTAAGTTTGTCCGGTCTGAAAACGTCTATCAGTTAAAACTATTACTTTTTCATGGGAATAATTTGGACGTTGTTTTCACGACAATTTTAGCCTTGCCCTTATTCCCAATTCATGTTTGAGTTTTTAAGGATAAAACGTGAAAGGCTTTACTAGAATATTAGTAGGCCTCCATTGACAGTTTTCAAGTTCTCCCAAAACACCTCCCCGAGAGAGTTTCGTACCGTTTCTTGGCCACTAGCCAGAATGATTCTGTTAAGTGTAGTTCGTCTTTGCAAGGCAAGGGAAACGGCCAAGTTTTTTGTATTTTAATTTATGTCAACTTCCGACTCTCAATACTCAGACTCTCATTCTCTGCAAGAAGATTATTTCGGTCTAACCAGAATCAAGCAGAATAGCACAAATCGATCGTGAAAGGCCACAGATTCCCAGCTCTGCGTACAGACCTTAATTTACTTTACTGATTCAGGTCCATACTATTACCCCCATCGTGGATTAGCTAGATTATAAAGTAGTTTATTTTTTCCTACACACATACCTCATTAACCGAAAAATAATTGTTGATTATGCAAATCGGCGTTCTTATGGGTGCATAGAGGACAGAAACTAAAGCATTGATTAAACGCTAAATTCTCACAAGTTATGCATAGCTACAGAAAACAACTAATTTAGATTTAGGGGTTGCAGGGATGAGTGACCTCTAATAACAGTAATCAAACAAACTTATTAACATGACCATAAATTTAATTTTAAAACAAAAGGTTTGGACATATCGTGACTTCGGCCTGTTGCCAAAGTGTAATGATTCCAGTTGACGATACGTGTAAACGTAACGTTTTCTTCCAATAGTAGTATGTAACTGCAAGGCTTAAAAGCTGATGGTTATGCATTTGCTTTAATAGTGACCTTAAATCAAAGCCGGAATCAAAGCCATACGGACAAATTTTCAGAGTTTGATTGTTAAACAAACAAAGGTATCTTCTGAATGTTAAGAATTTTGTTTTTCAGTAAAAGAAATTTTAGCACGATTTGCCCTATGGCGTTGTTGTTAGTCGTGAGAAAATGCAACGCGGAGATTGCCTACAACGATTAAATGGCCATAAAAAGAATAAAAACCGATAACTTTAAACATAAGAGACAAAAATAAATTTATCTTGTTTTACTATCATACTGATCGATCGGCATTATCTATTTGAAATAGACGAAGAATAAATGCTTATTCATAACAGAGGAGCGATAAGTCTGATCTCTGAGCGACATACAGGATAATACACATCAGAGCCGTCAGAACTGAAAGTGGTAACTAGAATATCTTTATCAATAAACAAAATATTTTTATTTTTGTCATTTTGTTTACAAGGAAAAAACTACCTGGTGTATGCAATTAATCACTTACTGGAGCATATCGTAAAATAATAGAAACTTTTCTCCGAAAAGCACGTTCGCAGTAGTCCAGTATACAATGACGATGGTCTTGTTTTAGACTTCCTATGGAAAAGAATGACTGGATGTTGAAAAGTATAGTTATTTATATGTTGACGCAAATGGTTACTGGCAGTACTTCCTTTTTCCCGTTTCATAAAGAAGTCTGCCGTTTTATCTCAAAAGTCGTAAGACACTTATTAACTTTTGTTTAATATTGAGGTGCCGAAGAATATGTCGAGAACATGGACGTGCTCCTAGGCCAAGAAACGCAGAAAATGGCAACACAGTGGGACAGGCAATATAAACTAACTGCAAAGTGCTCACGATTTCGTGAGTTGTAACAACAACGGAAGTTAATAATTTTATAACTTTGAGAGATAGCTAAGTTTAGGACGATTATAAACATTTTAGCACCACAGACACAAACCTTGAGTGCCACATACCCAAGAAATACTTGAGACAAACAAGTAACAATATCGATATTCGAACGTCATTAAGCAGTGTCGAAACAGCACTTATTAAGAGCACAGTACCATAAATAAAATACTAAGAGTTCATACGTGCTCTTACAGAATGCCTGATTTAGTACTTTTGATCCAGGAATATCAATACCCTAGTAAGAAAATACCACGTCCAATTAACAGAATGAGTCTCAACATCGCAATTCATACTGATCCACTGATTTGCGTGGCTCTTTGAGATCCTTTGAGAATCTCTTTGCATTCAACCTTCGTTCGAGTGTAATATAGTCAGGTTTCTAAGTTATACGTAGCCCACAATGGCTTGAAAAACCAAGTTAAATCATTTTGAAAAAAAGTTTAATCATTTTATCTGCATTTGATGTTCAGGATATTTTAGCTGTGGAGCTCAATATGTGTAGATGTTATTTAGCTAGTTATTCAAGCATGGGATTGAAGCAGTTCTTAAACAGAGACGAATATATCGGCTTTTGGAACCATTTTTATGTCCTTCTCATGATCTTGAATATAGAAAAATGGTTATGAGAACTTTTGTTTTCTGTGTATCGAGATATAAGGCCTTCGATGGTAATTTCAGTGAAATATTATATTTCAACAAACCAACAAAATAGTCTCTTGAATCTTGCACCCATTACGTGCCTAAAAGTATAGCTTGGTAAACTCAGGAAAGAGTAAGTTCATACTATGCAAAATACACTCTGAGTAGAACTGAATCCAAATTGTAACAACTACAGATACTTATATTCCAAGATTATGCCTTCCGGTCAAGATACAAAAACGTAAAAAACGGCGCCGGCCAAAGGAAAGTGTTGCTCAGTAGCTACATATTCACACTTAAAGGATTCAGTTCACAGCATCCACAACAGACTTCAAAAAGTTAAAACCATATGGTATACCGAGGCATAATAATGTACAGTACTACTTAAAGAAAACGTAGAAGTTTCATTTGGTTGGGCATACCACAAGATTTGATCCAGAAAATCAACATTAAGTTAGAAAGTCCATTTTGTACAGCGACAACAATGAATGTATACTAGAGGGAAAATCTGTGCCGAGTCATTGGTTTTCATTTCAATATTCACGCTTATAAGAAATACGGTTCGTTCAAAGTTTTCACAAAGGATTGAACCACCTCGTATAACACTACGAAAAGTGTTGCAGGCCAAGACAGCTTTGTAGTTTGCATTTTTAATCAGCGGGCATAACAAGTTGCACACTCATGAGCTAAAACTTCCTGTTGTCCAGTGAGGCATTTGGCCAAACCCCATTTGCTGAATTCTGCAAGAAAATGTTTTCGCTTGCCTTTTCGAGTTTTAAGTTCAAAGATTCAAGATTTAATGTCCCGGTAGTAAATTACAAAAGCACAACAGTCAAGACCACCACGGAAAGTATTACTTAATATAATGTTTACGTTTTAGGATTTTGCATGCGCATTCAACTAAATTTATACTTTCCACGGATCGTTCAGCGTGTCGCAAATAAATTCAAAGTATAATACTTGAGTGATCTCACGTTTTCCTGAGCATGATGATATTACTTTCAATAACTGATGTTTAGACCAAGAAAATTACAAGAATAATCATAAAAGCCAAGTGTTAAAACTATATTTTCATCTAAAATAGTGTCTTTCTCATCCGTGAGAAAGAGGGATTATGCCTCATGTAGTGCTCTTAAAGATGAGATATGTCACCCAGTCCTATTTTTGGGGGGTCTAATTTGGCTCCCTCGATCAGGGCCAACAACAAGCGGCAGTCCAATTACTTTACACCCACGGGCTGAAAGGAGTCCCTGTGGGGGCTGGAATAGGCTATTGATGGGGCTGTTTTAGCTTAAATTGTGCTCAAATGACTCCAGGAGAGGCTGTATCAGACTTTGACCTGCAGGGCTGAAGTTTTGGCATGCACTTTAAGGCTGAATTAACAGTCTGCTGTAAGGTACAAGGCTTCTTCTGTACACCGGCCAGAAAGCTTGCATGCCGGCCTTTCTCGTAACCCAGCCGATCCTAAAACATATCGCTTCTGTATCACTTAGACCTCTGCAGCATCTCTGTACATTAATTAACTTTTTATTCATTTAATTAAACGTGACATCAGGCATCACAATTACTCCTGCGTTAAATAATTGGAGTTGTATGTCGATGCGTTGGAAAGCAGAGCCTCGGCAGATTGCATTTGAAACATTTCGCTTGTGTAGATGTTAGTTTCAGTCGCAGTAATAAGATAACGGTTGTTTTAGGTTCCAATTTAAAAGTGACCTACTTTCAGCCTTACAATGTTTATTTACTATGAGTTTTAGCCCGGAGGGAGGCACGTTTCGGGAGACTTGTTATCTTTGGAAAACATCGAGAAATATTGGACCATGTTTCGGCAATCCCGACTCAAACGTTTTATATGATTTAGGGCTGGAAGTATTTAATCTAAAGTGATGTACTGTTCGCGAAAAAAACAATTTCAGTATTTCTTATAGGCCTATTTCTGTTTAAAGAGATACAAACAAATTGCTCTTACATCGAAGCCACTTACTGACTCAACAATACTTCTTAGAAGAAGTTCTTATATTAACTATACATGTATCTCAGATCAGGGTTAATCAAAACTCCAGAAAATTTCAAACAACTCTTGTATCCTCTTTTTAGAAAAGTGCAAAAACATGATACCGTGTTAGCCTGTTCCAGGTGTTTGGATAGTGGAGTGCAGCGCGAACGGGAGAGAGCGAGGAAAAAAATAAGGAGGAAAATAGGGGGAGACTGGGGAGAGAGAGGACTCGCTCTAACCCCTACCCCACCCCTCGTTGTTTTTTTTCTGCTCACGTCTCTTTGCGTTGTCCCCTGGAACAGGCTAGTACCGTGTGTGAGGGGTTTCATTTGAACAATCACACTAAAGACTCATTGAAATGGTCATGAAAAGTTATAACTGCTGCATTCTTTACATTCTGGCATTTCTCCCGAGTAGACTCACGGTATCTGACTCTTTTAGAGAAAGGGCGACAAAAGTGGCGCCCTTCTCTTAGAACAAGTTCACGAGTTCTTCTCAAGTGGTTAAAAAAGCACCCTGAGTGCAATAAATACTTTGTCAAACAAGTATTCGCCTATTTGTGGCAATTTTTCTTCAACTTCTCTATTTCACTTCCTTTTTGGCAACCTCTTCAAAACAGTGAAACACGTATACCCAAGGGAAGCTGTAAAAAACGTCTAAATTTGTCAGACAAGACAACTGCTTATGGAGAAAACACAAGGGTTTATTTACTTAACCTGGCTTATCTGGACAGACACCGACCGTTCATCGCTAATCGGGCTGAGTCGTGACCTAGTCACGATGAATCAGTTAGTTACAAGTAGCGCGGTCTAAGAATGTCACATATTTTCTATTGTTCCAAAATAACCTAGAAATTTGACCCAATTCTGACATTAACTAACTACAATAGATCAAGAGTGGATCGTATAAGTATGTAAAACACTCGGCTAGTAATCACGGGAGAGTTTTAGTTTGTATCATAAAAGCCGCTTCGGAGTGCTTCAATTGTTGCAAAAATCTTTGAAAGATGTAGTATTAATTTGAAGAGCGTAACTTCTGAGAAGAAAAATAGAAAAGAATTAGTCATGATTGCCTCATTAAACATGCATATTTTGTTAAATGCAAGTGCCATTTAAAACTGTTTGCTTCCACTTGAATTGTTATCATAAAAAATGAACTCACGAAATAACATAATAATAAAACATGATTATAAATGACTCTTTGACATTTTTTCGTCAATGACTTCGAAAAATGCGTGTTTTTTTTATGGGGGAAAGGGTTGGGCATAAGATTAAGTATGGCCATCAAAATGTTACCTAACACTATCGAGCTTCTGTAGTTCATTTTTTAGTTTTAATTTCATAGATCGAAGCAAATTGTTTTTGAATAGCATTTTATAAAATATGCATAATTAAATTAGGTTATTAGTCATGCCTTAAGTGCGAACTGAACGGGCAACGTTTCCGTTGAATTACGTCGCTCTTTTGAACTTGGAAGCTGGTTGACAAAGTGCCTGGGATTTTTTCCAAATTCGAAGCAGTATTCTTAGATTTAAAACTGTCAATAAAGAGCATTTTTTAAATAAATTCCTTAATTAGCAAGAATTCCTTTTTGTCGAGTCACGTTTTTCACAGCGTTAGTGCCTTTTAGAAGGTGCTAAATGCAAAACGACCATAAGCCGAGTCCTTTAAACGTCGTATTGGATTACGTAACGACATTGTCTGCAAACTTGTCTTTTTACAGACTTTCTCTTCACAGTCTGTCCGTCTTTGGAGGCTTTTCCCGTTGTTTTTATCATGAGGAGTAAAAAGTTGTGAGCAATATATATCTACCTACTATGTTCCAGGGAATAGCTTTTAATCGTTGCTAAAAATACCTTAAGTACCTTTTAATAGACCTTGTCAAGCTTTCGACGCCATCTTGACGAGTAGGCAAACGTGTGAGAAATTACATTGCTTGTATGAGAATCTAATGTGGAATAATTTCCGTAAGACAGCTGCTCTGAAAAAATATCAATTGTAAACTAAAGCTACAAAGCAAAGGACTGTCCTAAAAAATTTTGGAGGCGTACCTGTACTTAAATTTCTCCAGAGGCTTGCTTTAGAGTTTCCATATATTTGTCTGTAATTTTTCCCGGGACTTTCTTACAGACAAATGTGTAGGAAATTTAAAAAGTGGTTCTATGTCTTCTAGCGCATGTAAAGCCCTCAAATGTTTTCAGTAGAAAACTTAGGAATGAAGCTTAAATCATATTTTTTTCAGAACAGCCGTTCTACGGAAATTTCTCACGCGTTTGTCTACTCGTCAAGATGGCGTCGAAAACTGCGACAAGGTCTATTCACCCACAATTTCTCCAAACAATCAAAAACTTAAAAAACTTGTGAACTAGGCCTGATGAAGTCTAAGCTGCAACCCTTTTGATTCTATACATAGGCCATTCGCTGTCAAAAACACATGACATTAATTGTTTAAGCGTAATTGGGTCAAGCCAACACAATTAGCTTGAGCACGTGGTCGAAGTGTTCGAAAATGGTGTCACAGCCCTCTTCAACTATACTTTCACGTGGCTCTGTTAGGTTTGTACATTGTTCTACCCGAACTTTTTTGTTCGTGGGCCAAATCCTTTCAATTTAAGCCTCTTTTAAAGGATTTTGCGTTGCGCTTGATTTGGATTTCAGGACTTTGTAACATGAAATTTGAATTTTTCTTCGACCTTTGCCTTTAGCCAATACTTTGAGTAAACAATTGATGTAGGCATAGCTCCAAGGTACTTTTAAGACCTGTTAACCACACTGGGCAATCATAACCCGAACTTCTACAAACTAATCAGAGTGAAAAAAACGTTTAAACAGTTTGTCATCTGCGACCATTATAAGCACTGATGACTAAGGAATTATCTTACTGCAAATGCGACTACTGGTTGCACGTACAAAAAACGTTTTGTGTCAACAAAACTCTGTGTCTCAATGTGTCAATAACTTGTTACTGAGTCAAGTTGCTCAAATCGTGATCAAAGGCCACACAAGTTGTGTTTTTTATTGTTTTCGAGACTATGCGTTAATCCAGTAATTATACTCAGCAAAATAAACTATTATGATAATATTTTTTTCGCACTATGCTAACCAATAATCCCTAGTAGTTTTAATTATAGAGTTAGTTATGCACTAAGATACTCTTTTGTGACAGGTGACATGGGTGAATGTACCGAATCCATCGCTTTGTCCGTTCTTATCAAGCTAGTGTAAACGAGAGCGCTCTTCTCTAAGCAAATGAATAACCCTTGTCATAGGTATTTTCGATCTTGGCCCTGGCACTTGAAGATCACTACAATTAATTGCACGCAGGCGGGAAAATTAAATTCAACCTTGTACGTGTTAAGTTCGAGACATAGTCATCTAAATATGTCGTAACTGTTACACGTACGTGTTAAAAGAAAATATTCCGTCTCAGTTTTTTTTAGTGCCACAAAGGTTGGCTATTAACTCAAGAGTAGATCATGAATCGTTTAATTTTAACTTCAACTGAACACAGGTCATGACGTTATATTTGCATCTAAAAATATGAGAAAGGATATTACACAAGAAGACGAACATGAAGCGTTAAGTATGTTGGTTCTGGAACAAACGTCGTTTTTATTGGCAATAAAAGAATGTTTTATCACAGACACGTATGAAACTTCCATTCCATCACTTCATGAAATAATTTAAATTCTTATGGATAAACAAATAAACCATTTAACATGCCGTTAATGACATAACAAAACTAATGAGATTAATCAAAGATAGACAACCGGCCAATTATGTCCCAAATTCAAGCATATCACTCTTTAGCTTCTTGTTCAAAGAGTCAATATATGAAAAAAAATCGCATTTTTTCGTGTTTTGAAGAGAGCAGCTCTCCGGCTCTACCGCCGTTCTGAGGTTTTTCTTGTCTGCTTACCTTCAACTGTCTATTGCTTATGTTAATCTTAAAGACCGGTCCTCTAGAGTACTTTCACATCGGTGCCCTGCCAAAGGGCAGGCACGTGTTTTAGCGTGACTAGATTGCTGTGTCTGTTACCTTAAGTGTGTCGTCTTCATATTTTTGCAGTGGGTCCTTTTATTCAAAACATCCAAAGTTTAAATAGTCAAGGGTATGGTTTTGCGGTATGTAGCCGGTACCCCTAGTATCTGAAATATTACGCAAGCTGCAATAATTGATTTGTTAATGATATTCTCTTAAACTAAGACTAAATCCAGTCTCAGCGAAGGAAATTTAACTCACGTATAGTTATTTTGATTCTTTTGCCAGGTTTTCTTAACCTTAAGAATATTTAAAGGCATTCTATCATAATATTGTACGCAGACATAATAAGGAGATTGACAACAGATAACGAAAACTAGGCAAACATCAATCCGCAGCATGTAACATGGGATATACCGCGTTCACCCCATGGAGCATGGAGTTTGTTTCCCTTAATCCCGAATTTTTTGTTTTCAGGAACACGACTTACTGCTCGCCGTCTACGTGATACCATGGCATAATTTTTAGACGTACTTTATGATTTTCCCGTCTACTGGGCGATTACAAGTTTACGGCCAATGATTATGGGATAATGTTCATTATGTTTGACCCCAAGCAATGCATTATCAATACAACATAACGTGACCAAAACCTCCGTGACTTTGCTATTTTTAATGCGATCACGAAGACTTGTTCGTTCGCGCTCTACGAATGCGCGATTAATTTTTTCGTCGGAACGAACTCTGCCGCGAGGAATCATTTGAGTTTGCCGTTGATTTCATCTATATCTGGACTTAATTGAATCTGCATTGAAACTCGTCAGCTGGCTAAAAATAACCGAAGACGATGCGTGATGACGATTTTTTTCGTGACGTTTTGCGGGACGGTCTCGCAGACGTAATACGAGGGAGGCGAACAAATATTAGCTCAGTGAAATAAAGTTGTATTTCCATGGCGCTGGATAAACACAGACTAAATAAAACAAGCTTTGTTTGACCTTGAATCATGGCGTGTATATCAAGTCAAAAAACGTGACTAATTGCCGCTGCACTGAACAAAACTATTTATACATCGCACGGTGGGTAAGTCGAGTGATAGCCACAGAGATTTTGCAACTTGTAAGCATGAAGTTGCAAGCATAGAATACGTATATACTATGGCCAGGCCGATTTCGATTTTTAAGATCCCGTTTTTGAGGTCTTTACTGCTGCACTGCGCGCAGTTTATACGTGGGCGAGACGGTGAGTCGAAGGGTGACCGATTACAATAGCGCGCGGTGGAACTAGCAGCCAGCTTGCAATTTCACGCTGCGTTGCATGTCTAATTTTATCCGCGAATGGCAAGTGCGATACGCGTAAACACGCAAAGTAGGTTGATAGCTGTCACGTAGCAAATCAGCTATAAAAGGGTACCCCTGAAACGTTCTTGTTTGTAAGCAGCCTCTAGCTTTGTAGAGCAGACGGTCCATCAAGCCCTACAGCACCAAGGTTGGAAAAGACGAAACATTAAGTTTCACTACACTCAGGTACGATAACATTCACTACAAGTTGGAAAATTTCTGCAAGGCTTCTATGTAACATTTAAACATTTTCTTTTTCTCACTCTTTATAATTTACTAAGTTACCCATTCCAGGTTATTCTGTCCTTGGCTCCCGCCTTCCGCGGTTGTACAGTTGTACTTTGTACTCTGTGTGTAGCATTCAAAAGACTTCACCATACCGACCTTATCTTTAGCAATAAGCCGGCAATTATAATTGTTTCCGTTTTGGCACATTCAAGCTTAAAATTAAGAAATATTTAACTCCTGAAAAGTTATTATACTTTCAATTCTCGCAAAAGTTGCTGCACATAAATTTCTGAGCTGTGGAAAGCGCCCTTATTGATTCACTAGAATCTGTTTATTTACTTTCGATAAAAACTGTGAAAATGAGTTATCTAATCCTACAGAAATTTCGTGAGGTCTTGAAAACCTGTCGATGGCTCTTTCTATATTGATTTATGTATGCTCAAGTTTAGATATTCTCACTAGCTCTCAAAATTTATCAACTACGCGCAACGAGGCTATTGAATCACTGTTTACGTCAATAACATATTTCTTAGTAACCCACATGCGTCCCAGCCCTCTTCAGTGGAAAAGTTTAGGCATCTTTATTTCTAGCTAAAAAAAGTCAACATTTTTAAACAAGTTTCCCCTCTTTACGACACAATGGAACGAAAACGGCAACTGATCTTAAGTTCATCTTAAAATTCCTTTCAATTTGTTCAGATGACAGAACATTGAGCGAAACAAACTTAAAGTAATTGCGGAACTAAAGACCGCCGGCAACTTCCATTTAAAATTGCATATAAATTTCAGATCGCACATGTATTTCCGCTGTCCCGTTTTTCGTTCTAACTTTGAAATGTTTGCCCAGATACATGGTTGCATTTAGTAATTCAGTTTTGAGCTAGCGAGACTTGTTATCATTCTAAATCAAAAGCTATTCAAAGTATTTGACCGCATTTTAATTTAGGTTAATTTTTCAGCCATATCTGCAAATTTTGTCTGCTACTGACCATGGTGCAAATAGCTAATCGTGCCGCTCTTGGGCGGAGCAGGCAGATTATCAGTTATAAATTCAATAAAGACCCTGGGCTATTTTAGAATAGACAAAATTAGCGTGGTATGAAGCTTAATTTGGTACGAGGTATAATTTGTCAATTATCTAAGGCTGCCATTATCATTTTCTTTTGATTATCAATATCTCATTAAACTCTCAACAAGCAGTGAGCACCTTAAAGAAGTACACATAAAGTTTTCATGATTTCCTCTGTTTCAAGTATTATTTCCTTTTCCTCTCTGTTTGACTTCCTTTTCTAATCATTGTTTGTTTTTTTTTTACAAACTTCATGTGCTCTCATACTGGGCTAAGCTAAATCGCATGACATCCCTTCATTTTGTTCGTGGGAAGAGGGCGAGCACTACATATCCCTCGAATTTTAAAGTACTTTCGATCTACCAAAGATATAGGAAGTGCTTGGAGTGATGAGTTTTCAATTTTATTCTGAGGTCGCTTGGATGTGTCGCTCTTACAAAACCCAGCGAATAAACTATCGAATGTTAAATTGCATGGGATCAGCAAAAATAAATTGCAGGGTGTATTAACATTAAAGCACGCTATTGATTAAATTTAAGTTAAATACAGCATACAGTACCAAGTGTCTCGTCGAATTTCCGGAGACTTAACGTTTTTGCGTCTAAGAGCCAGTACTGGGTCTTTGCGCGTAAGACTAATTTTATCAATAATGCTCACACAACCAAAAGCGTTCTATCTCCAAACATGTCTAGTTTGGCTTTAAAACTAAACAAGGCTGACACAGCTTTAGAGGTCAATAGATGGGAACAAGTCGTTTTATTCCTGACAATTCTCAACAGATATTGTTTTTGGGTAGCCAGAGAGGCAAACACCGTGGTCCGAAAAAGATTGTACAGCTCGCTCCTCTTATCACGAAGAAAGTCAATATATCTAAGCCCTTTAACCCCTATGAACGGTAACAAAGGTTATAAGAATCAAGAGATGATCGCGAAGACACAAACATCTTGCTCGAGAAACGTTTTCTCCTCATCAGTACCAAAGAGATTATATGCTGAGCAGTTAGGAGAATGCGCATGTTGAGCGCAGCAGACTAAGAAAGGATTTGCATGTGATCTACACGAGGACTTTTTGTACTCTGATGAAAATAAACAAGCGATATGGGTGTTTAGTCTTTATGAAAATACTTACCTAGAGACGCTTGAAAATCTATTCAGCATGACTGTCACCGTTTTCGTCTGGATTAAGCTTAAAAACAAAAGAATTGTTTATGTTAGCTCAGTTTATATGTTGGTTTAACCGACTTTTTTGCCCGAAATGCAAACAAAAATAAGAGAAGTTTTTCTCTTGTTATAAGTAAGATTGCTCTCAGCTAGGCGTTCGACGCAAAGAGATGCGAGTCTTTGCGCCTTACTCCACTTTCTGAACGCCGGAGCAGGCTACGCCCGCCTAGCAGTAGTCAAAGGAACGTGCGAAACTTTGGAGTCTTTTGATAAAACCGGCGCCCTTTGTTACCATTCAAATGAAACCTCTTCAGCAGTGTTTCTGCATGATTCTCGTGGTTTTCAATATTTTCCAAAATAAAATTTGGAGGTTTCGTTCCGTTTTTTTTTTTTGGCCATTTTTGGAGAGGGGTTTAGCGTACAGACGAGATTACTCATGTCTCCTGGCAGGATTATCTACAAATACTCACACGTCTGAGCTCTCGAAAGAATCACTTAACTTCTTCTTTATCTGGCATTAAATTTATTTTTTCAAAGAGCTCGATTTCACATGTTGCAGGCGTTTATTTTTATTTTACTAATCCATTTATCAATAACGAACGCAACTTACATAACAACTGAATCAAGATAAAGCATCAGAATGGTCTAAGACCGCCGCGTTCTAACGTAAAATTAAACAAACAAAAAACAAACATTCATTTAAAGCTTAAAACGCTTGCCCTGCAAATTGGCACGAATTGCTATTTGAGGCAGTGAAATTAAAAATGAGTTAAGTAATAAAAGAACAGCGCAACATATCAGACAACCTCATTCCCAGGGTTCTCTTAGGCAACGAGCCGAAGCCGATCTGGAGAGTTGTACAAAGGTTCTCTTTGCTTGACGCGTGTCACGCTTTGACCCGCCCTAATTATGATCTGTATCTTAACTATCACATGGTCAAGCTAGTAGAAGTGTGGTTCGATCTACGCTACATGAACTGAAATTTTGACTAAAACAGGAACGAATGAAGAGAACAACAACGGGATAGAATTTAAGGAAACCATCTCATTTATCTCAAGTATCTTTTCGAAATACAATTACTTATCATTTCAGTTGCAAAACATTGGCGCGTGCCATAAAGTGCAGCTGCAATTTTTGTCATGCAACAACTTTATCATTTTGACTGAAGAAAATCACGGATTGAATCTGAATACCGTGCCTTATAGGAGAGATTCGTTCATAAAAATATTGAGAGTCCCTGAATTCAGAAGGAAGAGGTGAACTCTCTGACCAAGGTTACTTTTGATTTAGCCGCTGCCCCTAAATATAACATGAAATCACTTAAATCGCTCTTCAGAAATTTTTAGTTTTTCCGGTGCTAAAACTTCCGGTTTGTATGATAACCAAACAAAAGATAACAAAGTTATTCTTAATCGGGGGACCTGACATTTACAAGCTCTAAAATAACTTTGCACTTTTGCGCAACTTCGCCGAAACGTCCCCAGCGATGGGAGCGATGAGTGGCGGCTCTACATGCAACAGGCCAAAACTGTCCTGAAGCAAATTCTAGATGAAATACTAATCCTTAGCCAGTAGTCCTACGTCTGCTTGCATGCAGGCTACAAAATACCTATTCCCACCCCAAACATATACCCTTTATCACCAAAAGGTCTATTGTACGTGTCGGCAAACGCAGGGTTTAAACCTTATCTCTGACAATCAACACACACATTCCGTTAAGCAATACTCACCATAGCAGAGGTGCTGATTTACTGTACTCGAAGGCTAACTTGAGCTAGTGTAGAGTTAATGACTGATCATTTTTATCCTTTTTTTAACAGGTTTATTAAGAATGTTTCTGGAAATTGCTATTGTATGCGCCGTGGTTGGTGCCATTCTACTCGCTGTCATCCCAAGACGGGCAAAACTAAACCTACCACCCGGCCCACGTCACTACCCGCTGATTGGCAACCTACCTCAATTGGCGGGAAAGCCTGGTCATGTGGCCATGACTGAGATGGCAAAAGAGTATGGAAAGATCTACACAATGTACCTACCTGGAGGTCAACGTTGCGTGGTGGTCAATTCTATTGACCTTGCTAGAGAAGCCCTGCTTACCAAGAAGGATGACTTCTCGGGGAGGCCCGCAAGTTACATATCCGGTTACTTGTCACGTGGTTTCAAGGATATCATCTGCGCGGACTTCACGCAAGCCATGATTTACCAACGCAAGATAGCGCACTCTGCTCTGCGCATGTACGGAAGTGGCATGAAGCGCCTAGAGGGGCTGATATGCAGTGAAATGGAACTTCTCGCGAAAAGAATCTCTTCCTACCAGGGAAGACCTTTCAACCCTAAAGAGGACATCCAGCTGGCAGTATTGAATGTGATCTGTGCTATTGTTTACGGTGAGAGCTATGACATTGGCGATGATGAATTTCTGAGAATCGTCAAGTATAATGATGACTTCATCAGACTGTTTGGAAGTTACAACATATTGGACCTGATCCCTCTGCTGCGCTTTTTACCCCTGGAAGACGTGAAGACACTGCGCGAGTCGAGAGCCATCAGAGACGACATCTTGGACACCAAATACCGCGAACACAAAGTGAGGTTCGAAGAAGACAATGCTAACAATAACTTTGAGGTTCAGGACTTGACTGATGCCCTGCTGAAAGCTTATTACGAGGCAGAACAGGAAGACAGCAAAGTGACACAATTGTTATCGGAAGACCACATTGTCATGACAATGAACGACGTTTTCAACGCAGGCTTGGAAACTTCAGCAACCACCCTCCGTTGGCTCATGGCCTACATGGCAACCTACCCAGAGGTTCAAGCGCGCGTCCATGCAGAGTTGGATGACGTCGTCGGCAGTGGGCGTATGCCTTGCTTGAGTGATCGCGGGAACTTGCCATATTTGGAATCCACAATAGCGGAAGTGCTCCGCATCAGAGCAATCGTGCCACTATCCCTCCCACACAAGTCCACATGTGATACCACTCTGGGAGATTACGACGTACCGAAAGAGACAATGTTGATTACTAACATCTGGGCGATCCACCACGACACAGACGAATGGGAAAAGCCGGACGTATTTAACCCTGAACGCTTTCTGGACTCACAGGGAAAATTCTCAGCAGCTGGAGTTCGCAGTTACTTGCCATTCAGCGCTGGTCGGCGTGGCTGCTTGGGCGAATCCCTCGCCAAAACTGAGGTCTTTTTAATCGCTGCAAGGCTTTTGCACCAGTTTAAAGTTGAAGTTCCAATGGGAAAACCACTTCCAGATTTAAGTGGCGAGGTGGGCGTAGTTTTAATGCCCGGACACCATGAAGTGTGCATCACAGAGAGATTGTAAAACACTGAAATGATAAGAAGAACATCTTTAAAAAACCTCTCATTAGACTTAGAAAAAAAAAACATTATTTTGATATACATAATTCATCGCGTATCATACCAATCACTCTTGAGCAGCTGTATAATATATCGAATTCATCATATTAGTCCGTGTTCAGAGATACAAGCCGTATATCTAAAATGGGGTACTCTTATCTATAATATAATAGATAGACCTTTACTTTTAAAGTTTTACTCATGCCAGGACGATATACTTTATCTTTTTATTGACCCTGTGAGATAACTGTAATTAACCGTTTCACTCCTAAATTTTTCGTTATGAAAGACGAGATATTTTGTCACTCCTTAGTTCTCAATCTGCAGACGAAATCATGTGGTGTTACCATTCAAATGAAACTTAAGGCTGCAGAAATTTAGCTTCGGTAGTGTTATGATCCAGTCTCTGAATTTTAAATTAGCTTTTTTGTTTTTATTTTTCCTTTGGGTACGTTTAGGAGTGAAAGTGTAAAATCCGTGATGATTTCTTGATCTTATATAACTCAATTGGTATCGAACGGGAATTAAGTAGCCTGCGGGATTATATGCGTAAGCTCTCCATTACGAAGGCCTTTTGAAGGGCGAAGCGAGCTGCGCGAGAACGCGCTCTCGCTCTGGCCCTTTTCGAGTGCCTTTCGCGCGTGACTTCCACGATATGCCCTAAATGAAGAGCTTGCTCGCAGGCCACCGGCGAAGAAGAATTCTAAGGCTATTGTTTTAGTATAAACTAGACTGACATTACATAGTTAGCGCATACAGTTATTTTGTTTCCGACAAAGTGGAAAAAAACATTAATTCGTGGACTTCAATGCAAATCCTCGAAAAGTTCCTAGAAGAAAGGCAGCTATAAGCAAATGCTTACCATTCGAAGTGTGCGAAGAGATTAAATTCTTAAATCTTTTAATCCTCTATGAGGAAAAAACTTAAGTAATCACGTTAAGTGAAAATGTTTATTTTTGTAAGTAATACCAGCCATGGTAGATTTTTTTTTTATTAGTCTCATACTGACACGTAGCTCAAAAAACTTTCCTAGAACGGAGCTCAGTGATTCTCGATGATCGACGCGTTCATTCTTCTTTAAAAATATTTTTCCTTTTTTTTAACTGAGGGCTTTCTTGAACGAGTAACCTCGACCGAAAGAAGTCGCTGAGTGAAAGACCTGCCTAACAGACTATTGGTAGCATCAATCAGAGCAGTCATAGCCCCAGGGCCGAAATAGTTAAAATGTCTTTACAGTCACTTTTTCATTTCCTGTTTCATTTTTAACTTTTCATTATAGAATAGTTTATATGTACATCACAGAATATTAAAAGTCTTCAGGTCACTACTTCGATCAGAACTAGGGCAATACATTTCAATTTGTGCCGAGTAAACCAATTTGCTCTTTTGAAAGTATCAGTACATTATATTGAATTTGTTATTAATTATTTAAAAACTATCAGGCACAGGATATAACTTAAAAAATATATATCAAAAGATTTTAAGCTGTAGCGACAAACAAGTGATAGAAGCAAGAAAGCAGTTTTGCAAACCCCTTTAGAGTTTCTGGTGATATGAAATGATAGAAAATCCGTTATAAGTTAGCGTTTTAAAATTTTGTATCTGTCCAGCGGCTGGGAAATAAATTATCAGCGATTACTTAATTCTTCATGTCTGAGTGCTTGATTTACTGATAAATCGTCTCGCAGATCCCCCGGGATACCCTTTGATGGCTATACGGGGAGGCTCCGTCCGACAGGCAAGGCTAACGGACGGACCATTAGAAAAGTTATGGGGAGGGGAGGGGAATTTTCGAGCCGCAGGAATTATTTTTCGCTATCAAATTCCTTGTATGAATTTTTTTTCGGGCCATAGCATGAATATTTTTTAGGATTAATTGACGTTAGGTGATGGGCTCCTGTTTTTTCAGGAGCCCATTGTTGGCGTGCATGAATTTTTTTCATTTAATTTTCCCTTGCGCGAGTACTTTTTTTGTACTTCGCCCGCCCCCCCTCCCCCCCATAAATTTTCTAATGGTCCGTTCCTAAGGATATCACTAGTTCAAGTATATGAAATTGTAGGGAAATCTGACATTTCGGTTTGCAAAAAGGCCTAAAAGTGCAAGTAGATGCATTTTATGGCAAGAAAAAGCTTAGATATCGTTTTAGTTTGTGATTTATTGATATTTTAAAGTTCTAAACTAGGTACTATGAATTAAGGAGTACCATTTGTCAAAATATAAGAAAAATGAAAGGGGTACCTTTTCTGTCAGCCTCTCCGTATGAAACTGTTTGAGTAACCCCGCCCACGGGTCGCAAACTTCAAAGTTATGGAAGACACACGCAGCTCGTAACGAACACCAACGACTCTAGACAGTGCGATATTTTGTCGATAGTGCAATTCTACGAAGTGGAAATAGATCTTTTCGCTAGTTTATATCTGTAGTTGGGGTTTTTTTTTTGCAATAAGAAAAGAGAGAAACTAAGCAAGCCTCTTCAATTGGCGGACGGCAGCCAGTGGAGGGGGATGTAAAATTTGCAGAAATAACTTCCTTGTGATGATTTTGTCGCGCGGTTGGTCACATGACTAGGGGCAGTTTATTGGGGTTTATGGCGGCGATTTTAGGGCAAGCTTTCTTTATCTTTATGACAAGTGTTTTATTGCGCAAGGCCCAGGAAAACTAAATTTCGATCGTCATCGAATTTTCCTTGAGCGGCTGCGACGTACTTAAAATCGAGCCGGCAGAAGCTAGAAGCAAGGTCAGCCCTTCTATCTGATGTAAAATCGGGCTGAAATTGCGACATACATGACACGCACTATTCTGTGGCATCAACAAAATCGCCACTTCCGCTCTTGTAAACTGCCCTTTACTTTGCCCACGTTAAAGCGCTGGTTTACTATTTAAACCCTAATGCGCATGCGTATTCTTAATTGACTGAAAACAAAACCCACATTGATGCTGTTGTAAGAACGGAGTGTTATAAGTATTAGCAGTGTCCGTCATGATAATCGTCTGGTGATGACAGGCCAAGTGCGAGTCACCGCTCGCGCCAGTCACGCTTGTGCGTGATCGATGGCCGTCTGAAGCTCTTCACTTTTGATGTTTTCTTTTGCCTTTTATTTAAATATGATGAATCTACAGGGAACCAGTCTTTCTAACCGGCAGTAAAATATGCGGGAGATCAGGAGCCCCCAAAAAAGTTCTACGAATAAATTTCATCCTTATTCTTAGTACCCTTCCCGAGGCTTCTCTAAAACTTCCTTGGACAGGATAGTCTGCTACACAGCCGTTTTTAGAGTCGTCACGCAATGCTCCTCCCCACGAGCAGAGCGTTGCGTGACGACACTAAAAACGGCTGTTTGGCAGACTAACAGGAAGACTCATTAGAAGAAACAGCGAAGTTACATAAATGTTTTATGTGGTCCTTTTTACTATAACTCGAACTGTAAAAGGTCTAAAAGCATAGTTTCCCCGCTAAAGCCGAGGATCTCGTTTTATTGTTTGTGTAAGCACATGTCACTTCGTCCGTCAGTTCCACAAGGGTGATTCCTTTGTTGGAAACCATAGCAACACTTTCCCGCCAGTGTCTATTTCACCGCCACCATTTGTTTTTCCAACAAAAGACGCCATGTTTCACGCAGCGTGAGCTTTTCAGATCTGAATTGAACCACGTAACGAGAAGACAACTGTTTTAAATGGCGTAATGAATGGATTCTTCTTTTAATTAGAGACAGAGGAAACAAAGAGTCGAGACTACTTAAAACTCGACGACACGCTCTGGCACACTGTAGATTTCACTTTGCGCCAAAAATATTTGCTTCGAGCGGACATAGCTCGCCAATTCAAAGAGGACGAAGAGAAATGCCAAACCTTTGACACAGCTGTTTGACTCGACGATGGTTTTATTCATGTGATCGACGAAGACATCGCTTAACAAACAGCTGTCTTTCGATGGAAAAGACCTTTAACGGCCAAAGAAGGAAGAAAGGGAAGAGATTTCAATCAAAGGTGAGTAGTTTATGGGTCCAGTACGTAAGGTGGCATTTGAAGAACCGGTTGTTTTCTCTTGACCGATACACCCTGGCGGTAAATGCGCCATACATGTAATGGCATGAATCATTAATATCTTATTACCGCTGTAAAGTAAGAAGCTAGTCTAGAACAGGTAAATGAGTTATGAATAGTTTATGAACCTTATTAATTTAAAGCAGGAAGCATGAGCTGTTGTTTGTGCATGTGAAAGATGTTTAATTCCAGATTTTTTTTTAGAAATTAACATAACAGTGGCCATTTTTGCCATGGGTTACAGCTGGTCATAGCTGGTATTCCGAACGCTACATCCTCAATAATTGTTGTGATTTCCTCAATAAACTTGAAACCCTGTAATAAGCTCATAGGTTTCTATTGGCAGGCCAGGAAAGGTAAATGTTAAGCTTAAATTGTAGTCCTGAGTTTGTCTGTGTTTGTTCCTGGGGATTCACCGCTGCAGTTCCTGGCCTTTGAGATGAGCAGTCTGTTAACCAATTTTATTTTAATTTTCATCAGAAGACATTGTTTTAAATCATAAACTTGGTCAGGCTGCGTTTCTTTACTAAAATCCAAGATCAGATCAAAAATCCGGATCATTAGGATTTTTTGTTAAGAAAAGAAAATGATGTATCCAAAAGAGGATTATTTTTAATTCATTTCCATAGAAATGACCCACAATATCAACAGTATTCCGGAGGAAGAAAAACATGGCTGCTGACAGTTTTGCAAGGTTACTAATCTTTCATTGTATTCTGGACGATTAGTTCAAGGATATTTATGCACGGGTGAAGTTGTGTACCTAAATTCTTCTCAACGAAGTTAGATTCAGCAATTTTGTCCTTGTGAACTAGAACAATACAGGTCCTGTTTGTATTGCAATTTTACCACTGCGACAAATCGATCATATAATCCATGCCTTGGGTTAAAAAATGACCGTTGAGATGAGCAGTGTAGTCAAACAGCTGACGTATGTTTCGAGTTACCACTGGCATTGTTTGCTCTTTTTGAATCCTTAGTAAAGAAATGCTTTGGATCATGTATCCAAAGTATCTGGTTTTGGATAATCCAAAGAATCCACCTCTGTTGTGGATAATTTGGATCAATAACCCGTTTTTGGATTTGGATTTTAGTAAAGAAACATGCCCTATGGTGTAAGAGTGGATGTCAAGGATGCTAACTGTACTCCTATTTGAGAGATCTACATATACATGTACATGTATCTACAGTTACTTCTTTTAGTTACTTTTAAAAAATTTGATAAAGGAAACAACTGGCAGCAGCAAGCTGGACCAGCAGCAGCAGTAGAAGTAGTAGTAGTTCTATTCTCTTTCGCTACATTGTACACTCAGCCAAATAGAAAATATTTCTGTTATAAAGTATGAAGAGACAAAACAACACAATGATAAATGGAAGGGGCCACCAGCAATCGAGTTTATTATACCAGTAAGAGTTACAGCAAAAGCATGAAAATATACAGAATATAATTATGCAAAAAATAAGATACAGAGCACTAAGAATAGCTAGAATTAAGATCATAAGTGTCATTAGCAAGATATGCTGAGCAAAACATTAACAAAGTAAACAAAGTCAGATCATTTTTAAAAAAGCAATGCAAAAGTACAATAATTACAAATAAGCAAACCACGAGTAAACTGGTCAGCATCAGGTGGTGTGAAATTCACAAGGAGCAGCTTATAAAGGGGCTAATAATCCCAGTGGAAACTGAATCTAACGGTGTAATCAACAACTAAAAGAAATATAGTAGTAGTAGCAGTAGCACTTAGTAATAATAACAACATTGATAATATTCAGTTTTCAAATACAAATTCTCCTTTCTTGTCGACATTCATTTCTTGTGTCAGCGATGGGAAAAATGTGTTTTACAGATGTATTTTCATCTTCATGATCTCATCATTGCGAGGTCAATGTGGATATAGCCATGGATTACAGTGACTTACTGCCTGATAAGTGTGAGAATGATATGGTAGTGCATAAGTGTTGGATGGGTTGAAGCCTATGCCGTACAGTTGATATATCCATTGATCATGTGTAAGACATCAATAGAAATGAGCTGCTGAGCTGCTTGTGTCACTAATCATCTTAGTTTCTCATGTGTTCACCAGGCTTAAAATTCGCCATCACATTCCTATCATTGTGCATAAGCACTAATTGATATTCCAGTCCAAGCAGTATATGCTAGATGTTTGTCACATGAGCAGGGGTTTTGTTAAGAATAAAATTTATTCTAGATTTAATCTAGTAGCTGGAGAAGGGTGTAATGTTATGGGAAAATATTTTGAAAAAAGCTCCATGTCTGACTAAAAAGTAGTCATAGGCTACCAAACGTCAGCCGGAGAATTTAGCCTAGAAAACAGAGAATTCTCAGATCTCCGATGCTTAATGAATATCCTGCATGAGCCTAGTGCAGTGACCTTAGCTCCCACATGCCTCCTGTAGCTTAGTGGTAGAGCATCCAGTCCAGTAACCAAAAGGAAATAGGTTTGACATCCCATCGAGAGTTCCCGGTTTATTTCTTCTGAGGCGCCTGTGTCACTGTGACAGACTGAAAAATCATATTTCTCATGTAAGACACGGTGTCTAACCACTATTTATCTGTAGACTGCAAAACAGTCCGTATTTTTGCGTAGTGAATTATGGGCTTGTGAGGCTTGCACAGTTTGCTCATGTGAGACTCTGATCCTACACTGGCAGTAATTGATACCTGGAAAAAGTGATTTTGACAAAGAAAAAAATACCCTAACTTTTTGACAGTCTCAAAATTCTCACCTCGTATTGCAGATCTGCAATAGTTCTTTGCAAAAAATAGCCGGTAATCAAGCCCATATTGTCATATATAAAATATGTGGTGAGAATTCAGAATACAACCTCTGTGGCTGCAGCCAACATTGAAACAGTGGGAACCCCAGGAGCTACAGGTGTACTTAATCAATGAATTTAGTAGCCCTGTGTCCTGCATCCCGACACAAAAAAAATTCCCAAGGCTGAAATATTAAGACCCTGTTTTAGAAGATCCTTGCGTGTATACTATTTAATTTATTTGTTCAGTTAGGAGCCAAAAAACCTGTACCCTGTCCAGAGGCATGTAACTCTAAGGGCCAAATGAGGGGGGGGGTTCCTGTGCATATACAATTTCGTACAGTGTGCAAAGAAAGTAGTGTCCGACAGCCCCGGGGCTAGTCGATTTTGCTATCGGGTTAGTGACTTCTGTTCTTAACTTGCCGGACAGGCAAGTGAAGTTTTTTGAAGAATTCAAATTACAGAAGAACTGTGAAATCAGTTCTGCTCATCAAAATGTTTTTGGGGCTAGTTGAAATGACATTTGTGGTAGTATATGCTAGGTTCAGCTTTCCCAAATGCCAAGCTTTTAAAATGACTTTTTTTGCACCCTGAATTTCGTACGTAAGTGATTTTTGGTGGGCCTGTTATCTGAAGGGGGAGGGGTGGGTGGGGGGCTTACAAGCTGAATTAAAAGAAAAGGGTTGCAAAATAAATGCTTAAATGGCAAAAGCTTAATATCACTTCAAGAAAAAAAAAAGCTCTAAATTTAACCATAACTGCAATGTATTTGAACAAGATTTATAGATAAATATGGATCAGCCTACAGTGTAAGTCAAAAGCTGGAATAGTGCAGCTGTATAGTGTATACCCTTATAAATTATAAGGGTATACACTATACAGCTGCACTATATATTATTTGAAAATTTGTATTTTCTTACTTCATTATAATTATGTACAAAGTCATGTACATGTACAGTAGAAAGTGTTTAGTTTCTTTTGTAATCAGTAACCAAGCTAAAGCATTACTTTGTATTGATTGGTGATTGTGGAATTTTTTAAAATAAACAATAGGTAATTTATACAAAAGCATGTATCAACAAAACAATGGGCATTCCAATTTAGAAAATTACTGACTTCCTTAACAAAGACTACTATCATTAATTTTATTATCCATTTCATTACACAATACAATATAAGGGAGTATAAAGCCTGTTTCTCAGCTTAAAACCAAAGATTTTAATCAGGTAGAGTTGAATATTGTTCTCTGATATGATGCAGAGCTGATGTGATGAATTTTTGTCTTTTCCATCCTTTATTTGGCACCTTATACAAAGCTGTCAGAACTGTTAATGGATTGTCAATATCAAAGTTTTGTTCTGCTTAATTTGGGTTGCAAATTTCTTTTATAACACTGACAATGAGTCAATGGCTTCTACTCTGATTTTAGTCATCAAGAAGATAACAATGACTTTAAACCATCTGATGATGTGTTGAATATTTTTCATAGTAGATAAGGTTTTAAGTTGTGGGCAGTGATGTAAAATTCAGATGATATCATATTGGTAAGTTGTTGGTTTATTCCTCTTACATTGTTTTGCTGTACAGTAACAAAGGAGAGATGATCAATTTACTCAATATGAGTACATTGATCACGTCTATACCTTGAACATAATAACTTGTATACAGCATTACTCAGTCATTCAGTACCTGTATACTTTGTATTTGTATATACAATATATTGTGGGATAAATAGGAAAATCTGTGATTGGCTAGGCTACTTTTACATGTACATCTTAGCTGTTAAGAGATAGGATCAATCAATGTCGAGGTATATTACATTGTATCTGATGTAATGCATGTCAATTAAATTGTACTAATATAATTTCAACAACGTTGGTGAAATGGCTGTTCAGCATTTTAAAAATGTTGTTATACCTTTTAGTTCGTTTTCATGGTTGAAATTTCATTGAGCAGATACAATGTATGTGCAACTTTGATCAAAAGATATCTGGCTCTGACTGCATACACAGTAGAGTAAATTTAAAAGGTTTTAGTTTAATTTTTATTTGGCTTAAATTTTTTAAAAGTAATTTAATTAACTTTTGTCTTGCTTTATATTGTGTCAAATCTATTATACTGTATGGTGAACCATGAACTGAGGTGATCATGGGCAGCAAAAATCAAAGTGGTTTAAACTATTAAAACCAAGGAAAACAACTGAACCCCATGATGAGGCCAATATTCTGTTGTCTTAACAAAACATGTGTAGGCTTCATTTTTAGATGCAGTATTTCCTGTATGATACTTCATGTTTATGTCAGTGACTATTCTTCTTGTGATTTGTAAAAGCATCCTGTGATTTATTTCGCCTTTTGTACAACATAATATTTGGCATAGAAATGATTCATGAATTCCCTTTTATATAGCCCTTAGACCATGACTGCTATTGATTGGTGTATACTTCTTTATGCAAGGCAGTTTTATTGGCTAAAATTCATGACCAGTTAAAACTGTACATCACATTAAGTACATGGTGATTTAATTGCAGTGCATGTAACTCATTTTAGTTAGCTTTTTAATTATAACAGAAATAGTAAGCTACATGTAACTTTCCAGGAAGTAACCAGCTGTCTCTGTTCTATACATTCAGTTGCAAGTTATGTTTTTTTATTTTCTGTACATCAGTATCTCAAGCAATAAATTCGTACATTATATGCAATACGTACACCCTACTCATAGTAGTACAATATACAGCTCTTTGATAGCCATGAAATATTAACTTGATCACTTTTATGCTGGATTGTACAAGTTGTTGATTGTTTTAATATATTATTTAATATAATTTTATTTATTCATTTTGTAGAATGGATTTAACTCAAAACTGGATTTCTCAAGGACGAAAGGTAAATTAATACCTTTACTGTTGGTTGTACAAATGGTTCGCAGTTACATGTTTTTGTCACCTTTCTTCAGCATTGTCCTATCTGTTCTTGATCCCGATCACTCTATTTACATGTATATGCATGCAAGTTGTCCTCACAGACTGGTACAGTATTGTTCTAAAAAAATTATGTTCAATTTTTGTTGTTTATTCATCCCATAGGTAGTAGTCACGTGGATCCAACCTGGCCCCAAGGATTAAAGTGGGATTTACCAACAAGTAACCGAACCATCCCACGGCAAGCCAGCATTGAGAGCTCCGAAGAGGAGCTGGAGTGGTCTGATTTATCCTTTTATGATTTACCTGTTACTTTAAAGGTCAGTATGTTGAACATTAGTTTTGTCCAATGCATTCCTCTGACTTACTAACAAAAACTTTCACAGCGTTAACTTCGGTACCATACTGAAATATAGAGGATAGTACATGGCGTGGGGAGATACAAAATTTCTCTTTGACTGTTGAAAAATATTTCACGAGTGAGCGCATCTATTTATTATATAAACACCAATGAACTACCAAACCATTTCACTTTAATAGTTTTTTGGTGTGAAAGGTGAGATTTATTATGTAATCATAGCAACGGTAATATTTTCACATGTGAAGATAACATGTTATTTTCACATGTGAAGATATCAAGTTTTTGCGCAAAAGCTCATCTGGTATTTCATTGGTGTTTATATACTATAATAAAGTATTAAATGGGTGTGTTTATATATAGGTCCCAATGTACTCTTGATCTGATATTAAATTTTCCCTTTGGTTCACAAGCAGTTATAGGACAGTGTCTGTAAAACCGGTCTGGTGCATTCGGATATTTGAAAACTAGTGTGCCCTCAAATTTTGCCCAGTAAATCATCTTAGTTCATTTTTTCTCTTTTTTTGTGGATTTGGAGAAGCGAGCTTAGTAATTTGTGCAGTTTTTGGTTTTTGCCAGGTGCAAATTTAGGGTATTCAGCAGTTTTGACAGTTGAGCACTCAAAAATCTGTATTTTGAAATATTTCCCAAAATGAAAGTCAGTCCATTTGTAACTTATGAACTAAGGTAATCAACTGGGCAAAGTTTGAGGGCAAACTATTTTTTGACGCTGAAAGCACTGGACCGCTTCAACAGACACTGCCTCTTACAAGGGAAATCGGAAGGAGATTTTAGCATTTTATCAATTGGGGCATTATTCAGGCACCCCCTCATTCTTTTAAGGAATCATTTTATTAATCGGTCATTTTAAGCAGGGCTGTGACTACACATTTGTAACATTCTAAGGTGCTGGGTTTACGGTTGTATGAATTAGTAGCGGGGAATTGAACATAACAGTTAGGAACTTTTTTCAGTTCTATTTCCCTCTCATTTCCTTTAACCCTTTAAGCTCCACAATTGATACAAATACAAATTCTCCAGACTGATCTCCATACATTCCTTAAAGAATTAGTTGAGAGAATTTGTTTGCTGATCAAAGATTTTTCCATCAGGTGATCATGTCATTAATTCTCACAACATTTTCCCTTGATTATGTATTGATTTTGTTGGGAGAAAATTGACTTTGGTCACTCTTGGGACTAAAAAGGTTAAATGTATCTGAGGATGATTATACTTGTTGTAGTGGAGGGGGTAGGGGGGGGAATCCTGTGAGGGTACACATGCCATGTGAGATGAGTCTGAGCTGTTATGTTATTGCTCTGTGGAATCATAGTCCCATTACAGTAATCTGTTACTCCTGACCTATGAAATGTGATTGGTTCTTTTGACTTGCTGAAAAGGAAGCTCTGTTATTCTAGGAAAATGTACAAAAATAATGTGTGCAGCAGGGGTTGAAAATGCTTGCACGCCACTTCTCTTTCGTACCTAATCTCAGGTGTTTGCATGTTTTTCAGGAAACTTTTCACAGGTCAGCTCATCCAACAGACTTCATTTCACCATCACAAATGGTTTCCAGACCTCCCTACCATGCAACTGCAAAAGGTACAATAGTATAACCAGTGGATGTACTGGGTATATTGATCTGACAAGTTATGTTAAACTTCTGTATTTTAAACTTAAGTACGTCTCCAAATGGACAAATAAATATTTTCAATCAATTTAAAGGGTGAATGAAAATATCTCCAAGTTACTCTTTTCTGGTCTTGACCCAGTACATGCGAATTAAACATGAAGAGGAATGTTTTTATCCTTTGTTTAAATAGATGAAGCTAAACAAAGGACTTGGGAGCCTTTATCTGAAACACTTTTTTAAGTGTTTGATATAGCTTTTCAAAATGATCAATAACTCTTGAAGAAATTGATATCTAAATTTTGTACACAGTGTACGTGTGCATGAATGTTAATTTAGCTTAACTTACACCAGTGTCCCTTAACCTCTTTTGCAGCTCATCATATTCACACATTCTTAGATGCTGAGGTTTCGAATCCTTTCAGCTCAGTAATGGAACTCCCTACTAACCAGTCACCTGACCATGACCCCTTGGACCACTGGCAAGGCAACAGCAGTAGGTCTGCCGAGCAGAATAGAGTCAGCAACAATTGTATGGCTTCCAGTGGTCACCAGACCAATGTGTCCAAGCCGTTTGATGGAAGTTTATATTATCGGCAATCAAATGTGATGTTGAATGGTAAACAAATAGTGGAGAGAATTTCTCGTGAACCTCAGCGAAATGGCTTTCATGATATGACCACAAGGTCTGCTGCAAGTAGTGTTAAAATAAAAACTCCTTCCATAGTTGTTTCTCCTGAATTATCAGTGCACAAGACTTCTTTAGCTGATCATAGTAGTGCTAACAGGGATAGTGAACCTGCCAGCTATTTGGAGAGACTTAAGAGAAGTTTTCCTTCAAATGCTAGTATGATGAATTCTGGTTTCCAGGGTACAGTGCATGATAAGTTTTTACAACGATCAAGGGAGTCTGTGCAGAAAAGGGAAAAACATAATGACGATGATGGGCACAAGAAAGAACACTCACCCAAATCAGTTTCATTTGCAAGCTCGGTGAAAGATGTCGACAAACCAAGCAAATCAAATGCCCCAGATCAAGGCCGCAGTGAAAAGCATGGGGCTTTAACAGATGTAACTGCGATGCCCAGAGCACGTAAGGTTCAGAGCAATGTTGCATTCACAGAGGGATTAAGGCCAGACCTTGTTCGACCTCCGCGGGCTCAAAACGCAGATTTAAGAGAGCACATTGATCCAAAACCAAGGCAACATATGGTAACACTGGAAAGGAGATATTTTGATTCTGGCGAGGAAAGCATGCCTCTTCCACCCTCCCCTCCCACAAGAGATACCAACGGTGTACCAAATAATCACCATTCAAATTCAAGCTCAGTTCAGGTTTTATCTCTGTACGATGAGGAAAGCTCTTTTGCATCAAGTTTATCTCAAAGTTCAAACAGATTTCCAAGACAGTCCAATGTAAACCTTTCATTTGATAGAGGTAGTACGGGTTCATCGCTTGCAACAAAACGGGATCAGCTTGTGCAGCTGCCAAACAGTAAAGTGGATCTCAGTCCCAATAACAGTCTGAGATCAAGCGGAGATGCTAGGTTGACAATTGAGGAGTTGCTGTCTAGCGGAAGTGTGAATTCCAGCCCGGAGAACTCACCACCTACTAAGTCTATATCACAGATCAGCAGAAAAAATGTTAGCAGCAAGAAGGAGCACTCACTTGATGACTATGACGATGAAAGAGGATATCTGCAAGAGCTAAGGTACAACGCATGTTTTTGAGTTGTGGACTGCATAGCTAAAGTTGGTAATAGCTCTAAACACGTGCAGGCAAGACAATAGCCTGCTTCAGTATACTGAAAGACTGTCGTTTTTCTTTTCCTTAAACTGCAAAACAGTCGGCTTTTCAGCTCTCAAAATCCGATTTTCAGGATGCGAAGCACTGGCGTGAGATTCTTGCACAAAGCGCTTTAGCCTCAAACTCCTGCATATTTTTCATGTCTCCCCACTCTTCGATTTCACCCTCGCTTCTGATCTTTCCTTTGACCGCTCACGAACTCTTGTCGGTCAGTCAGCCAGACAGTCAGTGAACAAGCCACACTAATTCTCTCTTTAGCTACGGTTAAACGTGCAACTTATTTCGCAACATTGCTGCAAGGGAGTGGAATGGCGATGTTTCGCGTTTTACCACCCACGAATCAAACCTGTTTTGCAGCAAATCAGGTTGTTACTAGTTGCATGAATATTGACTTTTGACAGGGTAAATTTGCGAGGGAGTCACGCGGCCATTGCACGGGAGTTACGTCACGTGCTGCGGAACAAGTTTGCCTTGGGCCGGTAAAACGCACAGCATGTATAGATTTTGTCGCAAAAAGGTAGCACTACTCTCCACTTTCTGCAACAAATTTTCGCAACCTACAGCAACCTGATTTGTTGCAAGACAGGTTTGAATACGGCTAGTAGTAAAACGCGCAATATAGCCACCAACACACCACCCACTCGTTTTGCAGCGATGTTGCAAAAAAGTTGCACGTTTTTTTGCTCATTTTACTGTACCTTTGTGGCATAGAGCTCACTGTACATGTGTACCTGCAAGAGTGAAGTTTCAGTTGCAATTTTACTTACTTGTGTCAAATTTCTTCTGCTTTGTCATGTAGTTTCAGAAACTCATTTTCAGTGGACACATCACAAAGAATTTCTTCTGCTCTTTGGGCAATGAAGTTGTTAGAGGCCTCACGTACATCTAATGCAAATTCCTACCAGGACCTTCTGGTTAAAGTGAGTATGCTATACTGTAGTGACATTGAATTTTAAAGAATGTCCTGAAAACACCAAGGAAGAAGAGTTTGTGTTCTTGTCTTGTTTATTTGCACTTGATTATGCTCATAGCCAGTTGTTGTTCTTGTTGTTAGGGTCGACTATTTCGTCGCTGGTACCAAAAAACAAGGCTTAAAAGGTTAATCAAGCAAGAAGATGAAGTCAAGTTACAAAGGTGCGTTGAAAGGTTTTAACTCTAATCCCTTTTAACTGATGCGTTGTACAAGTAGACACGTCTTCATCGGCAACAAGTCTACATGATCTTCTCTGGTTGTCAATCACGGCACTCAAAAGATTTTCTCGAAGCCCTTTATTTTTTTTTTTACTTTTGGCCATTTTTAAGACCTCTTGTGGCGACTTCATCACTTGCCTTTTCTTGCCTTGTCACTGCTTGGCCTTATTACAGCTCCGTTCTCTGGCTTTAGGGATTACTTTCGATCGAAGATCGAGAAACACTTATCGCTTTGGAGAAGACTTGGAGCAAGGCTAAGCACTTCAGATTCGCTTTATTAGTTCCTGCTTGGACAACTGAGAATTTTTTTTTATCGTAACTCTTATCTTATCCTATAGATAACACTGTAACTGTCAAGTAGTTCACTTAAATTAGTCATCGTTATTATTTTTGTTATTTTTTAATAAACACAAAAAAGTTTTCAACTTCTATATCCTGGTTGGGTTTCTCAGCAAAATCTTGCATGTGAGCCAGTGATACAGGAGAAAGTAAAACTCAAATTGCACCATCACTGTACCGTCTTCACTGTGTATTATTTAGCTTGTTCACTGTCCTCACTCGACACCAGCAGTATATCATCAAATCAAATCAAATCAATCAAATTTTATTTAAGCTCGATAGCGTGAGGAGTGGTTGCCCAATCTCCCGAGCCAGGGGCTCATGTGTTAAACGCTCGAGCATTCCGGATCGAATTGGAATTTAGAAATGTTGGTTTTTGCGGAGAGGGGAAAACCGGAGTACCCGGAGAAAAACCTCTCGGAGCAGAGAAGAGAACCAACAACAAACTCAACCCACATATGACGTCGAGCCGGGAATCGAACCCGGGCCACATTGGTGGAAGGCGAGTGCTCTCACCACTGCGCCATCCCTGCTCCCCCATGCCGCACGCATGTGGTGCGTGTTATATCATAGGTTTTATAACATTTGTGAAGCGAGTTATTGAACACAAAGAGAAGTACTACTTGCTTTAATGACTTGTCTGTGTTTTCTGGTTCTAGTGCTGTGACTTTCTGGCAAACAGAGATGCGACACAAATGCTTTGTAGCTTGGCGAAATGCTGGAAGCGCTCAGCAGGAAAAAGCTGATCAACTGAGACGAAAGCAAATGCTGCAGAAAGGAATAAAAGCTTTACAGTTTGCTGTCACCCAACAAAGGCAATCCATAACTGAACTGCAGACCAGAACAAGTGCAAGGGTTATGGCAAAGTATTGGTTAAAGGTAAATAAAAGCAAGCTACTTTTTTTTAAAAATTTTTTTGGTTTAGTTCGAAGTTGGTGCGGTGCCACACTTTGCACGCGATTGACGAGGCCACTAGATGCGACATGCGACCTAGGCTGATACCCTCTAGTGTCGAGTCCTTGCCACTTGCGTAGTACATTTGCACTCCTATGTCTTTGCCGCACGCGAGGGCGGAATTCTGATTTTCTCTTCTGAGGCCTATGCCCTCTCGCGTCTCGTGTCCTTGCTACTTGCGTAGTGCGTGTGCAGTCCTTTATCTTTGCCGAACGCGAGGACGGAATTCCGACTTTCTCTTCTGAGGCTTATGCACCTCGTTTCTCGCGTCTCGTGTCCTTGCTGCTCATGTGGTGCGTGTGCACCAAATTTTGTTTTTAAGAAAAACGAGAGACCGCTAGCTGTTTGATCAAGGGTGTTGCACGCGACTCTCACAAACACGTTCATGATAGTACACACGGTTGTATCTCGCGTAAAGCTTCAGTAAAGCGGGCAACAAAATTGTGCAACTTGTTTTGATACACTGCTGAAAAACGAGTAAAAAAGCAATGTTGCGCGTTTTATCACCATCGTTCAAACTTTTTCTTGGAACAAATCAGGTTGTTGCAAGCTGCGTGAATACTGACTTTTGATTGGATAAAATTACGCAGGTGTCACGCCATACACGGGAGTGACGTCACTTGTTTCAAAACAAGCTTGCTTTGGGTCAGAAAAACGTGCAACATATCCAGATTTTCTGCAAAAACTAGAACTGCCCTCATCTATCAGCAACAACTTTTCGCAACCTGATTTGTTGCAAGACAGGTTTGGTTCGAGGGTGGTAAAACGCGCAGCATCGTCATTCCATTCGTTTTGCAGCAATTTTGCGAAACAAGTTGCAGGTTTTTGTTGCCCGTTTGGAGCAGGCCATTTCTGCATGTTTACCAAGTTGCGGGTTACTTTTGATGGTCGGCCGTTCACCCACTCACTAAAACGTTCAAATATCAAACAGGAAAATAGTGGCGAAATATAAAAGAAATTGTCACTCTTTTTTCTATATATTTCTTATCCAGTGGCAGAAGTGTATGCAGATGAAGGTATCAGCAAGGCTCAAAGAAGCGTTTGATAGATGGCACATGTTTAAAGTGAGCCAGAATAGGTAAGCCGATTCGAGCACGCTACTAGAAGGTTTATAAAATAATAATAATAATAATCGTGACCCGCTGTCTCTGATCCCTGAAAAAAATGAAATTCCATCAGTGAAACTTGTTTAAAAAAAACTGTCCGCTGAAACATACTTTGAGATTACCTATCTGCTGTAGCTCGTAGGGACAAAACGCTTCCCAGAAACCAAAAAAAACGTCCCAGAATCCAAAAACACGTCCCAGAATCCAAAACACTTCCCAGAATCCAAAACACTTCCCAGAATCCAAAAACACGTCTCAGAATCCAAAAACATGTCCCAGAATCCAAAACACTTCCCAGAATCCAAAAACACGTCTCAGAATCCAAAAACCAACCCAGAATCCAAAACACTTCCCAGAATCCATAAACACGTCTCGGAATCCAAAACACTTCCCAGAATCCAAAAACACGTCCCAGAATCCAAAACACTTCCCAGAATCCAAAAACACGTCTCAGAATCCAAAAACCAACCCAGAATCCCAAACACTTCCCAGAATCCAAAAACACGCCCCAGAATCCAAAATCACTTCCGAGAATCCAAAAACACGTCTCAGAATCCATAAACACGTCTCAGAATCCAAAACACTTCCCAGAATCCATAGACACGTCCCAGAATCCAAAACACGTCCCAGAATCCATAAACACGTCCCAGAATCCAAAACACTTCCCAGAATCCAAATACACGTCTCAGATTCTGGGAAGTGTTTTGTCCCTACAAGCCACCGTACCCATCTAGTATTATGCGCTCACCATGATGAAGGTGATGATGACGATGGTGATGATGAAAATGATGACGATCATGACATTAATTCTCACAACCTTTTTTCTTGAATGTGTATAGATATTGGTACGAGAAAATTGATGTTGATCACCTTTGGGACTCAAAACTAAGGAACTGTCCACTAAAACGTTTAGTGAAAAAGTTAAAATTATTTTTTAGGGAGACAATTATGGAAGGGATGGCTGATAGACATGTTTTGTCAAGGAACTACGCGAAGTGGAAAGTGAAGTATGAGACTGAACAGAAAAATGGACTAGCATCTCTTCATTTTAAGTAAGTCATAACCAGAAAACATTGGAATTAAATACCTACCTCTTAGCGTCTACAAAGTCGTTCTGTTACCAGAAAAGCGGTAAAATGTAAAATTGTGATAGTAAACTAACTGGCTTATTTGAATTGAGTAAAATGTGTGGCTTTCAGAAAATACTACCTCAGCGATCTTTTTGTCTCATATATTTTTTGTTATTTAAATTTAAACTTCCTCGATTCCCTTGGGTTTAGGGAAACCTGAACGAAACTTTACATTTTGCTAAAATATATCATGGGAAATCTATTCAGGAACTCACTAATATGTGTATTCCTCCCGCTGGGGTATTGTATAAACGCCGAATTGTGAAAATTAGTGATCCTTTTCTGAAATCCTTTAAAAGTATTGAATTTACAGTAAAGCAGCATTGGCGTTTCTACTACACCTTAAATGAACGTGACTTTTTTTATTTTCGTAGAATTTTGATTAAAATACTTTGAGCAAAATTTACCAGATGTTAAGTTTTGGTGAAGGAACAGGTTGTATTAAGTATCTGTTTGAACAAACAAGAGACGGGATAAGAATATTAAGGTTTTTCTGAATAATTTACAAGTTCGGGTATTGATCATTGACCGAAAGTGAGATTATTAGTTTAAAAGTGAAATTACTCAACAGGCGTTTTTCGCCGCGTTTATTACCGCATGAACTTTTTCTTTTAACGACTGTAATTCGCGACACTTAATTTCGGCGAATCACCAGAAAGCTTGTATAACTCTTAAATTTTCCCGGTTTTTTATTTTCTCATCACTTGAATTTCACGTTTTTTTACTAAAAAAGTCGCAAAAATGTTGTGAAGAAATTTTCCACAACATTCCCTTTTTTTCGTCTTGTCCGTTAACAGTTTATTAACAGGCAAAGAGCTTTCAAGAGTTTTAATTATTCTTAATTATGCATAACGCTTTTTAACAACTCTCGGACACCGCCGTTGATTTTATGAGCCAGAATTTTTCAAATTGAAATAGGACTTTGAAGTGGTTGCATTTGAAAATATCTACGCGCTTACCCTGAAAACTCAGTGTTTTTTCTTTCGATTGATTCTTTAACATAATATGGGAATTTTTGGAGAAGATTTATCGGCCGAAAACTGGGATACTTGTAGCTCACAATCATCTTTTTCGGGATCGCGTTCATGTACATTTTCAAATGCTAGCTCTCACAAGTATGATCACATCCAAGTTAACTTTCAAGGTATATTTTTTCTGACCAGAATTGGACTGTTGACGAAAAGCTGGCATTGCTGGAGACTGTATAGTACGCAGCGAATTGTAAAAACACGGCTCAAGGAAATAGCGAGGTAAGAGATTTTAAGCGCGTTTGTAAATTGTTTGTGACCTAACTGAGATCTCTGTTGCGCAAACGGGACAGTATTATCTTTAAAATCATTGTTGAAATTTTCAGTGAAAATTTTTACTGAGCGAACTTTTAGCAAGAATTATCTTACAGCGAAAAATGTATGTAGTATCGTACTGGCGAGAATAATTAAATAAAAAATATGCGTCGTGTGTTGTTAACTCCTTTAAATTGCATTTAAATGCATTTAAAACCCGCCTATAAAGAATAAAAAAAATGTCAATTTTTGTATAACCTATAGGTTAACTTAGGGAATATCACAGATTTTTGTTTTTTGTGTTTTGTGTGTGTGTGTGGGGAGGGGAATTTAAGTGCAGATTCTTTGTAGCAAAATCAAATATTTCTTGAGGGCGAAAGAAGTCATTTTAAAGCGGAAAGGGCTTAATATTTGACTAGGTTAAAATCATTCATTGCTGACATTTTCTTTGTTGAAAGAGTTCATTATGAGGAACACTTGCAAGCCAGAATGTTTGCTGTGTGGAAAGAAAACACAAAGAAGGCTGTAGTAGCGCACAGCGTATCCTCGTAAGTACAAGTACGACTGAGAGAGCTTTAGCAAAGACGTTTTTGGGCGATGTAAGTCAACTTGAAGTGTAGCCTTTTCCTTTTTAACATGCCTGAACACTACCAAAATAGTACTCATTTGCTAAGTGTCTTTACTCTTGTAGAGACAATTTGCATGAAAGTTTAAGTAAAACCACCGCCCAAGAATGCAAAAAGTCCACTTCCGGTTGACTTGCGTGGCTCGAAAACGTCTATTGCTTTAAGGTGATGTTACACGGGACGATTCGCAACAACGGTTTTTAGCGCAACACAGCATTACAACATTGTTGCGACATTGTTTTGAATGGTTTCAACATTTTACCAACATTGCAACTCTGTGTTGCGCTGAAAATCATAGTTGCAAATCGTCTCGTGTAACATAGCCTTTAAGATGGGTGGGGTAAGTCTATTTCAAGTAGTTTTTACTTGGATTGGATGTGCCGTACCGTACCCATGACGGCTTTTTCGGGTATACCACACGGGGCATAGAGTTGGGGAGTACACATCATTTATCCCGTTCCAACCCTAGTGATAATTTTAAAGGTCTTACTGTATATATCTAGAACAGTATGTCGTCGTTGCCTTCCTAGGAAACGTGTTGTGGTAAAAGCTTTCTATTGTTGGAAGAACTGGACACAATATGCAAAGTAAGTCACGTGATTTCCCTCCAGCTCCCTCCTTTGTTGGCATTTTATATTTCAATTGTAAATCCTTGTAAGGGTTTTTTTTAAATCTTGTATTCTCATGGCCATGAAATCTGATGAATCATAGATAAAGATCTGTCTTTTCATTCATCAAATGGAACCCACTTGGATGCTAGAAGCATTGCTTTCTTAATTCTTTCTTCTCTATCTTTTGACAGGATCATTCGTCTGCGGTTTCAGAGCATGTGCAAAGAATACCATCGTCATAAACTTGTGAAAAATGCTTTTCATCACTGGCAAATCCGTTTGATGAACAGACGGGCAGACAGAAGATATAGCAGTGTCCTACAAAGGTTTGTCACTGATTTGAATGTTGAAGCGTCTACTTTATTAGTCAGCTTCGTTGGTACAGCTCTAGTCAATTTGATCCTCGGAACTCGACGGAAACCATCGAGTACTACGCACTGTGATATTCATAGACTGCGAGCTACAATCAGCTGCAAAAAAAAAAAAACCTTGAGACACTGTCCCTTATTTTGGCTTGAGTGGCCTGTTTATGATTTTGTGCTTGTGATATCCCCCTCCTACCCTTATCAAAGTTGCTAGCAATACAACACCATGCTCAAAAGTTGGTGGAACAACTTCAAATGGAGGGAAGGCGGCCGGATGTGAGTATTATATCTCACAAGCGTGTGACTAGCAGCGGTTTGAATTAAGAAAGGCCGGTTTTACGTCGGGGTGTATCATCATTTTTTCAACTGGTTGTAACTCTTACCTGGGGCATGTGGTTAGGAGTCGCGCGCGAGCGGCACGCGAAACGAGACGGTCGCGGGTCACTTCGCTCGACGCTCGAAAAGGAGAGCTTATCGCAGGCTATCGTATTTACTAATTAAATGCTTGTTTGTCGCTATCTGTAGGAAGATTTTCAAGTTGTGGTTTCTGCGATACAAGAGAAAGGTCATCCATCGACATCTCTGCAGGGCTTTGGCCAAAAAGGTGCGAAGTCTATTCAAAATAGTTGTCTACATATACAGTTACCATTCTCTAAAACCGTTGCCGTTGGAACCGGCACTTAGTGTTTGTCTCAGAGAAGTATCTGCTTTTTGCCTGCGTAGCTGGCGGGATTTAAATCATGCTACTTTCTTGGCGGGGGCGGAGCCTCGAGGGATTTTCGCAATCAGCGACGAAGCCACGAGGGAACTTGCTCCCAATCGTCTGGTGGCTCCGCCGCCATAAAAACAACAGCACTCGCCCGCTAATCGAGGGTTCGTACGCTTGAATTTCTGAAACCTGGGAAGTCATGGAATTTAAGAATTTCATTTTCCAAGCCAGGCAGGTTATGGAGTTTAGTTGTCGGTCCTTGAAAGTCATGGAAAATTAAAGTTTTGTTTGATAGATTAGTTACTGCAGATGACAAGGCAAGGACAATGTAAGATAGAGGGGGAGTGATTAAACAGCACAAACGGCACGCATTTTGTTGGACACCAGAGTTTAAGTCTGTTGAACTGTTTAAGGTCAAAAAATACCCTAAAACAAGGAAAGGTTTTAAATTTTTTTAAACTGACAGCTAACCCTAAGGCCTTGGAAAACGTAAAAAGATCATGGAAAAAGTCATGGAACTTGAAGAGCTCATCAGAGTTCGAACCCTGTAATCGCACCAGCTACCCAGGCTAGTTTACTTGTAGCGGGTAGAACAATGAAAATGACTGAAGAAAGGCAGAGATCAACTCGTGGTAGCTGCAGATAGAAATTCCCATCGTTAACAACATGTTGTATGTAATCTTCAATCTTCTTTCAGGGAAAGAAACGTCGTTTCTTTAACAGATGGTCAAGTTACACGAGACAACAGATGGAGAAACGGAAAACGTTTGTGGGAACTCTAGAACGAATGCTAACAGGCATTATGTTGAACAACTGGAGAGAACACGTGAAAATGAAAAAATCGCTTAGGTAGGTGTCGGGGGAGATGCTCGATATGCCAAGTCAATATTTGCACTATTTTGTTGTTCTATTGTGTGAAGTTTATTGTGTTTTTGTGTAAGGGCTAGGGATGATTGTTGTGTTCTTTGTGATGTGACTCGAGACGTGCTTTTCACTCGGTATATGGTGTACCAGCCGCTGTTGTTGTTTTGAAGTAATAAGTTTGTTGCAGAATGAAACTTTTTCACCCCTTCCCCGCTTTTTTTTTAAGAGCACCTGTCAAATCTGCTGGGAATACCTTACTCACGCTGAAAACCCAGTTAAGTTCACTAATAGTACCAAATTTGTTTCTGAAAAAGTAAAAAAATCAAATACTGCCACCTTTGTTACAGCGCATATCCGCTGCGCGTCACGGGATGATGACGCAGGCCGCACGAGTGGCTTCTTCGTTGCGCGTGAGACTTGGCCAAATTTCACCATGGGATTAAATGGTCAAACAAAAACCCCTTTCGAAGCGAAATTTTGTAAAAATAGTGAACGTTTTTAGCTGCTTTAACACTTCATGAAAATATATACTCAGGCGGATCGATAATTCTTTTTTATTTTTGAATTTTGATGAGATCGTGTGAAAACCAAGAATTCGATGCAACACCGAGCCAGTGCCAAACGTAACCCCAGAATGTTCAATATACTTCAAAACTTTGCTTTGAAGTAAATAAATAGGAAGCTTAAGCAACAACGACGGCTTCAAACTTATTAGCGCGTATTCAATCTCGTTCAATTCGTCAAATTTTGGCGAATTTCTCTGGAGTTGAATTCTAAAGGACGGTATAAAAGTTCAGGAAAAGAAGGGGGTCGTTGTCTTATGTTCCCGTTGTCTACAAAACTTGAAATTAGGCAGTTTTGCGTCGTAGTCGTGCAACGACGGCAAAGAAAGGTACAAAAAAGCGTGAAGCTCGTGCAAAGTTGTTGTTTTGCTTGTCTAAACCTATCGCTTTTTTGCCGTTCTCGCTGCCGTCGCCGTCGCTGTTGCTTTAAGCTCCCGAATGTTTTATGTCGTCACTAGAGTCGCAGATCTTTAGGCCCTAATGAGCTTTCTCTTCTTATATTCAGAGACAGACTGCATCAGTTGACTGAAAAGAAGAATCAGCTTGCCTCAAGACGAATGATGGATCGGTGGTTGTTTGCCATAAAGGTTGTTAATTTCAGAAAGAAAGCGAGATTAAATTGGTCAAGACGCTGTGCAAGGTAATGCGGAACGTTCTTGAAATTAAACCTTGAGCAAGTAGTGAGCGGTCATAAACTTAATGGGGTTTTCCTTTTTCTTATGTAACATCCTCTTTGTTAAGACAGCCCAACGGCAATATTCAATTTTGTCCTTCTTTTGGAGGGTTTGAATCAGAATTTTTTTTCTTACTTTTAACAGGAAAGCTTCTGAAGCGTGGAAGATTCTTTTAAAGAGAAAATACCTGGAGCAAAGACTGTTGGATAATCGTTGCGTCTGGGAACGGTTAATCATGAAAAGTGGGTAGTTTCATTTTACATGCGGCAAGTCCAAGTAGAATAATTGTCGGTCAATACCTCCAAATAACAATAAGTTAATAAGTCTAAATCTAAATCCGCGAACAAGTCTAAATAGCAAAACGGATACAAGAGATGGATTGAACAACTGGCCGAGAACTGATTACGAAATGTGGCGAAAAAGTGCAAGCGACAGACAGATATCAGAAAAAGAAGTGGACAAGAAGACTGAAAGAATATTAGCATCTCTCGGTATGACCAAAAATAACCCGAGAATTTTCAGTCTGTGGCTCAAACTACGTGGAAGAGAAAGGGTGTAAATTTAAATATGTTTCACCCTTATCGTCCAAGGTTATCAGATGTCTAGATAGATCTAGATACAGTCGATTCCCGATAACTCGAACCTTCATGAGGGAAATAAAAAAAAGTTTGAGTTAGCGCAAGGTTCGAGTAAGCGAGGGTTCAAGTTATCGGGAGTCAACTGTACTGGTACTAATGGCAGGAGTTACAATAGGGCCGTTTATACGAGAGAAAATAAGCCGCGGCTTACTCTAGCCGCGGCTTACATAAGACGCGAACACCCCGTATAAATGGTACAAAATCTATGTTCACGGCTTATTCAACCCAAGGCCAGCTCAAGCCGCGGCTTATCCTGGCCGAGGGGTTTTGGGATGGGCTTATCTAAGCCACGGCTTACCTTGGACGTGAAAGTGTTCGTATAAATGTACTCAAACGTTGTCCGCGGCTTGCTGAAGCTGTGAACGACTGCTGCGCATGCTCTGCTTTCAATTATATCCCAGACCTTCACGGCCGAGAGACGTGCGTTGCAGTGGCGGGAAAATGAGTTTTGTTTACATTTACAAAGTGGAAAATGGCGGATAGAGATTCATGTAAAATTAGAAATGTGTGGAGTGCCCCAGAAGAAAAACAAATCCTGCTCATATGCAGCGAGCTTGAGATTCCGGGGCAGCTCGATGTCTTCGTTACCTCGGCAAGCGTAAGTTCTCCGATTTTAATTTTAAATCTACGCTTATTAAAAGTACAACCTGGCCGCGAACTAAGCTGTGAACCATTTAAACGAGCAGTTCGCGTCTAATATAAGCCGTACTCGTATAAATGTTTCCTTTCGCGTCTTATGTAAGCCGCGGCTTACTCTGGCCGCGGCTTATTTTCTCTCGTATAAACGGCCCTAATGTCTTACGCAGTGGTGAGAGCACTGGAGGTGTCTCCTTGTGAGGATTACATGTAGTTTATCGTTGAAGTATCTTTCCTCCATGGGGTTTTCTCTTGGTACTCCGGTTTTCCCCTCTTCTTAAAAATTAGCGCGTCAAACTCCAATTCGATCTGGATCGTACCGACACTCGTTAAAAGAGTTCTTTTAGTTTTAGTTCCCAGGATGTGGGTGTGGATCAAGCTTAAACTGAACCCTAAAGGAAGCCATATTGAAACTGACATCACGGCATTTTTGGTAAATTTCTTTATGCACAGCCCTAAGCGAGACCTGATGGGCAAATATAGTGACTTTCCCCCTTAACACCCTAAGTGAGACCAAAATCTGCAATTTACACCCCAAAACGAAACGGCGAGTATCCCCGACCGTCACTTTTATATGGGAGTCTCCCCCCCACCGGGGGGGGGGGGGGCTTGCCATTTAAGGTTTGCCGTCTTCATTCCTCTACCGTTCTTTTGCGTAAGTTCGCTATTGTGTATTAACGCGCCTTCTATTGTTATCAGGAATATTCAAGAAATGGAGACATCAAAAACGTCAAGTTGATGCCGAGAACGAGAAGGTTTTCAGAGCCCAAGCGATTCTTGCGCGTAACCACAAAGCTAGAGTTCTGCAGGCCTGGAGAGTTGTGAACCAAGAACAACAGATCATCTCACCCATGGCGGCCAGGAGGGAAAGAAAAGAAATGGCAAGGTAGGTTTGTCATTCCGGTCCACAATAGAAGAGCGCAGCCTAATTTGGTGTTAACTGGACTGTGCTACCCTGCCATTTTGTCTAATCCTTTATTACACGAAGTTACCTTTTTCGCGTAAGAGTCGCACAGTCCCAAGAGAAAAAAAGAAGATGAAATGACCGCAGTTCTCCAATCTCTGACGAGTTATAGTTATTACAGTGATGAAACTGGAGCCAACGTGGACACTGGCAGGTTCCAAATTCGAGACCCTCTCTGACTTCTAGCTTGAGCGTTCGTCCCAAGTTCAACTTCTGATCCCGTTTGCAAATAATACCCTTAATGTTTCATTTGAAATGTTTCGAGTGTTTAGTTTCATATCCCAGAAAATAAAACTGAACGTTCAACAGAGCCCATTTGGTCGTCATCCGAGTCTGTTGATTTAACGTTGTGTTGAGTGATCGATAGAACCTAAATTGTAACTCCTTTGCCATAACTCTTTTTTTCAGGGTCTTCGATGCTTGGCGGCTTCACGTGCATCGACAAAAACACATTGTTGATCAAAAGACGAGAACCACTGAAAAAATTCTGGACAAGCACTTTTTGTTGTGGAGGTAAGCTTTGGGTTTGTTAAAGCGATGGCGATAATTTTTTTAAGCCTCATAATTTGTTACTCTTTTGCTTCAGGGAGCGAGCCTACCTGCGAATAAAGGAGAGAGAAGTAATGGAGACGTTGCTGGAAAGTAAGCTGTCGAGGGCGTTTAATGCGTGGAGAAGTAAGTGCACTCTTATTTATTTGAGTTATTTTCTTTGTAAAGGGTAAAATCACTACTTTTGGGCAGTGACGCAGTGAATCAGTTACGGCGCAAAGCAAAACTGCTTGGAATGGAGATATTTGCATTGGCCTTGGCAGTATTGGCGGCAAAATAGGCACCCGGTAACCGTTAACCTACGCCAAAGCGCGGGAAATCGTAAGCAGCCGTTGTTAAGCGCGGGAAAAGGTGTCAGCTGGTGCCAAGTGAATGAGAATAAGGTTTTGGCGCCAAATATGAAAAAAAAAGGTTTTTAAAATCTTTGCAGTATTTTAGCTTCACAATATTGTAGCTAAGCTGGATAATTGTCTTTACTCCTTCGTGACTGTCAGACTGTCTATAAATATTTGATTAGGGGGTATGAAGATACCATCAAGCCTTGAAGACATGTAATGTGTCATGGAAGTGTTTGTATTCATACTGTCTGACCCTCTAGTAAACTTAATACTTTTCCTCTCTGGGCATTTACGTCTTTTCTTTATGTATAACCATTTTTCTCGTGTGTTGAAAACAAGGAGTCTATACACGACCCCTCAAGCTACTAATCTTTAAATGTCATCGTGTATAAATAAAGCTTTTGATTTTGATTTGATCAATAGTAAGCGTAGACATGTAAGAGGGATGTATAGATAGTTGTACACTGGGTAGATGAGAAGGTGTTTGTAATAGTTGCACGGGAGTTTATATCTCTTTGATCAGTCTTTTTAAGACTACTGAGTTAGTCTTCCGCGAAGGCACAAGAAAAATAGAAACTGTTTCAGGGCTCGAAAATAGTCCCATCCAATAGTCCGGAACAAAAAGATTTTTTTGCTGGGGAAGTAACTTTTATAGCTTAATAGCCCATTGGACAAGGGTCCAGACACGTCTTACTCTTTGAATGAAACGAGCAATATTTGACCCAGGGCGAAAAAAATGTGAGAGCTGCTTGCCCGAAGGTCAATCTGGAATTCAAAGATGTTTTCGAGCCCTGTACTTTGCAGTTTATATTAACATTTTGCGTCGAACTTATCCATCGCTTTGATTTCTACAGCCTTTATAAAAGAGCAGCGGCATAACAGAGTAAAAGTTCGCGCGCGTAAATTTCAACTGATGGAGAAGTATTACAGTGCATGGAAACACAAAGTACAAGTAAAGGCCGAGGAGAAGATTGAGGAGACTGGTAAAGAGGTAAATAATCCTTGCAGCAAACTCGCAATGGGCACCATATATCCTGTCTTTTCAAGGTCCCAGTATGTTTGCCATCCAAGGCGTTTTTGTATCTTGTGACCGTTTTTCTGCAAAGGGTCTATTGCGATAAAATTAATTCAGCTAATCTATCCCTAAACATATACTTGTGCCCCACTCATTTTGCACGAGTTTGAGAACGCATTTTTAACAAAAATATGACATGGAGTGTGCTTGAAAGATAGTCCTAAGACGACCTGGACGCATTTGAAAGTGAAGAAAGACGCGTAACCCGAGAAGGACATTACGGCGACCTTTTCGCCGCGTGAAAAATTTCGGATAACAAAATTAATGCTTCCCGGTGAGATACAAATGGCTTACGTTGAAAATGAGACAAACCTTCGCGTGTACAATACGTTAAAGAACGTAAATCATACTGCTTATAAAAATTTCACTTCCTTGCCTGTATCAATACCACATGCGCTAGAGCAATGTTCTGTTTGTATGTAGGCACGCAGTACGTTGCTAGTCAAATGGTCTTTCAGATATTGGCGGAGATCAGCTGAGCAACAAAAAACTTATCGTTTGTTACAACAAGAAACTGCTGACCAGTTCTACCAGACCATGATTATAAAGGAGGCCTGGGCCTTGTGGGTCAGAAGGTACCGAGTGGAGGAATGGGCAAGGTAACGATGTTTTGCGTCGTTATGTTTAATGTAAATAAGGATTCATTCCAAGTATTTGTAGATGGCGCAATCACCAGATGACCGAACACAAGACTAGCAAGAAACTGAAGAATCCCCAAACCCTTTGCACAGGACTCGAAAAGCTTTTTAAATGCCGTGGAATTTTGGACAGTGAACTTGTTATGGCTGTATTTGTCTGTAGTAGTCTTTTTAACGCTGAACCAGTGGCCTTCCCTCGCTGTGCAAATTTACAATTTTTTTAGTCTGTTGACGAAATCCTCTGGTGTGGACACTCAGGCAAATACTGCACTAGTTGGTCGCAAGCAGTGCTCTTCTGTACTACTGATTGTCAAGCTGCTAAACTGACCAATAAATCAGTCGTCAATGTGATTTGGGTGAACGCTCTTGGAAGTTTTATGATTCTTCTCCAGTCGGTTTTTTTAGATCTATGTTTGACGCATTTTACACGGTTTTTTTGTTATTCTCTAACCAGGGATCACGTTCGAGCTAGGAAGGAAGGTTTCCTCAGAAAGGTTTTTCAAGCGTGGCGCGGATTCATTAAAGCAACTCTTCAGCTTGAAATGCAACACTTTGCCACCTCACTGTCCGGCCTGGACTCGTCTTTTGGATCGTTTACCGCTCCGCCCTTTCGTAATGTGCTCGGATCGACGCTCGGTTCCACCTTCGGGTCAACTTTGGGTTCGCCGTCGCCGACCATGTCTGATGCGCTGACGTCATCTGGTTATGGGGCGTCAATGAGGAGAGGCTCTGGCAGTGTATTCACGTTTGGTGTGTTACCCAAGGAAAGAGATGATGATGTAAGTTTGAATGTGCAATTTATTTGTCTCTTATTGTTAATGTGCAATTTTGTTACAAATATGCGTGAATTATGATCCGTTATGTAACATCAAAGATTGAGAATTTTAGCACAAGTTTATAACTCAGTCGCGGTTGTTCTGCCGTCCTCTGTATTGCATTTTTACGTTTTTACTGGTTCATAAATAGAGAGTTTGTACATTCCTTTGCCGTCAGTGCACGAGTACGACGTGAAAATGCGTAATTCCACGTTTCGTGGAGGACGTAAACAAGCGACGACGAAAGTTTCTTTCTATTTCTGAACTCGGATATGATTCTTTGGAATTCAACTCCAGAAGAGTTCACTTCCATGTGAAAAAGAAAGCTTGTTGGGAAAATCGTGATAGAGATTGAAAGAACGTGAATTCACTTTTTAAGTTGTCGTGGTATTACTCCCTATTGAGAAGCTAACCTTGCCCAAGTTCTTGGTTATGGGAGCTTATCAAAAAGATATCTGCTATCCAAGAAATTGGTATTGAAATGATTTAGCACCATTCTAAGGAATTTCTTCTCCTCTTTTCCTCTTCCCAGACTGCCTCTTTGCCAGGACGGATTGACCAGATAAATCATCTCCTAAGACCGGGGAGCCCACAAAATCGACCCATCTCTCCCATATCCATTTTAAGAGACTCCCGTCCAGTGTCCCCCTTGGTATTCAACTCAAACCATACCAGCCCCACCCCCTCCCCCAGTCCTGAGCGGGATCCTTACCCACCCACCCCTCCCATCAGATATCAAGACTTCTCTCCTGTCAAGTCAGAAGATGATACTGGGATTCACTCAGGAAGCAGCGAATCTGATCACGAGGTAATGGGAAAAGGACAATGAAGCGGTGGTATTAAGCGTTTTCATTCACGTGACCAACATCTATGGAAATTTATTGGATTTCAACTTCCACAGGATTGGTTTTGAGCACGAACATGGCCACCGTTTCACTGTTTTGGAACACCAATATGGCCACCTTGACCTCATGTGAAAACGCTCTTTGGGATGGGTGAATCGATCTTCCGCCTACTGGCGACATAGACTCCTAATCTTGTGATGAACGAAGCAAATTGTTCAAGCTAATGGCTTAAATGTCTGTTAAATAGGTATCAAGGGTATCGATGACATAGTGCCTGGAGACCCTTTGTTTCACTATGTGGCTCGCAAAACTCCAGCTTAACTCGGTTTAAGTAGCATTAAGCATTAAGCAGTAGGAACACGTTACCCGCTCCCTCCACACCCAAACGAGATTCTATATAGCGGGATCAGAGAGAAAACAACACGCCAGCCCGACGAGGGCGAGTTGCTTTGGAAACCAGAGAAAAAAGTGGTAACGATGTCAGGAGAACCTTTTTTTAGTTAAGTCGGGGGTTTCGTTTTAGGCTGGTCACCAGACTCAACGTTTGGTTGTTTGGCGCGTACGAAATAATAATTTTTTTACTTGTAAAAGAAAAAAAACGAACAACTGCAAACCGATAGATATAATTGCCAAATCAAATATTTAATTTTTTATAAGCATTTTTTAATATGTTAAAAGACCCTCCCGGCTAACCAATTCCGGTCCAGCGAACGCAAGAAATTGTATTTTAGAGAGTCCAATTTCCTGGGGGAGCATGTCAGTCTCCCGGACCTCCCTAGAAGGTCATGCCTCCGGCGCTCAAAGTTCGCGCCTGTGGCATGAAGGGTGAACCAGCTGAACCTCTGCATCCGGTACTTCCAAATGCTACCGAATACCCTGTAGGGGTATAACGATTCAACCATTTTTACAATTTGACATCTTTTTCCCTTCTTTAGGATGACCGCATGAGTACTGCATCCTGCACCTCGTTCACTGGTCGAAGCACCCAGAGTGAGATGCGAGACCGTGAGCTCATGGCAACTGAAACCATTCTTCACTGGAGAAATCTGCCTCTAAGTTTGACGTTTAGGACGTGGCTGAAATACACGCGGCAGAGAAAGCTTCAGAGGGAACTGCTTAACTACCTCACGAATAACAAGACCACGGATTTGATGGTGAAGACCTTAGCAACGTGGAGAAGGGAGCTATACACTAGAGTCACTTCGAGGCAACATTGGGTTAGTTGACTGTAATAGAGAGATGTTTGGACGACTACGGGGAAGAGATGTAGTGCGCGCGCGTGAACCAGCGTCATTTTGGCGGGAAAACGCTGTAGCTGTCGTCATTTGACTACGAATCTTAGCGAGTCTTAGTGGTGGAACCAAGTTATGGAATGTTAGAATTTTTATCATTTGTGCTCGGGAGAGGGTTTAACCTCCTTCAATATAAATAACTTTGCTAACAATTCTGGTGAAAAAGGTACAATGAAGCTTTCCGGGATGTCGATCTTTTTTTAGAATACGCGAAGAAAGAACATAAAGCGAAATCTCGTCGTTGTCCTCGAGTCTAAAGATCTCTAATATCTTCAATGCAACGTTTCTTGTCAAATATATTGCGGCTTCTGAAAATGTCACCGTGGAAGGTGTCAAACATTCGCCATTTTAACACGTCCTGAAGTTTTGTTTTGATTTCTTCTTTTCTATCAGCTTTATACGTCCCGTCTAAAATGCTTGAGGGCCTGGCACAAGTACGCAGATTCCAAACGCATTCAGGAAGATATGAAGTCACTGGCTGACAAGCATCGCAGGCTCACACTGTTGAAAGGACGCTTTCAGAAATGGAAGAAGCGGGTTTGTTGTTTATTTGCAAGCCGGGAGTTTTTTTGTGGGGATGACTGTAAACTCAATTATGTTCATTATTTTTCAGTGTACGTCCAAGAAGAAGCTTCAGGCACTGATAGGACAGTGGCAAAAGAAAGCATTTGGTAAGCCGAATAGTCAGATTAAAAGACAAAAATTGCCATTATGGAGCGTCTGTAGTTTTCTTAAATACCGTAATGTGTCGCTTATTGGCCCCTCCCCGATTTTTTGTAGGCACATCGACCTGTAAACAAAAAAAGACATTCGATTATAACTCCCCCCCCCCCCCCCCACCCTTGAAGAAATAAGCCCTCTTGAGCTTGTATTGAAATAAATTCGATTTATCATGTTCTTATGAAGCTCAATAAAAAACAGCAGCACTGCTATACCTTGTTTCGAATAAGCGCTTTTTGTATTCCAGTCATAAGCCCCCTCGGATATAAGCCCCCCCCCGCCCGACCCGTTTATAACCCATCTTAAACCCCCTTATGAAGATGTATAAACCCAGGACGTATAAGCAACAATTTACGTTATTTGTAAAGAACAGAATAATAAACGAAACTGATTTGTTGCCTCGCAGGAGGAGTGACATTAGACCTTGGTTTTTTAAACTGAGGTGATAAAGATGATTTAGACGTTCAGGAGCTAGGTCTTCTTCAACAACCAACAAATCTTTACACCAAGACAAATTTTATGTGGTCGCACCTTAGAATTGCGTTCGTACACTGAAAAGTTATGACTACTTTTCATGTCTTTCCATTGGCTCGTGGAGTAAAGACGTAACGATGCAACTGTTTTTCCTTCTTTTTAGTGACGGAAGAAGACAAAAGCTCCACTCAAGTAATTCAGAAGAAACAAAAAGCTCGGTTTGTTCGTCATGCCTTTTACTACTGGGCTAAAATGACCAGGAAGAGTCAAGAGGCCAAGCAATTATACATGGAGAGACTTCTTCCAAAGTAAGGATTACCTTGCAGACTGTCTCGTGTCCTTGTCTTTGTTATGTTGTATTTCCTAGAATTTTAGTTTTGTTTAGAAACAAAGCACTAAAGCCACTGAAAAGGGCATCATTTTTAGAATTATGAAAACTGTGAATTTAGGATCTTGTAATGATGAAAAAAGAAGGAAAGACGCCTTGCGTCCATATCCATACTCAATCTCAAAAATTAGTGCTCTCAATAAGATTTTTTAGACGGATATTTCTCTAAGGCACATAGTGCCATTCCAGAAAGTGGTTGTCTTATTGAGAATTGATTGTTTGTGATAACGCTTTCTCTATTTTCAATTTTACGTAGATGTTTTGTGGCCTGGCATGTTCTTGCTTCTACACGAGTCACAAACAGAAGAAATGTTGTGCTGTTTGGAGAAAGGCGGCTTCTTGTTATGGTAAGGAGGAAGAACTTTTTCATGTTATTTTTCCATGGACGTGAAATCTACGGCTACGGTTACCACTTCATTTGAGGGACCTTTGTTTCCAAGAAACAAGTAGAACATAAGGGTTTAGTTGACGTTTTAAGTCTGTGGACAAAGTCCTTTGGTGTGACCATTCAAGTGAAAGCTCTTTACTAGCACTTTCACATGGTTCAATTTATTTTCTAAGTAGTAATAAGTTTCGGCCAGTGGCGGAAACCCTATGGTGTGGCCCAAGGGAAAGAAAAGGTACTTTTGTTTGCTTGTTATTTATTGAAATGGTTGAAGGTATTATTTTCCACGCTTAACTGTAGGCTTTCCGAGAATGGCAAGCACGATTTCAAGCTGTCAGCCGAGTGGATGAGTTTATCGAGGTTTGAACAACTTCTTACTTTGAATGATTTAGTTTTGACTGAAATAGCAATAACAACCGTGATTATTTTCAATAACATCATCGGTTCTCAAGAGGGGAGTTTTTTTGAAGGAGACGGGAAGCTGTTGTAAAAAGATATAAAGTAAGTCATTCTTATTGTTGATCGCTACAGGCTAGAACTAACTTGCTAAAATTATTTTTCCTCTTCTAGCTTAAAGCAACTGATCGACTTTTGGAAGTTCTCAGAGGCTGGCATGCGTGGGCAAATGGTAAGCACTGTGAAGCGCTAGTTACCTTTCCGTTAAAGCGTTCCTTAGGAAAATAATTGATAATCCTTTGAGCTCCAATAGCTTGCGAACGCAGACGTTTTTCCGGTTGTCGCTTCATTTTCGAGTGGAGAGAAGCGACGTCTGCGTTCATAGGCTTAAGCCCCAAAACCCTCGTTCTTTCTATAATGTGCGATCACGCAAAAATAATAACAAAGAACTATGGGCAAAGCAAAGGAGAAGAATTTTATCATAGATGGTGATGATTTTATTTGTATATTTATTGATTTATTTATTTGAAAGGCATGAGCACGCAAAGAAAACAGGCTCGGCTGTTTCGTCGTTCCGTGGAACTGAAGATTATGAAGGAGATTTTTACTGAGTGGCTGAACGGAGCCCAGCAACTTCAATTAGCAAGAAGGACGCACGAACACAACATTATTAGAAGGTATAAAGAATGGAAAACAAAGGACTTTTAAAAAAGTACAATCGTGGCTTTCGTTCGTGCATGAAACAAACAGACCTAAAAGGTTGATTGGTACTTTTTTTTCTCAGTGTGTTTGTCTGCTGGAAAGATGTGGCTCTGGAAAGGACAAGAAAGAGACGCGCCATGCACGAGTTCAAGAAACACGCGGCTGCAAACTTGGTAAATTTTCGAGTAATTAAGTGACTATTTGACTCACAGACTCTCTGACTGACTCAGTGAGTGATGAGTGAGTGACCATGACTGACTGCCTGACTGACTGACTGGCTGGCTGGCTGGCTGGCTGGCTGACTGACTGGCTGACTGACTGACTGACTGACTGACTGACTGACTGGCTGGCTGGCTGACTGACTGGCTGACTGGCTAGCTGACTGCCTGACTGCCTGCCTGCCTGCCTGCCTGCCTGCCTGCCTGCCTGCCTGCCTGACTGGCTGCCTGCCTGCCTGCCTGCCTGCCTGCCTGCCTGCCTGCCTGCCTGCCTGCCTGCCTGCCTGCCTGCCTGCCTGCCTGCCTGCCTGCCTGCCTGCCTGCCTGCCTGCCTGCCTGCCTGCCTGCCTGCCTGCCTGCCTGCCTGCCTGCCTGCCTGCCTGCCTGCCTGCCTGCCTGCCTGCCTGCCTGCCTGCCTGCCTGCCTGCCTGCCTGCCTGCCTGCCTGCCTGCCTGCCTGCCTGCCTGCCTGCCTGCCTGCCTGCCTGCCTGCCTGCCTGCCTGCCTGCCTGCCTGCCTGCCTGCCTGCCTGCCTGCCTGCCTGCCTGCCTGCCTGCCTGCCTGCCTGCCTGCCTGCCTGCCTGCCTGCCTGCCTGCCTGCCTGCCTGCCTGCCTGCCTGCCTGCCTGCCTGCCTGCCTGCCTGCCTGCCTGCCTGCCTGCCTGCCTGCCTGCCTGCCTGCCTGCCTGCCTGCCTGCCTGCCTGCCTGCCTGCCTGCCTGCCTGCCTGCCTGCCTGCCTGCCTGCCTGCCTGCCTGCCTGCCTGCCTGCCTGCCTGCCTGCCTGCCTGCCTGCCTGCCTGCCTGCCTGCCTGCCTGCCTGCCTGCCTGCCTGCCTGCCTGCCTGCCTGCCTGCCTGCCTGCCTGCCTGCCTGCCTGCCTGCCTGCCTGCCTGCCTGCCTGCCTGCCTGCCTGCCTGCCTGCCTGCCTGCCTGCCTGCCTGCCTGCCTGCCTGCCTGCCTGCCTGCCTGCCTGCCTGCCTGCCTGCCTGCCTGCCTGCCTGCCTGCCTGCCTGCCTGCCTGCCTGCCTGCCTGCCTGCCTGCCTGCCTGCCTGCCTGCCTGCCTGCCTGCCTGCCTGCCTGCCTGCCTGCCTGCCTGCCTGCCTGCCTGCCTGCCTGCCTGCCTGCCTGCCTGCCTGCCTGCCTGCCTGCCTGCCTGCCTGCCTGCCTGCCTGCCTGCCTGCCTGCCTGCCTGCCTGCCTGCCTGCCTGCCTGCCTGCCTGCCTGCCTGCCTGCCTGCCTGCCTGCCTGCCTGCCTGCCTGCCTGCCTGCCTGCCTGACTGCCTGACTGCCTGACTGCCTGACTGACTGACTGACTGACTGGCTGGCTGGCTGACTGATTCACTGACTAGCTGACTCACACACTCTCTGACTGACTGACTAACTGACTGCCGACTGACTCACTGACTGACGGACTGGTTGACTGATCGTCTGACTTAATATGTGAATGTTTTATCGTATTGACCGATCGTTTCCTTGTTTGATTGACTGAGCGACTGCTTAACTTATTGTCTAACCTCTGTTTACAGCTCGCTCGAAGCTTTCGATTCTGGCAACAGCTCCACGGACATTGCGAGGTATCGCGGGCTCATAGCCAACAGCGTGACCAGAATCAATTACGCGAGTGCTTTCAAGAATGGCGGGATTATACCTTGGAAATTAGAGCTGACAAGTATTATGTCATAGCCATACAAAAGAAGGTATGGTGGGAAAAGAATATTGCAGCAAACAGGCTTAGTCCTTCTAATTCTTTGGAGCAAAATCATATAACATTATACGCGAAAGGTCTTCTGGTTATTTTACTAGACCGGCGGAGACTAGGTCAACAGAGTGGCAGGAAATAGCGGGAAACTGAGACTTTGCAAAGTGTTTTGTAAAAAACAAACCGCAAGACTCTGTTGCGAGCCTGTTTAATAATAATAAAAAAGTGGTTATCAAAGTCAACTCCTTAAATTTTGGCAGCAAGGAGCTTCGATAGGTAACAGCATAATCGAAACCCCTTGACCATTATCAAAAATGTTGTTTACACGATATACTAGGGAAATAGTTATTGTATGTGTTTTAATTTGGCAATGACGGATTTCGTTTTACTTAGTTTAGGCAGACATTTTTCTTAGTTTTTCGCTTGGCACTTTTCTGTAGCACACTGAGTTAAGAAGTCAATTTACTAACTTATAAAGATTAAAGCAAATCATTAGATTATTGGTTGTGCACGGCTGTATAGCAAATGATAAAGCAATGCTGCTGGCGGAATCATAGCGTCGTGAAGAACAATGATAATGAATGAGTGGAATGAAAGTTGTTCTTGGATTCCGTGCGAATTTGGAATGCCGATTTGGAAACTAAGTTTTCGTTCTCGATTTTTGCGTTATTCCGTGTTGCATTGGTGTAGGAAAAGACTGCAGTCTCGCCAAGTCTAGTGAAACTAGGTTCAAATCTAATCGGATTCATTCTGTGCGTTTCGAAGCCGCACTGATTAATCTTAGCGAACGTTTCATCATCATTTATGCCACTGAAATGATTAAGGCTTGTCGCTGTATAACTCGTATCGGAAATAGCATCCCTTTGAATGATTCTGAGAAGCAATTTAGCTGCTTTGTTTGGGTTGCAGTTTTTTTTTTTTTCAGTTTCTTTTGGTTATTTTTTTTCCCTGCGAATACAGCCGTGTCTCTTCGCTCTTCGCTCCTCGCGGCGAAACGTTCCTGGCGGCGGGAAGCGAGAATAGACGGCACTATTCGCAGGCTAGCTTTCTTGGATCCTTGAAAACAAAATGAAGAAATTAATTAAATCTTTTTCTTGGTGTGTTACACTCTTGGTGAGAGTAAAGTGAAAGTCATCTTTAATAATATTTTGTATGTCTTGAGAAGGTTATTGAATTCTTAACAATTTAGATGCCTTCGTTTTTTTCCTAAGATTTTGCAATAAAGTGGTACAGAGCTCGGAATCTCCCAAGAAACTCCTAGTTTTCCTCGAATTTTTTGGAAATTGCAGTTTATAAAATTTTTTCCCGTACGTTCTAAACTCGAAGATAATCGGTTTTAGTGATTTCGGAGTATATTTACTTTTCATAATTAATAAGAGCCAACGGACACTGGATATAAACGTTGTTTTAGCTGTTATAAATTAAATCGAGGCAATTATTTGCTTTAGGTTTCTAATTATAATTGCTTATTATTATACTTTCACAATTTCCATTTCTTCTTCTTTCAGATGTTCCTTTGTTGGTACGACGAATACACCTCGAGGAAAACTGTAAGTTTACACCATTTCTTAATATATTTTTTCCATTTCACGTGTCTATCACTAATGGTCAGGAGTTATCAGTATAAATCGAAAGAAGACTAGCCTTCGTTTGGAACAAAAACATAGTAATTACAGAGAACTATGGAGTAGCGTGTTTTTGCAACTAATTTTTTAGCTAATTTCTTAAGGAACCTCCCTAGTTATAACAGTGCTACGAACGTTTTCTTTACTTTCCATATTTCTTTTTTGTTCTTACAGACTCGTCGTCTCATCTATACTTGGAAAAGCATCACCGAAGGTGTGAAAATAACTAACAGATGTTCTTCATAGGTTTTTGAGGATGTTAGGCGTTTTCAAAGATTCCCCTCGTTAAATTATCGTGCCTTCCGCCAATATTTTGGTATTGTTGCTTGCTCCTTCCGAGAAAAGAAGTTCGGTGTGTCGGTTTGTTGCCGGGGGTTTCAAACTTGTTATTGCCACCGATGCCTCTTATGTCTGATAGAAAGTTATGGATATGTATTGTGGTGATGAACTTTTCTTATTAAGTTTTCAAACTGGCATCGTGGGTGATCGTCAAATCAGGAGTCAAGGAGATATCGAAGCAAACTCACGTTTCAGTTGAAAAGCGAAGGAAAACGGATGGAGCCAAGTCACGAGTTATTTTGATATTACACCTGATTGATATGAGAACGTGGCCCGAAATTTTTTAGCCAATCAAAAGTGTAACAAAGCAAAACCAAAGCGGCCACGAAGCTAGCAAGAACCGTTTCAACGCGAAAAAGGCTGCTTTGCTAGGTTTTGCAGATGGTGAAAACTAACTAAAGATGATTTTTGTTTTGTTTTTGTTGCTTTTGTAGAAGCAAAGGTGTTAAATACTAGGGCGATGCACATTGCCGAAGATTCCGAAAAGAAACTGTTGCGCCGTATGTTTGACTACTGGGTACAGGAGGCTCATAAAGTACAAAAAGCTAAAAACCACGCCCACGACAAACTGATGAGAAGGTAAAAAGAAAAAAATAAAATAAACCGGAATAGATGTCTTTTCTACCTGCCCACCGCAGCCTCTTCTCCCGATCACGACTGATTTTCAAACTACCGAATGGAAGAAACTAAAAACAGAACTTTTATCCTTTAGAAAGTGAATTTTGAAACCTTTTTAGGTTCATTCAGAGTTTTAGACCGTAAACGTTGTGCACAGGGCCACTCCGATATCGGAACGCTTTGCATTTGACCGGAAAATTGTTATTTGAATTTCTAAAATGCGCAATGCAGAATTCAGAACGCGCCCTATGGAATGAAAGAATTTACGGCACTATCAAGAATAAGTTGTTTGAAAATCATGATACTGATTATCATTTCCCTTATTTCACGCCCTCCATGTCTGATTTAGCGGTGGTTTTAAAAGGAGAGATTAGATGTTGATCGTTAGATTTGGTCGAGGTGTGCCAAAAGATTGGGCCGTGGAGATGCGGTCATATTTCATGATCCGGAGAATTTCTTTCCTGACAACACAACATTGGTTCTCGTAGTATTTCTCACCCAGTAAATAGTCTTAGTATTATTACGATAGTAGTATTTACTTAATGTGACTTGTTTCAAACATGTGCTTATTGTTTTCTCTCTGTTATCTCTCAACAGCACACTGCTTGGCCTTAATCAGTACGTGCACTGTCGAGTAGAAAGACGCCAAGTATTACAAGAAATCCATCGAAACAAGGCTCATCAGCTGGTAGGCACTTTCTTCTTTATAATACTCATTTTTGTCATATCTAGAAACCGAGAAGTGGGTTAAAAGTAATTAAATTTTCAAACCAATTTCGTTGAGTTGCGGTTGCTTCTAAAGTGAACATTTCAACATTTAAAGGTAATTAAGATCCCATTCGTTGCTGTAGTTTCATTCGTTTCGATTCAATGCATTATTTAAAACCTAGGAAGTATGTGTTGCGTAGAAATTTGTATCGGCGATAATTCAAGGCAACAAGGCACTAACATTTCAAAATAAAAAATAAACAAAACGTGTCATTGGTTCTTGAATAAAAAAGGCCTTTCACCGCAAACACTGATGTTACAGTTGCAATTGAGGAAAATAGACCAGGAGTAATTTTTTGTAACCGCATAAAATCGTATTCGAATAAATAATTTACCTTAGACTGGTATTTTTTCCTTCAGTTGTCAAACTCCTTTAAGACTTGGAGGGAAAGTTTCCAAAGAAACGTTAAAAACTTGGAAATCCTGGAAGAATATCTTGAGAAAAAAGACACGGAATTGCTGCACCACTGTCTGGTGAAGTGGATGAAGTTTATGCTCAGATGCAAAGCTGAAAAATCTTACCAGAAAAAACTTGTCGTCAAGGTAAAATTGCTAAACTTAATAACTTCAATTCTATTAAGATAAACTAAGGACGTCTTGTTGGTCCAAGGAGCTCTGTTACGATAGTTTGATTCATTTTTAAATTTGGGACATAGAAAATTATTTTCGAATGGGAGGAAACCTCAGAAAAATTAGATTAGTTATCAAAATAGAAAAAAAAAACGCTAAATAGGCAATAAATACTGAATGCTTTAGGGTAGAGGGTTTTGTCATGGATTACAAATGACGAACTCGTTTGGCTAAATTTTTAAAGGTGCCAAAACTGCGTCGTAGCTTTTCAAGAACATTTTCAAAACCAGACTCTCAGAGGCCTTTTTGAGTCCTATACCACAAAAAATGTTAGTTTGCCGGTTTGTTCGTCAGTTTTACTTCACAAATTTGTTTGGCTCTCTCTGGGATTCATGGGATAGTGTTTTACGATCCCAAACCACATGTAGTATTTGCTTATCATTCTTCAAGATTTTGCGGGCCAGCAATTCCCCAATTGTCAGAAGTATAGTAGAAAATTGGGAGTATTAGGGGTTAACTTTCCAGTGTCATACTCTGCAGGAAGATATTTGTGGGTCCCTATCATGTACAATCGATAAGGTTTTATTGTTACATTCTGTAGTCCTTCCAAAGATGGTGGTTCGCTCTGTACACGAAGAAAGGAAGTGAGAAACTTCAAGAGGTAACGAACAAGTGCTTTATTGTAGTTATCTTATGTTAAAACGCTTTTTGAATTTAGTCCCTGCATATTGCGCAAAAGGCCACAAATCACATAAGTTATGATCATTGCAATGTTCTTGTATTTGGCAGAAAATTCTGTTGAGAAGAACGCGAGATGCTGGGCTCCACTGGAAGCGCTGGACATACAGTGAGTGCACGCTTCAGTTGTTGATTTTATATCGATTTTACCCCGCCTATAGGCTTAATACTGCGTTGCGTCGCTCACCATAAGTCCCACTTGAAAGGCCACAAAATATCATTGTATTGAACAAATCCTAAATGATGAAAAGCAACATTAATCGCAACTATAACAAAATTCTCAATTCGGATTGGCTATCAACTGTCCTGACCTCAGCAATGGTAAGACAGTGTAATAGGACAGCACGCGTCATTGCGCGCGAGCTCTTGAATGTTTTGTTTTGTTTTTGTTTTTGTTTGTTTTCACTTTTAGCAAAATACCCTCTGAATATCTTTTATTTTAATTAAAAAAAAATTTCATAGTTATGATTAATTGGTAACATGCAGAACTCCGTGGCGTCCAATTCGGTCTGTAATCATACTCTTGGTTAAGCAAATCTTGTTTATCACTGGTATGATTACAGACCGAATCAGTGGACTCCACTCAGTCCTGTTACCATTATTAATACAGTGGTACTATATACAGCTGTCCACGAATGTCATTATACCACTGAGTTGATGACCAAAGAGGATTTGTGCATTCATAGCGAAACATTCCTAATCTTGCGACAAATTTGTCTCCCGTATTTTGCATTCGCAGAGGTAAAGAAGCAAGCTGAAATGGCGGATAATCTACAAACAAGACATTGCCGACGACTTGTTCATTCATATTTCCATCTGTGGACAGACAAAACTCGCCAGATGCAAAGAGCAAGAGAATTCCACGATCAAACTTTACTGAAGAGGTATGCTAACATTTGAAAAACACCCAGAGGGAGACAAAACTCATGAACCGAGCTCCTTATTTGTCATGAGTCATGTACTCTTTCAAAACAGTTTGCGAAACTTAATCTGCCTTTCTTTTTTGCAGATCGCTGGTAGAATGGCGGAAAGTTGTCAAGAAAAGGCTCGATGAAAGAAAGTCTATAAAGTCATTTCAAAGTCAACTGATGAACAAGAAGGTGAGACAAAGTGTCCTTTTTTATCGCCTCCAAACACAACTTTCGACGCAAATCTCTTCCTTTGAACACCTGTGTAGTGTTACTAGTCTCTTAAATTTTGAACATAGCAATGACGCGTGTTTCAACAATTGATCCCAGACAGTTTAAAATTGTCGATTCCACGTTGTGGATTCCGGATTCCAGGTACTGGATTCAGGATTCTTTGGTAGGGAGTCTATTCATTGGTGGTTCTTGCTTCTGTTATTACAGATTGGGTGCGATTCCTGATATTGACTTTCGCATGCGATACGATGTTGTCGCTTCCCGGTCCTGCCGTGTGGATTTTTCTTCATGTTATGAGTTGTCTAACTGTAGGAAACCAGCGTTTCCAAATTCCAATTGTATCAGGGGTTCGAGACCACCTGAAGATAATAAAGAAACATTTATGATCTATGAAGTCGTAAGCTTCCTTGTTCTTGTGTTAGAGAAAAGTTGTGTTTTGCAATAATTTCTTCTTGCGGTTGTTACGTCATAGGTTTCTCGTATGTTTTACGAATGGCGTGATGCGCTTAAACTCGCCCGTAAACATAAAAAACTGGTAGACGGGCAGATGGTACATCACAACAGACGAATGAAGCAGGGAGTCTTAAAAGAATGGAAGAAATTTACACTGAAGAGCCGCGCCGAGAAGCACTATAACAACACGGTCACTTCCAAGGTACGAAAAATTTCTCTCTTGACATGCACGATCAGCGTGTTCAGTCATGATCTTGGAATTTAAAGGAGGCGTGTCACGAAATTTTTTCAAATTCAAACAGTGGCACTGCCACCAAATTAAATGAAACACAAAAATAACCTTTCAAAACGTTACAGGAAGGTAAAAATAACACAGCAAACAGAAAGGAAGCGCGGATGGACAAACGTGAATAAGATAACGGCTTGCTATCGTTGTTTTGAAAACTTACTAGTCTAACAGGTTTTCAAAGTTCATTGTTATTTGTAACGTTTGAAATAAATGCTTGGGAGACATATTTTTTTAAAGCCCCTTTTACCTCCCAAATCTAATCGATACATATTGCGTAGCAAGACAAACAAGCCATGCCAAAATGATGCGTAGTTAGTTTTGCTCAATCAGAGCACACTTAAAAGTCTATCAACTGTACAGCAAGATAAACAACGCCACTAGAAAATGCTCAGAGTGTGCTGAATATCACCGAATCAGAGCACACGATAAACTTAATCAATGGGTTTGATGTTTTTTCTACTGCTTATTGACTTTGTAGAACACCTTGTGCAAATCGAGGTTTACGTCTCTCTAGAAAGTTTGAGATCAGGGTAAGTCTTAACACCACGAGAATATTGTGAGGAGTTAAATTCAGTTTGTTTCTTGCAGTTCTTTGCAGAGTGGAAAGCGAAAGCAGAACAAAAGCTGGCAGATAAAGAAAAGGAGAAGGTAAGATTCATTTTTCATGTAAGGAATATTGTATGAATCATCCTGTCATCGGAAAGCAGTGAACGGCATTCTTATTCTGATTAGTTCATTTCCTCGTTTTCACATGACGTAATGTAGCCGGCAGTTGACACACTTGCCGCGGTTTCCCGCCAAAAATGCTCGTTAAGAATTAAGAGGGTCTTAATGGGGTTAAATATTGAGATTCTATGAGCCAGTAATTTTATTCGTTGATCGTAAAAATGGAAATATTACCGGTTGGTTGTGAAAAAGCCAACCGTGAAATTTTTTAGCCACAGTTTGTCATGCAGAGAGTGTCATATAACATACGCGCTTAAGCCTGGCTTCACGTGACTTGTTTAATTATGGAGGGAATACTCGACAAAAATGTGAATGGCTGATGAGCGCAATTTCAGCCTTTTTTCCATCCCCGGAAAGGTTCTTAAAGGCATCAAAAACTTTTGAACTTTTTCAAAACAATTGAGTTTACTCCTTGAAATGTAAGTTACGAAAAGTTAAGAAATTAACCGTGAATTGAAACGTAAAACCAAAGTATAACCGTTTACCGTAAATGCCACCATCCCATTGAGACCCTCAATTCGGGATTTGTTGCCCTGGTTTTTAGCATAATACCATCTGAATAAACCCTGCTTTTGTGTGTTCTCTTAACAGCAACAAGACGAAATTGCTGATGATCACTACAAGAAAGCTTTAAGGTAAAAAAAAAACATAATGTCTCACTGTCATCTAAACTGTTTTATGACGTGCTTGATAGAAATGTAGAGAGACATGAACCGACACAAGCGTGACATCGACTTCTCCTCTTGTTCCAGGGCAGGACTAGCTCAGTCGGTAGAGCGCTTGACTGCAGAGCGGCAGAGTTCGGGGGCTCGATCCCCGGGGCCAGACCAATACTCAGGGTCGTAAATAACTAAGAAAAGAAGGTACTGCGTTGGCCCTGCAAACGGCTATACCTTGGGGGGCTTAGATGACCACGTTAAATGGCGATTCCGTCTCCGTAGCAGACGTAAAATTAGTGTCCTTAATTAGTACTTCCTTCGTACTTTTTTTTTGCTGATATTGACTTTTGACATTATTATCTTTTTTTAGCAAATTGTGCTTCCGAGCTTGGCTTCACGACACCAAACTTGAGTTATACAGCGTACAAAAGGACAAGAGGATTGTAGTGAAACACTTCACTATGTGGAAGAAAAGAATCGCTCTAAACACTATCGCCACTGAATTGGTGAGTCTTTTATTTCCTGATGTTTATGTCTTCTGATAACGAAAATGCGAACCTTTGAGTTCAAACTTGCTCTGCGCTCATTGACTACACCCTTAATTGCATTGTCGATGGTCCGTTTCTAGGCAACATGTTTCCTCATCCCTGGAGACTTGGTGACGTGACAACTTTAAAACGCTTTTCTTTTATTGAAGAACGCTTTTACTCACTATGAATTGCGATATACTTTTATCTCCTGAGCTTTTACTTTCGTTTCTTTTCTCGGTAGGTTGATCGACGTGTCTACGAAAAATTCTGGACAAAATGGCGTCATCAGTTAATAAGAAAACGAGTTTCTCAAATGATGATGAAACACGAAGAGAAAAAGCAGCTGTCGGAGGTAAAATGTTCTCTAAGGGACTGGTCAAAAAGTATAGGGGGGGGGGGGGGGTGGGCCGGAGCAGAGAGGGGGTGGGTCATGAGGTTTTGAGCCTTGTGCAAGGGGTGGGTTGTGCAATTTTCAGCTACCCTTAGGGGGTGGGTCACCCTATTTTATAACATAGATAGGCACTAACTACTAATGAGACAGTTGACTACACTTGCTATATAAAACACAGCCAGCTGGAATTATTGCTAAAATACTCACAAACCTCTTGTGCGAGAAAATACAAAAGGGTGACAAGCCGCACATCTATCCGGGCGTGGAACCCTCTGTTAACCTTTTTTTTGGCTCTAACGAGCATGTCCTTTAATGATTTTTCTTTTTTGTAAGGAAATGATTGGTGGTTCTTTAAAAATTTATTGAAGTTATCGTTGGTTTTGTATAAGATGCCATTTTTTCATTCAAGCTTCCTTTATAGTAGACTAGTAGGGCTGGTATAGTGTCACGAATGGCAATATTTCTTTCTCCTCCTTGTTGTTTTGTTTTAGGAGTTTAGACTCCCTTTTGTGAATTTTATTTCTGATAGTAGGTTTTCTATCAAAGATTGTGGGTAGCCTCCGTCCATCAAGCGTTTTTTTTAAAATTTGAATTATTTTCGTCAAAGGTTGTTTCTGAGGAGTTTTTTCGTAGGATTCTTAAGGCTTCTCCTTTGACAAATCCTTTTTTAACATTTGGAGGTTGACACGAGGTGAAATGTGTGTGCAAGGAGGTTTCTGTTTGTTTAAAATGTGTCTTTGCAACAAGGATAGATTTTTCCTTGAATCTTGCGCCTTATACAACCGTGTCTAAAAACGCAGTCTCAGTGTCAAATGTTTCGGCCATGAATTTGGGTGATGTAAGTTTGCTTGTTCAATGAAGGCTTCGATGTCTGGTTTACTCATGTCCCATAAGGAAAAGATATTGTGTATGTAGCATTTCCAAACTGTTGTTCTAAAGACAGTTTTGCTTAGAGTTGTTGTTTCAATATATGTCAGGAAAATATTGGCAAAGGAATCAAAGGTGCTGTCTTTGTGCCCATTGTAGTTCCATGGTTTTGTAGGTAGTGCTTTCCATTGAAGTGGAAGAACTTTTCTTTGAGGATTAATCTAAGCATTTCCGGCAAGTAATGTGTAGGAATGGGTTGTCTTTGTAGAAATTTTCATATGGTTTGTGACAGACAATTTCAATATACCCTCGTTTTGCTGTATATTTTTGTCAAGGCTCATATCGTCCATCGAAACAAGAAATGTTCGGTTTTTCACATTAGTCTTTTCAGTGAAAGGTATTATTTCTGTGATTTTGATATTGGTTGTAGCAGTGTATCAACAAATTTTGTCAAGCACAGAACAAGGTTTTATTGGATTATTAAGAGGAAACCAAACGTCTATGTTTTAACTAGGGGGTGGGTCATGCAATTTCCAACCTTGCTTTAGGGGTGGGTCAGTCATTTTTGTGCCGAAGGGAAAGGGTGGGTCATGTGTTTTTTATCAACCACATTTCCAAATGCTCCGGCCCACCCCCCCCCCCCCCCCCTATACTTTTTGACCAGTCCCTAAGGGTCGTCTCCCTGCTTCCTGCCGAGAGTTACGTTGTATCCCGTCGTCGATTCTCTGCGAAAGTTGTTAGATGCAGTCTTTGCGTGCACCGCCCTTCTCTATTCCTTTGTCGTCCCACCAGTTTACCCGCGCTTTTCCATTGTTTCTTTTTCCCGCCACAACGCATGCTGTCATCTTTGTAGTGTCTTGTATACCAGTATATACCGCGTAAAATTCCGAAAATAAGCCCCTCCATGTATAAGTCCCGCCCCTCCAAATATAAGCCCCCCAAACCTGTAACGCAAAAAACACTCCGTTAAATCGCCCCTCCAAATATAAGCCCCCCGGGGGCTTGTACCTGGAAAATTGCCCTCAAATACAAAGTAAAACAAAGCAAGAAGGGTAAATTTACTTCCAACTGTAAGGCTAGCCCAATCGATTTCGAAACGCAAATTTCTCTCCGTAGATAAGCCCCTCCGAATATAAGCCCCTCCAAAAATAAGCCCCTCAAAAAGGGCCTTTGAAAAATATAAGTCCCGGGGCATATTTTCGGAATTTTACGGTATGTTTTACGATTTTATAAGCGTCCATCTGGCTGAGTACACAAGTAATAGAGTTCTAAAGTGATGACGTCATAAAAATGTAAATTGTGAAATTAAGGAATTTATTCGGATATTTTGAAAGAACAACATCTGAAAGGCCTACTTACCGAAGTCACCCTAGTCGTTCTAGTCACCCTGCCTAAAACTAACATTGTGGACAAAATTGTCCCGTTTTGCTCTCATGACTCCATACCAAAACCTTCTAAATTTGACTCGGTTCCTAAGCCTTTTCTTTTTTTTTTCTAATTTGACAGGTGTTCATGGCGTGGTATCAGCTGACACTAGTAAACCGTCGCTTGCTTAAAGAGTGGCAAATATACAAAACAAAGAAAGTATTCAGGTTGTGGATGCAAAAGTACAACGAATCTTAATTGCAAGTACAAAGCAAGAAAAGAACATTGTAATTACAAAAGCTTAGCATTACTTAAATTTTCCAGTTTTGCTATTCTCAAGCGTTCATTTTTAAATCACGGAGGTAGAGACAGGCACGTAGGGGGCGAAGAAAATTTAGAAACCACATTACGAGCGCTGACGATAGCCGGGAAATGTATTTTCCAGCCATTTTTCACTACGATATCGCCTAATTGTTTCTTCTTTCGCTTCAAAAGAACAGGGGAACATCTTTGACCTCATCATGTACGCTTTTTTTGTTAAGAAAAGCCTCTGGTTAAATAAGTATTGTTCGTAAAACATGTAAGAACTTGTTAAATCTAGTACAGTAGTTTGCGCCATTTTTAGCAGTTATATTTCTTAAGCGAATATCCACCGTCAGAAGATTTAAAATTTCTGGTTAGCAAAAGTGGTAATGAGAAATACATTTGCACAATTTTCGAATATTTTCGGAACGCAATCCACAAAGGAGAACTGGTTACTAAAATTTGATCCAAGTTTAAAGAAAGATTCGCCTTTCATGTGTATAGAAATAATTGTATTGTTTTGTATCTTTTCCAGAAGTTTTAGAAATGAAAACTCAACACATATTTAGCTTGTTATTTATTTTTTTACTAGACTATTATTTGCAAAGGATTGTTTATTTTACGAGGTGATTTTGTGTAAGGTTGTTTTAGTGGGTAATTTATTTTTCAGCAGTGAAACTTAATAATGGTTATTCACAAGATGATTTTTATAGGAGATAGATATTTAAATTATTTAGAATTATTTATTTTGCAGATCTTATTGGGATTGAAAAGTTTCGTAATATAATTATAGCGCTCTGTAATTGAAAAGAATCGTTATGCTTTGGGGGACGAGCGAAGTCTTGGAATCAGGCTTGATTATAAGACAAGCTTAGAAAGTGATTTTGTATAAATATATTTAATTCCTTTCATACTCACTGTAGCATATTGTTTAAAAGGGAGAAAATGATGCATAATCAACAGGGTGTTGAGCCAGGGAAAACACGAATAAAGTGTTTTTTACTTTACTTTAATGTTCTCATTTAAAATTGTTTACTCATCTGGCCGCGCTAAGTAACTGAGCGGTACGTCGCTGTCTTGGGGCACGGGAAGACCAACCTCTTGGTGGTCATTTGTTGTATGCCTCACAAAGGAAAATTAAGACGCCTGTTACGTATCAAATGTCACCAGTCCCCTCGGCGTTCGCTCAGTTTGTTCTGAGATCGTTCGTCCGGTTTCGTCGTGGCTCGATTTTCTTCGGGTCTCTTCCCCAGGCTTTCTCCCTCGGGAATTGGGAGAGGTGCCCATAGTTTCATTTTCTGCGAGAAAAGCCCGAGGGGCATGCTGGTAATATATTTCTCGCATGGAAATTATTCTAGGGATAGATTTTAGTTATCATTATTACCATTTCATTTATTTTATTATTATTATTTTTTGTGAGTTAGTAACGTTACAATGCCGGTCAACATCAGTCAAACATAGGATACAACCTTGTTCTTGAGTTGACCGTGAGAACTGAGTGAGTTTCTTCTCCTCAGCTTGACACTGTTCCGGTATTTTGTTGTTGCTTTGTTATCCTCCAGTTTTTGAAACCTGTCATACTTGTTATAAATGATCGGCAGTAACGGCGTGATGAGCACCACGCCAGAAACCGAGCATATTCCTGCCACGATCTTACCAGCTGTGGAAAAAGAAAATTGATTAATCGATTAATTAAAAGTAATTTTATTTATTTGAAAGACGCGGAGAGGATTCAAAGGCCGGGGAGTGTACTCCGGGGTTAAAGGGACGGGGATAGTCGAGAGGGGGCAAGAATCAAAACCCCAAAATATCCCTAGGGCTTCCCTGGGTATCACACCGATTTGTTTTGGAACACCCCCCAAAATTCTCGAAATGGAGAATTTCAAACCCAAAAAACCCTTTCGATCATCATCTTTACTTTACCTCCAGAGTCTTCCAACCCCCCCCCCCCTCCCCCCACAGACCTTGGCACTCCCTCCACCCGGGATTCCAAGGCTACTTGGCCGGTATTGAGCATGAACAAACAAACTTTCCTCGTAGCTGGGTACGGGTGACCTCGTTCTTTGACTTACCTAAAGTTTTAGGCACCATATCACCATAGCCTAGCGTGCTTATTGTCACCACGGCCCACCAGCATGCGTGAGGTATGCTGTGAAACACAGTTCCCTCGTCCCACTGCTCACAGTAATACACTGTACTTCCGAAGAGGACCGTGCCAATGCAAGTTAGAAATACGATAGTCCAGACATCGTACACGCAGGCTTTAGCGGTTTTACCAACAACTTTCATTTTTGAATTAAGGCGTGATATTTTAAGCACTTGAAAAATCCTTGAAAGACGGAAGACTTTGATGATGTAAATAGGGACCATGTTTTTGATTGAAGCGATCAATGAAATGTAGAACGGAAGAACTGCTACGATGTCTATGATGTTTAAAACTCCGAGAAAGAATTTGCGCTTTTCTGGAGCAACGATAAAGCGTACTAAAAGCTCTAACGTAAACCAAGCAATACAACATAGCTCAGCTTTGAAGATAAACTCCATGGCATGTACGCTGTTGAATGTTGTAGTCGTCGTATGGTTCTGATTAGAAGTCATATGACTTGTTGTGTTTCTCAATGTAGTGATCTCTGCAAAATCCCGCGAGCTTCGTTTGTTTTGTAAAGAACTGACGAATGCTAAAACAACTGCAAGCGTTATTACAAATAGCGAAAATAGATTGAGGATGCGCGCAAAGATACTTGATGCGGGTACTTCACACACTTCCCAAATTCTCTTTCGATAAACACCTTTTGGTTTAAGGAGTTTCTTTGTCTGCAATCTTCTTGGAAGCGGCAAACTGTATCTTTTGTCGTGCTGACTCAAATAGTCATATACTCCGAAAAAATACAATTCATCAGCTACCAGTTGCTCGGATAAGCCATCGTTAGGCAGTACAAGCTTTCCTCCAGTTGTGTAGAAATTGAAAACGCTCTCAAATGCTGTTCGATTCCTATCGAAGAACATTTCACCGTTTTCCGTATAAAGTTGACGCTTTGCAGGATTGCCCAGTAAACTGTTCGGGAAATTCTTTAGCAGTCGAGAAGTCATTTGATACCTTTTCCCGCTGACATTTATTTGAATCTTTTCTTCTTTGGGCAACAGCTTTTTGGACCTAAAATACCGACATGCTGGTTGTGTTGTGGGTTCTTGTTCCGAGTCGTGAAATATCAATGCAGATGTTCCCCTTCGACGCAATAGCGAACTTCCATGTGATGGCGAGTTTAAATGTTCCGGTCTTCCGTGAAACTGGAGCATCTTGTCAAAGGACGAAAAAAAAACGTCAGCTTCCTGATAACTTTCCTTTGAGCTCAGACAAAAACCTTCAGAGACTGTATTAACTGATAGATCTAATGCACTGCATGTCTTCAGACCCCCAACCTCTTTTGCGAGTACTTCGGAAAAGAGCTATCTTTGAGGTCAATTTTGACAGTCAATCTCTTTCAATCTGTTCTGTTTCTGATCTAATAAACTAAACCGTCACAGTTCCAAAAAGTTTTCAGTGCATTTTAACCGAAAATGAAAATGCATAGTACCTATTATTTTTCCATCCTGAGCCAATGCTAAGTCGAAGAGGTAAAAAAATGAATATTCCAATTTTCTCTGCTATTCATTTAACCTCGGTTGAATGAACTCATTTATTATCGCAAGATCTAAACTACATGCCAGGATATAAATGTACATATGTCGAAATTAATTTCGCCTGTCATCTTTGTCATGTACCTCTAACTAGATATATAGTTTTGGTAATGGACTTTACGTAGTATGGTCTAGTATGTGTACGAAACATCATTCGGGGATACAAAAGAGTGATTTCTTCTGTTGCTCCTGTAGCTCCTAAGTTATAAGCTTTTTTTTGTTCTCGCATTGAAAGATGGCAATAAGTTGCCAATGTCTCCGAGAATAAATAGCAAAAGTGAGTAAAAATATTATAAATATTAAATAGTAGATTTAAAAAATAAATATCAATGGTATTAGTACAGAATATGAAAAAAGTAATTGATCAACTGACTAATTAAGATAAAATTTGATAAGATTAACCACAAAAGATGCAGCAGTCAGCCATATGAAATCGTCGCCTTCTCGACGGCACCATTCTTCATCAGACCATAAAAAAATAAAAATAACCAAATGAAATGAAAGTAAGGGGAAAAAAAGGAAAAAAGGCCCGGGGAAAGAAATTAATTGAGGAGACTCTAACCCTGTTAAACCTGGAATCCAGTCCATTTCACTCCTTTCCTAATTTTCCAACACTGTCTCGTTTCTATGAGTATCCCCAGATCTCTCTCGTTCACAACCACACTGATTCATCAACCGAGGGGAAAATCACAACAAACATCAGAGGCGGGAGGTTATGAAGTTCTATAACCTGTTCTTGTTGTTTATCTTTGAGCTAAATCAGTGTCTGAGTTCTTCTGAAAGCAACAATGAGCTGCCTCGAGGACACGGAGAGGAGCTAGGCAGGCACAGAGACTCCGATGGCCATGTTGATATAATCGACGCGGAAGACTTGCCATCGCCGAAGCAATTTTGGGATCAATATGCAAGCATTCGAAAACCAGTGATTTTTCGAGGGGCGGGAAAACATTTCCCAGCTTTTCATTTATGGACGGATGAATACCTGAAAGAAAATTATGGAGAGCTGGAAGTGAAGCTAGAATCTAAGCGAGAGAAGGATGAAGTTCCAGTCGGGGAAAGAGGGCTCGGGCGAGACACGATTCGAAGTTTTCTCGAAACTTATCAAGAGAAAGATTCTTATACGGTTTCCCAGCTTCCTGATCCGCTGTCGACAGAAGTCATGGTATTGCCCTTTTTAATGTGCGGAAGTTTTAGTGAGAGGATTTTGGAAGCGAACTTGTGGCTTAGCTCTGGTGGTACACGGAGTATGCTACACAAAGATGCTGACAATGCTTTTAACTGCTTGTTAAACGGTACTAAAAATTGGATTTTGATTCATCCAGATAACGAAGAGAACGTGAGTATGTGTTTGCGAACTTTCTTTTAATCTATATGGTATAAACTATGAACAACGGAGACTTTAAATTTACCTTAAATATTGGCTAATTAGCTTCAGTTACTTGTTTGGACCTGAACGTCTCATCTTTTGTGTTTAGTAAGCTTACACCGTGATCTCGTCCTATTACCGTGGAAACGAGTTTTTAATGGGAAAAACTATTTCTTTTTGGATGCGTCAACAAGCTAATATTTTTTTATCAAAGGAGCAAGAGAAAAAGTATTCGGTATTTTTAAGTGGGTTGCATCTCACCAGCGGCACATGAATCCAGAAGGGTAGGATAAAGAAAGAAACGATATCATATTGTAAGAAACCATATACGGTTCTCAGAATGAATACATTCAAGTTACTTGCCAAGTAAAACCTACAAATGGAATGTATTTCCTTTTCAAAACTCCTAAGGTGAGGTGTGTTACAGCTGGAACAGGTGCAATTCAAGTGATGTGTGTGATGATAAGAAACCAGACACAACGCTCTTTTCATATATTTCAATTCATAAAACAAACTCACAATGGCCCGCTCTCCAGATGGCTTGATTAGCTCAATGGATAGAGTTTTGCATCCAGTCATCACAATTAAGGTCAGGGTTTGATTACTGGTCAAGCCTGAATTTCTTCAGATTCTTTTTCAACTGCTTAGGTTGTTCATTCTACTGGGAAGATTGTGTTCACTTTTATATCTTTATCTGCAGTTCAAAATAATATGATTCATTTTATATATTTCAATTTACAGATACCTGTTGCAGATGGAGACAGAGGATATGGAGGGTTTGCAACACTGGATGTAGAAAGTGTGAATCTAATCAAGTATCCAAAATTTAAAGACGTAAGGTGGCAACATGCTAACATGACTCCTGGAGACTGCCTTTATTTGCCTTACAGTAAGTAGTAGTATTTATTCATTTATTTATTTGATAGTTTTGTTTGAAAATGTATCTCCAACAAACAGTCCAGTTTTTTAGTCAGATCTGTACGCTGTCATTCCCAATAAAGTAGTCATCACTGGTCTCCACTGCTCGATCGCCAACATTTCATTTTAATTTAAAGGGTTGAAATAATGACGATGCTAGTGAGGCCTGCAGATCAGATCTGATAAACCTTTGCATGGACAGTCCAAAGCATTTTTCATCTGTGATGCACGTAAACAAACCATACCTGGTTTGGTTTAAGTATTGGTCACTCTTAATCAACACAATGATCACTGCATCAACCAAAAGTTACGTTTGTGGGCAAACACAGTTTTTAGAATTGTGGGGCTTGTGGGCAAGTGTTTCCTTCTCTCTCCTCCTTCTTCTTTCTTTTTTCCATTTTGTAAATTAAAGTGGAAGAGCCACATAGTGGAGATTTAATAAAGATACTGTACTGTGCTCCCCCTCCGCCACCTTCATTCCTCCTTTTTGCTCTCATCCCCACTTTATTGTAAAACTTGCGGAGAAACTCTTGCTACGCAGATGAATGAGAGAGGGGTGAAGGGACTTTCAAACCATGTCATGGAAGTGTTTGTATTCATACTGTCTTTCCAGTACTATTAAGCATAATACAAAACCTAGGTACACTTCAATACTTTCTACATAATTTTTATTAATTAAAAATTCACACTGGACCAACCTCTACTGGAACAGCATTAGTTGGTGACAAGCCAAATTGTTATAGAGATGGGAACTCCTACGTTGTACCTTCCCAACTTTGCATAATTTTATTGTATGTTAGTAGCTCCTTGTCACTGTTCTGGGTATTTTAAGGTACATGCCAAGTTCTTTCAATCCCCCTACATCTTATATGACACCCTCAGACTCCTCCTAATAATTTATCTGGATCTGCTTAGCCTGCGAAAACATCCGTTTCTCCTCGCTCTTCGCCGCTGGGGACATTTTGCGCGGAGGAACTTCTGCGACTCGGGGGCAGAAATTCCATACTGATAACGCAAATCAATGTTTACATAACAAATCCGGTAGTTCTGGGGTTCCAAATATAAATTTGTCCAATTTTATGTGTCTTCTGGTCGATTTTGGTTAAGTTTTGTGTTCATCTGCCAAAGAGTTCCAGCAAAACTCAAACGCTTCTTCTAGAGAAGAGTATATTCCACAGATATTGACTGTTTTGCTCTAGATTCTTCGCGTTTACATTTGACCTTTGTGGACTTTTGTCTTTTGTCTGTCATTCGTAAACAATAGCTAAAACAATGTAACTACTCCGTCGACCAATCAGCGCATCTGACCGGATTCTGGACAGATTTTACGTCATCAGTATGGAATTTCTGTCCCCGTCGGCAAAGAGCGAGGAGAAACGGATGTTTTCGCAGGCTAGGATCTGCTGCAAAAATCATGTTCTTTTAAAACATTTTCATACACACCCTCGGATCAGCTGTGGTTCAATTTTTGTTTTTTTCCTGGTGCTACCTTACAATGTTATCATACACTGTACATTTACAATAAACAGGACATGAAAGCAAAGGAAAATAAAAATTAGGCCAATACAAATTATGAATCTCAAAATCATAGAAAATATTGTTGTTGCGTCTGTTTACAGGTTACTGGCATCAAGTGCGATCTTATGGCTCTAAGAACATGGCAGTGTCTGTTCTGTTCTCACGGCTGACAGAGTTTGATCCAGCAGGATGTGAAGGCGCCAAGCTGGATTATACTCCTTTGTCAGATGTCAACATGGTCTGGACATACCCTGGGCATGGTCCACAGACAATGGGCAATACTGATCCATTTGAATTGAAGTATGGCACCCCAACTCTTCTCTTCATGTAGCTTTTGTTTGTTTTGTCACCAGCACTCCTTCCTAAGAGAATAGTTGCTCATCAAAGGAACCAATGATAAATGTATCAGCAAATTGATAGTGATGATAGTTTTTGTGCAAGAATTGAGTCCCTGTGACTTACAGATATTTGACAGTAGCACAGCCGACAGGATTTTGGTTTGCCTAAGCTAGCCTCAGGGCAGGAAGAGGAAGGAGAGCTTGCAACTATGTCTCTGGAATTTGAAAATCTGCATCAAAAAAGTCAATGCGAAATCCTGATTGGCGGAGATGACATTAGTAATGACGTCATTACCCTTGCTGCATGCCTACATGTTTTTTTCAATGTTTGTTTTCATTCACCTTCATTTCCGCTTTGCGCTGATTGCCAGAAACCTAACAGCCTAGTTGACAGGGAGCCACAGGCGAATTGGAGGCAGAATTCAAATTTCGGAGACATAGTTGCAAGCTCTCCTTCCTTTTCCCACCCTGCCGCCAGAGTGCCCCTGAAGAGCTTGCTCGCAGGCTAATAGTACAGTGTAGTGAAGATTTTTTTTTTTATTTTTTTTATTTTTATTTTTAGTGAAGATTTTTAATATTACCATGACTGAATAAAGTTGATTTGCAAGTTTTTTTGTGACACCTGTAAGGATTAATGAAATGATAAATTTATTTTACTGATCTTTTGCTTTAGGGAGGAGTATCTCTCTTTCTTGGAATATGCTGATGATAAACGTATGGATGTTGATCTCATTTTTAAGATGCTTACTGAGGTAAGATGATAACAAATAATGATACTAGAACTGTACAAATGTATGTGTAGTGACTCTAATTGAGTATACTCTTCCATGTTTTTTTGACTGGGACCACCTAGCAAAAGTCTGTCAACACAGCTGCAATGAATGCCTTAACCCTTATAAGTCCCAAGACTGACCAAAGTCAATTTTCTCCCAACAAAATCAATACATAATCAAGGGAAAATGTTGTGAGGAATAATAAAAAAATCACCTGATGGGAAAAGCTTTGATAAACAAACATTAAATTGTCTCAACCAATTCATTAGAGAAATGTATGAGTGTCAGTCTGGAGAATCTGTATTTGCCTGGATAAAGTTGTCAAGTCTGACAGTAATTTGGTGGAAACTAGTAAAGATATAGCTTTGTTAAGTCGCTGAATTTTACATATGTTTGTATTGTGGAGGGCAAGTTTGTTTCCCCCATTATACAAACGTCTGTAAGATCTTGCAACTTTGTGGGACAATATTCTCACTTGCTTTTCACGTAATTTTCTAATTTTAAGATGTTCTTTCCAGCATAAATGTCAATGGATATTCGCTTAGTGCTCTTTATCAAAGTACACAATTAGTTATTGAGATTATTGTTGAAGTTTAAAAGGCCCTTTCCACATGTAACCGTTTTTGTTTGAAGATTGAAATTTTTTTCTCCAGTTTGGCCTAACCTGTTCAGTGAAAACAGTCACTGAAAACATATCTTTTCAAAAACGCTCTCCAAAGTGAAGATTTTTGAAAACGCAGGCTTCTCGTTTCGTGAAGATGGACGAAAACGAAAGTTTTCGAATACGATGACATCATACATCATTAAATTTTGCCATTATAATATTACCCATGCTCTGTGAGGGGTGCTATCATATTTGCATTGTTTAGCGTTTTCATATTGACGGGCGAAAACGATTCGACTATGTTACGTGTGGACACGTATATTTTTGAAAACAGTTGGAGAAAATCTCCGGTTTCAAAAATATCCGAATGCATGTGGATTTGGCCTAAATGACATCTTATTTTTTTGTTTAGTGTGTATGTCATTTTTTGTAGACTGAAGTTATGGAAGAACATGAAGATGCAAGGAGAATCATGGCAGAAAATGTAAGTTGTTACAGAGTTCACACGAAGTCTTGATCCTTCAAAATGTCTTGGAAATGTTTATATTTGACAGTTTTTATTCATTCATATTTTAAAGGTGCTTAAAATAATCGATGTGGACAACAAAGGTTATGCATCTAAGGAAGACATTCAAGGAATGACGCTTGAACAGCTCAAACAAATAGCGAATGAGGTTGATGGTGACCCAGCTAACACTGAGGAATATGAGTTTGCATTGTTTGAAATTGATTCTGTGAGGTAAGAGCTACCATTTTATGGTTCAATATTCATTCTTCTTCCATTCTTCTTTCTGAGTTCGGGTCTGTAGGTACGGGTTCAAGGTTTAGCCGTCAAGTAGCTTGTTTCCTTAGACAAGAAACATTGCTGGGAATCCCTTAGTTAGGTTTCTGGGAAACTGCCCACCTACCCCTCCCTTAAGCCATCATTTTGCTATAAGTGAGAAGTAAGTGTTAATGTTAGCTTAGGGGAGGGGTAGGTGGGAAGTTTCCTAGAAATCTAAATTGATCCCGTTGCCCTCCAGCTTGCTGCACAAATGCATGGGTAGTGGGGACATACTATTAGGGATATCCTTGTGATGGACTAGCCACCCATCCTGGGGAGACTTGCAATACTTCTAGCTGCATAATCATCTGACAACAGAGGTTAAGCGTCACGATCACGTCAAACGGCAAACTCGAATTTGTACCACGTGAACAAGTTTTCCCTGTAATTGTCGTTTACTGTTTATTTTCATTATTTCTACTCCTTAATTATTAGGATTACGCATTTTTTTGTCCATAAGTTTTGTTTTGGAGCTGCTCATTTTCTATTTTGAGAAATTCTCAATTTGAATCTGACGTTTGCCGTATACGTGAAGCTTAAACTCTCTACTGTTTGCTGTTACGTACAGAATTGAATGTTAGAAAAATCAAGAACATATTAACAATAATTCTATTAAGCCGCTTTTACGTACAGAATTGAATGTTAGAAAAATCAAGAACATATTAACAATAATTCTATTAAGCCGCTTTGTAAAATACTAAAATTTACTAAAATTCCTTGCCTAGTGCTTACTACTCTTTGAGGTAATGGGCTGTGATGTTTATGAAGTTCTTTTTCTCTTAACAAAACCTTTTCAGGTCAGTCTTTAAGAGAGCGATGAAGGATGGAAATGGAAAACTTACTCTGGAAAACTTAATTAAGCGTTACGAAGTAAGAGTAATTTCATGCCTGCAGTGGCCCGATATAAGTGTTATGGCTAATCAAGGCTGACCAGGCACGTTCCCCGCGCGCAGCCTGTAAAAAAAATGCTCGGCGCCTGCTACGCAGACTAATCGAGGTTAGTTGTCTAAAGATCGTGAGCTGATAGTTTGGAATTAATTGTCAGGTAGGGAAGGGGGCGAGTTGTCTGTATATCGACCAAATAGACAGGACATCTTCCATCTAGGGACAGTACGCGCGCCCCATTGATTCATGCAATCTTTCGTGCCATGTGGTTGAAAGTGGTTGTCTTGTGTTCAAGGGGTCCTCCACAAAACGTAAAATTAGGCACTTTACTCGTGCAGCTTTGGCAAAGAAATGCTCCAAAAAGCGTGATGCGCAGTGCAAAGTTGTTTTTTGCTAATCTAAAACCTGTCTTTTTTTTCTGTTCGCGTTGCCGTCACAGTCGTCGTTGCTATCTTACTCGTGACGTTACGATCCGACAACCAAAGAGTACAGTGAACGTTAAAACCAATTTCTGAAATACAATATTATATGACCGTTTATTCGCAGGGTTTTGGTGGCTCGGCTAAGGTTGCTAGGGAACTTTTTAACATGCTCCACCCAAATAATCCTGAGTTTGTAACAGAAGACGAACTAAAGGAACAACTTGATAATGTCTTGAAGCTGTACTTGAAGAAGAAAGATGATGACAAGTCAGGTCAGTGAACCACCTTATTTCTTTGAATTAGCGCCCGGGCGTTTTTTCATATTTCGACTAAAAACGGGGGTGCTTATCGAAAACACTGGTTGGTTTTACACAGAGATGTATCGGTATGGCATGTATATGAATTATAGAGTATCTCATCATCCTTGAGATCAATCTCGTCAAGGGTATACAGAACGTCGCATTCGTCTTGTATCCCTATTATTCAAAAATTTAGGGAGACAGTAGGGGAGGAGGGTGCTGATTCGAGATGGGCGCTTGTTTGATATTATGGCACAGGGGCGGGCACTTATTCGGGGAAGCGTGTGTGACAAAAAAAAAGAAGTGCGTCTTACTTCGGCTACAGGCTGGCTAGAATGCAGTCGTTCGTTAAAGGAACATTGCGCGACGGAAAGGAATTGGGTAACATGGCCGATAAGCACTGCCTATGGGGCTGTGCTGTGATATTTTCTCTTTTGAAAGATTCCTCAGTAAATTAAAAGGTACCTATATAGCTGACAAGTGTCCAGGTCACACTTTTCTGAATTTACCCCTGCTGTAGACAGACTAGGATATCGCGCACTTAGTCGCCAGAAAATCTTCATGACATCGCAGCAAAAATAGCGCGAAATATCGCCTGTATAAACCTTAATAGACAGACCCATTTGCAATTGCTGTATAGATCTTCCACGCTGCCCCCAGGTTTACTTAAGAACTTTGCTGACAAAACCCTTAGACGGACATTTTCCTGTTTGTTAAGGGTGCTCTAACCTTCAAAGCAGGCGTGTTTGACGTTCTTTGCAGTGCGAACGATCACAGTTAGAAAGTTGAAACTGAGAGAGTTGCGAAGAGTTTAAAAATGATTCCAAGGGAGAGGTTGACGTGCCAAAATAGAGGAGGGGGTGGAGCTTTTCTTTTTTACCCCGCCCCTCCTCCCTTGGTTTTCAATTGCTTTCAAGTTGGCGGCCTTGGTTAATGTACCTCTGAGCTGCCGTTGAAAATAATAATAATAAGTAACGTTGCTCCAGTCCTGTATACAACTTGTAAATTTGTATTTTTTGTGCTGCAGGAATTTATTACGAGAAGGAGTGGGATGAGGATAAAGAAATCATGAAACAAACTATGCCTTCATCTAAACTGGATGCCATGGCAACTGATTCGGCGCACACTGAATTGTAACTGGTAACTTAGCAACACTCAGCTTCAAAGTGAACACGCTGTCATTGAAGTTTTATACGCATCCGTTAAGATACTGTAGTGCAGATTGTTCGAGAAAATACCGTAAAATTCCGAAAATAAGCCCGGGGCTTATATTTTTCAAAGGCTCTTTTGGAGGGGCTTATATTCGGAGGGGCTTATCTACGGAGGGAAATTTGCGTTTCAAAATCGATTGGGCTAGCCTTATAGTTGGAAGAAAATTTACCGTTTTACTTTGTATTTGAGGGCAATTTTCCAAGTACAGCAACCGGGGGGCTTATATTTGGAGGGGCGATTTAACGGAGGGATTTTTGCGTTACCGGTTTGGGGAGCTTATATTTGGAGGGGCTTATTTTCGGAATTTTACGGTAGTTCTTTTTGAGGTAAGATATGTATGAAGCTCGTTATGCTCTGGACCAAGTGAACTGACTATATTTGCGAACTAAATAGAAGTGAGGTTTGACCGTAATTGGAACTGTTATATAAACAATAAATGATAATTAACACAAGTGTCACATCTAAAGTGTTTTAAAAGAACTTGTACAACTTTACATGAAACTTTAAAGATATTTTTATAAGACTCCGCATAGAAAAACTTAACTCGGAAAGCTACTAAGAAACTGTTTTGTGTGTAGTATTGAAGTCTTTCAGCTCAGGTATGGGACTTAAATATCGTGATAAATGTAATTAAAATAATTCAAAGTAAGATAAAATATGAAACAACGAAACTTTTCACGGCCAAAAAAAGTAATTTAAAAGTGTAGATACTCCGTACAACGAATTCGATTTACGGCCGTTTTAGTGTTGTTTTAACCACGTTTAGACGATGTTTTGTCAAGAAACTCAAAGCCATCTGAGTCAGGCCATTTTATGAACTACACAATGAAAAGAGTGCGCTTATGTCACACCTCAACGACTTTAGATATTCCACTCAGCAACTGAGCCTAGTGTTTACTGTTTAAAGTCTATTTTGCACTATGGCTTAAGGTAATCATTTCACGTGAAAATTGGCCTGTACGTAAACGTTGTTTTCTTTGTCTTTTCGATAATTGGTAAGCGCAGAACGCGAGAAGAGCGCGACCCCCCTTAATCTAGTGGTCGATAAACCCGTCTGTCGTGTTCGACCATCTCTTTAGACTAGAGATCTGTGACAAAGTTACTTTAAGGTGTCTTTACAACTGCATGGATATCTGAAGGTTTCTTTAGTCTGATGTTTAAACCTTCCCGACAGTATTTTTAATGTAAGATTAGCCAAATTTTCAGTGGTTCGGATCGCGGCCTTGGTAAACAACGGCTGACCTCAATTTCAGTAGCTCGTCTGAAAGTGAAATGTATTTATTAAACACTATATTAAATATTTAAGTTATGACTGATAAAGTGCAGTATGTTATAGACATCTTTCTAAAAGAGAAGACAAAGAATAAAAATCACTTTAATGAGCGCTTTGCTTGAATAAATGTTTTTTGTGTTATAATTAAAGAACTTAGTCTGTTTACAGGGAGGACCGGTCTAATATCTCTCGCCATACCGTTAATAGGAAGCTTAAGATCCGACGACGGCGACGGCTACGAGAACGTGACTTAAATAATGCTTATCCTATCTCGTTGATTGTTAAGGACTTTAGTCCATGAAAAGAAAAAGAAAGTTGTTGTTTTCTGTTCACGTTCTCGACAAAACGTGAAATTAGGCACTGGCTGTGAAGATGTAGGCGTTATGCGCGTGCAAAGTTGTTGTTTTGCTAATATAAACCAAGAACTTTGTATAAACCTACTGCTTTTCTGCCTTTCTCGTGTGCCGTCGCCGTTGCAGTTGTCCATTTCGTAAACGGTCGCTGCCATTTTTTGACTTGTTATTGAGAGTGTTTCTGTGAAAAAGAAGGAAAATCACAACCTAGCATCAAACCAGGCCTCGAACCAGGACCCTTCACATCCTACCGACCCGCCAAAGTTCCGCGGAAATATTTTAGTAAATACACTAACAAAGGTTACTTAACTGTTACATCAATAACAGGTGGCCCTGGCACTTTTCGTAAATTTTAACGAAATTTCAATTTCGGCTCCAACGTCGTTCTTTCTAAAACTATTCGAAAACGTTTTTTTTTTCTTTTTTGTAACTTGAAATATATTGCATCTATTATGACTAAAGGCTTGCAGGGTCCGTTTCTCGAAAGTCCCGGTAACTTTTCGGGCCCGAAATCAAATTTTGAAATCGAAATACAAAGAATAAGAGCGCGGGTCCTAGCTAAAAAACTACTCCATTTTGTTTTATTAACTGATACTTTTATCATGTTGGATACAAAACTATTGAAACCTCCATCTTGCATGTAAACAACTACAGCTTTACGTGCCCGTTAATTATCGGGACTTTCGAAAAACGGGCCCTTGGTTACTAATGGTGGTATCGACCGTTAAAAATGGCAAAGACCGTTTACGAAAGTGAAATAGGCGTCGCCGATTATGAAATAGTGATCCGCCAATCCCCTTTCTTCAGGCATTCAGTTCTGTGAAGTGTTTCTACTTCCCTTCGTTACAATGCTGTTCCCATATCGTTTTAAGTCTTCGACCCTTTGCACAAGCTTATGAAATAAAGTGAATGAAACCACTTCCCTTTCTCGATATATAAACATTCTTCGAACGGAGAGATTTTGTCATGGGTTTTGCATGAATTGTAGAAAATCATAATACGGCAAACTGATGCTTAAGGCAAAGCGATGAAGAAGTTAAGAAAAGAATAAAACCTTAGAAGAACGTTTTTTTTTTTTTAATGTGCAGCTGATTGAAATGTAGGGAGACAGGAGTGGGATCCCTGAGTTACTGGTAGCTCAAAATGGATCAGCGGTATTCTCCAAGTCTATCAAGCTGGACATTAAATCAACGACGTTCTTCTAATCCCACTTGAGCTACCCTGCTTCGCCGCTCGCTCGCTCGCTCGCTCGCTCGTTCTCGCGAAACTCGCTTCGCTCGCCCAAATAGGAGAGCTTGCTCACAGGCTACACTTGAGCTCATACGTAGCAACCGTGACGCAGTGAGAAAGGCTAGGGAGGCTCATTTAATACACAAAAGGAACACATTATCTCCCCTTGGAATAAATAGATGTGACGAAGCTCGTTAGTAGAACACCATCTAGTGTCCTACACCAACAACGGGTTATTGTTTTCAGTTTTTTTGTTTTGTGTTTTTCCACATTTTCAAACGCTTATTTGTAATAAACGAAGTTTTGGTTTTATCTTCTTTTTCTTTTAGCCCCTGAAGAAGGTTTGCTTTCAAACCGAAATATTGGGAAAATTTGTTTAAATATATATATTTTTTGTTTTATTCTTTTGTTTACTTCTTCATCGCCTTGCCGTAAGGATCAGTTTGCCGTTTTATGATTTTCTACAAGTTATTATTGTATTGATCCTACAGCCTGCGTAGCAAGCGTTTCCGTGCGGTCTGCCCCCCCGGGAACAAAGAAGGAGGAACGAGAGTCAAAGACCGCGCGAAAAATGGCGCAAGTAAAAGGGCTCTTATTTCTCTCGCGGCCAAAACCGAGAATCCTGTTCCTCGGTCTTTCTTTGCTCCGAAACCAAACGGAAACGCTTGCTACGCAGGCTATATTGATCCAGGTCTACAACTGAAGATACGGTATCAGTTAACGGTTTGTCGCTATGGACTTGCTGACATTTTGCATGCATTGCATGCCTATATCCCTTTGTTCCTAGCGACCGCTCACTAGTGCCCGAAAGGACACATGGGATTGATCGTGGAACATCATGGCGGCTTGAAAAGGTTTTGGAATTTCGGAACGTGAATTCTACGTTAAATAACGTTTGAGTTGAACTTTCTGGGGAGATATTTAACCATATTGTGCTAATAGAACATTTTTTCAATGCTATGTCTTCGAGCACGGACAACTTAAACCGAAAGAGGCCCGCAGATTTCGAAATCGAAGGCACTGAACCAGACGAATCTCCAGATGATCACGATACAACGGAAGATCTTAAAATAAAAACCCTGGATGACATTTTACAAGAAAAACGTAGACGGATAGAAAAGGAAGATGAAGGCGAAGGGGGAGCATCACAAGGAAATTCGAGAACTGCTAGTCCATCCGCTTCAGGTGGAAGGCGAGAATCGAGAACGTCTTCGAAACATGGTTCTCCAACTCAGGAAGGAGGAGGTGAAATTATTTATCAGATGAGTCCTGAACCGCAAAGCTTGTCTCCAAGTAAGTAATTAGAAATGTGTGGAAAATGTGATAAGTAGAACATGATTGTGCAGGTGGGTGTCCCGAGTGGGTGTAGTCCTCAGTAGGACTGTTGTAGACAGTGACTTATGTTTTGACAAATCTGTGGAGTAGTCATCGTCAGACTGAGGCCCTTCCCAAACGTTGCACTACTGCCGTGTCGAACTCAAATTAATTTGACCTGACAGTTGCACAGCAATAGCACGGGAGTGGTTTCAAACGTCAAATGTAATTCAGTCACTCCAAACACAAAATAAGCAAAACATCGCAGTCAGGTGCAGTAGAGTCAAAACACTTAAACATATACATTTTCATAATTTATGAAGTGAGTTTGGCATGGCAATAGCGCGACATTTGAAAACGAGTCGTGCCACTGCTGTGTAACTTGGCAGATCCTGTCTAATTTAATTGCCGTACCGAACTAAAATTAATTCAAGGTGCTGAAATGAATGATTTTAATGATTTTGTCATTCACAGCATCATCTACAAATGGTACTCCAATAAAGGCCAAAGGGCAGATGTCTCAGGATGATGAACCTGCAGGACTTCGCATCAGACAAGGCCGGAAAACAACAGAGGAAGAAGAAGGAGAGATTGTTAGTGATCTTTCGGACTCTGAGAGCAAAAAAGTTGAAAAACGGAGAAGACATTCTTCATCAAAAAGCCATGACACTGAAGAGGTTGGTGTCATAAGAGATTCTCTCAGTGAGCAGTCAGATTCAGAGAACAAAAGGACTGAGAAGAGAAGAAAGTATTCTTCTTCAAGAACCGCTGATACTGATGACAGACAAAGAGAAAAAGACAACGTCAGTGATCCCTCGGATCCTGAGGATGTGAAACGTGATCAGAAGATAAAATATTCCTCTCCAAAATACCCTGATTCTGATTTAAAGGCTTCCAGGCCATCAGAACAAACAAGGAAGGATAAAGGTAATTGTATAAAAATTATGCAATCATGCAACCAGGTATATTATGTGATTGTGTGAACTTGCAATAAAATAAATGATACATATATGCCCTCAAAGCGGTTTTATAAACTCAGATGAAAAGGTCAGGTTTGAATCCTGGTCAAACCTACTTTTTTTGTTTTGTTTTTTAAATGCTTAGGTTGAACATGTGAAAGTCATTTCCACGTTCACCATCTGCACCATCTTGCCTTGTCTTGCACCCACCACTCCCCTCCCCTCTCACCCATAATTTTACTTAATAATAATTTTTCAATTTCTCCTGGATTTAACAGTCACTTCAAGAGGAATTGAAGATAATGCTTATGCAACTTGGGGATAAACAAGGTGTATATTAGACCATTTGCGTACTAAGAGGTCATGTGACATTGTTTTTATGAAAATGAAAGTTATATGATTTTGCCTTCGAAAAACAATTATTAGTAGGTCATATCTTAAACAAAATAGTAGTGATTTGGTTTATCAAACCCACACCATTTTCTTAAAATGAGTAAGCTCGTAGCTGGTCACGTGACCAAAATGTGATTTTTAAAATTATGAATTACCTCTATCTGAACACAAATTTTGCTCTTAAACTTCAAGGAAAATGTTGAAAAGATGATGTGATAACGTTTACAGCACATCTGAACATAACTATCAAACCTTTAACAAGATATAAGCAAAAAAGAGTTTTGGCAGCCATGTGGGAGGGCAAGAGTATGCCCTTCAGCATGGCGGCCAATACAAATCATACTACTTTACTGAAAAATCAAAGTGCTATAAACTTTTCCCTTAAATGCATTTCCTCTCAAGTTTCGGGTGTAAGATCATCACGTGGCCTATTGGCAACATGAGAATGTTGATTCATAAGGAGTCATCTTAACCGTTTAAGTCCCAATAGTGACCAACAGCAACAGCAATTTTCTCCTAACAATATCCATACATTGTTATGAGATGAGGTCATGAGAATTAATTAAATGATCACCTAAGAGAAAATACTTTGATCTTTTATCAAATTCTCTCAACTCATTCTTTAAGGAAATGTATGGAGATCAATTTGGAGAATTTGTATGTGGATATTGGGGCTTAAAGGGTTAATATTGTGGTTTTGTTCTCTGGTTTGTAGGTTCCATGGCGACAACAAAGGCAAATGAAGAGTCAAGTGAGGAAGACAGTAGTAGTGAAGAAGAGAGTGATGAGGACACGGAAACAGCGGCTGCTACCAAAAGGGTACAAAAAGAAACAAAGGAAGTAGCCGATGAGAAGAAAGTGAGCAGTGAATCAGAGTCTGAAAGTGACGATAGCAGTAGTGATGATGATGATGATGATGATGACGATGACAATGATGATGATGATGATGACAATGATGATGAAGAGGTGGAAGAAAAGAAGGAAAGCAGCAGCAGAATCAAAGAGCAGAAGGCAGCAAGCGTTAAGTCAAGTGAAAGTAAGGATGTTGGGAAAAAGGTTACTGCAAAGACCAATAAGGAAAGTTCAAGTGAGGAGGAAGAAAGTAGTGAAGAAGAAAGTGATGAGGAAGGTGATAGTGAAACATCAGAAGAAAGTGAAGAAGAGGAAAAGAAAACAAAATCTGCACCAAAGACTGAGAAAGTGACTGAAAAAGGCAAAGAGGATGAGATTGAAATAGAGGATCTCCATTCAGAGTTGAAGCAGCTTAAGCGACAAAGACCAACTGATGACAAATACAAGCAGAAAACTAAGACAGAGCGCCATCATCGCCGTGATGAAAGTTCATACAGGAGAAGGGAGCAGGAGTTGCTACATGCAAGGGGTTATACAGGGAGGAAAGTTTCTGATAAGGAGAAGGACTTGAAGTATGAAAGTCATAGAGAAAGAAGTCATCGGAATGACGACAGTAAGAGTAGGTCCTATGAGAAAAGCAGTTCTGAGGATAGAAGTCGTAATAAACACAAGTCAAGTGGTAATGCTAAGGATGTATCTAAAGTAAAATTAGACAAAACAGGTTCAAGAGAGAAATATTCTGAAGGGGATGTCGATAAACGAAGGAAGAGTTCAAGAAAAGATTCAGGCAAGACCAAATCTCCCGAGGAAGCATCTAGAACTGCATCTAAAGGTAAAGATCGGAAAGATCGCGGTGAAAGTAGGAAGAAAGCCACTTCAGAGAAAGTGGATAAAGACAACAGGGGCAGTTATGATGTGACTTCTAGCAAATCAAAGAAAGATGAAGGGCCATCAGTGATCCTGACTGAACGTGAGAGGCGGCAGTTCTCCAATGAAATTGTGGACATTGACAGTGAGGGTAGCAGCGATGAAGGTGAGGCTGTTGGGCCCCATTTAGATGCAGAAATGAAACAGGATCAGCTTTCTGACGGAGAGGAGGAGAAGAAAGAAGAGGCCAAACTTCCACCTTATTATCCTGCTGTTCGAGGCTGCAGAAATGTTGAGGAGTTTCAGTGGCTGAACAGAATTGAAGAGGGAACGTATGGGGTGGTCTACAGAGCAAAGGATAAGAGAACAGGTTTGGTTATTAATTTTCCTTTTTATGCCGAATTATTTTGGTGCATTCATTCTTGTTGTAATTGGGCGATTTATGATTGTTGGTGGCGAGGTATATGTACATTTAGTGGATTGCATTAACTGATTGAACACATTAAGGATGTGGATGTACAGTATGTTCTGTACACTCCTTGAATGCAAATTATTGCCACGATGTTCATTAGAATCATTTTGTATTTAATATACATCTATTGCTGTACGTTCATAAGGTGGGTGCATGCTTCACCAGTGTTCTCAACAGATTGCGCACACTTGCAAAATGGCACTCTTAAAAAGTCCTTCTTGAGGGCCCTCCAGTTGCAAAACTGTAGCACCTATTAAGAAGCCAATTTTGGTTTGTAAATAGGCAATCAATTTTTTTTACTGCTTTTTGCTGGACTATGAGCTTTTTTAAATAAATAATAATTATTGTTCTCCATAGTGCGACTGCATACAACAATATTCAGCTAAAACATTTGATATTATTGCAGTTAATGTAGTATTACACAAATTTTAGTTGGAAACTTCAAACTGAGTGAACTCTTGTGACTCATTCTTTGTTTTAAATGGCCCAGAAACTTCAAGGCCCGGGTCATTGGGCCATAAATCACAAAATTCTGGTGAGAACACTGTTTTCAAAAATTAGTAACATTTAATGTCACAAGTATTACAGCCTGATATTGTGTTGTCCTGAGGGGCTTCTTGTATTGTTGCAACAATGTACACTATTCTCATATTTGTTTTATTTCAAGGTGATATAGTTGCATTGAAGAAACTAAAGATGGAAAGAGAAAAAGAGGGATTTCCTATTACGTCTTTGCGTGAAATCAATACCCTTCTGAAAGCACAGCATCCTAACATTGTGACTGTTAGAGTAAGTGCCCTGTTAATTCCATTGTGATTTGTGATTTTTTCAGTTTCAAGTGTAATAATTACACTAAAAAACAGAAGTACAATTATTGTACTTCTGTTTTTTAGTCTAAGGATTAAACTTTATCTCGATAGGAACTATTCTTTTGCTGATTAGTCCCCTAAGCAGCTGTCCTTTTTCTCATCACACAATGTTCCTCCCTAAAGGAATGGTTGAGGTCAAGCAAACTACATTCCTTTGCTATTGTTTCATCAATTTACTAAAGTGACCAATCATCCATCAGCAAATTGGGAGTTATGCTTGTGACAATTAAACGAGAAAAAAATTATTTACCATGACAAATAACAGCTTCATAGGATACAACGAGACACCAATATTAAGATGGCACAATTTAAAATGCAGGCTGTGATTGGATGGCATTTAAAACAATAATAATTGGTTTGAGACACTTCTGAAAAAATGGAACTGTGATTGGTTGAAACTTGGAAAGGTGTCTGCTCAAATGTGACTACCCGCTTCTTCGAGCAAGAATTGTGTGACAAGACTTGGAAAAGCAGTATAGGAGGCTACATGTGTTTCCTGATAAACATATTGTAGAAATTGCAGGCATTGTTGTACGTTTGCAGTGTACATTTTCTGTTACATTACTTTTGTGAGGCGTGGCACAAGTTTCCAAAGTTTAATGTGGTGGCAATTATACTGCTTCTGTAATTTTAAATAAAATGATATTCTCATCATGTCCTTGCTTCTGTAGGAAATAGTAGTGGGCAGCAATATGGACAAAATATACATTGTTATGGACTATGTTGAGCATGACCTGAAGGTTCTTATGGAACACATGACACAAGGGTTTAGAATTGGTGAGTGAACATTCACAGAACAACAATACTGAAACATTCACAAGCACCCATTTTCTTGGAAACCCTTTGATTATCTGTGCAGCATGTGAAATAGTATATATGTTAAGAGTCTGCCTTCTGGGTGGATACAGTTAATTGCATACCACAATTTTTTACTGTCCAAAAAAGAACAGTTTAATCCTATAGCAATAATTGTTTGCATAGTGTTACAGAGACATCCATGAACTTTCTTAGTGTTTTAAAAGAATTATTAAATGTTAAAGAGCTTGCCTGCTGACAGGTTCCAATGTTGATCTCTTATTTTAATTTTAATTTTATCTAGGTGAAGTCAAGACACTCATGATTCAACTTCTAAGAGCTGTTGTTCATCTCCATGACAACTGGATTCTTCACCGGGATCTCAAAGCCTCCAACTTACTCCTCAGCAACAAGGGAATTCTTAAGGTTTGTTTGATTAATGAAATAATATGTATAGTTCTAAAAGAACTCTACTTTGGTCACAAGTTGTCCATAATACTTAACTCCTGAAGGAGTCAAGGCTGTGTCCCTAGAAACATTGCTAAAGCTGTTAAGTGCACTTCCTTTATAAGCAGTTCACTACTTTATCTTCATTATTATTATCATTATCATTGTTATTATTATTATTTTCAGTAGAGTTCAATAAGCTTGAAACTTGACTTAACAAAAACACTTATTGTTCCTTTGATATTAATTTGATAACAGGTTGGTGATTTTGGACTGGCAAGAGAGTATGGCTCTCCTCTTAAGAGCTACACACCTATCGTTGTGACACTGTGGTACAGGGCACCTGAATTACTGCTTGGCACCAAGGTACATTGTACTGTATAATTTATTCATAGACAACATTGCCTATTTCTTTTGAAAAAGCCTCTAAATTCTTTGTCATATTCCAGGTCCAGATCCAGACAATAATATTGTCCTCTTTTTAATTATTGAGGTAGAGAAGGCCAGCTATTATTATTTAGCAAAATCCAATTAGTGGTCTGTACATGTTATCAATGCTGCATTCTGATTGGTTGATCTACTACTACGCTATATGTAATACCCCACTAGTAGCAAAAAGCGCCGGCTTTGAAAACCAGAACAAAGGCAGATGAATCACATTTTGCTAGCTAAAGTTGTTTTGTCTCAATATTTTTGACCGACTAGTTGGATTTTACTAAAACAATAAAAAATTATTCCTCTCACCCTTATGGCCTCTGGGTCAATAGTCCTATTGACTCAGAGCCCATTCAGGCTCGAGGAATAATATTATAAATAAATATACTATTTAGTATGAATAGTTATTGTTTACTGAACTCTGAGAACATGTCTGTCCAGAAATAAAGGCTTTTGAAACTGATCTTACCTAGAAGTTTTTACATTTTTAACACAATGTCATATAAATGGAAGAGAGATGTGGCCCTCTCAAAAAAAAATCCATCCATGCATACTACAGTTCAAGTTGACACAAAATGCTTTCTCTTTAGCTCCAACTTTAGGTCGTCAAACACAACATTATTCCAACAAGTTATATTTACCACCATTGTTCTTAGTTAAAATAAAATACAACTCCGGGTAGTGAAAAGTAAAAAGTTACACCCAAATGGTGGAACTTAATGGTAGTCAAGGTTTTAGCCAGAAGGGTGTCCAGCTGTCCTATGGACGCCCATTTTTGGAAGACATGCAAGGAAAATTCACTTAATCTCTTATGATTTTATGGCTAGAAGCCTGCTGGTTTTGGAACCCACTGAATACAACATTCACCCAACAATGTTACATGTATGTGGAGCTCTTCTTGTATGTGTATACCACCCCCGATAATGCAACAGAGGTTGCCCCAGTCCACTGAAGGCGTCAGTTTGAGTTGGACACCCTGTTCATCTGCACAGTAAATCATCGCGTTCTTCAGAATGCATTTTAATCTGGTGTTCCTGTGGCACAAAGGCAGAAATTTTCGAGCTATCACGGGTGACTGCTGATTAACCACCCCTATAAATTTTATCAGGGGCATCTCGGCCTTGGACTCCTTTCAACTCGAGTGACGAATGCGGATCCGTAATCAATGATTACCTCTCATAATATCAATATATTGTATGATTATTCACTGTTTAGTGATAACAAAATTCTTTGTTGTTATAGGAATACTCAACTCCCATCGATCTGTGGTCTGTTGGTTGTATATTTGCGGAGTTGTTGACGATGAAGCCACTTTTCCCGGGCAAGTCAGAGATAGATCAGATCAACAGAATATTTAAAGTAAGACTTTGTATTAGCATTGCATAGATGAAAATTTGTTTATTATTTATTCAAAATGTTTCTCCGTTTCTGATTGGCTCAAATCACCCGGCTGATTCTTCATAACCAGCTGTGTTTCGGGTAAATCGTCTTTATTAGAGTCAAGCCGCTTAGCAACACAAATTTACTAGCGTCAACGCATAATAAAAAAGAAAAGGCATCACTTAATGTTGACGTGCGTCGCTCAAAAACGCCTCTGCTTAAGCTCCCTGTTATGTTTTTTTTTTTCAGGAACTTGGAACTCCCAGTGACAAAATTTGGCCTGGACCACCATCTTACTCTGAACTTCCAGCTGTTAAAAAGGTTAAGAGATTTCATTGGTTTTCATCCAGAGACTCAAACTTGTATAGTTTGAGTCAGTGTTAGCTCAGTCGTAGAGCGTGTTACTGCAGAGTGGGGGGCTCACGGGTTCGATTCCCGGGGCCGGACCAATACTCAGGGTCTTAAAATAACTGAGAAATGAAGGTACTCCCTTTGCACTGCAAGCAGCTAGACCTTCGCGTAGCTCGGTTGACCACGTAAGTGAAGGTCCCGTCTTTAGTAGGACACGTTAGAATATTTTCCCCAATTAGTACTTTCGTGCTAAATACATTGACACTCAAGTAAAGTGATTTTTTTTAGTGTCACAGGAAAGAGCAACTCAAAGTCTTTTTATTTGAATTAGTCGCACTTGAGGATTTTATCCACGTGATCATACTCTCCCCAGTCCATCTCTGACATCCAGTTCCAAGATGGCGGTCGTACACAGGAAATGCCGAACGTTTGCTCAACATGTTGTTCATTGAGATAATTTGACAACTTTTACTCTTTCAGATGACGTTCACAGAGTATCCTTACAACAACTTAAGAAACAGGTTTGGCACGTATTTAACAGACAAGGGCTTCAGTTTGTTAAACAAGTAAGTTTCTCCATGCTGTTTTAATTACTTTTAGAAGTTACATATATATTATTTGTAACTTTGCAAATGACAGTCAGCGGGCTGCGTCTCGCAAGTCCCGATAATCAGTAGACCTGGAAAGCTGTAGCTGTAGCCTGCGAACCGCAGACGTATTTCCGGTCGTCGCTTCTCTTCCTCCGAAAACGGGTGAAAGTAGAGCCGAAAAAACCGGATGCTCTCGCAGCTAGGAAAGCTGTCAAAATTAGCTGCTTTGTTAAGTACGACCTACGCTTGGATTTGAGTATATGATTTCGGGGCCCGAAAATGACCGGGACTTTCAAGAAACGGGTCCCTTGGACCAGGCTCCTTCATGGGAAAAAATGACAAATGATAGAAAGCAAGAGGCGAACCGAGCGGGAAAAGAGGCGAGCCTGACCCCGGGCTGGTCAGACTGTGTATAGATGAAATACATGTAACTGCAGTGAGTTTAGTTTTCTGTTTTGTATTTTTAGGTTTCTAACGTATGACCCCAAGAAAAGGATAACTGCTGATAAAGCTCTTGAACATGAATATTTCAATGTAAGTGCTTTTTGTTGATTTCTTTGTATTGCCACTTCTTGACTAGCAAGGTTGAAGTTTTTATTTAGTTTCGGGAAGCACTCTTGCTAGGTACTAAACCTGCGGCATTTAATTCACTGGCGATATTATTAAATTCATGACTCACGTCCAACCATCATACGACAAAAAGTCACAAAAACACAAATAAGTGAAAGCTGAACGCTGCATGTGGGAAGAATCATTTTGCGTTTCACGTTGCGTTCCACAGAGATCGGTGGTGGGGCAAACTTCAAAGCGAGGCATTAATAGACACCAGTTTCCTGCCGAGAGAAAGGTCAGAAAACGAAAAAAGGGCGGGAGAGGTAGCTAAGATGGCGTTGAAAACGGAGCAAACTTTGATAAGGGACGCCGTTAGCACTGCCCAACTTTGGACGCAATTATTACACTGGGGACCATAGTGTACTAATGTGCTCCATTTGCGTTTTACCCCTCCCTCCTTAGGAGTCTCCACTTCCAGTGGACCCCTCCATGTTCCCCACGTGGCCTGCCAAGAGTGAGATGATGAAAAGGCCTAAGAAGAAGGATGTGGAACACAGTCCCCAAGCCCCGGAGGGTGGAGCTATGTTTGCAAAGCTGGTGAGTGATAAACGCGAGCCCGCAACCGTTGATGGTCTTTTCATTGTCACGTAATCTTGCGTTGGTTGTTTAAACGCGACGTACCACTATTACTATACTATTTACTATGACGATTTAAGGCAACAATGTTAGAACAATGTTTAACAGTTCGAAACGTCGCTGCAACACTGTTGCAACGCTTTCCGTTGCCGTAAAGATAGTCCTTGCGAATCGACCCGTGTGACAAAAGCCTGAAAAAGCAGGGAATGTAAATTCAAGATGTTTCTCGTGTTCCCAAAGAAATATTTTAAGCGCTTGGTGCTTAGAAACACTGTTGTGGTCGCCGTGTTGCCAAGATTTTAAGAGATACCCTGGAAATGAGATCCGCCCTTGAGACATTTCGCTTACAAATAATTTGCTCTCCGGCCGCAAATAGAAAGAAGGTCCTTGGGGAACAGTTGAGTAAACATTTTTATTTCTAGGAGAAACGGCAAAATCAATCGGACATTGTCCTGTTAAACCCTGTTTGGACCGTAACAAAAGTTTGAAAAAGAAGAAAGAAGAAGAAGAAGCGCTAACTGCATAACCCAAATAGATTACAACAGAGTGGCTGAGCGGTTAGAACGCTGGACTTACAATTCGGAGGCCCCGAGTTCACCTCCCGCCCTGACTGCTAACTGGATTTGTTCACGGTAGTCCCGAGTTCAAATTCTCGACCACGCTTGTAAATAGCCAGCTGGTTTGCCTCCGGTCAGTTGGGATTCTTAACCCCGTTATGTCTGGCATAAGTGCTGTAAATACTGCCAAGGGTAAATAATTATAAATTTAATTTAGTTACGTTTTACATCATGTATTTCTGTTTACAGGCCGATGAAGGGGACAGTGGAACTGACAGTCAAGGATTCAGGCTTCAAACGTCAAAGAAAGGTTCTGCTGCAGTCGCCGGATTCACTTTGAAGTTTTAAGCTCTGCACTTGCCTCTCAGAGTAGAGAAAGACTTGAACGAGTGAATACGTGCAACCTTAAAACGTTTTATATACAAATGTGAATAGCTTTCCTTGTTGGAGTAAAAATAAGAGTTAAGTATCTACTTCAGTTATGGAAACAGAAGGTGCTTTAAGGTGGCGTTTGAGTGAGCGCAGTGCGGGATAAAAATAAACCGTGAATCTGGACTTAAGTCGTTTTCAGACATCGTAAAACTGGGTGGTCCATTGGACCGTACTACATATGGCCGATAGAGGAGATTTCCACCGAATATTAAAAAAACTGTGGAACTAAGAGACAGCAGCGCCCAGAATAGTTTGGAGAGGATTACTAAACAACCAGGATAACCGCCAAGTCTTAACGTGGTTTAATTGTGACAAATTTCACGAACATGTATTTACAAAACTAAATCTATTTACAATGGTCTTCTCTAACTTAATGAATCCAGCAGTTCAGATAGCTCTGGTAAACGCATTGTTCTGATCTCTTTCTCTACATATAATTTTTCCGTCTCCTTGAATGACAGTGAGAATTTACGCGCGAGTTCTTCTTGAAAAGACTTGTTAGTCTGTTGAAAAGATTCCTCAACGCAGACGGAAGTACACTCCTGCCCTGTAAAACGAAAAGAATTCAACGAGTAAGTGAACCGCCTCCTTCACTCTCAGCTGAGTTTACTCTGCTAGTTAAAAGGTACAGACCATTAAAGAATATTTCAGATATTTAAATGAAATTAAGAATTTTTTCATGCATCATACATCGAACACTGTTTATGTTCATACACACGGAAAGGAAGGTACATTTTGCCAGCGTGACGCTGTAGAATGTGTCGAAAATAAACTGGTTAACGAAAACAATGCGACAATGACTTATCATGGAAAGTGGTCCCACAAACACCGCGGCAAAACGTCTACGCATGCGCCAGGTTGAGCATTTCCGGTCGCTTTTTACTGTTCCCACAGGGCAGTAATTGTCTTAATAAGCACATTTACTTCCGTTCCATATCCCAGTCCTCTCTCGCCTACTTGTACCTAGCCTGTTTCAGGCTCTCGGATAGTAGGGAAGGCACGAGAGTGAAGGGCACGCGAACAGTTTCCTCTCATTCATTCATTTATTTATTTTTACGTTCGCGCTTTCTCAATTCAGCGGACCCAATTATCTCGGAGCCTGGAACAGGCAAACTTGTAACTCGATGAAAAAAGACCCGCCCTTCCTAGTTAATCAGACTATAAAATGCCATGCAATGATTTACTACCTTGTGAATTTCTGGTCTCAATGCTCCCTGCTCGTCAAGTACTTCGATTTGTTCAGCCAGCTTTTGAAGATCTCTGTTTTTTCGGGCTTGGCGCATCGAATTCACGATCCTGTCATAAGGGATAGTTGAGTGACTGTTTGACTGTAGCAAAGATTTTCTCTCGCTTGATAGCGAATGGAATTCAGCTTGTACTTCCATTTTGCCGTCTCTGTAATAAGAGAGTGAGGTATCAATTAAAAGTAAAACATTGTTGAAGAAATATGCAATGATCAGACAATTATAAAATAAAACTGACAGCTAAATTCTTTTCTTTCCTATGGGGCTTTTAATGATCAGAGATAATGAAGAATCCCAACAACTCTCAGAAGTTGAAAGAACTATGCCATGAAGTGAAATAGGGCCTGTCAAAAAATAGCGCCCCCAATGCGGTTCAGAAGCAGACTTTCTGCGATGTAGAGTGACTGAAATGTGTGTTAGTTTTCACGAAAAATGAGAACTTTTCACAGGATAGTATTTTCCTAGTTAACTTTATCAAAAAGACGCCTTTCTGTACTTTGAAAACTGCAACTGGTGACAGGTAATGCTTTGTGCAATTATCCGGTTTAAGATAGAGCTCTGTGTAGGATCAGCCAACTTTTGGCGCATGCACAGTTAATTTCAAGAGAGGGTCGGCTTCAAAATTCTGCAAAACTTCTCGTTTGAAAAAGATTCTTCATTTGGGGAATTAAATAGCCCTTCAAATTTCTGTTGTTAAAATTCAAAACACTTACCGTTCTTAATTGCAGTTGGTTTAAAATTCACCTATAAGTAGGATCAACTGATAAACGAGTTTGTTTTCAGCACAAAACAAATGACCTGCGCCTTCAAGAAAACTTCTGAGGAAGTGAATAAACATTTCCAGTTGTCATAGAGATGTCGTATGTCACAGTGGTTTTTCCAAAGCTCGCGCGCGCACTTTACACGCGCGCAGTCAGTTAATTCAAGTCTCGGTCCTTGGCTTCCCACGGCAAGATATAAAATGATGCAGCTTACCTGGGTAGAAATTACTTAACTCCTTTCGCAAAACAAAGCCAAATGAAAGAACGGTCTCTTGTGTGATGAAATGAGCAATTTCGGTCTTAGACTTTAAGGCTTCGGTGGTATCCAGGTTCCACCCCAACCTCCCACATCAATCGTCCGGCTACCACTGCACAATCAATTTCATTGTCAAGAGCAATTCGGCAGGATTTGAAACGAATTTTCAATGGAACAACTTGCATTTTAATGCCATTCATTCATTTCCCTAGGCTGTCAGGCAGGTAGGTTAATGCCCACCCTGAAGAAACGTACCGGGAATACAAACACATGTAAAATATCCTATCTACTCCTAAGTCCCCCAGCTCATAGTCCAGTCCAGTCGAGTCCATCCACTGCAGTCCATCACGGACGTCTGGAGTGTTATGCAAGAGGGAAGACAAGATGCCCGGGGGGTGAATAGGGCTTTTTATTTGGATACAGTACTTTAACCCACACCAGGTTGCTATCTTTAATGTTCTACATTTAAAATCTTCCGTAACATCAGAGAAATGTACCTTTATTTGCACAAAAGAAAAGTACAAACTTTGTGATGGCTGCAGCAGCATGCAAGAACCGTGCAGGGCGTCACGACACCCGTCATGTGATCCATATGCACCAATCATTTTGCAGTACCAGTCGACACTTGCAGGGTCATTCTGCAAATTTGTCCACTCCGATCTTGCATTCTATCGGTGAACGTGGCAGTAATTGTGATCCCCCTTCTGTTCTAGGTAAATGGTCAATCTTAACCCCTCATTTCAATGGACATGTGTCTTATAACAATAATTTTTGTGTGCAGTTAAATACTTGTTCGTACTGAAGTTAGTTGTTGATTCTTTCACAGAAAACACCCCAAAACTTCGACATCAAGATGGTGAAAGTAGGAATTAATGGGTTAGTGAAAGTGTTGAATGAGCTTTGCTGCTTCTTTTTTCTATGTTTCTGTTCTTGTCCATCATCATTTGATTGTTAAAGGTAATATATTCTTGCGTTTTTATCGTAGATTTGGACGTATTGGACGCCTTGTAATGCGTGCCTCCCAGGAACATGAAGAAGTACAAGTTGTCGCAGTGAACGATCCATTTATCGATCTGGATTACATGGTTAACAATATTTTTATTATTGCTTGTGTAATTCCATTGAGGAATAATTTTATTTTATTGTGACTAAAAGAACAGGATTCGTAGGCAGTTTTTTTAAACAACCAGTAAACTAAATCAATATCGTATTGTTCCAATAATGGCGGCCGCTTCCTGATAGGTCATGATACCATCTTTTGCATGAGCTCATACGTAATCGGTTGACGCACAAAAAATTAACTGTCAGATATAAGTCTTAATGATTTTCAATTAATGTCAGTTATTTTGAGTTTGTGGTTGCACTTTGATTTAAAATTTTGTTTCTACCTATCAGCACACGTATAATATTTTCAGATATTTCTCAGATTTTAGCACTAATCTCCACAGTTTTTCCAGACTTTCCATGACAGGTCGTGTAGGTCACAGACTAAAAGCAAATCGAGACCTACTGATTCATGATAAGTTCATTAATTTCTGCTGTTTTGTCAAAAAGGTGTACATGTTTAAGTACGACTCCACTCATGGAAGATTCAAGGGAACTGTTGAGGCAAAAGATGGCAAGCTTGTCATAAATGGCAAATCAATCTTTGTCTATGCATTGAGAGACCCAAGCGCAATACCATGGAGTGAAAGCGGTGCTGAATATGTTGTTGAGTCAACTGGTGTTTTCACAACGACAGAAAAGGCCAGCGCGCACTTGAAGGGCGGGGCCAAAAAGGTCATCATTTCAGCCCCCTCAGCTGACGCTCCCATGTTTGTGATGGGAGTGAATGAGGACAAGTATGATCCAAAATCTATGACAGTTGTTAGGTATGTTGACAGATTGTGCTTTATAGAGGTTTTTTTTAGTCGTGATGGTCTTGAAGTGAGTAGTATCACTTTTGGTGGGTGGAAGTAGTAATAAGTTATTATTCACTGAAAATAATTCTCAGTTTATAATTAGCTCAAACTACCTGGCTAATTTTTCATAACCAGCCAACTTTGACCAAATTTGCTTGATTTGTTTTTATGCCACATTGCATCGTTTTAATTCATTGATGTTTTAAACTTCATAGATCAAAATTCCATTAATTCATCAGCATCCATCCCAATCAAAGATTCTTTTGAATTTTCAGTTCTTTGACTGAAGAGCATGATATTGAAATTAAAAATAAACTCAATAATGAAAAAACCACAGTCAAAATTTATTATAACATAGCTAGTAGAATATTCACCTAATCAAATTCAGTAGCGCGAGCGTGCTTCATATTCCCATTGAGCATGCTGATGACATCAATAAACTATACCTCGATGTGAGCTTAGCAAACCTCCCAAGACGTCTCCTAAGTGCATCCGTACCTCAACAGTACACTATGAAGCGTTAACCATGTGTTTTATAAGGAGAACACTTTTGAATTTGTCAACCAATAGTAGGGAAAAGAGGCGAGTGTTGTTGTTGTTGTTGTCATCTCTGCGAACTGTGCAGGCTGTGGTGTGAGCAAATCACTTTTTTGCACTTGGGAAGTTTGGAGAGCACTCAAGAGGCTCGAGCAACTCTTACGCTTCTTTCGTGCTCTCCAAACTTCCCCGCGTGCTCAATATCTCGACATATGCACGCTGATGCATGAACTAATAATTATTGTTAATTCTTCCAAGGAACACTTGTCCAGTTTTAACTTTACCTCTTGCAACCAGTGACATTTTTTTTTACCCCTAGCAATGCATCATGCACAACCAACTGCCTTGCTCCTTTGGCCAAAGTCATAAATGACAATTTTGGAATAGAAGAGGGTTTAATGACCACGATCCATGCTTACACTGCCACACAGAAGACTGTTGATGGACCAAGTGGAAAGGTATGTGCCAAGCAAAGCCTCCAAAAAACTCTGTAAAATGAGAGCTACATGTGTTAACCACATCAAAAGAGAACTTCAAAACACCCCATTTTTCTGTAGATAAGTGTAGAAGGTTGGAACACTTGATCACACGATGCAGTAACATGTTGCAGCAATATCTGATGTTGCAGGGACAAAGTACTTTTTGCTTATTTCAAAACTTTTTCTGAAAATCTTGTCCCTGCAACAGAATTTTGCCACAGACTGTAACAAGTTGCACATAATCAAACCAGTGGGCACAAAGAGATTTGTTGCTGCAAAGTGTCATGCTACTTGATGCCTGACTTGTACACAAGTAGTGCTTTTTTGGAATGACATGTCGCCTAGTGTGTTCAAACTTTAATAAGTTTTCCCCAACCATTTTACTAGCAATTTATCCAGTGTAGATTATTTGGCAAATAAATTCTGGGATATGAACAAAGGGTGGTATTGAAAAATACATGATGTTTGAACTTAGCTTATTTCCCCTTTGTCTCCACCCCAGAAATGGCGTGATGGCCGCGGAGCTCATCAGAATGTAATTCCAGCATCTACAGGTGCTGCTAAGGCTGTTGGGAAGGTTATCCCTGAACTGAATGGAAAGCTGACTGGTATGGCATTCCGTGTTCCTGTTCCAGATGTCTCTGTGGTGGATCTTACCTGCAGACTCAAGAAGGGGGTAAGGCACTGCCTCATTGTATGTTGAAAAGCACTTTTGGTTTTATTGTGTTGATTACTTACATGTAGTGTGATACCAGTCAGAACATTTTTTAAAATATTTCATTAGCCCTCATTGGCCAATTCCAAAAATGAATTACAGTCGAACTTCCATATATATATGTGACCACCTATTAAAAACGCTAGGGTTTGCCCAGTTAAAACCTTAGAGTTGGACCCTGTCTTAAACAACCACCTCTTGTAAGCAACTGCTACCACTTTTCGGGGATGATGGTTAAATAACTTTGTTTTCAGCGTGCAAAGAAAGTAGCGTCCAATAGCCCAGGGTTAGTGGATTTTGCTATCAGGCTAGTGAATTCTGTTTTTAACTGGCCCGATGGACAAGTTAAGTTTTTTGAGGAATTCAAATTACAGAAGAACTGTAAGATCAATCCTGCTCATCAAACATTTTGGGGGCTAGTTGAAATGATGTTTGGGCTAGTAATTGTTAGCTTCAGCCTGCCTGAATGACAAGCTGTAAAATGACTTTCTTTGCACCCTGGTTTTTTAACCTCTTTAAAGGGACCACTTGATGTTTGATGTATGCTCTATGCTGCTTATAAAAAGATCTTCTCGCGACAACTATAACTACACACATTGCAACTTAGAAATTGCATGCAGTGAGTTATCACTTATAAAGTAGATGTGATTGGACCTCTTCTCAGAAGAGACCCCCTGTGGTTTGATTCTTGTAAGTTACCAACTGTAAGGGACCACCAAATCTGCTCATTTTGGGTAACCATTTGCGGTAAGTTTGACTGTAATTTTAAATATAGACTGGGAAAAAAAAATTTTTGTTCTGAAATATTTTGGCTGAATCACACAGCCTTCAACAGTTAACTGTAAATGGTTTTGTAGCTGTCACAAGATCTTAGAGCAGCCATTTGACAAGAGTATGGTATTGTAGATGTTTGTTTGCTCCATTAAGAATTAGGCCCTCAACCAAAATGTTTGAGGTTACATTATAAAATGGTGGTAGCCTATATCCTGCAGTAGAATTAAACATCGTTTCTGTCTCACAGTAAACTGAGCAGACACAAAAAGGACCGTGGCAAATCCAAGATGGCCTTTAGTAACAAATGCCTATAATTACACACCATAAATTATCTAGTTGGAAAAAAATCATACGGTCTATGGAAGCTTTGATAAAAAATAATACGATCAAACCTCTCACAATGGCCACAAGAAATTGGTCAGGTTAGAGAGGTGGCCATCTTAGAAAGGTTTAAACAACAGTCAATGTATGGACAGTCTGCCAAAAAAAGTGGCTGTTGTAAAGAGGTGGCCATTTTAGACAGGTGGGGGCCATAAAATAATGGAGGTTTGACTGTATTTGATGCAAAACCTACTTTATCCCTTTAAGCCCCAATATCCACATGCAAATTCTCCAAACTGATCTCTATACATTTCCTTTAAGAATTTGATAAAAGATAATGGCATTTTGTCTTTGATGATCATTAAATTAATTCTCATAACCTTATCTCTTGACAATGTATGGATATTGCTAGGAGAAAATTGATTTTGGTCATTATTGGGACTTAAAGGGTTAATTCAGGCTTACATTGTTAAAAACAAAATTAAAACTGAACATTCAAGCCATTCAGTGTTTTGCTTAGTGTTCTTCTGTGGCAATTTCACCCAATTTCCCATCGTACCAATTTACAAATAAGTTACATCCCATTTTCTTTTTCATTCATTCTTTCTTTCATTTCTTTTCTGTTGTAGGCATCATATGATGAAATTAAGGCAGTGATGAAGAAAGCATCAGAAGATCCAGCACTTAAAAAATACCTTGGATACACTGATGAGCAAGTTGTATCCACTGACTTCATTAGCAGCACTTATTCTTCAGTCTTTGATGCTGCGGCTGGAATTTCTCTGAATCCAAATTTTGTTAAGCTTGTAGCCTGGTAAGCAAAAGCACGCACCTTAAAAGTCCTTGAATGTCCTTGAATTTTAAAATAAAAATTAATTCAAGCTAGGCCTTTGGAAGAGCTTGAAAATTGCAGTCGGTGCTGGAAAGTCCTTTTAATTTTGGTAGTAACTTTATCCAACCCAGATTCTCAAGTGCTTAAAAGGAACAAACACAGAAAGACCTTCAGGATGAAATATTATTGCTCATGTTGTGAAAGAACTGAAAAAGACGTAGACTCAAGGCTCTTTTTTGCACTGAATGGAGTCGACTCCTTGAAAAATGAAAATGTCTCCTTGAAAATTCCTTGAATTTTTTGTTCAAAACAGTGTACTGAACATGCAAACCCTGGTTTTTGTACATGACTTGAGTTGGGAGCAGTTGTTGTTGGGGGGGGGGGATGGGGTGCTCCTTGCTGTAGGGCTCTGAAAGTAATGACTCACTTTACTTTAAGTTGTGACAGAGTCTGAGTCCGAGTTGTATGTATACAGCTCTCTCGGGAGCTAACAAATACAGCTGAACTTAATCTGTTATGGCATCGCCAGCAGCAAACGCTGTACCACCTCCTTGGTTTTTGAGCAGGGTTTTCAACAGTTTTTGAAGTAGGAGTTGCAAGGCCCTCTAGGGGGGTCTGGGGGCATGCCCCCCCAGGAAATTTTGAATTTCTAGACTCTTGGAGACGCATTTTCCCGCATTTTAAGACGCAGAACTAGCAAATTTTAGATATCGAAAATACTGATAAATTTTGATGCTTTTAGTAACTTTAACCACAATATTAGGGTACGCTTTAACCACAATCAGGGTTTTTATGTGGCATATTGTTGTAAGTTAATATTTAATGTTAAGATTTGGATTTTAAGGCTTTAGTATGTTAGTCATTGTATAGGAATTTATTGTACCTGATGATTTTTTTTTACCGTGTATAAATAATGATTAAAGATTAGATTAAAGATTAGTACATAATTTGGGATGAAAAAAGTAAAAGTGATTAAGAAACAGCGAAGGTAATTGAATTTTCAATAACCAACAAAAGCTACTTGTGTATACTTTGTTCATGTAGACCCATGTACTTGGATAGCTGTTTGTCCAGTCTAGACAGAAGCATTTTTTCTGGACCTTCTCTTGATGCCTGGAAAAGACTCAAAAACATACTAAAGCTATACACGAACTGTTTTAAACTCAAACAAAATTTACAATTTTGAATATCCTTATTACTTATCGATCACAAACACCGTTCAGTCCTACTACATCATTCAATTGAATTGAAGTGAAATATGCAGAAATATGGTAGTATCTACAAGTCGAAACATGGAGATTCTTTGTCTTCTGAGAAAAAGACTTTTAGTCAGAAAAGTCCTCACTATCATCGTCATCATCCTCCCATCCACTGTCGTCCGATTCGCCATGCTCTTCATCTAGGCAGAAGACTTTTGCTACCACTTCTTCTTGTTCTTTCTCCTCAATTTGAACTATTTCCTCTTCCGTTTGCGTACCGGCATCTGCTTGGGTAATCTTCGGGAAAACATTACATTATTACCAGCAGCATCCTTTTTCTTTTTCTTGTTTGTCACTGTCAGCGACCACATCTCCCGTAAACCACGCTGTCGCTTTTCTGCCATTTTACCGTGTTCTTGGAGACGAAATGTGGCGTTTTATAAAGAGTGGCTTCAGAAACCGCTAACTACAATGTTCCCTGTAACTGAGACCCAGTCTTCGACTCGTCCTCAACGTTTACTCAACGTATTACGCAGAGAACGTATTTTAAAAGCAGACTCAAGCGATGTTTTGGCGAAATTCTCCAGAAAAATTTCAAGTTTGCTTGCTCGCAACAGCTTTGTGAACACTTACCACTTTTTATCAAAAGTTTTATTTATCATATAATTTACCTAAGGGAAAGTAGGCGTCGCAAATCAAAAAGTTGCCGTCGGATGCGACGGCCGACGGCTGATTTTGAAAACACTGTTGAGTGGCGCTCCTACTTTGAAGTTGAATGTTGAGTTCTGCAATCATCAACTTTTGATCCTCAAGATGAATGGTCAATAATATTAAGTGTCATTTACAGTTTATAAGGGGAGTACAAAGCAGTTGTTTTTAGGTCATCTTTGATTTAACAACCTTTGAACAATCCTTCAATTACTTGATCTAGTTAGAGGGTATGAAGATACTGTAAAATCCTGAATGCATTTTAATGTGTCATGAAGTGTTTGTATTCATACTGTCTGACCCTCTGTTAGTAATAACTTGGTTAAATAATATTATTCATAGGCAAGGTCAGCAAAATCATTCTCAAAATTTTGTTTGTCTTTTTTTCCAGGTATGATAATGAATATGGCTACAGCCACCGTGTTGTGGATCTTATCAAGTACCTTGCTGGCAAGGAGTGAACACCTTGTTCCAGGCCCATCGTAATTTAAATTCCTCAAATCACCGTGTGAACGTTAGTTCTGTTTACACCTTTTTCTTTCTTGATTATGATTCTCAAGATTAAATGGAAGTTTTCGTAACTGTTTTCTGTGGTCCAAAAGATTTTCTTACACCCTCATTGTGGCTCCAGTCAACATGTTAAAACATTGTTGATCAGTCTTAGCTAACTCATCCCGTTATTGTGTAAGAAAATCTTCCAGGACAAAAGGCATAGTTGCAGAAAATTTCACTTGATCTTGAGTTGCGCTGCTAGCTTAGACTTCCAACCACAGGTTCAGAGGTTCAAAGCTGCAGTGAAGTAAAACAGGGACTCTTTAAGATCAAGGTGCGATTAAGTAGAAAGTTTGTGGTAGTGGCTTTAAGTTGCTTATATCAGGCCTAAAACATGCACTGTTTGGGCGGCAATACAAAGGTGTCAAAACATGATGTAACTTTAACATTGTAGTGAAATCTTTGCGGTGGGCCTCATCATCAGTTCAGAAAATGACTGAAATCTGACTTATCATGTGTGGTGTGTTTGTTGTCTGCTGTTGTTCCCTAGGAATAGAAACCTGGATTGGAAAAAGAAATCGAAAAAGAGTGGGATTGCTCCCGTCCTTTAGCTAACGTTCACTGAGAAGAAATGTGTTGTTGATGTTAAGATAAACTGAGCTGGAATAAAGCAACTTTCATCTGAACCATCAGTTATAATTTCTTTAATGGGTGATCTAGTAATACTTTGTCAGCAAAAAAAACCTTGGGTACACTTCGGTAATGAACATTTGCCCCAAGTGAGACACAAATGTTAACTTTAAGTTAGGGGAGGGGTAGATGGGCAGTTACCCAGACCTAAACTTATCCCACATATGCCATCAGCTAATCCCAGGGGTAGGACCCCAGGCCAACCATCGGATTGTAAGTCACAGTGGAACCTCGATATAACGAAGGGCCAAGGGCCTGGCAACATGTGTTCTCTGTAACAAGGTTTCGTTATATCGAGTTTCTTTTCCATATATTTTACTATCAGAGGGGTAAAGAAAATCGTTCGTTATACTGAGGACTTCGTTATATACGTAGAGGTTTTTGAAATCGAGGTTCCAATGTATAAATTTTTCCCACTCCTTTTTCTTTCTAACTGAAATATTGTTCAGGCCCCAGTTGTTCAAAAGGTGGATAGCGCTAATGCAATTGGTTTCCCTAATACTTATTCACTGGATAGTGATTTATCCAGTGGATAGCACTATCCAGCTTTTGAACAACTTGGGCCTGAATATTACACTCCCCAGGGGCAGGGAACCCAATTTATTCAATTCCCAGAGATATTTCCCTGGATTCCCCAGGGTCCTATCCCTGCGGTAAGCTAATGACAGGCACATAAAGTGCCATTTTTTAATTGATTTATTGTTACAAAGATATTTTTTTAAAAAAAATATTGGTACCCCTTCGCTTCCTTAAGAAATATAATACGCAAAGAAGATACTTTCGCGCGAAAAAACGAACATTTGCGCATATATCAGATTCAATAACGATTTTTGCATTTTCGTCAACATTCAATAACATTTTGGGGCATTATGTATTTATTCTTGAATTTGTGATGTAGAGTTTTCCTCATCGAACGAAAACATGATCAATGGTAATTGCTCCTTTAAACGAATATTAGAAAAGTTTGAATATATACCGAAAATCCGACTTAGTTTTTTGTCGAGTTGTGTCTTGTGAATCTGTTGACACTTACAGTGCAAACTGCTTACAATGCACCCCCACATTATGGCATTCGCAAAAGGGCCCCAAACGAATTTTGAAATTTCTTAACGGCATCGCCGTTTGCTGGTCTTCTCCTAGTTTTTCAAAGCCCGTTTCCGGTTTCTGCTGGTTAGCTGGTCAGTAGGGAAGCCGGAAGACCGGGCAGATCGGCTGAAAAAGTCACATTTTTTGAAAGCCTTGAAACTTTTTTACGGTTAATATTAATCTGCCTTTTTGACGGTTGACAGTAGAAAAAAACCTTTTTCGACGGCGGACGGTTAAATTTTAGGCCATTTGACGGCTGCACTGACGGTTAACTCCATTGAGACTCTCCTCAGCGTATATTCTTTACAGTCTGCAAAGAACATCTAGCTACTTTCCAACTTTCTTCAGTGCTAATTTTCGCAACGTGTTTTACAAAATTCAGGGAGTCGTTCAATGTTAACCCAAACATATCCCTGATTATAGTAACTAGTGGTACGGCAGCACCTTCAGCAAACCGCCGGCATTAGCCTTTCCACTGGCCTTTCGCGCGAGAACCAGCGCCTTGCAATTTCAGGGTTCAAGATCGTCTTGTTTTCACGAAACCACTTCCACACCTCCTTGTGTTCCTTGTTGAGATTTGCATGAACTGCATGAGCAGTTCTTCTACCCGATTCGGCTAGCAGGGGCTCCTTTATATTTTCTTTGCGAGACATCAACTTAACACTTGGCCTCTTGTCCTCAAGGAGACACGTGATATGACATGATTCTGTCTTCTATAGGTGTTGTGAGTTCTAGGTCAGGGTAAATCAGGTTACATAAATCAGAGTGCGCGGGTTTTATTCAACAGAGCGTTCTTAGCTGTTAGGCCACACTGAAGAGCCGCAATAATAGCGAAACAGCTGTCTATGGCAACAATCCCGCTCTGTTTTGAGTTCTTTCGGTGTCGTGTTGATGTCTCGCAAAGATAATTTTCACGTAGTACGATCAGCATTGCAGTTTTCTGGTACGTTTAACTTCAAACACATGATGGTCTCCTTGACAACGATAAATTTGAACAACAAAAAAACATTCTTTATAATTGATTATCCTTTAATGCATTTTCAACAAAACAATGAAATCGTTATACAATTCGGTTAGTATATGTTATAATTAACGGACCTGAAGAACCTGTTGAGAAAAAAATGGTACTTTAGCTAAGGGCGCGGGAATAATATTTCCAAAAATACGCTAGCTAACAACTAGCAACTGCTGGAAATTAAAGAAAATGAAAAGGTGTACAACATAGAAAACAATTTTGATACTAAAAAGTTGAACCATCTTATTAAACTATAATCGGCAATTCAACGACACTACAATGAAAAAAGGTTACAAAATATATTTACAATTAAGTTGAATGTCATTTCAGCTATTATTTAGAGCCACGATTCTATAATTTATTGTAACATTCACAGAAAGACAAACTACATTTAAGGGCAACCTTTTGACCTTGAAGGAAGCACAACAGAACGCGGATCAAAGATATACCTACGCTATTGGTCACTTTTGCAGCCAATGGCAAGTTAGTATTTTCGATCCTAGCCATCAGTATTTTTAAAAACAAAGTGCTTCGCTCTCTGTACTTTTAAGTCTTAAAAGACTTAACCATAGTAGCAACTGACGAGGAACGCTATAGTTCCAAAACTGCAGTCTTGCTTAAGAATTCAAAGCAGTCGCATAGACGACTGTTAAGCAAAAATTTAAGTAAATACCTACGAAGGAACAACAAGACATCGCGCTCTAGTTCAAAGACTCACCATGTTAAGAAAAACTAAACGGACTGTGTGAGCGCTAAGAGAATTATCTTGACTGACGCACGGCATATTTCTCCAAACTTGGAGAACTTAGAATGCTACAAGTCATGCACTGTGTAGTGCTAGTAACCTTCGTGCGAGAGAGAAAAAGAAAGAGAACCACTGTTCAAGTAGACTCTCAAGGTCACGTTTCACATTATCACGAGCTTATGAGTCGTGTTTGGCCTGTCAACGCTTATTTCATACTATAACATTCACAGAAAGACAAACTACATTTAAGGGAAACCTAATGCCTCCCCCCTCTGGCAACTAGAAAAGGTCAACAGTGAGAAATACCTCACGAGATGGTGCTGTTCGTAACATTAAGGTTTCTTATTACACATAACCAATTTAAACTTTTCATCAATAATACCACTGGTAAGATCATATTATATCTTGTCAAACACTTGGATTAGCTTGCTATCCATTTCACACACAACTATCCTTCGATCACTAAGAATTGCTGTAGACACTGGAAACATTAATTGTCCTCTCCCGCTACCTTTACTTCCAAATTTTGTAACAAACTTTCCACTCAGATCAAATAACTGAACTCTGTGATTTCCTGCATCACAAACCATTAGCAATCCCTCTTTGTTAACTGACAAGTAACGGGGCTGATTGAACTCTCCATCCTTGTTTCCCTGTTTTCCAAATTTAAAAATAAACTTTCCCTCAAGATTAAACATTTTAATGGAACTATCACCATAATCTGAGACTATAAAATATTGACCGTGTTGGATACAGTGACAAGGTTCGACCAAAGAACCTGCTCCACCAAATTTAAGTAAATACTCCCCACTAGAAGAGAATATCTTGATTAATTGCTTACCCGGATCAGCAACAGTAATATCACCGTTGCCGTTTATTGATAAACCTTCAGGGTGTGTAAGCTGATTACATGTATCACGACTTTCATATTCACCAAACTTACTAAGAAAGTTACCATTCCTATCAAAGACTTGCACCCTGTGGTTTCCTCTGTCTGCCACTAGAATATTGCCAAGACTATCAAAAGCGATCCCTGTAGGGCAATAGAATTCACCATTATTGTTACCGTATCTACCAAACGATCTTAAGTGGGTACCGTCATTACTAAACACTGAAACCCTGTGGTTACCGAACTCAGTCACAGCAATTTCATCATGATCATTCACTGCCACACCACAAGGCCAGCGAAGCATTCCAACAGACTCACCTTTTTGTCCAAATGACAGCACAGATCTGAAGCGCCTGGTTTGTACCTGAGTCTGAAAAGGACTGTCATGAACATTTGCCCCTTCATTCCTAGCAATTACTTTACTACTTTCTTTACCTTTAGCTCCTGATTGATGCACTTTAGTTTCGCTAAAAACAAATTCTACTTTACCTATGCCCTCGCTCATGCTTAACAGGTTAATCAGTTTTTCACTTTTAGTAAAACTAAAACGAGGAATACATTCAGTGTCACGGTTTTCTTGGGTGCTCTGTTCCTGCAGGATTGTATCAAATGTTTCACTGAATCCAAGGATTTCAGTGCTAAAGCTTCGTTTCAACAGAGTTTCAGTTTGTTCAGTTGCGGATTCAATTACTTTTAATTGTTTTTCCACTTCGTCTTTTTTGAGTGAGAGAGATTCCAGTAATTTTTTCGCTTGACTATCGACTGCATCAAAAACGTCTTGTTTCCTCGCTTCGATGATTGCAATAATTTGGTCTACAAAAGATTGCACTTGGCTCTTTACCTCGGTTACTTTTGATTGAAATGCGATGCTTTTTTGGTTGAATTGCTCGACCTCCTTTTGTTTTTCCAGTAATTTGTCTTTCAAAGATTTTGCCATGGACCTAATCCGTGTTTTGCGCTCATCAGTAGCTTCTTGCAAGGGCATCTTACCATGACCTTCATGAAGTAGTGTTACAGCACAAATGTTGCAAATGGCGACTTTACAGTCCTTGCAAAACAACTTCAGCTCTTTTTTTTCATGGTGCTCCTTCTGACAAAATGCTGGTCGCTCTAAAACAGCTTTGAAGTCTTGCTCTTGAAAATCTTCCAACGCTAGCGTTCTGTGTTCTTTATTTTCTCGCATAATGTTATGTCCTACAATACATTCTTCACACCAGAATGACGAACAACACTGGAAACAATACGAGGTCTGGGCGCTCCGTTTGTCGCAGTTTCTGCATTTTACGTTGACTGTACTGCACTCTTTTATTGCTAAGACATCTAGCAGGCTGTTTATTCGAAAATTAGTGGGAAGTTCGCTGGGATTTCCACTTCCAGAGATCTGAAACTGTCTCCTACACTCGGGGCATGTAATTTTGCCATGGATGCCGCTCGTTCGTTGAATTCCGTTCAGGCAGTGAAGACAGAAACTGTGAAAACAAGGCAACTGCTTTGGATCAGTGAATGTACACATACACACAGAACAGGATACTTCATCATGAAGATTGTCGAGCAAGGTCTTTGTATCCATGGAAAAGTTCCGAAACAAGGTTACTTGTTAAAGATTTTGGCCGATCAAGGGAATGGCTTTGCTAATGAATAATGAATTCTTGTCTTGTGATTCAGACTAAACTCTGTATTATCAGCCAATCAAATAGAGTTTCTTGACGTGTTTTGATGGTTTGATGGAAGAATAACAACATCCTGTATTTCCGAGAATTGTTAATCAACTCTTTGAAGCATGGGTGTTGGCAGGAGATTCCGCGGGAAGCTAAAAGGTTGGGGAGAAAAAAAAGTCAGAGGAATGAAGAGACTTTCTCTCCCTAATTAATTCGTTCGGAAAAGTTTGCTAGGCAGGGCACGGACTACCGAAATTTTGTTCAATATTTGTGTACACTCAACACGTCAAACACGCGCACAATCCTTGGACAGATTAAACTGGGAAAGCAACTCCCCGTTGGCTTAAAATAAGGGGCAAAAAAGCAACGCGGAAGCCAAAACGTGTCATTTCCCCATCCTTTCACGGAGTAAATTTCCGTCTATATGTTTTGTCCAATATAGAGGTCGTTTATGTGTGTGTTTCCAGCAAATACATTAATCAACCTTCGGCCAACTCATCCCTGATACTGTGGAACAAAATCCTCCAGAAAAAATGGCAATTGGAGAAATTTTTACGAGATCTTAAGACTATTCGGGCGGGCTTCGTCTTTTATTGACATATATATATGGCGTGGATTCGGGGACAAGATTTTAATAGAACGTTTGTATTGAAAATCTCAAAAGAGATGAAATTCTCAAGGTGGTATAAAACTAAGTCAGATTCCTTTCTTCGAAATTGTACAATGTTCCGTCAAAGGAGAATATTTTCGTTTGACGAGGTAGACTAACATTTACGTAACAAATCTATATGATTACGTAACATTCATTTTAATAGTTAAACTATCTATTCCATCAGCCTCATTCGGTAAACTCATTTTCTTAATGGTCTTTGATCACAAGCTCACTTCTTTTGACTGGCGACGGTAGAGGAATCGATCAAACTAAGAGCGCGATTGAAGACTTCGAGGTGTTCTGTAATTATCCAAGGCAGTTGATCCTGAGAGGAATTGAAACCCGTCAAATTGATCGAACGCTGTAAATTTATACAAGAAATTTATTAACTGGTACGAGACGGCCCTTCTTAATACACTTCCAAATCCATGATGGCGATACAACCTTGGTCGATCCTTGTACCTTCGATTCTGTCTATCCTAAAAAAGCAAGACAGGACGCGATAAGAATAGGCATCGGTTACATCGCTAATTAAAATATTTTAGCTTATCACCTAAAAAGCCTTGTTTCCAATGTCAAAAAGAAAGAACAGAGTCTACTCCCCAAATTTCGTATTTCCCATAATACAACTTGTTCACCCCCCAAATTTTGCCTAACAACTGTTTTCAACTTCCCCTGGGTATTACAGTCATTCAAAGAGGAATGTGAAAACAATGGTTATGCAAAATATAGGAGGCGGAAAGGGTGGGGTGGGAGTAGGAGGGTAATCAAGGTGAATTATGGCCAATAAATGTGAGTTTAAACAAGCTTGCATTTTACGTTTATTCCCTCTTCCTTCTGGAAAATATTTCTTGTTCCCTTTTTCTTTCTTTCTTTCGTTTTTAGTCTCATTTTTGTTTTGAAATTAGTTTTCCCGTTTCTAGTCCGGTCATATAAAGACCTACAAAAGTCTGTATATAAGAAACCCTTCGCAGCCTTGTATTTTATCACGAAAAGTAAAAGTGCGCAAAATATTTTTCATCTTCTTACCCTATTGTTACTTACAATATGTGTTGCACTAGACTTTTCAAATTCCTCCACCAAATCTCTGTCATGACAATCTAGTCATGTTAAGAATGGTTTTAAAAAAAATTGTCCTGTTTTATATATCAAAGCTTATGATAGTATAGCAAAGTAGATAAAAAGCGCGGAAAAAATTGCAATAGCGGTACTTATACTGGTTTCTTTGCAAATATTGTAAATCCAGATTTAAGGTAATTGGTGTTGAAAACTGGTCACCGTTAGAAACAGAGGGTGTGAAGATACGTACTGTAAAATCCTGAATGCATTTTAATGTGTCATGAAGTGTTTGTGTTCATACTGTCTGACCCTCTGTTAGTAATAACATGGTTAAATTGTTCATAGGCAAGGTCAGAAAAATCGTACTCAAAAGTTTCTGTCTTTTTCCCAGGTGGATCTTATCAAGTACCTTGCTGGCAAGGAGTGAACACCTTGTTCCAGGCCCATCGTAACTTAAATTCCTCAAACCACCGTGTTAACGTTAGTTCAGTTTGCACCTTTTTCTTTCTTGATTATGATTCTCAAGATTAAATGGAAGTTTTTGTAACCGTTTTCTGTGGTCCAAAAGATTTTCTTGCACCTTCATGGTAGCTCCAGCCAACATGTTAAAACATTATTGATCAGCCTTAGCTGCCTCATCCCTGTTATTGTGTAGAAAATCTTCCAGGACAATGGGCATAGTTGCAGAAAATTTCTTTTTATCTTGAGTTGCAGCTGCTGCTAGGTTAGACTTCCAACCACAGGTTCAGAGGTTTAAAGCTGAAGTGAAGTAAAACAGGGACTCTTTAAGATCAAGGTGCAATTTAGTAGAAAGTTTGTGCCAGTGGCTTTAGGTTGCTTATAACAGGCCTAAAACATGCACTGTTTGGGCAATACAAAGGTGTCAAAACATGATGTAACTTTAACATTGTGGTGAAATCTTCGCGGTGGGCCTCATCATCAGTTCAGAAAATGACTGAAATCTGACTTATCATGTGTGGTGTGTTTGTTGTCTGCTGTTGTTCCCTAGGAATAGAAACCTGGATTGGAAAAAGAAATCGAAAAAGAGTGGGATTGCTCCCATCCTGTAGCTAACGTTCACTGAGAAGAAATGTGTTGTTGACGTTAAGATAAACTGAGCTGAAATAAAGCAACTTGCATCTGAACTATCAGTTATAATTTCTTTAATGGGTGATCTAGTAATACTTTGTCAGCAAAAAAAACCTTGGGTACACTTCGGTAATGAACATTTGCCCCAAGTGAGACACAAATGTTAACTTTAAGTTAGGGGAGGGGTAGGTGGGCAGTTACCCAGACCTAAACTTATCCCACATATGCCATCAGCTAATCCCAGGGGTAGGACCCCGGGCCAACCATTAGATTGTAAGTCGCAGTGGAACCTCGGCATAACGAAGGGCCAAGGGACTGGCAACACGTGTGTTCGCTGTAACAAGGTTTTGTTACATCGAGGTTCTTTTCCATATATTTTACTATTAGAGGGGTAAAGAAAATCGTTCGTTATAGCGAGGACTTCGTTATAATGGAGGTTTGTTAAATCGAGGTTCCACTGTATAAATTTTTCCCACCCCTTTTTCCTTCTAACTGAAATATTGTTCAGGCCCCAGTTGTTCAAAAGGTGGATAGCGCTATCCAGCGGATAAATCTCTATCCAGTGGATAATGCAATTGGTTTCCCTAATACTTATTCACTGGATAGTGATTTATCCAGTGGATAGCACTATCCAGCTTTTGAACAACTTGGACATGAATATTACACTCCCCAGGGGCAGGGAACCCAATTTATTCAATTCCCAGAGATATTTCCCTGGATTCCCCAGGGTCCTATCCCTGGGGTAAGCTAATGACAGGCAAATAAAGTGCCATTTTTTAATTGATTTATTGTTACAAAGATATTTTTTTAAAAAAAATATTGGTACCCCTTCGCTTGCTTAAGAAATATAAAACTCAAAGAAGATACGTTCGCGCGAAAAAACGAACATTTGCGCATACATCAGATTCAATAAGGATTATTGCATTTTAGTCAACATTCAATAACATTTTGGGGCATTAAGTATTTATTCTTGAATTTGTGATGTACTTTTTTCCCCATCGAACGAAAACATGATCAGTGGTAATTGCTCCTTTGAACGAATACATGTATTAGAAAAAGTTTGAAAATATACCGGAAATCCGACTAAGTTTTGTGTCGATATGTGTCTTGTGAATCTCATCTGTTGACGATTACAGTGCATAATATACTGCTTACAATGCACCCCAACATTTTGGCATTCGCAAAAGGACCCCAAACGAATTTTGAAATTTCTTAGCGGCATCGCCGTTTGGTGGTCTTCTAGATTTTTTCAAAGCCCGTTTCCGGTTTCTGCTGGTTTAATAGGTGGTCAGTAGGGAAGCCAGAGGACCGGGCAGATCCGGCTGAAAAAGTCACATTTTTTGAAAGCCTTGAAACTTTTTTACGGTTGATATTAATCTGCCTTTTTTGACGGTTGACAGTAAAAAAAAAAAAACTTTTTCGACGGCTGACGGTCAAATTTAAGGCCATTTGACGGCTGCACTGACGGTTAACTCCATTAAGACACTCCTCAGTGTATATTCTTTACGGTCTGCATAGAACATCTGGCTACTTTCCAACTTTCTTCAGTGCTAATTTTCGCAACGTGTTTTACAAAATTCAGGGAATCGTCCAATGTTAACCCAAACACATCCCAGGATATAGTAACTAGTGGTACGGTAGCACTTTCAGCAAACCGCCGGCATTAGGCTTTCGCGCGAGAACAAGTGCCTTGCATTTTTCAGGGTTCAAGATCATCTTGTTTTCACGAAACCACTTCCACACACCTTGTGTTCCTTGTTGAGATTTACATTAACTGCATGAGCAGTTCTTCTACCCGATTCGTGAGTTCTTTTCGGCTAGCGAGGGCTCCTTTATAATTTCTTAGCGAGACATCAACTTGACACTTGGCCTCTTGTCCTCCAGGAGACACGTGATATGACATGATTCTGTCTTCTGTGGGTGTTGTGGGTTCTATAAGGGTAAATCAGGGCACCCAACGTCAATCTTAGGAGAAAATATCTGTTCGAAAGACGATTTGAGATCTAGAATTTTCGGAACATTTGTTGTAAAATTTCTTGCTTGCCTGCCTCTCCTAGAATTTTCGAACATCTAAAAAATGGTATAATTGCCCATTTTTAACGGATTTTTACCCTAAAAAGGTCACCTAAAATTTTCGGGAGCCTTTTTTCTGGCCGAAGTCTTCGAAAAGGTAAGTTTTGATCACTAGAATTTTCGGATCACTAGACTTTCAGCTAGGAAATCCGAACAGATGAAAACTTTTTGGGGGATGAAAATTTGCCTATATCTACCGAACCAGTTACCAGTTACCCCTGGTAAATCATGTTGGGGTAAATCAGAGTGCGCGGGTTTTTACGCCATACTGAAGAGCTGCAATAATAGCGAAACAGCTGCCTATGGCTACAATGCCGCTCTGTTTTGAGTTCTTTCCGTGTCGTGTTGATGTCTTGCAAAGTTAATTTTCACGAGCATTGCAGTATTCCGGTACGTTTAAGCTCAACACATGACGGTCTCCTTCACTACGATAAATTTGAACAACAAAAAAAAAACATCCTTTATATCTGATTATCCTTTAATGCATTTTCAACAAATCGTTATACAATGCGGTTAATATATGTTATAAGATCTTATAATTAACAGACCAGAAGAACCTGTTGAGAAAAAAACAGAAAAAATGGTACTTGAGCTAAAGGCGCAGGACAGTATTTCCAAAAATACACTAGCTAACAACTAGCAACTGCTGGAAAGAAAATGAAAAGGTATACCGTATAACATAAAAAAACAATTTTGATACCAAAAGGTGAACCATCTTATTAAACTACAATCGGCAATTCAATGATACTACAATACATATGAAAAAAGGTTACAAATTAAAATACATTTACAAGTTGAATGTCATTTCAGCTATTATTACAGCTATGATTCTATAATTTATTGTTACATTCACAGAAAAGACAAACTACATTCGAGGGCTACCTAATGCCCCCTCTCCCCTCCCCCCCCGGCAACTAGAAAAGGTTAACAGTGACAAATACCTCACGAGATGGGGTTGTTCGAAAAATTACGGTTTCTTATTCTACAAAACCAATTTGAACTTTTCAACAATAATTATACCACTGGTAATTAAGATCATATTATATCTTGTCAAAAACCTGGATTCGGTTGTTTTCCTTATCACACACAACTATCCTTCCATCACCAAGATTTGTTGTAGACCTTGGAAAGTTAAACATTCCTCTCTGACTGCCTTCACTTCCAAACTTTGTAACAAACTTTCCACTCAGTTCAAATACCTGCACTCTGTGATTTCCTGCATCACAGACCATTAGCAATCCTTCTTTGTTAACTGACAAGTAACGGGGCTGATTGAACTCTCCATCCTTGTTTCCCTGTTTCCCAAATTTAGAAATAAGCGTCCCCCCCAGATCAAACTTTTTAATGGAATGATCACCAAAGTCTGAGACTATGAAATATTGACCGTGTTGAATACAGTGACTGGGACTGACAAAAGAACCTGCTCCACCAAATTTACGTAATAAATACTTCCCACAAGAAGAAAGTATCTTGATTAATTTGTTACCGCTATCAGCAACAATAATATCACCGTTACCGTTTATTGATAAACCTTCAGGGTTTCTAAGCTGATGATAAAGGCTTCCTTTTTCACCAAACTTACTAAGAAAGTTGCCATTCCTATCAAAGACTTGCACTCTGTTGTTAGCACTGTCTGTCACTACAATATTGCCATGACTATCAAAAGCGATCCCTTTAGGGGACTGGAACTCGCCATTTTTCTTACCCCTTCTACCAAACGATCTTAAGTGGGTACCGTCACTACTAAACACTAAAACCCTCTCGTTACCCCACTCAGTCACAGCAATTTCATCGTGATCATTCACTGCTACCCCCCAGGGACGGTAAAGCATTCCAACAGACTTATCTTTTTGTCCAAATGACAGCACAGATCTGAAGCGCCTGGTTTGTACCCGAGTTTCAACAGGACTGTCACGAACATTTGCCCCTTTATTCCCAGCAATTACGTTACTACTTTCTTTACCTTTAGTTCCTGATTGTTGCGCTTTAGGTTCGCTAAAAACAAATTCTACGTTACCTATCCCCTCGCTCATGCTCGACAGGTTAATCAGTTTTTCACTTTTAGTGAAACTAAACCTAGGGATACATTCAGTGTCGCGGTTTTCTTGGGTGCCCTGTTCCTGCAGGATTGAATCAAATGTTTCATTGAATCCCAGGATTTCAGTGCTAAAGCTTCGTTTTAACAGAGTTTCAGTTCGTTCAATTGCTAATTCAATTAATTTCACTTGTTTGTCCACTTCGTCTTTTTTATATGAGAGAGATTCCATTGATTTTGTCGCTTGATTATCGACTGCATCAAAAACATCCTGTTTCCTCGCTTCGATGATTGCAATAATTTGGTCTACAAAAGACTGCACTTGGCTTTTTACGTCGGCTACTTGCGACTGAAGTTCGATGCTCTTTTGATTGATTTCTTCCACTTTCTTTCGTTTTTCCAGTGCTTTGTCCTTCAAAGATTTAATAGTGGATTTGATCTGTGTCTTGCGGGCATCCGTAGCTTCTTGCAAAAGCATCTTACCATGACTTTCATGAAGCGTCATGGCACAAGCGCTACAAATGACGACTTTACAGTCCTTGCAAAAGAGCTCTAGCTCTTTGTTTTCATGGTGTTTCTTCTGACAAAATGCTGGTCGCTCTAAAACAGCCTTGATGTCTTGATCTTGAAAATCTTTTAGTGCTAGCGTTCTATGTTCGTTGTTAGCACGCATTATGTCATGTCCTAAAATGCATTTCTCGCACCAGAAGGAACAACACTGGAAGCAATACGAGGTCTGGGCACTCCTTTTATCGCAGTTTCCACACTTCACGTTAGCTGTACTACACTCTTTAATTGCCAAGACATCTAGCATGCTGTTTATTCGAAACTTGGTGGGAAGTTCGCTGGGATTTCCACTTCCAGAAATCTGAAACTGTCTTCTGCACTCAGGGCACGTAATTTTGCCACGGACGCCGCTCGTTCGTTGAATTCCGTTCAGGCAGTGAAGACAGAAACTGTGCAAACAAGGCAACTGCTTTGGATCAGTGAATGTACACATACACACAGAACAGGATACTTCATCATGAAGATTGTCGAGCAAGGTCTTTATATCCATGGAAAAGGTCGGAAACAAGGTTACTTTTTAAAAAATTTGGCCTAACTGGTTGCTGACGATCAAGGAAATGGTATTGAGATTGAACAATAGATCTATTCGGCTAACTCAATGTTGTACCCAATTCAAATCTCCCGGGGTTAAGATTATTTGTGTATTGTATTTGCATTATAATGTGGCATTCTCATTTAAATGTATGGAAATTCCTGAAACAAAAAAAGTTTTATTCCCAAAGGGTTTGAATTGGGTACAACATTTTGTTAGCCAAATAGGTGTATTAAGTCTTGTATTGTGATCCATACTAAACTCTGTATTATTAGCCAATAAAATAGAGTTTCTTGACATGTTTTGATGGTGTCACGGAAGAATAAATAACATCCTGTATTTCCTAAAATTGTTAATCAGCTCTTTGAAAGAGCGTTCTCTCCCTAGTATAAATTGGTTCGGAAAAAGTTGCTACGCAGGCTTATTTAAAAGAATGGACTACGGAATTTTTTTGTATTTGTAAGCACCAGAACACTTAGCATGTTACTGACACGCGTACAATTCTTGGACAGATTAAACTGGGAAAGCAAGTCCCGGTTGGCCCAAAGTCAGAATCAAAAAAGCCACGCGAAAGACAAAACGCGCCATTTCCCCATCTTTTATTTTACAGGATGGAAGACGGATTTATTTTCCATCTATTTTGTCCAAGATAGTGCTTGTTAACGTAAGTGTTTTCAGCAAATATATTAAACAACCTTTGGTCAAGTTTCCTTGATACTGCGCAACAAAATCCTTCAGAAAAAATGGCACTTGCAGAAAATTTTTACTCATTCTTAAGCTTCTGTGGGCCTTTTGGCCAAGCTTAGACTTCCAACAAAACATCTAACCAAATCACATCTCCTGTAGTCTGTGAACAGGCCTTCAGTCGAGCGGGGAACTGGGGACAGTGAAAAGCGAAAAGGCCTCTTTCCCCCTTTCCCTTCCCTCTCCTTGCGATTTTCTTCCCCCAAACAGAGAGCCTGTTCACAGGCTACATCTCCTGCAGTATCTTTAACAAAAAATGATGGTCGCATGGTGTCTTTATCTTTCGAAGTGTTTGATTTGAAATAGGCTAAAGCTTACCTGTGTATTTTATTGTGTAGCTAAGTGGGGTTTGTCTAAAATGGTGTCAAAATTTGATGTCACTTCGTAGGCTGGAAAATACGGTAAGAAAAACTGCCTCCTTAACCTCTAAATTAGGTAGCTCTAAGTTCCAAACTGGTCCAAACTCAGAAAGAGGAAACTTGAGAAGGAAGAGTAACCCAATAACTCCTCGATGTCTGATGAAACGCTCAAAACTTTATATTTTTGTTTCCGTTACATGTGTACTAACACATACGTAATACTATACACCAAATTTGGTGATCTCTTTGATAAAAGCTGTCCCAGAAAGGTTCACCAGCACGAAAAATTCTTTTCTTTACTTAACTTGTCATTTTAGTATAGAAAAAGCCACTCACTGTTAGATGCTCTTCAGTTTTTGAATAAAACATGCGGAAAAAGTAACATTGATTGAATGAAAAAAGAGAAGAAGGCTAATGACAAAGCTCAGCAAGAGTTCGAATCCAGTTTTTTTGATACAACTCGGAATTTGATTCACGGCGACCTCAGCCTCCTCCCCAGGCACTTCGTTTTTCCCACGGTTTTTCACAGAGGTGAGCGCGAATAGCGAGTGACTGGTGACTAAGAGCAAGTGACCAGCGGCGAGCTACTTTATTAGGTGACGCATGGCCTACAATTGCTGGTTTTCATTGTCACGCCGTTCAAAATAGATCAAAATAAAAATCAAAACCATTCGACAGGATCCAGAATCTGGGAAATGAAAGGAGGTAAATATAAAAAGACCCTCGCTAAGGTTTGGGTCGAAGGAATAATTCGTATACGAGAGATATCCGAGGAAATGTTTTACCCAAATTTATAGAGCTTTGTATAGAGACGCCATGCTGGAGCTCATCCGGATGGGCACCAACATGGAAACCAACTGAAACCAACAGAAACATCTGTTACCGAGTTTTGCTACAAAAGCGTGAATTTACTCCTAGAGGAACTCATAAACATTAAAGTAATGTTTTTTCTAAACTGTTTATAGATAGCAAAATTCCTCGAAAAAAGTCACTTTTTTAACCAAAATGACAGCTCTCTCGGCCGTCACGTAAATGCTGCGGCACGCAAAAGCTTAGAAATTCAAGCGCACTCTATTACTAAACCAAGAACCCTTTTGAAGCGAAAATTTGTTTGAAAATTAGTTTTTACCTGCTGTAATACACCATGAAAGTAAAATCTCAGTAGGAACAATAGTTTTTTAGTTTGAATTTTAGTGATGTCATGTGAAAACTAACAATAAGCACAGGCGCATTATTTTCAAACAAGCGAGCCGCTTAAAGTGTGTAGCTGCCTGTGTGTGATTGTGAAAGCAAACTGACAGCTCATTAAAACTCTGGAAATCTTAATTGGTCTCCTACCATTACTCTCGTAAAGGCAGACCCCTCTGTAGAGTAACAGTTATAAACGGTTCCAACGATCATCTCAAAGAGTTGAGTGTAACACTATTAAACAGAGCGAATTCTAGTACGCGCTCCCCGAAAACACCTGCTGTGTCCTGATGTGGTCATTTGGACTTCACGCATGAGGAGCCTGGGACGGTACAAAAAGGAATTGAACTCTGGGACAGTTTTAAAGAGAACACCGCTTTTATTGGCTATCGCAAGAGGCTTGCAAGGTTGCCATCACTTGTGACTAAACTCTGCTCCTGTTAACTCCTTGGCTCTCTACAGAAACAAAAATATAAGTCAGAATGTACTTTTCCTTCGGACGACAGGGCTTTTCAATGACTCAGCCGTCTCGCGAGGGAATTTTTGCCCCCAGCGACCTCGCTACTCGCGGTAAAGACAATGGAACTAGCACGCGAACTTATCATAATAAAATTAAAATAAGACCATCAAGATCAATATGTGACGGCAATTTTCTCTCCGACATAGTCGCAAATTTCTTATTTAGGACTAGTTGTGGCCAGTGACGTTCCATTGTTCGGGCACTGATGTTCCTATTTAAGCTTTTCTTCTGATGGAAGTACGTGTTTTTCTTCGAATAGTTATGTGTGTTTCAAAGTCAATTTGCTACCTCTTATTCCACTACGACAACCTATTCCATCGGAAGTGTTATTCCTCATTGTAGTTGATAATTATCCAGTAATTAAGCTTGTACCTTTGGATCTGTAACAACGAAGTCTGGAACTAAACTGCGATGAACACTCAGCCATGATGGAACCTTAGAGGAGTCCTACACAAAATCGCTCATCATTTATAAATAATAATTTTAAAAATTCATTACAGCTCGTCTCTAACTATTGGTATTGTAAGCGACGACCGATTAGACCCTCTATATGACCTATATGGATACCTTCAAAAAGGATAGAGGAGTAGACGTGGATGAGTTAAGGTGAAACGATAACCTGACAAGTAACTATTGCTCAAGGATACCATAGGGTTAACCTGTGTGGAGAACATAAAAAGGGGACGGGTAGGGAGAAGGGGAGGGGATTAAAAAGACTCCAGCAATCAGGAACCCTATATTACTAAACAGACTGAAGATAAGTTAAGGACAAGAGGAGAGGAGAGGGGAGGGGAGGGGAGGGGATTATAGAAGGGATTAAGGAGACTCCTGCAATGAGGAACCCTATATTGCTAACAGATAAGATAAGATAAGGAAAAGAGGAGAGGGGAGATAACCTTATCTCCTCCCATGTCCTTTCTCTCCCCTCCCCTTCATGCACTTGCTACGCAGGTTACACTTGCGTACATCTTGTAGTACATGCCCTGAACTGAAGTATTTATAGTAGATTTAACAGATATCTACCTTTATAGAATAACTAAGATAGTACGCGCGTTCTGATGGGTTAAAAACCTACGGTTTATCGTGCCGGTAAACTCATGGAAAACTTAAAGTTATTTTATAAAAGCAATGGACCACACTTTCTATGGGTTTACGGGCGTGATAACCCACGCGGGATGTTGGGAGAACACTCGAAAAGCTTGTAAATCAGGAACCGAGGGGATTATCACGCCGGTAGGCCCATATAAAGTAGGGTCTATTGCTTAATAAAACTCTTTGTCGTCTGCTTTGGTCGTTTTGGGTCCATATGGACCCATGCATATTATTCTCCCTGGACCCCTTAGGCTTTCAATTCTAGCTATTAAGATGGTAATTAGCAATATCGGCGAGGATAGAGCGCATGTCCACGAGAACATCATTTAGCAAAGTTTGACCAATCTCAAAGCACCTGACGGCTCAAGTTGATTAAGGCTTGGTTCTTTACAAATTCCTCAGAATTTTGAAGAGGGGTGGTCAAATGTAACTTTTTTTTTTAAGATACCGTAAAATTCCTAAAATAAGCCCCTCCATGTATAAGCCCCTCCAAATATAAACCCCCCAATCCGGTTACGCAAAAAACCCTCCGTTAAATCGCACCTCCAAATATAAGCCCCCCCCCTCCCCCGGGGGGCTTGTACTAGGAAAATTGCAAAAGTAAAACAAAGCAAAAATGGTAAATTTACTTCCAACTATAAGGCTAGCCCAATCGATTTTGAAACGCATTTTTTCGCTTCGTAGATGAGCCGCTCCAAAAATAAGCTTCTCAAAAAGGGCCTTTGAAAAATATAAGCCCCGGGGCTTATTTTCAGAACTTTACGGTATCCCAGGTCTAATAAATTAAGGCTAATCATAACTAAGAAATCATCAACGTTCATTTGAAAAATTGTTTATAACTGCATCACGTGACCAGCCACGCCCTGTTTTATCTAGAAATCCTTTGGGTCAAAATGCAAACTATGTAGAAAGCAAACGGTAAATTTGCTTTTGTAGGTCCAAAAAGTGGCTGCCGATAGTCTTCTTGAAAAAAGATTGGAATGAGACGAAAGTGTCCGTATAAAAGGGGGTTGATTTAAGAGAAAACTGTGTAAGGGCTTTTTTTTCGCAGGGACAAAAAATGAGATGTCTTCAAGCAAAAGTACTATGAGTTTGTCCTCAAGCAAAAGTACCTAGCGATTTTACAAAAGTCCACTTTTCATCATAAAACAACCAAATCTGGCCATTTAACGTAAAATCAGGTGAAAAAAAAGGCAAAAGATGATGTTGCGGTTTTTGGATTAAAGAGGGGTGCGACTGTACTGTTGCCATGTCCTACAAACTGCTTAGTAGACCTTTACGCGGCTCGGATGATCACTGGACATAGCAATGATTGTCCATTCTGCGAGACGAGACGTAAAAATAGTGTTCTCAATTAGTACAAGCGTGCTAAATACATCTTTTTACACTCGAATGAGGTAAACTGGTACGTTTAACGTCAACACATGACGGTCTCATTGACAACGATAAATTTGAAGAAAAAAACATTCTTCATATTTGATTATCCTTTAATGCATTTTCGACAAAAAGTTATACAATTCGGTAAATATATATGTTATAATTTAACGGACCTGAAGATCCTAATGAGAAAAAAGATGGTACTTGAGCTGAGGGCGCGGGAAAAATACTTCCAAAAATACACTAGCTAACAACTAGCAACTGCTGGAAAGAAAATGAAAAGGTGTACAACATACGAAACAATTTTGATACCAAAAAATTGAACGACCTTATTAAACTACCCCTGATAGGCAATTAAATGAGACTATACGATATATTTGAAAAAGGATTACAAAATATATATTTACAATTTGAATGTCACCTCAGCTATTATTACAGTTATTATTACAGCCACGATTTTATAATTTATTGTTACATTCACAGAAAAGACAAACTACGCGTGAGGACAACCTAATGCCCCCCACCCCCCCCCCCTCCCCCCCCCCCTCAACCCGGCAACAGGGACAAATACCTCACGAATTCAGGATGTTGTTCGAAAAAAGTTAAGATTTCTTTTTCTAGATAAAGAAGCCAATTGGAACGGTTCAACAATAATACCACTGGAAAGATCATATTTTCTGGTCAAAAACCTGGATTCGGTTGTTCTCCTTATCACACACAACTATCCTTCCATCACTAAGAATTGCTGTAGACACTGGACACTTAAACTCTCCTCTCCCGCTACCTTCACTTCCAAAGTTTGTAAAAAACGTTCCACTCAGATCAAGTACCTGAACTCTGTGATTCTTTTCATCACAGACCATAAGCAATCCTTCTTTGTTAACTGACAAGTAACGGGGCTCATTGAATTCTCCATCTTTGATTCCCTGTTTTCCAAATTTAGAAATAAACTTTCCCTCCAGATTAAACATTTTAATGGAATAATAACCACGATCTGAGACTATAAAATGTTGACCGTATTGGATACAGTGATGGGGTTTGACCAAAGAACCTGCTCCAGCAAATTTACGTAAATACTCCCCACTAGAAGAGAATATCTTGATTAATTTGTTACCTTTATCAGCAACAATAATATCACCGTTACCGTTTATTGATAAACCTTGAGGGAATTCAAGCTGTTTATCACGACTTCCTTTTTCACCAAACATACTAAGAAAGTTACCATTGCTATCAAAGACTTGCACCCTGTGGTTAAAAGAGTCTGCCACTACAATATTGCCATGACTATCAAAAGCGATCCCTTCAGGGCCCTGGAACTCACCATTATTCTGACCCTTTCTACCAAAGGATCTTAAGTGGGTACCGTCACTACTAAACACTGAAACCCTGTTGTTACCGAGCTCAGTCACAGCAATTTCATCCTGATCATTCACTGCCACCCCATAGGGCATGTTAAGCATTCCAACAGACTCACCTTTTTGTCCAAATGACAGCACAGATCTGAAGCGCCTGGTTTTTACCTGAGCCTTAAAAGGACTTTCACAAAAATTTGCCCCTTTATCCCCTACTTTATTACTTTCTTTACCTTTAGTTCCTGATTGTTGCGCTTTAGTTTCGCTAAAAACAAACTCTACTTTACCTATCCCCTCGCTCATGCTCAACAGGTTAATCAGTTTTTCACTTTTAGTGAAACTAAACCGAGGAACACTTTCAGTGTCGCGGTTTTCTTTGGTGCTCTGTTCCAGCAGGAGTGAATCAAATGTTTCAGTGAATCCCTTGATTTCAGAACTAAAACCTCGTTTTAACAGAGTTTCAGTTTGTTCAATTGCTGATTCAATTAATTTCACTTGTTTTTCCACTTCGCCTTTTTGCTGTAAGAGAGATTCCAGTGATTTTGTTGCTTGATTATCAATCACATCAAAAACATCTTGTTTTTTCGCTTCGATGATTGCAATAGTTTGGTCTACAAAAGACTGCACTTGGCTTTTTACCTCGGCTACTTTCGATTGAAATGCGATGCTTTTTTGGTTGAATTGTTCGACTTCCTTTTGTTTTTCCAGTACTTTGTCTTTTAAAGATTTTATCATGGAGCTAATCTGTGTTTTGCGCTCATCAGTAGCTTCTTGCAAAGGCATCTTACCATGACCTTCATGAAGTGTTACAGCACAAGTGCTACAAATGGCGACTTTACAGCCCTTGCAAAAGAATTTCAGCTCTTCTTTTTCATGGTGTTTCTTCTGACAAAATGCTGGTCGCTCTAAAACAGCCTTGATGTCTTGATCTTGAAAATCTTTTAGTGCTAGCGTTCTGTGTTTGTTATTAGCACGCATTATGTCATGTCCTAAAATGCATTTCTCGCACCAGAAGGAACAACACTGGAAGCAATACGAGGTCTGAGAACTCCTTTTATCGCAGTTTCCACACTTCACGTTAGCTGTACTACACTCTTTTATTGCCAAGACATCTAGCAGGCTGTTTATTCGAAAATTGGTGGGAAGTTCGCTGGGATTTCCACTTCCAGAAATCTGAAACTGTCTTCTGCACTCGGGGCATGTAATTTTGCCGTGGACGCCGCTTGTTCGTTGAATTTCGTTCAAGCAGTGAAGACAGAAATTGTGCAAACAAGGCAACTGCTTTGGATCAGTGAATGTACACATACACACGGAACAGGATACTTCATCATGAAGATTGTCGAGCAAGGTCTTTATATCCATGGAAAAGGTCGGAAGCAAGGTTACTTTTTTAAAATTTTGGCCTCTAGTTGTTGGCGATCAAGAAGCTTCAAGAGAATGGCTTTGCAAATGAACAATGAAGTCTTGTTTTGTGACCCAGACTAAACATTCTATTATTAACCAATCAAATAGAGCTTCTTGACATGTTTTGGTGGTTTGACCAAAGAATAAAAATCATCAAATGTATTTCCGAGAATTTTTAATTAGCTCTTTGAAGCATGGATAAATTGCCGGCAAGCATTTCCGCGCGAGGTGGTCAAGAAAGTCGAAAATAGGAATGAAGGAGCTTTAGGTACATTAATTAATCAACCTTCGGCCAAGTCATCCCTGATATATACTGTCCAACAAAATACTCCAGAAAAAATGGCAGTTGCAGAAAATTTTTACTATTAAAATCTTTAGTTTCTGTGGGCCTTTGGGCCATGCAAGCTTAGAATTCCAACCAGAGAGGGGTTGAGGGTGCAGTGAAGTATAACAGGGACTGTTTTTCCTTAAGACCAAGGTGTGTTAGCTTATAGAGTGTAATTCAGCGTGCAGGTGCCTTGAAGGTCATGTTAAGATGCCTTTGCAAGAAGCTACCGACGCACGCAAAAAAAAAAAGATCAGCTCCGTGATAAAATCTTTGAAAGACAAAGTGCTGGAAAAACAAAAGGAAGTCGAACAATTCAACCAAAAAAGCATCGCAATTTCAATCCAAAGACCGAGGTACGATGCCAAGTGTAATCTTGTGTAGACAAAATTATTGTGATCATCGAAGCGAGGAAACAAGATGTTTTTGATGCAGTCGGTAATCAAGCGACAAAATCACTAGAATCTCTCTCACAGAAAAAAGACGAATTAGAAAAACTGAAACTCTGTTGAAACGAAGTTTACTACTGAAATCCTTGGATTCATGCAGAAACATTCGATTCAATCCTGCAGGAACAGCACCAAAGAAAACCGTGACACTGAATGTATTATTCGGTTTAGTTTCACTAAAACTGAAAAACTGATTAACCTTCTGAGCATGAGCGAGGGATAGGTAATGTAGAATTTGTTTTTAGCGAAACTAAAGTGCAATAATCAGCATCTGAATTGTCCGTAGTTGTCATTTTTTACGGACACCTCAGTGAAGTGCTCTCTTTCGAACAATCTTTTTTACGAATTTAAATTAGTACTATTATGGTACGAGTCAAGAATTGAGATGTTTTATTCTCATTTGTTTTTATCAAGTGCGTGCAGGACCGGCTGCAGCGGAGACTAAAACAGACTGGTCGTAAACGTTTTGATCAGCGTGCTTTCATTGTTAAACGTATAACTTTCTTTTACTTGTTTTTCTTTGTTTTGTTTTGTTTTTTTACTTTATTAACTTTTCTAATTTCTTGTGAGTTTAAACACGCTTGTATTTTGGGTTTCTTCCCTCTACCTTCTTTGCATTTTTTTTCTGTTTTTCCGTTTTTCTTTCTTTCTTTTTAGTCTCATTTCTTTTTTTGCAATTTGTCGTCTCGTTTCTAGTCCGGTCCAATAAAGGCCCACAAAAATTTGTAAATAAGATCCCGGCTCTTAGCGGCCTTGTAGTTTAACACAAAAAGTAAAAGTGCGCAAATTAGTTTTCATCTGCTTACCCTATTGTTGCTTACAATAATTTATGTGTTGCACTGGTCTTTTCAAATCTTTCGCCACATCTCCGTCATAACTAAAATCCAGTCATGTTAAGAATGGTTAAAAAATTGTCCTGTTTTATAGATCAAAGCTTATTATAGTATAGCGCAGCAGATAAAAAGCGCTGGAAAAATTGCAAAAACGGTGGTTATGCTGCGTTTACCGTGGTAGCTGTACCATGGTTTGGTACAGAAACATGGTACATTTTGCATTCCGCTGGCCAAGTTTCAAGCGCGAATTTTTCTCTTCAAATACCTCCCTAAAGAAACACTGATTCACAATGCGAGGCTGATTCCAATTTGGAATAAATCCGCTGATTCAAGCTGAGTGCGGATTCAAAACATTGTGAATCCTATTTTGGTAGGAAACACAGAAACGTATGGTTCTGTACGCTGTCGTCTAAAGCGATACTCGTTTTCCCAGCTCAATTTTTATTGAATTAGACAAAAAGGTATTTCAAAGGATACGCAATAAGATATCTTTTGAGTTTCGCGTGATCTTTAAGGTCTTTCGAGAGGAAACTTGTCAGTCCATGTCCATGTGTTTCAAGCGTTGTAGAAAAATATCCAAAAAATAGCAAAAGGACTTCAAATATTCCAATTCGGTCAGCTTGTCAAATACATGAGACCATTTTCATTCATCTTTTTGTCAGGCCAGACTTGAATTTGTAGGAATGTAAATGAATTCAGAGCAAACCTTCTTCTTAGGCGATCCTTCTTCAGCAGTGTCCAAAGCTTATCTTTCTCTGGCTCATCATTTACTTTCTTCTTGTGGTTAACTTCTGATTTAGAGTCATTGTCCTCGTCAAAGTCATCAATATCATCATCATTACTTCTATTCTCATCATCCTCATCATCATCATTGTAGTCATGTGGTTATCGTCTTTCACATCTCCTGCAGTATCTTCAACAAAAAATAATGGTCGCATATAATAATAGAGTGTCCTTACCTTTCGAAGTGTTTGATTTGAAATAGGCTGTAACTACTTGTTCATTTCCTTTGTAGCTAAGTAAGGTTTGTCTAAATTAGTGTCAAAAGTTAATGTCATTTCGTTGGCTGGAAAATACGGTAAAAAAAACTGCCGGCTTAACCTGTTAATTGTGTAGCTCTATAAGTGCCAAACTGGTCCAAACTCACAATTAAAGAGGAAACATGAGAAGGAAGAGTAGACAAGGTCAACCCAATAACTCCTCGATGTCTGATGAAACGTTGCTCTTAGCTGGTGCCGACAGTTTTCTGGCCAACATTCACGCACCTAAAAAAAACCAGTGCGCTCCAAACTTTGTTTTCGTTTCCGTTGCCTGTGTACTAACACATACGTAATACCGTACACCAAATTTGGTGATCTCTTCGAACAAAGCTGTTCCACAGAGGTTCACATTTAGGTAAGTTTCTTTCTTTTCTTTGTCATGTATAGAAAAAGCCACTCACTGTTAGATGCTTTTGAGTTCTTGAATAAAACCTGCGGAAAATGCGATAGTAATTGAATAAAAAAAGAAAAAAAGCGTTATGACAAAGCTCAGGAAAGGTTCGAATCCAGTTTCTTTTAACACAGCTCAGAATTTGATTTCGCACGCGGCGAGCTACTTTATGAGGTGACACATGGCGTATGGCGCAGGCGTATTTTTCGAACAAGCGAGCCGCGCTAAGTATGTAGCTGCCTGTGTGTGATTGTGAAAGCAAACTAACAGCTCATTAAGATGGACATCTCAAGTTGTCCCCTCCCACTACTTTCTACAAGGCGGACGCTTTTCTCGGGCGACGGTGGTAAATGGTCCAACGGTCGTCTCAAAGAGTTGGGTGTTACACTGGTAAACAGAGGGAATTCTAGTTCGCGCTCCCTGAAAACACCTGTAGTGACCTTATTTGGTCATTTTGACTTCACGCGTGAAGAGCCTGGGACGGTACAGAAACGAATTGAACTCTGGGACAGAGTGCAAGTGCTCGTATTGGCTGTTGTAAGTTTGAGCAGGGAACTGGGTGAAAATTCACCATCCCCACCCACCTCGTTCCCCCCCACCCCCACCCAAACCGTCCTGTTTAGCAACATAGGGTTTCTTATTGCAGGAGTCTCCTTAATCTCCTATATAAACCCCTCCCCTCTCCTCCTCTTGTCCCTATCTTGTCAGTTCTCCATAAAGAACTAGAATACAAAGTGGAGAAGCTGAAGAACCGCAAGAAGGTTGAAGGTCATGCAGCCGAGGATCAGAGTCAAATCCGAACTACCAGTTGGTAAATAAACCATCCCGTATCAGCCCACACAAAGTTTTACTGTCTTGATTGATTAGTACAGTCTATCATTTATTAGTGAAAAATAATTAGGGGAAGGAAGGGTGGGCTTAATAGAGATGGGGGAAGATTATTAACTTTCATCCCCTGAAAAGATTGAGCTTACCAGAGGGAGAGGGCTTATTAGAGAGGGGGGGACTTAACGGAGGATTTAGGGTAAGATAAGATAAGGACATGCAAGTGGAGACGAGAGGAGAGAACAGTTATCTGCTCTCGTGTCCTTCTTCTCCCCTCCCCTTCATGCGCTTGCTACGCAAGCTACACTTGCATATAGCTTGTAGTTCATGCACTAAACTGAAGCCTTTATGGTGGATTTAACAGACATCTACCTTAATTAAACGAAAAGATTAACTCAGCCTGTAGAGCGTTTGACTGCAGGAGCGGGAAGTCACGGGGCAGGACCAATACTGAGGGTCTTAAAATAACTAAGGAACTGAGTCAAACCCCTTTACTACAGACACTGAGGAGGGCATAGAAAGTGTCCGTATTAAGGGGGTTAAATCAAGAGAAAATGTTAGGGTTTTTTTTCCCTAGGGACAAAAATGAGGTGTCTTTATGAAGCGGGTGTCAATAAAAGGGGTTCGTTGTGCTGTCTTGTCCTGCAAACTGCTCAGAAGACTTACACGTGACTCGGACGATCATTGGATATAGAAGTGATGGTCCATTCTCTGAGTAGAGACGTAAAAATAGTGTCCTTAATTAGACTCGCGTGCTAAATACATTTACCCTTGAATGAAGTAAACTGTTACGTTTAACTTCAACACATGACGGTCTCTTTGACAATGATAAATTTGAACAAAAAAGACATTCTTTATATTTGAATATCCTTTAATGCTTTTTCAACAAATCGTAATACATTTAAGTAAACATATGTTGTAACTAACAGACCTGAAGAACCTTTTGAGAAAAAAATTGGTACTTGTGCTAGGGCTAGGGAATAATATCTCCAAAAATAAACTTGCTAACAACTATCAACTGCTGGAAAGAAAATGAAAGGGTGTACAACGTAAAAAACAATTTTGACTTCTCAAAAAATTTGAACCAACTTATTAAACTACAATCGGCAATTAGATGAGAGTACAGTACATTTGAAAAAAGATTACAAAATATATTTACAATTTGAATGTCATTTCCGCTATTATCACAGCCAGGAGTTTATAATTTATTGTTACATTCACAGAAGGGACAAACTACTTGTGAGGGCAACCTAATGCCCCCTTCCCCCCCCCTCCCCCCCCAGGCAACTAGAAAAGGTCAACAGTGACAAATACCTCAAGAGCTACTTTTTGTTCGAAAAATTACGGTTTCTTATTCAGGATACCCAGTTTGAACTTTTCAACAATAATACCACCGGTAAGATCATAATTTTATCTTGTCAAAAACCTGGATTCGGTTGTTGTTAAAATCACATACAACTATCCTTCCATCACTAAGATTTGCTGTTGACACTGGACACTTAAACTCTCCTCTCTCACTACCTTCACTTCCAAACTTTGTGACAAACTTTCCACTCAGTTCAAATACCTGCACTCTGTGATTTTTTGAATCACAGACCATTAGCAATCCTTCTTTGTTAACTGACAAGTAACGGGGCTCATTGAATTCTCCATCTTTGATTCCCTGTTTTCCAAATTTAGAAATAAACTTTCCCTCCAGATTAAACATTTTTATGGAATGATCACCACGATCTGAGACTATAAAATATTGACCGTGGTGGATACAGTGATAGGGAGCGACCAATGAACCTGCTCCACCAACCTTATGTAGATACTCCCCACTAGAAGAGAATTTCTTGATTAATTTGTTACAGGTATCAGCAACAACAATATCACCGTTGCCGTTTATTGATAAACCTTCAGGGTATTTAAGCTGACTATCACGACTTCCATATTTACCAAACTTACTAAGAAATTTACCATTTCCATCAAAGACTTGCACCCTGTGATTCCACCTGTCTGCCACTACAATATTGCCATGACTATCAAAAGCGATCCCTGTAGAATTGCAGAACTCGCCATTATTCTCACCCTTCCTGCCAAATGATCTTAAGTGGGTGCCGTCACTACTAAACACTGAAACCCTGTAGTTACCCCACTCAGTCACAGCAATTTCATCATGATCATTCACTGCCACCCCGCAGGGCCAGGCAAGCATTCCAACAGACTCACCTTTTTGTCCAAATGACAGCACAGATCTGAAACGCCTGGTTTGTACCCGAGTCTCAAGAGGCCGGTAACGAACATTTGCCCCTTTATTCCCAGCAATTACTTTACTACTTTCTTTACCTTTAGCTCCTGATTGTTGCGCTTTAGTTTCGCTAAAAACAAATTCTACATTACCTATCCCCTCGCTCATACTCAACAGGTTAATCAGTTTTTCACTTTTAGTAAAACTAAACCGAGGAATACATTCAGTGTCGCGGTTTTCTTGGGTGCTCTGGTCCCTCAGGATTGTATCAAATGTTTCACTGAATCCCAGGATTTCAGTAGTAAAGCTTTGTTTCAACAGAGTTTCAGTCCTTTCAATTGTTGATTTAATTAGTTTCACTTGTTTTTTCACTTCGTCTCTTTTCTGTGAGAGAGATTCCAGTGATTTTGTCGCTTGATTATCGACTGCATCAAAAACGTCTCGTTTTTTCGCTTCGATGATTGCAATAATTTGGTCTACGCAAGACTGCACTTGGCTTTTTACCTCGGCTACTTTCGATCGCAAGCGATGCGTTTTTGGATGAATTGTTCGACTTCCTTTTGTTTTTCCAGTACTTTGTCTTTCAAAGATCGAATCATGGAGTTGATCTGTGTTTTGCGCTCATCAGTAGCTTCTTGCAAGGGCATCTTACCATGACCTTCATGAAGCGTCATGGCACAAGTGCTACAAACGGCGACGTTACAGTCCTTGCAAAAGAGCTCCAGCTCTTTGTTTTCATGGTGTTTCTTCTGACAAAATGGTGGTCGCTCTAAAACAGCCTTGATGTCTTGATCTTGAAAATCTTTCAGCGCTAGCGTTCTGTGATCTTTATTTTCTCGCATTATGTTATGTCCTACAATACATTCTTCACACCAGAAGGAACAACACTGGAAACAATATAAGGTCTGGGCGCTTCGTTTCTCGCAGTTCCTGCATTTGACGTTCACTGTACTGCACTCTTTAATTGCCAAGACATCTAACAGGCTGTTTATTCGAAAATTGGTGGGAAGTTCGCTGGGATTTCCACTTCCAGAAATCTGAAACTGTCTCCTACACTCGGGACATGTAATTTTACCATGGACGCCGCTCGTTCGTTGAATTTCGTTCAGGCAGTGAAGACAGAAACTGTGGAAACAAGGCAACTGCTTTGGATCAGTGAATGCACACTTGCACACAGAACAAGATACTTCATCATGAAGATTGTCCAGCAAGGTCTTTATATCCATGGAAAAGAGTTCGGAATCAAGGTTACTTTTCAAAAATTTTGGCCGATCAAGGGAATGGCTTTGCTAATGAACAATGAATTCTTGTCTTGTGACCCAGACTAAATTGGTGTATTATTAGTCAATCAAATAGAGTTTCTTGACGTGTTTTGATGGAGTGTAAAGTATTTTAATACTCATTTGACTCATTAAAATGAGTCAAATGAGTCAATGAGTCATGAGTCATGAGTTAATGAGTCAATGAGTCAGATCTGAAAAAACAAATGTTTTGGTAGAAACAATGAAATTAGAACGATTTTCGTATGACCTTGAAAATGGTTTCGGACGGTGTTTGTTATTTGTTTTATCGGCCAATGGGTGAAAAGATCAAAACATGTACATGGTCAGTCGTGTCGCAGTATGTCGTCAAAGCGAAGTATCGATTGATTTCTAGAAAGTTCTTGGGCATGAAGTTTTTTTCATCCGAGCTTTCGCTAAACCAACCAAAAGCCACGCGCGTTTGTATCCGTTCGACACACCAATCAAATCGCTCCCTTTTTCGTTCGTTTGTTGTTTCTGGTTTGTTCACGCGTTTTCATTTCAAGGTCATACGAAAATCGCTCTAAGCATTACTTTTACTTATTTTGTCTACTTCCTTCATTGCTGCCTACACAAGGCCTATTTCTGACATGAAATCTCGACCTTGACCTGGGCTGTTTGTTAGCAGGTCCCAGGCCCTGCCGCATAGCAGAAGCGAAAAATAAGCCAGCCTAAATTTTGTGAGTGCTTCCGAAGAAAGTGTTTAATTCCCTTTGAACACAGCACTCAAAGTAAATTGAGGTAAACCTATTATGGAATTTCTTAGCGCTCAAAGACTCAAATCTGGGAACAGTCGTTCTTTGATATTCGGTCATGAGTGCGAAGGAAAGTTCCACTTTTATATCTGTATCGGTATGTTACTCATTAGCTTGTCATGCTGGTGTAAAGGTAAGAATTCCGGGAAGTATTCATTAAGTTTTAGCGTCGAATCTTATCAAGGGGATATACAAGTTTCTTTCATGCTGTGGATCGCTGTCCATCATGAACACAATGAAGACGATCCAGTATACTAAGCGTCCGTTCCAACAATCAATAGCAGAGTTGTTTTCAGTTGATAATCTTCCTAATTTAGTTCTCCACTTTTTCCAATCAGTTTTACTTGCCTCAAAAGGTGAATGATGCTACGAGGCGAACAAACTGAATTGTAATTTGCCCGAGGAGGGGTATGAAACAGCGAGTGTACGAATAATTATTATTGAGGCATTACTGTATACCCATTGTAATTCTAAATAGCTTTCAAGGCTCGTTGATTGATTAAAATCTTTGGGCATTCATTGTTTGTGTTTATTTACATTAGCTCGCCTGTTTAAAACTCGTGCATCAACTAATATGAACAACCTTGGGGCAGCACTTCACTTCTGGTATGGAAACTCTAGTAGTAAGGATTGTCTGATGGTTTAAATGGTTCTTGAAGGGTGTCTGGGAAGGCTGTTTTTCGGGGCATGCACGCAGTAGTAGCGGCAAGACCTGGGATACTGCTAACAAATATTCCAGGTTGAGATTTCATGTCAGAAATAGGCCTTGCAAGGCCTTGCATATGTGAAGGCAGCAATGAAGCAAGTAGACAAATTAAGTAAGGGTAATGCTTAATTTTATTGTTTCTACTGAAACTTTTATTTTTTCAGATCTGACTCATTGACTCATTTGACTCATAAAACATCCGTTCTCGTTTTGATGGAAGAATAAAAAAACATCAACATCCTGTATTTCCGAGAATTGGCAGCTCTCTGAAGCATGGGTAACTTGTCGGCAGGAGATTCCGTGCGAATGTTGGGGAGAGAAAAAAAGAGGAATAAAGGGGCTTTCTCTCCCTAATTCGTTCGGAAAAGTTTGCTAGGCATGTTAAAGCATGGACTACTGAAATTATTGGAATATTTGCGCACACTTAATACGCTACACACGCGTACAATCTTTGAATAGATTAAATTGGGAAAGCAACTCCCCGTTTGCTCAAAATAAGGGACTTGTCAGAAATGAGCAGAGGGAGGGGGGTGGGGCAGGTGGAAACAGAAGGAGGGTCACAGCTTTTTGAGACTCAGAAAAGGGAGGGGACATAAAAAATTGGCCGTTAAAAGGGGGAGGGTCATGCAAATATATGGCCGTGATCATGTAGGGGTTCACCCACAGAAGAAAATTGGTAAAAAAACGTGGGAGAAAGAGGAGAGTCGAGTGATCAGCTGTCAGAATCAGAGTCGGACTCTTAATGCTGTCATCTAAAATGTATGTATATAGCATGACAAAAAACAGATTAGAAATATATTCTGAGTTTTCTTAAGAACTAGATTTTGTCATTTATATAACAGGGGGGGGGGGGGGGGTCATGATATTTTAGGCCAAGCTCAAGGGGAGGGTTAGCAAATTTTACTAACATTGCAGGCATGGATCACCTCATTTCCGAAACCAAATTTAAAATTCCCACCCCCCTCTCCCCCTGCTAATTTCTGACAAGTCCCTAAGGAGCAAAAAAGCCACGCGAAAGCCAAAACACACTATTACACCATCCCTTTACGAATAAATTTTGCGTCTACTTTGTCCAATATAGAGGTCGTTAATGTTTGTGTTTCCAGCAAATACATTTCCATTTTTGATTAAAATCAACCTTCTGCCAAGTCCTCCCTGATACTGTGCAAAAAAATTCTCCAGAACAAATGGCAGTTGTAGAAAGTTTTTACTAAATCTTAAGCTTCTGTTGGCCTTTGGGCCACGGAGGGTTTCAAAAGCAATAAAGTCTAAAAGTCAAAATATAAAGTAACTTTAAAACGGTGGTATCTTTTTATTGTCAGTTTAGAAGCTGTAATCGGATTGGTATCTGCTAGAGTTCGCTTAAAAGAAAGAGAACTGGATTTCCTTCTGAATTGTCATTACGGACACTTCGGTAAAGTGCTCTCTTTCAAATGAATTTTTTTTTGGCACAAATTTAAATCAGTATTATTGTAGTACGAGTCAAGAATTGAGACAGTTTTATTCTCATTTGTTTTTAGGCTATTCGGGCGGGCCTCGTCTTTTATTGACATATATGGCGGGGACAAGATTTTAAAAGTGTTTTTTTCTTCGTTTAAGTAGACAGTTGTTATTGAAAATCTCAAGAGGGATGAGATTCACAAGGCGGTATAAAACTAAGTCACATTCCTTTTTTCAAACTTTTTTAATGTTCGGTGAAAGGAGCAATTATCAGCGATCATATTTTCGTTTGGCGAGGTAAATCTATAATTACGTTATATCCACTTTAATGGTTGAAGTATTCCATCAGCCTCGGTAAACTCTTTTTCTGAATGGTCTTTGACCAACCTCACTTGGAGGCGCGATTTAAGACTTCAAGGTGTTCTGTAATTATCCAAGCAGTTGATCCTGGAAGGAATTGAAAACCGTCAAAGTCATCGAGTGCTGTAAATTTATACAAGAAATTTATTAACTGGTACGAGACGGCCCTTCTTAATACACTTCCAAACCCAAGATGGCGACACAACCTTGGTCGATCCTTCCTCCTTTTGTCCATCCTAAAATAGAAAGAGCAGACACGATAAGAACAGCGGGCATTGGTTACATCGCTAATAAAATATTTTAGCTTATCACCTCCAAAGCGTTGCTTCCAATGTCGAAGAGAAAGAACATGGGAAGAGGGGTGGAGAGGGAAGGGGGCGGGGGGGGGATTGTACAGAGTCTATTCCCCGCTTTCATGTTTTCCATAATACACGCTTGCATTTTGAGTTTCTTCCCTCTTTATCCTTTGCAAATTTGTCTTCTTCCGTCTTTCTTCTTTCTTTGTCTCATTTTTATTTTTGCGATTTGTCTTCCCGTTACTAGTCCGGTCCTATAACGACTTACAAAAATTTATAAATAAGAAATTGTTCGCAGTGAAGTTTAACCACACTAATGACATGACAAAAAGTAAAAGTGCGCAAAATATTTTTCATCTTCTTACCGTATTGTTGCTTACAATATGTGTTGCACTAGACTTTTCAAATTCCTCCGCCAAATCTCCGTCATAACTATCCAGTCATGTTAAGAATGGTTAAAAACCGGATTGTCCAGTTTTATAGATTAAAGCTTATGATCAAAGCGCAGCAGATAAAAAGCGCGGGAAAAATTGCAACAGCGGCGATTAAGCTGTGTTTCTTTGCAAAAATTCTGAATTCAGATTCAAGGTATAAACTGGTGGATGAAAACTGCTCACAGTGAAAAACGGCAAAACCAAAGACGGATTTACAGCCTGTACCAGGGGTTAATATGGCATTTTGCATTCCGCTGGCCAAATTTCAAGCGGAAATTCCTCTCTTCAAATATCTCCCAAAAAAAACACTGATTCACTTTGCGAGGCTGATTCCTATTTGGATTAAATCCGCTGAATTGAAGCCGAGTGCGGATTCAAAACACTGCAAATCCTATTTTAGATACGACACACAGAAACGTGTTGTTCCGTACGCTGTCGACTAAAGCGACATACGTTTCCTCGCTCAATTTTAATTAAATTAGACAAAAAGGTATTTCAAAGGATACGCAATAATATATCTTTTGAGTTTCGCGTGATCTTCAAGGTCTTTCGAGAGGAAAATTGTCAGTCCATGAAAGATGTCTTTCAAGTGCTGAAAAAAATGAAAAGGATGTCAAAGTACATTCTTTGCATAACAGAAACTGTAGATTATAATACAAATTACTAAAACAAACGAGGAGAATAACAATTTACAGGAGTTAATGGTTTTGAAAATAATTCAAACTGACTCAAACGTTATAAATGTTTCCAATAATTACAAGCCTTTCTTACCTGCCCTTTGCTTGGACTGCCAACAACTTCATCTTCCTGCGAAATTACAAAAAGCGAATAATCAAATATATAGAAACTGATGTACGAAAGTGCATTCACTATATAGTTTGATTTCCAACTAAACTTCTTATTGTTATGAAAACTAAATTTTCTTACAGCTTGTAAAACAAACCTCACTATAGCATTTGCGTGAAAAGTTGTGTGCGTGCCTCTTTCTTTCTTTCTTTTTTTTTTCTTTCAGTTTTCCGGTTTGATACAAATTGTTAGATTGATTAATTCGCAGCTTTTTTCTGTAGGAAAAAAAAAACACCAGCTCGGCGCAAAAGGCAGTGTGTGTCAAAAACTGTTTTTTTTTTCACACCTCATTTACTTACTTTAGGACGGCTGAATTTCTGTGGGTGGTCCACACTCTGTTGATAGCATTTTGATCCATATTTACAAGCAGCCTTTGACTGAGGAAAGAACAACGAATATCAGCCAATGACAAGAAGCTATTAGGAAGCTTAAGCTAACAGGACGGCTACAGCCGCAAAAACGTCATTTATAAAGTACTTTCGTGTTATTAGAAACTTTTTCACAATTCTTCCAACTCGGTCAGCTTGTCAAATATATGGGACCATTTTCATTCAACTTTTTGCCAGGCCAGACATGAATTTGAAGGACTGAAAATAAAAACAAACCTTCTTTTTAGGCGATTCTTCCTCAGCAGTGTCCAACGCTTTTCTTTTTCTTGTTTCTTTCTGTGGCTCATCATTTACTTTCTTCTTGTGGTTCACCTCTGATTTAGAGTCATTGTCCTCGTCAAAGTCATCAATCTCATCGTCATTACTTCTATTCTCATCATCCTCTCCATCATCATTGTCAGCGTCATCTTCTTTCACATCTCCTGAAGTATCTTCAACAAAAAATAATGGTCGCATAGTGTCTTTACCTTTCGAAGTGTTTGATTTGAAATAGGCTGTAAATACTTGTCGATTTTCCTGTGTAGCTAAGTGGCGTTTGTCTAAATTGGGGTCAAAATTTAATGTCATTTCGTAGGCTGGAATATACGGTAAAAAAACTGCCTCCTTAACCTCTAAATTGGGTAGCTCTAAGTTCCAAACTGGTCCAAACTAACAAAGAGGAAACAATTGAGAAGGAAGAGTAGACAAGGTCAACCCAATAACTCCTCGATGTCTGATGAAGCGATGCTCTTAGTTGCTGCATAAATAGTTTTCTGGCCAACATTTACGCACACAAACAAAGCAGTGCGCTCAAAATTTTGTTTTCGTTTCCGTTGTATGTGTACTAACACATACGTAATACTGTACACCAAATATAGCGATCTATTCGAGCAAACTGAAGCTGTTCCAAAAAGGTTCGGCAGTACAAAATTAAGTTTCTTTTCTTTATTGCCCCCACAGGGATTTCGCCCAGAGGCGAAATCCCGAGGAGGCACCCTAGTAACTCGCGTGTATATTAAGGACAGTACTTACAGTTCAAACATACAGTCAGTATACTAGAAAAAATCTCGATTTGCTCGAACTGGGGCCGCGAGGAATTGGTAGGTAATGATGACGTTTCTATTGTTTGCGCCCGCAAGAACGAAATGTTTAGGATGAGTAAAGACAGAAAATCCCGAAGGGACCGCTCAGGTAGATTTTGTGACATTTTTTGTGCAGTCATACTTCGTTACGCAGTGACATTCTGTGGAGCAGTTGTTTTGAAAGTTATGGACCAAAAGACACTCGTTAAGCGCAGGGGAGGTTATGAGGTGCGTTTGACTGTGTATATATAAATACTTGGAGAGTTTGCCAGACACGAGTTCACAAATCTTTGATTTATATTGGAAACCTTGCCAGACACTCTTTCTCTCTCTTTGACCGGAATAAGACTCAGCCCCAAACAAGTAAGACGAGTGAACAACGGCTAGCTTATCACTAGCAGATTGATGGACATTTACAGAAATTCGCCGAGAATGAAATTCTGTGCTGACTTATTCCCTGCAGATGTCCTTCCGTTATGAAGTTTCAAATAAGACTAAAATGCGCGAGCGTGAATCGATCAAACGCCCTTTTAATTTCTAAGGCTTACTTATCGGCAAATAAAATGAACTGAATGTAAAAAGGGAAGAGAAATAGCGAAAAATTCAACTTCTAATTAAATCTTTTCCTATGGTTTAGAATAAAATATTCTCGAAACTGAGAATGTTTCGATCAAAGGTGTGTAAATCGAGCTGAAACTGTGCATGGAACCTTGCGTTTCCTGTATTTATCTCACCTGTTGTATGGAATATGTGTGAAAATCTTCATTATGAATCGGTATTTTTCAAAGAGCTACACAACCAGCAAGAATACTATTGACCGACAATATACAGAGCGGGGGCAGCTGTAGTGTCAACTATTACTAGTCTCACCTGTTGTATGGAATATGTGTGAAAATCTTCATTATGAATCGGTATTTTTCAAAGAGCTACACAACCAGCAAGAATACTATTGACCGACAATATACAGAGCGGGGGCAGCTGTAGTGTCAACTATTACTAGTCATATATAGAAAAAGCCACTCACTGTTAGATGCTTTTGAGTTCTTGAATAAAACCTGCGAAAAATGCAACAGTAATTGAATGAAAAAAGAGTAAAAGCGTAATGACAAGGCTCTGCAAGAGTTCGAATCAAGTTTTTTTTAAAATACAGCTCGGAATTTGATTCACGGCGAGCTACTTTATCAGGTGACACATGGCCTACAGCGCAGGCATATTTTTCGAACAAGCGAGCCGCGCAAAGTGTGTAGCTGCCTGTGCGTGACTGTGAAAGTAAACTAACAGCTCATTAAAATGGACATCTAAAGCTGTTTCCTACCACTACTTTCTACAAGGCGGACGCCTCTCCCGGGAAACAGTTATAAACATTTCCAACAGTGGTCTCAAAGAGTTAAGTTTAACACTATAGACTTGTATGTAGTAAGTAGCTATATGATTTTAGCTGGTGTATATCCTATTTATTTTCTAATTCATTAGTTATCTTATTTAATTATTTAGACACGACCCCACAAGCGAAGCGTCGCTTTAATACTTATCGTGTATAAATAAAGATTATTGATTGATTGATTGATTATTGATTGACTATTAGGTAGAGCGATTTCTAGTATGCGCTCCCAGAAAACACCTGCAGTGACCTTATTTGGTCATTTTGACTTCAAGTGTGAGCCTGGGACGGTACAGAAACGAATTGAACTCTGGGACAGTTTTAAGGGACACAATCGCTCTTACTAGCGATTGCAAGGTTGCCGGCAGGGAACTGGGTGAACATTCGACACCACCCACCCCCCCCCCCCCCCCTCAAACCGTCCCACAGTGATATTAGACACAGTACCGACCCGGTTCATGCCTTAAAAGATCTTAAAATGGCCAATATGTGGACAGTTTTTCTGAATACTTCCTGGAATTAACCCTGAATAGCTCACCCTAAGATGGGGCAAATCATTGGCAGTTTCCCAGTCCTTATCATCTCTGATCCTTGTCACCCGTGGGAACCTGATTGATATTCCATCAGCTGTGTGAGTTGTTGATTTACTGAACTCTGCTCCTGTTATCTCCCATACTGGGGCTTTCTGCAGAAAAAAGAAATACAAGTCATAATGTGCTTTTTCGTCGGATGGGAGAGCGTTCCAATGGCTCCGCCTTTCCGCGAGGGAACTTTTGCGGCCAGCGAACGCGGTAATCGCGCTCAAGGCAACGGAACTCTCCCACGAAATCCCACCAACGGCTGGTCATAAGACCAATACGTGACGGCAATTTTGCTCCGACAGAGTCGCAAATTTCATATATTTAGGACAACTTGAGGCCAGTGGCGTTCCATTATTAAAGAACAGTGATGTTCCTTTTTAAGCTTTTCTTCTGATGGAAATAGGTGTCTTTCTTCGAGTAGTTCAAGTGCATTTCAATGTCAATTTTCTACGTCTTATTACACTACGACACCTTATTTAAAATCGAAAGTGTTATTCCTCACTTTAGAGTGAAGAAACTTTCCTTATAAGCCTGACAGTAGTTGATTATTATCCAGTAATTACGCTTGTACCTTTGGATCTGCGATAACGAAGTCTGGAACTAAACTGCGATGAACATTCAGCCACGATGGAACCTTGGAGGGGTCCTACACAAAATCACATATCATTTATAATTAAAAATTAAATTCTATCACAGCTCGTCTCGTTGATTACCAAACTGTTGGACAACATAGGGCCAAGATAAGCTACGACTAGTTAGACCCACTACGACCTACAGTGTATATGAATACCTTCAAAAAAGAAGGGGAGGGGATTATAGAAGGGATTAAGGACTGGGGACGCCTGCAACGAGGAACCCTGTGTTGCTAAACAAGTAAGTTAATATTAAATTTTCAGTTTAATTTCACTCATAAATTGCTTTATTACCTATTTTGAAATATGTGCACCCACTTTCTTGTTAATTTAATATGTTGTTGTTTGTGCATTTGTTTTTCTTCATTGTTATGTTTCAACCCTATTATTGTAATTTTTTACTTTTCGTTCCCGCCTCGAGTAGCTAGGATATTTTGCGGGCAAGGATCAATTATGTCCTTAAACTGCAGAAAATGGGTCTTTCAAAAATGTGGAAGCTGGATCAAAAAATGTTCTAAATACCTTGCTTATTTTTGTCATTTTAAGCTCCTTGTTGAGTTTTTCAATAGTTTTATCATCATGTCCATTCCCACACCTTGCAACAGTGCACCACCGTTTAGTATCTGGATCCCAGACCCCCATCAGAAAGATTGACATCAATCCCCCTGCAATTAAACACAAATTAAGTCAACCGCTGATCAAATGGTGTATGCGAGTTAATGACAGTTGCCGGAAGTGAGAGTTTTGATCCCAAACTATCATCGGCTACTCTTGATGGTCTTAAAGTAATTGACCTCACGCAAATTTATCCTAAACTATCGTTAGCTGCTCTTAATTGTCTTAAAGTAATTGCTCGCTCAAATTGTAGGAGCTCTGGTCAGCATTGTTTGTCAAGAACACTGAAGAACGGATTTTGTGGCAGTAACAAAGTTGCAATTTCTAATGTTGTTTAGTCCAAGCAAAAGCATAACAGTCTTTATTTAAAACTTGTGAAAAGTGTACTTATTTACTTCTTTTTATCAGATCTGTACCACCCACTCTTGCCTCAGCCATACCATACACCATAAGCCGTTTTGGAAAATGATGTCATAATGTAAATGGACCATTCACCTTTGTTTCCTGTCCCATAGTAGGCCCCCAGTACCACAAGGTCAGCAGTATCAGCCATAGCACCTTCTTCAAGATAATCTTTCTTCATCTTACGTGTAGCGAAATTGAGAAAAAGTGAAAAGAAGAAGAAACAAAAGAATATTAGAAGGTTTGAACAGTTTTTGTGTTTTTGGTAAATTGGACCTTAACTCGTTACCTTAAGCCAGTGTCTTTTTCCTGGTTCATATATACTCTGCAAATTGAAATAATAAAAATAAATAAATACAAAAACAAACACAGACATTTTCACTTTTATTTCTTTACTCATATATTCAAGAAAATCGTGCCAAAACAAATTATCAGTAAAATTAATTCACTAAAATTATGTACTACATTACATTTACATCCTTGAGAACAAGTCCTTCCAGACCTTCATTCATAGCTCTTGTCATCAACTTGGACAGCTCTTTTTCTGTCTATACAGAATAAACACAATATTGTTCTATTCTACATAATAAAATATCAGAATACATAAATACAGAATGAATCTGCAAAGGAAACTGGGAATAACTATGCATTTAGTATTCAAAGAAGCTGTTTCACTAAAAGGGCCTAAGCCCCAGTATCAAAATTTCAATTCTCATTTGTTGCCCCTATATATTCGTTTCAAAAGCAGTGGGGAGAAACTGTCATTTAATTCATTGTCTGATATGCCTTAATTCTTGTCACCACACTGTTTCACAGAGCGTTGAGACTACAAGGAGAAATTTGGTGTCGGTAACCCTTGAGGTTCAATGTTTATTATATTAATCCCTTTCACTTCTGGAATTAACTTAAACCACAATTAAAAAACAAAACAAACAAACAAATGGTAAGATGTGTTAGTAGTCCTCAGCATTTTTCATTAGAATGGTCACATTTAAGACAACATGAACAACTGAAGTAACATACCCTTAAGAAGTTTGTTTCCGACAACATTATTTTATTTGGAATGACAGTGACATTTTTTTCCAGGATTTCCCGCCTTTCTTTCATACTCCTGAAAACATTTAAAGTCAAAACATAGTAGATGATTAACTAGAAGTAACAGTACTGTGATCTCTATCAAGGTAAAATTTGAACTGAATCTGCTGTGTTTCTAAAAGAAAACAACAGTATCACAGTAGAACCCCAGTAACTTGAACTCTGAAGGGAAATGAAAAACAGTTTGAGTTAGCAGGAATTTGAGTTATTGGAGTAAATTTCAGTGAAGTTTTGATTAAGGAAAGAGATCAAGTTAGTGAGGAATTTGAGTTATCCGAGTTCAAGTTATTGGGGTAGACTGTATCAACAGAGTTCACAATCTCTGCGAAACCTACTTTTTCATCACATTTTCATCGTTAAACTGAAGGCAGTCAAAGATAAATAAGCAAACACTGGCATCTTTAAATGCTGATTTCTGGGAAATGAGAGGAAAAGATGTGATTAGTAGCACCACCAAGCTGGACTCTGAAAAAGATTCCAAAAGGTTAGTGCTTACAAAAATAATAATATTCTCTGCCTTGTCAAGAGTGTGATATTCCCTGAGCTGCATTTTCAGTAACATTGCAAACCTATGAAATAACGCATGTAACTGCACGTTTTTTTAACCTAACTACTACCGTGAGGGCTAGTACCTTATGGATGCCTAGAGTTCCAAATGGAAGAGGAGTGCCAGTGTTGGTATCTACAAGCAGAACCTATAATGAAAGTATTCAAATTTGATATAGGAGAAGGTAGAAGTGAGGTACCTGATGAAAAGTTGCTTATAACTAGAACAAATTGAGCAAAAAACAACAGCAACAACAACAAAAACACAATATTTGCTTGAAAAAGTGGCACAGCAAAAATAATAATAATAGAACACAACTGAGTATGTGGAATACACTATGATGGACCAGGTGAGAGTAGTCACGAATAGGACTGTTGTTGACAGTGTCTGACGTTTGCACAGCCTGTGCACCAGTCATATTCAGAGTCAAAGTGAGTTGTACAAGAGGCACGTCAGCTGATGGTATTAAACTCTTGTTACTGTTGAAAAGCCAGTCACTGTCAATCACAGTCTTATTCAGGACTACATTTTCACCTGGGCAATCATTTCCAACCTATTTTCAATGGAATGACTCCTGGGTTCAAACCATTCACAGAACAGCTGATGATTACCTCACTGTCCAGAATCAAGTTGTTGCCATGGGGACAAGCCTTGGGGAGGTGATCCTTAATAGGAGCAACCTGAAAAAATAAGAATTAACTAAGACAGATCTGAGACAAGAAAGTTTGGGCAACCTTGGAAAGTGTGAAAGAGAAAAAAAAAGAAGTATGAAGCTATTATCATCGGATTCATAGTAAGAGGAATCTTGACTACAATAAAACACTTCTTATAGTACATGTTCTTTCCGATGTGTAACAGTAGCTAGTGTTTATACACTGTCCTATGAATATTTCATGGCTTCTTATAGTAGCTAGTCCATCTTAACGTTTCCTTCCGATTAACACATAAAGTCATCGTAATAACATCACATACCTTATGTGCAAGAACTGGCTTAAGGCTGCGGCTAAAAAACTGAAAGTTACTGCCACTCTTGTGTACCTTCAAAAATTAATAAAAATATTGTAGAAAATGTTTGCCTAACATAAACTTTAATAAAGGCAAACCATACAGACTTGAAAAAACTACCACATGAAGTCTTTAGAAAAAGACCTATGACAAGTCATTTCAAATACCTAAAATCAATCAAATTTTATAAAATTATTATAATTTATTTCATTATTCATGTACAGTTACCTGAACTCTCTCTCCATCATACTTGATCTCTGCAAACATTCCATTGGGACATTTCTTCACTGCTTGTGAAAACCTTTTGCAAGCTTCTGCCTAGGTACAAAAAACAACTATTTAGAATTAGATTAATGAGCTGGAAACTTTGAGGATCACACTGACTACTTGAGTAAAATTATGTAAATTTATCCTGCAATGGAGATCAAAAGTGTTTATTAAAATAACTAAAACTAGCGACCTACCCATCCCTTCCCAAACAATGTTGAATTGTGAGAAAAATACATAAGTAGAAATAAGTTCAATTTTGGGTGCAACATTGCAGTGGGGGAGTAGACCCGATCCAAATTTGTCATTTGGAGCAGAGTCATATGTAACATATAACTTGGAATGGTTTCTCCACAGTTGTCACAAGTTTTTTTGACCCCCATTGTAGATCCTGATTTACACCATTGATACATACCAACATTGGTTTGACTGGTGTCATCAAAGAAGCCCTTATGCTCAGCTTTTTACTCATTCCTGGTAAAACACCAGCTTTGATTTGTTTCTTTTGCAGGCATCTTTGTACAACATCACTCAGGTTATTAGATGCTTGAAATGCCTCATATGCATCAGGATCAAGAGCATCCAAACTAAAACAACAACAACATCAAAATGTTGTCATGATGAACGATGACGATAAGGAGGACAATAATAACGATGATGAAAACGATAGTGACAACAGTGAATGTAATGGTGATGGTAAAGGTGATAGTGATGAAAATAAACTTTAAGATGATTGTGATGATCGGTGACAATGGAGATAATAGGGAGCTTAAGCAGCATTGTTTTGAGCGATGCACGTCAACCGGAAGTGAGCCTTTTTCTCTTTTAGTAAGACTTTACGCTACCGTATTTGTATTGCCAAGTGTCTTAATTCTTATAGAGACGATCTGCCCAAAAATTTGTTCGAAATCACGGCTCAAGTGTGCCAAAAGTTCATTTCCGGTTGACGTGTGACGCTCAAAAACGTCGCTGCTTAAGCTCCCTAATGAAAGTGATGCAGTTGATGATACTGGGTTGCCAAATACGCCAAATTTGGCATATTTTACACCAAAATTGTTCAGATGACTCCACAGAGGTATGGAGGGAGTCACTTTGACTCCAGAAATTTTCGTTGACAAACAGGGAGCCACTTCGACCCCAGAAATTTTTGGTAAAAAACACAGTTTTGTCCTTACCTTTTTCGCAACAAATACAATTTACGTTAATTGTAAACGTTGTAAACCTTAATTAAATCATCAACATTAAAGAATTATACTGCTCGACAAAACAGGAAGTCCTTACCTTTTTCGCAACAAATACAATTTACGTTAATTGTAAACGTTGTGAACCTTAATTAAATCATCAACATTAAAGAATTATACTGTTCGACAAAACAGGAAGAGGGTCAATTACGATCAAAGTTTACTCGATGACCGCCATCATGGATTTGAGCTTTCCAGGTCAGCGGACCGCCACAGCTACTTCGTGTATCCCTCATGATAGTGTACAGATGAGAGGACCACGTGATGGAAAGTCTGAAAATGGCTTTTTTTGTTGTGATACTTGACTCCAAATATTCCAAAATGACTCCAAAATTTGTGAAGCAGAAGTCACAGTGACTCCACTCATCAATAAAATTTGCAAACCCTGTGATATGATGGTGATGACGACGATGATGATGATGATGATGATGACAATGATAAGGACGGGGAGAAGGAGAAGGGACAGGATGAAAAATATTAATATTAATATTGTTGTTCGCATTTACAACTCCTGCAGCATTCATGTACTGTTATTTTCTTACACGTGTTTTGCTCCAGTGTTCATTCGCAGGTCATGTTTAATCAGTCGAATGATAAACTTCAGGTCATTTGCAGTGCATCTGAAAATGACAAAAGCAATGACATGTCAAGGAAAATGATTTAAGCAGTCCCAAGTTTGTGGGTGTGACTAACTTTTATTGTCACATCAAGCTACACTTATGTCTAGGCTAATAGATGTAAAAAGATGCATTCATGAATGCAAACCAAATGAATGTAAGCAGTTTACTTAAGATTTCCATACTTCCTTGCCATTTTTGTCAGCTCCCTCTGTTGATCATCCTCCTTTGTAAAGCTCTTCAGTGTATCCAAAAACAAATCAACCTAACAGACCATGTTACGAACACGTTAACAACGGATGGCTCCATATCAATAACAGCCTTTACCATTCTCCCACTGACTTTTTCAACATTTTACAGTGACTGCATACTAGTCTACCACACAATTATGTTTTGTCCACTTAAGGGTGGTTAAAAAGTGTCCATCTAAAGTATGGGAGGTAATCATTAGAAGGAGTGTTTGTTAGCTGAGGTGACGACTGTTGGAAGAGGTGCTTGTTGGCAGAGGTGTTTGTTAGCAGTGGTGTTCATTAGCACAGGTACCTGTTAGTAGGTGTCACACGTTAGCAGAGGTGTCAGTTGGCAAAAGTGCTCGTTCGTAGCTCAATTGTCCATTAGCTGTGGTGTCTGTGTTAGCAAAGTTAACAAAGGTGTTCATTACAAGAGGTGTCCATGAGCAAAAGTGTAAAGAGATGGAAAAGCTGGGTTGATCATTGAATCTTTGCATCCTGGCCTCAGTTGTTCAAAAGGTGATAATGCTATCCATTAGATAAATCACCATCCACTAAATAATGCCATTGGTTTCCCTAACACTTGTCCACTAAAATGGTGATTTATACAGTGGATAGTGCTATCTAACTGGGGCTTTGAGCACAATTCAAACCAGTTGAATTTTGTGCAAGATGACCTTTTCATACAGACATCATCCATAATGTCATGCAACATATCCCTGCTTTTGTTGCACTGTTAAACGTTGGCTCAATGCAAGTCAAACCCCTGCTGGACTAGTTGAGCGGTAGAGTGCTTGACTGCAAAGTGGTAGGTCCCCGGTTCCACTCCCTGGATTGGACCAATACGAGTATTGAGAAATAAGGGTGCTGACAGTAGTGAAATAGCAAATAAATCGTTTTTTTTTTAAACATTACATACCTCTTGCAGGGCAACTAAGCTCTTCTTCAATGGCTTCAAAAGAAGGCCACTTTCAAAGAATGAGCCGACAGTTTCAGACACATCTCCCTACATAAAAAGAAAATCATTACTTGGATTAAAAAGAATAAAAATAACAGTCTTCATGGCTCTTTCTAATGTTGTACTTTCATCATTAATTTTATCATTTTTAATATTATTCCTAACCTGTTCTAAGTCTGTCAACATATCATCTTGACTACAACCAAATATCTGAAAATAGACAATAATAACTATCACAAATTAATATAATCTCTGATTTTCTATAGCACTCTATTCAAACTTTGTAGAGCAAATAAATTAACATGCTTCTACATTTTCATATTTCAGTAAGTTGTGTAACTCACAGGACCATGAACACCAGAAACATATTTGAGATGTTATTGTGTAGTGAGAAAAAAGCCAATAAAAAAGTTTCTTATTTTAAGGTTTGCTCACAAGTAATGAATTTTATTGTGATAGGTTACTACACAATAAACAGTCCGGACATTTTTCAGAAGTTCACGGTTTTCTGAGATTGACAGTAATTATTAGTAATTTATAGTCTTTTTTTTCTTTTTTTTTTGCATCGTAAAAGCAAGTGACTTACATCCAAACCGCTTTAAAGTATATTTGAAATCACCAATTTTTCACTTTTCTTTAAGATGGATTTACATGCACACCCATGTTTTATTTTTACCTGGCTAAATAGTTTTATGAGCTGTTTGCTTTGTAAGTTATAAACACGTTTGTTTACTCCTGGCAATAACATCTTTACCCATAATAAGAGATCGCCTTTAAAACCATCTGAAGAACAAAAAAAACAATAATATCAAGAGTTTGTACATGCATCTTCACATTTTCTCGAACCCCTACATGTAAGAAACCCGTGGATATGAGAGAGGTTATTAAACTTCACGTTCACATTATTAACGGCAAACACAAAATTGCACCAGGTGACCAAGTTTCTCATTTACTTGTTGTTTGCTGCTCATCATTTCTACACTTAAATATATAGTAATTTCACAGAATTTATAAGAATTGTTTTGAGCAGTTTTTATCTGCTCATTTTCTATTTTGAGAAATTTTCAACTCAAATCTGAAGTTTGCCATATACTAGGTGAAGCTTAAAATCTCTATAAATTCTTTATTCTATTACTATTGCGAAAAACAGTCAATCAAATATGTTCCTAATATTGCATAAAAACACCAACCTCCAGAGGCCCCTTTCTCGAAGAAGTCTTCTAGAATCTTGCTCTTGGCATTATAGCTTGGTTCTTCAGCAAGTTTAATACAGATTCTTCTAAACTGTCTGAATGAATTATCCATGCTATTCTTGTCACTTCCGGTCTTGACTGGAGAAGAGCTCTGATCACCACTACCTTTGGGAGCAGCAGTTGTCTTAGGAGACTTAGATGATGTTGAAGCCTTGGTATTACCAAATGCAAGAGTAGACTGCACTGTTTTTTTCTTGGGTGACGGAGTCGTTTTGGAAGACAAATCTAAGATTGTTAAAAATGCCATTAAAAACAAAATAATTTATTGCTTGTTGTCTACTTTCCTCTTTAATGGGATTCTCATGGGAAAAGTTGGAGACATCTTTTATAGGTGTCTGAATTTTATTTTGCTGGCAGAACACAGATTCAATTTAATAAAGGTACCCCAAACCACTTACACAACAGCAGCTGCCAGGGTTTTCAATTAGAGCCAGTGGCCGGCGAAATTCGCCGGCTATTTCACGTGAACTCGCCGCCAACTTTTCTGTGGAAATTACCCCAGTTTAAATAGAGTATTGATGTGCTGTCACTGAATAATAAAGCCAAAATTTAATGATGTCTGTGCCCTGTTCAGACACTCTGATTTCTGCTCCAGAATGATGGAAATGCATTCTATGCATTTGTCCATATTATTCAGAAACTCGCGCTTGCAAGTCACGCCTTTGCCGTGAGTTTGTTTCCTTCTTCACCTACTCCAAAGCTTTTGTTATCTACTTAAAATCTTATCAAAAACTCTGAGCTGCTGTCATTTTTTAGCTCAATTCCCTGCATTAACCTGACAGTGTAAGAAACCTACTCTGATGAAATCTCTCCCTTTGGAGTTCATGATCACAAGGAAGTGAGGTACATAATAAATAATTAATATATATTAATTAATAATTAATTATAAATATAGCTTGGGAAAAGGCTATCTCTTCCTCCTCCACCTTTGTAACCTCCTATGTCTCTTAGGGCACTTACCATTTATCAGAGCTGGCCGGCCAGACCATTGCCTGACCAGTCAGTTTGTAAATGAAACAGGCTTTTTCCAAGAGTTTTTGCTGAAAAACCATGTCCTTTGTACATATTATTGAGGATTTGACTGATCTGGCTGGATAGTTTTGATTAAAACCGAACTTATCATTGCAATGGTAATGGTCTGCCCGGTCAGTTCCCATGACAAATAGAAAGTGTCCTTACTCTCATCCTCTCATAATCCTAGGGGGGGGGGGGGGGGGGGTACTCAAGAAAGTTTCATATGGGCAGGCCAACCTCTTATCCTTTTATATACCATTTTTTGAAGGAAAAGGTATTTCTTTCATATCCCTTCCATTGACAAATGGTACTTCTTTCACATATCTAGTTTTAACTACTGCAAATGCACTGTCTTTTAAATATGAATGAATTACAGCTTAAGCCCCAGTTGTTCAAATGTTGGATGACGCTATCCACCGGCCGTTTGAACAACCAGGGCCAGAAATTTTCTTGACTCTTTCACAGCCATATAATGCATCTGTCGGCCTTTTTGGGCCTCTCTACCCTTCATACACCAACAGCCTGACAATGGTACCCCGTACAGGCAGATCTTTTAAATTTGAGCGTTTTAGAATAAAAAAAAACTGAAAGGGCCTAGACACTGAAAAAAATCCTATCGGAAATAACAGACCTTTAATAAGGCCTTTGATTTCCTTTTGATCATCATCATTCAGTTTTTCGAACCCATCTATATCGTCCGTGCTGTCAATTTTCTTGGTTGTGGCTCGTGCTCTGGAAAGGGACTCAAATATGCAACGAACATGATACCACTGTTTCATCATTCCTCCATCTTCACTAAACGGATTGGAAACCAATTTACCAATTCGCTTGGAGTTCTTTTCTATCTGTTGCTTGCATGTTTTGCATTTAGCTCTTCCTTGTGCAGCATACTCTACCAAAAAAGGTCTCTCTCCGGATGAAGCCATCGCAATGATGTGCAAAAACCGTCTTTGATTATGGGCTAAACTGTGCTTGAGATGCTTGATGCTAACTCTCGTAATGGCAAACATTGACAATATACACTCATTTTATACACTCTTTTTGCAATGCTGTCAAAAACTCAAGGCAAGTTCGAACTTGTAGGTAAATAATAAATCAATCGCCCACGATCCGCCATGTTGTTTTGAATATGGTGAAATGCATCCTGGGAATTTAAGTTTTCAAACTCCGCTGACCAATCAAGTGCTGCTTCACAAAAACTCAAAATGGACGACTTGTTTGGCGATCTTCCTCCACCTTGTAATACAGAAAATAGAATCTACTTCTTGCCTTAGCTTTTTAAGATGCTCAAAGTAATAGTTTTTCTTGTATTTTTCAGCAAGCGGAGGTGATACTTCAAGCTCGGCGGGAATTAATCTATATGATGATCTTCCGGCCACCGAAAGTGGAAACAACAAAAGAAAACTTGAGGATTGTGAAGACGACGAAGTGCCGGCTAAAACATCTGCCCTGCGTAAGATAATGAACACTTTTTTCTTAGTTTTAAGACATAATCTAGGTGTTTAGGTTGTAGATTTATTAAAGGGTGAGTTGGGGATGTACCATTTAGTGCCAGCAGCCCCACTGTACTCCCGGCCCGCTAGGGATGACTTGAATATGAACCCTCAAATTTTTGTCGGCGCCCTTTGAACAATGAAAATCGAAGGAGTCGTTCTTTGTCAGCATCTCTGAAAATTTTGTGTCCAAAGGGTCAAAATTTTGTTCCCTTCTTTGGAGAAAAAATCCCAAAACCCACTTTGAAAACACGTCATCCTTTATTATAGGGAGAGGGGGGTGGGTTGCGGATAAAAATGGAACATCCCTGTGAAACCATTCTCATCCATTGATTTGCTGTGCTATATTTTCTGCTGCCTTACGCCCATGCCAGGTGCTTCTTGGACTTCTTGAATATTTGGCAGTGGTCCTGGTATAAGGGGTTATGGGAATTTTTAATGTGAGGCAGACAGGATCATGGGAAGGCAGTAAGAATGCACAAGGCATGGGAAAAGGTCAATGTGGATGATACCCGGTAAATCTCAGTTTTACCCTAAAGTAGGCAAAATGCCTTTTTTCTTTCTATTCCAACCCCTTGAGTACCATACACTTAAAAAATTAAAGTTATCAATCAGTGAGCCATTTATATTTTTAGTTTCTGGAGAGCATCCAGCACCAACACTGCCCAACTTTTTCTCACAGAGTCCAAATATATACTGAGAGGCTTTGTTGCTGAAAGAAAAGGGGAAAGGTTTGACATGCAAGATGCACATGTCATCTGTGACGATTTCTTAGAAGAATTTGACACTAAACCCACTGGAATGTAAGCTACATTTATATTCTTTTAGAATATATTTAAATAGCACTGGTAATAACCAAAGGTTAGGGAGTGCGGGTGACAATGATCGGAGTTCCAAATGCTTTTGCTCCAACGCTGTGCTTTGCAAAAGTTTCACATCATGACAGATGATCAAAACACACGTGATCAGATTATGAGGGGTAGAAAGTGGAAATGTGAGTGATCAAATTGCGTTTTGTGAATTCCATTCATTCTTAGTGGAAGTCCAACCGGATATTAGCTACATACGTGTGACGGATGCTCAATAACAACCTGGAGATTAGGACTAGTGCGGGCTTTTCTTGTCGCCCACAATCTAAGGGTTGGGACAGGTAATATTGCAAAAACATTTCTGGAGTTCACCATTTTGAAAGTGTGAGATTCACTGCTGAAACGTCCATATTAAGTTACCTGTGGCATAACAGTTGGTTACATCCCAAGGGCCACAGATAGCCCACACTGCAATATCTCACACTGTATATGTAACCTGGTGTGTGTAGCTTGAAGAAGTAGTGTTTCCTAGATGAAAGTATCATGCAGCCCTACTATTGTGAATTTTCATGAAGTTAGAAATAAAGTCAGAAAGTCAATGCCATCAGATTAGCTTGTCTCACTGGAAAAATACACTGTGGACTCCATTTTATCCGCTTGTTTATGTACGTTGTAATAAGGCTTTCTGTTTACTGTACCAGTTGTTTTGGATCTTTGACACTTGCTACCCACTGACACTCGGCATCATTCTTCTGGCAATATCCTTTTTACAATTGAATTTTATGATTTTTTGAGAATGACCTGTCTGTACTTTCAGATCAAGGATGTGTTACTATGGTGTCTTTGATGGCCATGCTGGTCCCAGGGCAGCTCAGTTTGCCGCTGATCATTTACACAAGAACATTATTCTCAAGTTTCCAAAAGGTTGATGGTAAATACTATAGATAATGACTAGTCTCTTGAAGAAATCATCTAATGTAATGAAAGCTACATTCGTAATAATGATGCAGCACTTTTCTATGGTGCAATTTAGTATACTGTATAAGGGTGTGCATGGTTAGACTAACTTAATTCTCAGGGTGTCACAATAGTGCTATCTGATGGCCTGAGGCTAGTGGAGCTGTTACAGGTCAAAATTAAATTCAGGTTAAAATTTTTTACCCTAGTTTGATTCTCAATTTCCATTGTCTCGTAGCCCCAGGTAATAATATTATTCATGAGGTTAAAAAATCTTGACCTGTTACAGAGCTACCCATCTTGCAGGCATGTTTTTATTGCAGTTCATCCAAAAGGCAAGCAGCAGTTGTCAAGATAAAGTAAATTTTAGTTAAAAGGGGGGGCTGATCATGATAGGCTGGGCTAGTAAACTTCAGCAGTAGCTTGCCTCAAGGGCAAGCAATTTTTTAATTTTCATCTCACCCAGTTTCTTAATTTTCGGTAAAATTTACAGGTTAAACAATTAGAGTAATGATTGTATACTGCATAGTAAAACTTCGTAACTATTGTCTTATTTGTGGCTGTATTGTGTACATTCAAGTTATTTCCTTATTCTTCTGTGTATTCTTCAACATTTTCAGGAGAAACAACCAACAAAGACAGAGAAATAAAAAAGTGTATGACAGAAGCTTATAAAAAGACTGATGATGAGTTCCTACAAGAGGCATCCAAAGCGTAAGTATCAGTGTGGATATAACAATTTACTGAAAGACTGAAAAAATGTGTTCATTTGTTATCGTTGTCATGTCTAGGGAGTGAATAATATAAAAAAGTATCCTTCTGTTATGAATCTGTAGGAAATCACCAGTGAAATATCTCACTGAGTATATTAGTAATATTATTTGTACCATGCCAAAGGGAGCTAAGTCTTCTCATTAGCATCTGTGTCCATTTTAAAGTTTAAGGGAATGTATCAAACCCAGATGGTATTCTTGGGACCCAAAGAACAGTCTCTCATAAAGAATAATTATTGTGAGTTACATGTATAGAGATGTCTATTTTTCCTCACAAAATTTGTTGATGTTCACTTAGATCACCAGTATGGAAAGATGGTTCTACTGCTGTCACAGCATTAGTTATGGACGATGTGTTATATGTAGCCAATCTTGGTGATAGCAAGGTACATATCACTACGTCATTATTTGTAACTTAAACTAGTAATAACCAAAGGTTAGGGAGTTCAGGCGAGATAGATCAAAAGTCAAAACACCCCAACGGCTTATACCCTCGGTGCTGTGTTTTGTGTAAAGCTTCACATAAAGAATATCAAAATGCAGGTAATCAGATTACATGTGATAGAAGACCCAAATGCACGTGATCAGATTGCGTTTAATGCATTCCATTCATTCTTAGTGAAAGTCCAAAAAAATGCTGGCAATATATGTGCTGCTTATGTGTAACTGGAGATCAGGATTACAGCCTCTTCTGTTCCCTGCAGTAACATTATTAATATTTCATGACACCTTGTAATTTATGACAAAGCAGCATGTTTTGTCCAAAGGGAACTGAGATTGCTAAGCTGCAATGAGTTTCCAAGAAAATCTGTTGGTAAATTCCTCAAGGATGTTGTGTTGTACTCAGCCTGTTGTGACCATTTCAGTATAGGCATTTAAAAAAAATATATGTTGGTGGTGATGGAATTCTGTTATACTGACGTTTTAGTGGAGATCATAGCAGGTGTTTTTTGTTTGTTTGTTTATTTATTTGTTTATACCCTCCAGGCACTGCTTTGTCGATGTAATGATGATGGTAAAATTTCAGTAGTTTCTCTATCCAAAGATCACTCACCTTCTCAGGTAAGAAAAACGAAGAATTATACCATTTCTTTTTGAAATAGTGGCAAGTTCCTGTTAAAACATTGAAAATAAATACGACGGGAAAAGTTACGACTTTTAATGAAGCCATGCCAACTCAGGACTAATTAAGGCTAATGACAATTGAGATAGATTTTAATACAGTAATAGTCTTTTTTTTACTCACATTCACAGTACGAGGAGAGGATGAGAATTCAAAAAGCAGGAGGAAATGTCAGGTTAATTCCATTTTTTTAAAAATTCCTTTTATTCGTAGTGTCATATAAAAATTACAGTAAAAGTCAGGGATGCATTGTTAGGCCCCTTCTTCAGGTACACAGCAGTGAAGAGCAGGTTGTCCTTAAGTCTTTTGGGGAAATCTTCTTAAGAATAAATAATCTTTTGGCAATGGTAAATTTGACTTGAATACTACGCAGCAAGCAGCAGGTTTTTGTTCTATCGCTGGATTTACATACCCCGTAACGGGTGAGGTCCATTTCTCTTAACCCTCCAAGCCCCAGTGTCCTCGTACAATTCTCCAAGAGAATTTGATAAAAGATCAAAGCATTTTCCCCTAGGTGATCATTTTGTTAACTCTCTTAACCTTTTCTTTTGATTATTTATTGTAAGGAGAAAATTGATCTTGGTCACCATTGATGATATTCTAAGCCACTTAGGCTATTTTAGTTGCACAATATGTACGTTTCGTGGAAGTTTTATTGACAAGAAATATGTGGGGAAGTTGTCGAGACAATAGGGTTTGATCACGGATATGCACCGCGCCGGTGTAATACGATGATACGATGTTTTGAGCGTTTATTGTTGTTCATCGTTAGGGAAGGCCGTGTTCTTGGTGTATTGGAGGTTTCTAGATCCATTGGAGATGGCAGATTCAAGGGATGTGGAGTAAGCTGTGTTCCTGATGTCATGAGATGCACAATCACTGATAATGACAGGTATTAAGTGGCACAACATAAGAGTGGGACCGGAATACAAGTAGTTTTTTTTATCTTTACGAAGGACATCAATGTGAAGATTTTAAAGGTCGTGGTTCCCCGTGAAGAGTGTAATTTTCTAACCCGTCTTCCCAAAAAATTTGCTCGAGCTGCGATTCTTTCCTAAGGCCCGGTTCAGACGCCGTACTTTTCATGAGCCGAACCTAATACATTGAATTAAGTACATGAAAAGTTCGGCGTCTGAATCAATTAGGAACGCCTGTTTCAATTTGGAACGGCTAAGCCGTTCTTTTCGCCTTTGGATCGACTTTGGAACGCCTTTGATTCAGACGCCGAACTTTTCATGTACCGAACCAAATGCAGAAATTCTTATAACGTATTTTGTAAGCAGTTTGACCGAAATGCTCATTCTTCCCCTTCTGAATTTAGTTCGGCTGGAATTAAGATCGGTGTCTGAATCACTTTAGCCGGTCTAAATAATTTGGGTTGGCCTTAATTCGAATTAGGTTCGGCTCATGAAAAGTTCGGCGTCTGAACCGGGCCTTATACTGTTTTAGAGTTATAATAGATCACTGTTGTTCTTTAGGTTTCTGATGTTGGCTTGTGATGGTCTCTGGAAAGGTTTCTCCGTAGATTCTGCGTTAAAGTTCATCAAAAATATTTTGGAGGTAACTTGCCAGTCATTTACTTGTAACTGCTTCAAAACATTGGTTAGAGCGAATTTGTCCGGAGGGAAATTAGACCGTACAAAATGTCATTTGTTTTCAATCTTTTTACGTTAGTATAAAATTGTCTTTAACTCCGTTGATAAAATTGCATTTTCGTGGTTCTCTCTCGCACCAACCCTGCCCAAATACTTAACCTTCTTTTACGCTTAGCGCTTGTTTGTGCCCCCTTCCCGCTCGGCTCAATAACACACTCGCTGGTAACCATGGAAACGTCTTTGTAAGAGGAAGCACTTGTAAAGGAGGTTGGAGGTGTCCTGATATCCAGGCGTAGGTCCCCGGGGGTTCCTCTACGGAATTCTTGGTGAGGGTGTGCCGCCCGATTCTCCAAATCCTGACCCTATTTCCGACCAAAAAATGTCATTTTTCACACCCGTTTTCAGACCTGGGGCCCGTTTCTCGAAAGTCCCGATAATTAACGGGCCCGGTAAGCTGTCTCCGTTTACATTAAAGATCGAGGTTTCAATAGCTTTGCATCTAGCATGATAAAACTATCAGTTAGTGAAACAGAATGGAGTAGTCTGCTAGCCAGGACCGGCGCTCTTATTCTTTATATTTCGATTTGAATATTTGATTTCGGGCCCGAAAAGTTACCGGGACTTTCGAGAAACGGGCCCCTGGCCTCTAAAACCCACACCCAGACCCTCAGACCTGGCCTTTAAGAATTATGTCATCATTACTTAGATTAGAACAGCAACAAAATTGGAATTCGCATATTTCTCTTTCTTTCTTCTCATTTGAAAGTGAAACAAAAAATACGTTCGTGTACCCGATTCCAGATTCCAAATGCCTAAATTCTATACCCCTCTTTTCAGACCAAAGCGGTGTAAATCCCTACCCTTTTTGGTTTATATAGGGGAGGAGGGGGAGCCTAGTCATTCTCATCACGGTGAATAATTTATTTTGTTTCCTTTTTCATATTGATAGAGTGAGGAGACTGAAGAAAGTATTCAAAAAGCTGAAAATGGTATGCTTTTGATTTCAATGAAGGTTAATTTAAGACTTGTTAATAGCTCGACGTTTATAGTTTCTATCTCATTCTATCGAAGTACTGTTCTTTAATTCCTTCATCCCGACCCAAAATTTCCCTCAATCCCGTAATCCTGATGGTGGTTTGGCACCCTCATCCCCCGCATACTTGTGAATCCCGAATCTCGCCCCGATTTTGCGGTAAAATACCGAATCCTTCAAATTTGGCAAATCCCGGATACAAGGTTAGAAGGAACACTCAGCTGAAGCACATTGACCCACAGGCTCCCCAGGCTCTTTATGGAAGTTCGTTGAAATTTTTAAGTACAACTCGAAATCTAAAACACGATAAAACGGCTTCTAAATGGCTCCAGAAGAGAACAGACCGTAAAGCACACAACACAAACACAAGCTGAGTCATTTTTATTGTGAATTTTTTTTCCAAAGATATAATTTATATCATATTTTGTTTATTTTCGTACATTCTGTTATAAAATTCAAATTCCAACGAACTCACATGTGGAGTCTGGGCCGCTTGTGATTGACCATGAAAACATTTTTTGGCCCGCTAATAAAATGATACGGGGATCATTGAAGTTTAGTAATCTTCAATATCATGATGTTTTCTTCGCTAGACTTACCTAGTCAACCATTCCCCCTTTCATCTTTCATTCTACTGCCCGGTATGGTACGAAGGCTTTGCTCGCCGTTGGTGCTAAAGTACAACTGACGGTTAGTTACGTGTTGTGAAAGCTTAGTCGTCGTTATGAGGGAAGCTTCCAGGTTTTTTTTTAAACTTTTGTTTGCATAAGTAATTGAACTGAAAAACTTTTCCCTGCAGAATCAATCGGATGACAAGTTACGATGTTAAGGAACTGCTTTCTCATTTGCAGGTTCGGAAGATGTCGAAACTGACCCAATGGCTGCGCGGTTCCAGAAAGCGTGTGACAAAGTCGCTAGTGAAGCTGTCAGAAATGGAAGTTCGGATAACGTGACAGTAATGCTAGTGTCAATCACAAGACAGTGAATTCAAGAAACTGGACGGAGGAGAGGGAGAGGATTATTGTATCTTCCAGGGAGTTATCAACCCTCCGGTCCCCTCTAAAGAGAAGCTATGAGAAGTGGAATCATGTAGCCTGGCAAACACACTTATCCATCGAAAGACAACAGCTTCATTAAGTACTCAACTTCAAAGAGCAGACAGGGAATCAATGTTCTTTTCCTGTAAGGTTATTTGACATCCGTCTTTCCTCTCACAAGTGAAGCTTTCGAGAGCGAACGTTTGGATGATGTGAAACTCATGCCGTATCTACCAGTAAAGTGGACAGTGACGCAACTTTCATTCTGAGAGAGAGAGCACAGCGGATATTTTACGATATTTTACCGAACTTTCAGCAAAATAGCAGTGGTAGAGTTAGCTGAAGTTTAATCCTTTCATAATTCACTCGTTGAATAGAAGAACCTGAATGGACTCCGATGTTTTAAATAGTTTATATACTGACTGAGTTATAGAAATTATGTGACAAAAAAAACGTAATTACTCTAACGTGTTTAATAAAAGATGACACTTTATTGTGATTTGCCAGTCACTAATTGATATCGCTCATCTATAAGAAACAACGTAATCGATAATGCTTGAAAAGTAAGAATATGTATCTGAAAAATCTTCCCTTCCTTGGGGTTTTGAGCCTCTTGGAATCACATTTTCAACCACGTGAATTAACTGTTTTTTCATGCAAAATGAACATTTCGGTAGAACAGATAACCAGATTTTCCCGCGAGTAGTAGCCATCTTTGATGTTGATAGCAGAGGAAGTCTGAGGAGAGCAAAACGTGAGATCACAGTCTGTTCAAGGCTTCAAGATACAGTGGAACCACGAAATAACGAAAGGCCAAGAGCTAGACTGGCAAAAATGTTCGCCATTCACCATTCTCTCATAGGCCATAATGCACGTTGTTTGCCCCCCAAAATTTTGCATAACCATTGTCTTCGATTTCTCTTGGGACGACTGTAATACCCGGGAGAAATTGGAAACAATAGTTATGCAAAATTTTGGGTGGTAAACAAAGTGCATTATGGTCTATGTGAAAATAGCGAATAACGAGGTTTCGTTTAATCGAGGTTCTTTTTCATATATTTTGCTATGAGCGACTCGGATAACGAAAATCGTTCGTTATACCGAGGGCTATGTTATATAGAGTTTCGTTATATCGAAGTTCCACGGTAGTATGTGCGCGATCGTGAGAACTGTAGTGTGACGGAAAACGCGTCTTATCATCTTTGCTTCACCTTGTTTACAGGCTCTAGTATCTGAGATCCTGGAACAGGTTAGTGCGAACAATATGGTGATCTACAGCGGGCATAAGGCGAAAAGACGAAGTGGGGTGAGGAAAGGAAATCACCCGCGCATGATCCCCTTCCCCCTGCCTCTTGTGACTTGTACCATCACCCAGGCTTTAGTTTTGTTTTTTAACAGCAGCCTTAAGAACATAGGCTTAGTTCAAGAGGCTCCTGCTTCGTCAAAAACCGTGAAAGAACTAAAATAATTGTCACAAGGTCTACACGTCAAATAAAGTGTTCAATTGTACTGAAACTGACAGTCGGCTAGAACTAAGAAACCATTTGTATCCCTCCTTAAAAAATTGTCCATCCTAAAAAGAGACCTTTCTGTGACATGATCTTCCACGACTTCATTCTTCGCCCAAAAACGTAACAACGTGGCAGGACTGATCTTGTCACACCACAATTTCTTGAGGCCACATTCGTGCTTCTTCTTTCCCACACATTTGTTGCTTCCAGCTCATAAACGAGACCTTCTGTTTTATGTCCGCGCATCACTCCAACCTAAGCCTTTTCAGATCCACTTCCTGATTTCAATTATGATTACCCATTAGGGTCATCTCATTTCCAGTGCCCTAAAGCGGTTTATGGCAGCGGCAATTTCTAAGAGTCTGGGTCGAGAATAGCATCCGAGTAGCAGCGTGGGACTAAGTACGTCCAGCCCTTTAGAATCAAAGTCTTCTTCAACCCTAAAAACATAAAGAAGGGTGTCAAGGAGCTTTTCAACTCAGCGTGCAAAGAAAGCAGTGTCCGATAGCCCGGGGCTAGTGGATTTTGCTATTGGGCTAGTGAATTCTGTTTTTAACTGGCCCAATGGGCAAGTGATGTTTTTTGAGGAATTCAAATTACAGAAGAACTGTGAAACCAATTCTGTTAGTCAAAACGTTTTTGGGGCTAGTTGAAATGACGTCTGGGCAAGTAAATACTAGCTTCAGCTTGCCCGAATGGCAAGCTGCAAAAATGATTTTCTTTGCACTGTGCAACTGACTAGGAATATTTTTCGGGCAAAACACCCAAAACGCAAAGTACTTACTTTTTTAAGACTTCCAAAAGCGACCTTTTCCCATCCATATAATTATTCCGGGCATACAGAATAGCGTCCGCTATAGCCCTAAGAAAAATAAGAACCCAAGACGTCATGGTTATTTCTTTGTTCAAGAAAGCGTGCTTTGCAGTAAACTCACCCTACGAACAGAGCCTCTCAGTTTTTTTCTTCTTGATCGAAAAGGAGGTTCTACCTTAATCGAGTCAAGCTTTGAAGTTACCACAGCCCCAAATTCTGGACTGGTCAATCTGGTTTTCTCTCGTCAAACTAGTTTTCCGATCACAAGCATCCTTTTATTAGAGACCTTTGATTCTAAGACGAGTACGACAACGAGTACGAGATGTTCTCAATCCTAAGTAGCGCTCGCGCGTGAACCAGCGTCATTTTGGCGGGAAAATGTGGTAGCCGTCGTCATTCTACTACAACTTTTAGCGCGAATGTCGTGGTGGCGAAAACAAGATAACAAATGCTAGACGTTTTATCATTTTGCGATCGGGAAAGAGCGTAACCTCCTTCACTTAAGATAATATGCTAACTTTTCTAGTGAAAAATGGTAAAATGAAGTTTTCCGGGGAGTCTTTATTTTGAGAATACGCGAAAAAATTTTAAGTCAAATCTCGTACTCGTAGTCGTCCTCGTCTTCGAATCTAAAGGTCTCTAGTTTAATGAACCGATGTTCACAACTGAGCCCGGTGTACCAAGCGTCCAAGTATTAGGCCTGTGTTCCAAACTATATCCTAGCAACATCCTGCGCATGCTCAACATAGATCTTACTCGATTCATGCGAGTCCCGTACGCTAATATCGAGAAAGTGAAAGAAAGGCTCTACTGGCAGGTTGAAGTAAACCGCTTTTTGCTGTCAAAAGAATGATGGCTATTAATATACCGTAAAATTCCGAAAATGACCCCCGGGGCTTATATCTTTCAAAGGCCCTTTTTGAGGGGCTTATGTACGAAGGGAAATTTGCGTTTCAAAATCGATTGGGCTAGCTTGTAGTGGGAAGGACATTTACTATTTTTGCTTTGTTACTTCGGCGGAGCGCGAAGTAAAGGATTCGCGGCGCTCAAGAATGTATCAAAGTTGACTTTTTTTTTACAAGATTGGGCACGCAAAGTCTCTAGGTTTTCGGTTTTATTCGGCTATTTGAGGAAGTGAGAGCCGAATTAGTTCGAGATATCTCGAGATCACTTCGATTTCTGTGATTTATTACGCGAGATGACATAGTCAGCCAGCGTCTTAAATTCGAAAGCGCATTCCTTTCGTTACCCTGGGTACCAGAGGTTTTTCTCACGTGCGGTGGGAATTTTCGGATGGGGTCGCATTTTCACGACTGGATTGACTATTAATGGGGTTGCATTTTCAAAAGAGTTACTAGAATGGGGTCGCACATTTTCGGATTTTTGGGGTAAGAGAGCTGTTCATATTTACGGTTAGCAAACGTATTAGGATATTTGAACTGTAGGTGAAAAGTAAAGTGTTCTTCATTCAATTTATTAAAAAATGGGTCAATTCATTTTTTGATGACCTATTTAAAGGATTGATCAGGTAGATACACAAATAGAAAGTGACTAAGTTGGGATCGCAAAAATTACATATTTGTCCAAGAGTGACTAATATGGGGTCTACAATTGGCCACAGAAAAGACTATAATGGGGTACGGGCTCTGAGAGGCCAGCGGCACATACCTAGCAAAAATTAACCCATGTAACCCCCGGGGGGAGGGGGGCGCCGCGGTTTCGTTGAAATCATAACAGTTTTCCTGGAAAGCTCCACGGGATCTCAGTCAATCTTAATAAGCAAATTTTCTTTTCAACCTAAATCAAAATGATTAGTAAAAATAATGACCCCAAATTTACTTTTCCATTTAAAAAACAGGAAGTGTTCGGCGGCGTTGTCCATGTTTCTCATATGGCGCGAAAACTTACTTTCATATGACAACATGCGGGTATTTTTTTCGCACGTTCAGGAGGTCAAAGGGATGTGATTTTTCATGAAACAATATTCACAAAATTCTGCTTGACGTGACGACTCTAAAAACGGCTGTGTAGCAGACTACTTGACTTGTTAGTTTAATTTTTAATAATTAACTAACAGCTCATTGATATATTAATTTGGGCGACCAACTTGGAGGCCCGGGCACCCCAGCTAAAAATGCTTGGGGAGCCCGAAGGGCTCTCTGAAATCTTCCCTAGAGCACAGCCTTGCAGCCCTGTAGTTATTGGAAGTATGATACATTACATGTTATTGTTGTCTGTGGAAGTGCATTTTTTGAGGACATTAGTAAAGGAATGCAAATTTTGGTGAACTATCCCATACTCCTAAAATATATGGTGGTAATATTGATGTAAGTTTTGTTTTGAGTAGCAAAGGAACCCTTGTGTGTAACTCATCTTCTAGTGTATAACATCTCCGTCTCTCCCGCACACATTTCTTGCATACACTACTAAACTTTCCATTGCCATCCAACGTAACGGTAATTCTTTCTTACACCAACACATCCCGCGTAAACGCCTTCGGGCGTCTTCTTGTTTGATAATGTTCAAGATTCTTATGTCATTTTCATGTGCTTTTGTCTAGAGGTATCCAAGCCCTATTTGGTCTAACACGCGTTTGATTTTTTGGCTCCATAATTCCTTATTCATTCTCGACTTCATATCATTATAAACCACCTGTGATAATTTGTGTTTTGGGTGTTTGGTAAGAGTTAGCAAAAACTTGAAGTTCCTATATTGTGCTTCGATTTTCATTGGGAATCTTCCTGTTTCAGCCCTACATGCATTGTTGCTGCAGTATTTACTTACACCTAGCAACCATTTAAGGAATTTAATTTGGACTAGTTCTGCGGGATCTTTTTCAATTTGGTCGTTACAGTCAACACCTCAAATTTAACTTCCGTAGAGAAGTAACAAGGGTAACAAGGGTAACAGGGGGAACAAGGGGTAACAAAGGGTAACAAGAGGTAACAAAGTGTAACAAGGGGTACCAAGGGGTAACAAGAGGTGGCAAAAGGTAACACGGGGTAAAAAGAGTAACATAGGGTAACAAGGGTAACAAGGAGTAACAAGGGGTAACAAAGAGTAAAAAGGGATAACAATGGGGTAACAAGAGGTAACAAAGGGTAACAAGGGTAACATGGGGTAACAAAGGTAACAAGGGGTAACAAAGGGTAACATAAGGTAACAAGGGGTAACAAAAGGTAACAAGGGGTAACAATGGGTAACAAGCGGTAACAAGGGTAAAAAGGGGTAACAATGGGGTAATAAACAGTAACATGGGGTAACAAGGGGTACCAAAGGGTAAAAAAGGGTAACAGAGGGTAACAAGGGGTAACAAGGGTAACAAGGGGTAATAAGGGGTAACAAAGGGCACCAAGGGGTAACAACGGGTACCAAGGGGTAACAATGGGGTAACAAGGGGTAACAAAAGGTAACAAGGCTAACATGGGGCAACAAAGGTAGCAAGGGGTAACAAGGAGTAACAAAGGGTAGCATGGGGTAACAAGGGGTAACAAAAGGTAACCAGGGGTAACAAAGGGTAACAAGGGGTAACAAAGGGTAACAAGGGGTAACAAAGGGTAACAAGGAGTAACAATGGAGTAACTAGGAGTAACAAAGAGTAACAAGGGGTAACAAGGGTAACATGGGGTAACAAAGGTAACAAGGGGTAATAACGGGTAACAAAGGGTAACAAGAAGTAACAATGGGGTAACAAGGGTTACAAAGGGTAACAAGGGGTAACAAAGTTAACATGGGGTAACAAATGTAACACGGGGTAACAAAAGGTAACAAGGGGTAACAATGGTAACATGGGGTAACAAGAGTAACAAGAGGTAACAAGGGTAACAAAGGGTAAGAAGGGGTAAGAAGGGGTAACAAAGGGTAACAAGGGGTAACAAGCGGTAACAAAGGTAACAAGGGGTAACAAGGGGAACAAGGGGAACAAGGGGTAACAAGGGGTAACAAGGGTAGCAAAGGGTAACAAGGGGTAACGAGGGGTAACAAGTGTAACAAGGGGTAACAGAGCGTAACAATGGGTAACAAGGGTAAAAAGGGGTAACAAGGGTAACACGGGGTAACAAAGGGTAAGAAGGGGTAACAAGGGTAACAAGGGGTAACAAAGTGTAACAAGGGGTAACAAGGGTAACAAGGGTAACAAGGGGTAACAAGGGTAACACGGGGTAACAAAGGGTAAGAAGGGGTAACAAGAGGTAACAAGGGTAACAAGGGGTAACAAAGGGTAACAAGGGGTAACAAAGGGTAACAAGGGGTAACAAGGGTAACACGGGGTAACAAAGGGTAAGAAGGGGTAACAAAGGGTAACAAGGGTAACAAAGGGTAACAAGGGGTAAGAAGGGGTTATAAAGGGTAACAAGGGGTAACAAGGGTAGCAAGGGGTAACAGAGGGTAACAATGGGTAACAAGGGTAACAAGGGGTAACAAGGGGTAACAAGGGTAACAAGGCGTAACAAAGGGTAACAAGGGGTAACAAGGGTAACAAGGGGTAACAAGGGGTAACAAGGGTAACAAGGGGTAATAAAGGGTAACAAGGGTAACAAAGGGTAACAAAGGGTTACATGGGGTAAGAAGGGTAAGAAGGGGTAATAAAGGGTAACAAGGGGTAACAAGGGTAACAAGGGGTAACAAAGGGTAACAAGGGGAAACAAGGGTAACAAGGGGTAAGAAGGGGTAAGAAGGGTAACACGGGGTAACAAAGGGTAACAAGGGGTAACAAGCGGTAACAAGGGGTAACAAGGGGAACAAGGGGTAACAAGGGGTAACAAAGGGTAACAAGGGGTTAAAATGGAGTAGCAAGGGGTAACAAAGGGTAACAAGGGGTAACAAGGGTAACAAGGGGTAACAAGGGTAACATGGGGTAACAAGGGGTAACAAGGAGTAGCAAGGGTAACAAGGGGTAACAAAGGTAACAAGGGGTACTAAAGGGTAAAAAGAGGCAACAAGGCGTATTATCGATGGAAATCATTCTTAGGAGTGTCATATTAACAAAATCTCTAAGGAGATCGCTTCTGGCATAAGTGCGATTACGGGTATTAAGTATTTTTTCTCTTTTGAGATTCTACTTAACATATACAATTCACTGGTGTAGCCACACTTTTATTACTGTAATGTAGCATGGGGAAACTGTTCTAAGGGAGATAATGGTTTATAAAGGGGAACAAGGGGGAACAAGGGGAAGAGGGGGAAGTAGGGGAACAGGGGAACAAGGGGGTCAAGAGGAACAGGGGTGACAAGGGGAACAACGGGAGAAGGGGCAACAAACTGACCAGGGGAACATTGGAATTAGGAGTTACAGGGAGTTAAAAAGCTTTGCAGTGGGTGACTAGAGGTGTTCAGAAGTGTAGGTGATTTGTGGTTAGTGTAAAGACCTTCTGCTATAGTTTGGATAACGGTGAACATTATAGCCAAAAATGTTAACCTTTTAGACTGTTTAACTTTCTTGTGAGCTTACGGGCTAAAGTTGTATAAGGCTGCGTGCAAACGGACGCAACATTGTTGACCAACAATCCCAACATTATTGGATGTTACATGTTGCGTCCGTTTGCACACCCTGTTGCACGTTGTTGGATGTTGTCGAGTGTTGTTGCGCAAAGTTTGAAACCCGGTTAAACTTTTCAGCCAACAACTCCCAATATTTCTTTTGTTCCGTGATCGCCGAAGCGTAGCACAACAATGTTGGATTCGTTTGCACAGCTCTTCTAACATTGTTGGGGTCACGCATGCTCATTACGCATGGTTTATAAAGACTTATGGGTTGTATCCCACGATGCACTGTAGGTCCCAACATTGTTGGGAGTTGTTGCATCCGTTTGCACACCACTGGCAACACGGACGCAACAATCCGTTTGCACACAGCCTAAAGATTGACACCGTAATCGCATTTTTACTATTGCTGCTTTTAGTACTATGGAGGGCATGTAACATCGACCTTGTACAAGGAATTTTTCAACAAGCAACAAGACCAGACGAAAAGGATCTGGTGCCTATTTCGGCAACAACAAAAGAAAACTAGGTATGTTTATTACTTCGGCGGAGCACGAAGTGAAGAATTCGCGACGCTCAGAAATTTATCAAAGTCGACATTTTTGGGACAAGATTAGGCACGTTAAGTCAGTAGGTTTTCGGTTTTATTTGGCTATTTGACGAAGTGAGAGCCAAATTAGTTCGAGATGTCTCGAGATCACTTCGATTTCTTTGATTTATTCTTTAAAGGAACAGTATCTCGTTGCTGCCATGCACCAAACTTTGATTTTTGGACAGGATGTCGCGAAATCAAAAGATGCGAGGAGAGTAAGAGAACCTTGAAAAATCCCTTTGCATCTCGCTTGGTCGAGTTCGATACTACACTAAAACTTCTCAGGATTACAGATCAATGATATAATGTTCCCGTTGAGTTTCGATTTGGGCGGAATCGGGATTTTTTGGCGTTACTTTTATTGCCGTTGGCCGGAGGACCGAAAGATGGTAAGCGCTTTTATGCCGATTGAAGGCTTATTTCTGCCAGCTTCCATACAAGCTCAGATAATTGTGAAAGGAATACGCAGAAATGAAACAGCAGCAATTATAGAGACTGTAAGGAAGAAACCATTGAGACATGGATGTGACTGAGGAGATCTTATGGAATTAAGCTTCGTGAGCAGAATGTTTTGCGACAACGCGTTAGTAAACTTTTAAATGAACCTCCCTACGGCCGACAAAATCAAACAAACAGGCGCTACATGTTTAGAAAAACTAGTGCAATGAAATCATAATATAATTTTTGACTAACCTTTGCGATAATTAATCGCGTTGAGACGTTTGAGGCTAGAACGCGAGCAAATCAGGCAAATGTTACTGGACTTGGAACAATTGACCTCTGGCAACGAGATCTTCGGGTCGCGAGGCGCCCTGCTAACGACAACATTGCGATGAGTCTTCGATCGTGCCGCGATCCAAATTTTAAATAAGACAAAAAGAAAGTCTAAAATATTACTTGAGAATCTAAACAACAAACCTGCGTCGGCGGTGCGGTCCGGAAGGAAATCTTGTCGAGTCAATATGACAATTCTATTGTCTTTTGAAGAAAAAACAGATGACGCTCGCGCGTGCGCACAATCAGGACACTGTCCCTTTAACTCATTCGAGGAAGAAAGAATTAGTATTATGGCTTTCCCTGGGTTTGAACCGCCTCACCTGTGTGACCCGTCAGATCAGAGGAGATTCTAAGTTGAGGGATTAGCCGTTTGCGCTACTGCGACCCAAGGTAGTTCGGAATATGAAAAATAGCTATGAAATTTTGCACTAGTTTTGGGACAAGATTAGGCGCGCAGGTTCGTGACGTTTCGGCTTGTTTCGGCTATTTCGAGAAATGAGACCGGACTACTTCGTGATATCTTAACTTCAAGTTTAGTCTTTAATTTACTCGAGGAATAATAGAGGATATTGCAAGGCCGCGCAGAGACATGAAATTTCTCTACGAGTGTTGAAAAATATTTCACGAGTGAGCGTTCCTTTCGAACTGTTTTATAATGAACATAAAGTTACAAAATGATGCACAAAGACGTTTTGTCTTTGTTGATTGTTACGTAGTAAAATTGCTTTCATGCGTTGCGTGACTTTCTTGAACGTTCTCTACGTTTTTGGATTATTCATGAATAATTAATTAGGGCAAGTTTACATTTCAGCATGAGACAGCAGATTTGCATCAGTTACTGAAATCATAAAATATGTCGAAAAGCTACTACTTTTCGCCTGTTTAGTATTTCTAGAACCTTATGTCAAACGGTATACAAGTTCCAAGCGAGTTCTTTTGACGAACTAAGGTTTTTCCCACGAGCTGAAATGCTATGTTTAGGCAAGTGTGACGAAGGTCGATTTTCAAGTTCTGTGTTTACAAGTTTGTGTTGGCAGATGCTGTGTTTTAAAGCTCTGTAAAGACTATGTTTTTGTGGTATTAATTTTCCCTGTGTTAATCCGACATCCCTGCGTGCTGATAGTCAGTGCATAATTATCCTCAAAACATTCGAACTCGTAACATTGAGTTTTAGCCAATTCCATGCTCAACGTAATTGACTCCTTACCCATCCCTTACATATCTTTAATCAGTACATGAGAATGCTATGCTGGTTTTGAAGCCTGATGTAAGACAAATGGAGAATTCTTTTTTCACTGTTTGTTTTCTTAGACTTGTTATTCACCGCCAGTAACCTCATATTTGACTTAGGTCTAAATGTTTAGACCCAAATCAAATTTAGAAGGATTTGTATGGAGTCATCAGAGCATAACGGGGCTAATATCTCAGAGACAATTTGCCTCTTGAATGTTGCTCTTTTCAGAATATCCTCACAAATCCCATATTTTCACAAATTAACACCTTACTCTTACCATATTTCATTTCTTACTATTCCTCCACATTTACTGTTAATCAGTTCCACAGCCACGACGCCGAAGTGTACGCTCCATAGCGTCTTGTTTTACTTTGTATTCGAGGGCAAATTCCAAGTACAAGCCCCCCGGGGGACTTATATTCGGAGGGGCGATTTAACGGAGGGTTTTTTGGGTTACGATTTTGAGAAGCCTATACATGAAGGGGCTGATTTTCGGAATTTTACGGTTTTGGAAGTCGCGCATCAGACTGCATCGAAGTTGTATGAGGGTTATCCCACTCTTGGGGGTGACACTTTTTCCTTTTTACCTGGTTTGACTGTATTCTCCCAGCTGCTCAATGTAAGAGAGGTCAATATCTTCCCGGCCAAACTGAACCTGGAATCCAAACTGCGTCCTCCCCATTACTTTCACCTGGGAAACAAAATTGTACATATAGTGAAGTGAACAAATAAAGATTTGTGATGCTTTTGGCTACAACTACAACGTCAAAGCTACCCAGACTAAGCTCCATTGGCAACACAAAAACTATTTGCATTAATTAAATCACCTTAACTTAAACCACCTGGTAGAAGTAATTATCATTTGTGAAAAGATATTTCTCCGTTTCTGGCAAATTCTTCAAAACCAACTAGCCTCGACTAGATTTGGAAGATGTTAGCCGATATCCTCAAAAATGAATCACTTACGGATAATTGACACAAAAAAGGGACAGCAGAAGGCGAAGCCTGTGTACAGACCCCCTTCCCTCAGGACCGATTTTTTCCTGAGGGGAGGGGAGGTCTGTATACAAGCTACAGAAGGCACATTAGTTTGGCTGTTTAAGCACAACTGCAGAAAATGGCGGGAAGATTTTGCACGTTATGCTAAGAATAAATAGACGATCTGTTGTCTAAAAACAGACCAAGAATAGCACACATAACGCTCGACGGATATATCACACTCAGCCACATTAAATAAAAATGTATTTTGACACATGTCGAACTGAATCTGTAAGTGTTGATTTTCCGATGACAAGGAAGAGAACCATGAGGCGAGTGCTGACAACTTGCTCCTCGCTTGCTACACAAACCAGTGGAGCTGAGGCAAGCGTCCGCTATCCAGAGGTGTGACCCTAACCAAACCAGTTTGCTAAGCTGAATACACGACGCGTTTAGACAACCGGGGAATAACCTCAGCTCGCGGCAAGAGCTAGCTTATTTCTCGGCTCCAAGAGGGTAGTACAGGAAAACGTGATGCACAGTGCCGCTTTTCGTTCGCGAAAAATCGTTAATTTTGTAACTTTTGGCATTCTCGCGAGGTTAATTTTTTTTAAAATCCTGGACATAAGTGGGCTGGAGAGAGAGAGATAGAGGGGGCGCGTCTTATTTTCGCTTGGCTTGTTTCGCGATTTTTGCGACGTCCCTACCATCTGCGAGCCTGGCAAAGGCTATAGGAGAGGGGCGCAACGCAGCTCTTTACAAGCCCTCACAGGATTGGCTGTGAAAACAATAGACATAGAAATATGGGGATAGGAGAGAGATATGGATTCAAGTCCCGGCAGACCGAGACGAGACTACTCTTCCATACTGTGAGCGGATACTTTCCGAACGTCACAAGAACTGTCAGGAATAACCTGAGATCAGGCCCAGTTTTAGCGGTTCTCATACATTCTCTCTAGCGGTTATTTTCAAAGCGAAACGAAAATAGAGCCTGATCTCAGGTTAAGTCAGGAATAAAGGGGTGCTCGAGTTATGAAGGTGCACAAAACTGAGATACGAACCCTCTCTCTGTCGCCCCTGGAGGCGTCAAAACTCTCTGCTATTGGTATTCGCGGTGTTGGCATCTCGAATGGAATTCTGGGTTGAGGATTGCTGTCCGCATGATCTCGGGCGATGACCTAGAAAACAAAATCAGACGTTCTTTTATTTTTTTTCCAGAAAGAGGAAAGGATACTGAAATTCAAATCATTCAAGGCAATGCCATCACAGATAGCAGAACCCTAAGATTACTCACCAGTGCTTGATTCGTGACATCGCGCGCGGAGTAGCAGTCCATCATGATCACGTGATCAGCAACCTGCAATGAGAAGCAGACATTGAAAGGATCGATCGAGCTACGTACTTTAGTCTGAAAATTAGTACGGTAGACTAGGATGCTTCGATATGGATTGATTATAATACAAGTAAACTTGTATGGAAACTAACGTGATGGAAGGCGAGACTGCAATAATAGTATTATGGTGAAATGGCAATGCATAGCAGAGAGAAGTCTAGTCGTAGTGTTATTGTCAGATGCGGCAAAACAATCAAAAAGAAAAACAAAACATTCTTTGACCGATGACGCAGATGTTTGACCGTTGATGCATTCCTTCTTTACCCGTCGTGGCAAAATATGGACTTTTGAGTCAAAATATTCTTCGACTGCACTGTGAGAAAAAAGAGGAGTATTCCTCTGACAAGAGAAACAAAATGAGACACCTGTTTGCTTGAAAATTAGAAAGCGGCATACAATGCGCGGGTGCTCCTTTATGTCAGACCTCTAAAGAGTGAAGTGTGCATGCGCAAGATCTAACACAAGCCAATTTTTGTATTTTTTCTGGAACGAATACAATGCCGCCTCGGTGACGCTCACCGGAACTGATTACACATTTTTATCTGAAAATGGGGAATGATTTAAAAAATCTGTCTACACAATCCCTACCATTATTTTGGGGATGGCCCCAAGGAGTTTCTCACACCCACCACAGCTTTCATGTGAAAACCGCTTCTTACACAGGCCGGATAACTGATGTCTATTTCATAAACTGCTGGCTTACATACCTGAAAATAATCTCCTGAACCACCGATAACAAGAATTGTCGAGACGCCAAAGTCTTCGTATAAGCTACGCACCTAGCACAGAAAATAGGTTTTAAGTAAAATCGTGTACATGACACCAAAGCAAAGCAGAAAATGGAAATACAAAATACATTCACATGGGAAGGAAAAATAGTGCAGCGGTGAAATCACTCGCCTCGCCTCGCCTCGCCTCGCCTCCCACCAATGTGGCCCGGGGTTCAAATCCCGGCGCTTGCGCCATACGTGGGATGAGTAAGCTGTTGGTTCTCTCCTTTGCTCTGAGAGGTTTTTCTCTGGGAACTACGGTTTCTTCTCTCCTCAAAAACCAACATTTCCACATTGATTCCAATTCGATCAGGAATCAGGTAAACGAAGAACCACTAAGTGGATGTGCTGCCTCTGAATCGTTATTTATTTACTTATTTTATTTATTCATATCGTGATAAACCTTCCGCTAACAGCTGCAGTGGAGGAACTAACCTTGGATATAAACGGTGTTATTGGTTCTTTTTCAGAAGCCACCAGTTTCTGCATTCGGGAATCCCTAATCATGAAATTTGTAGCACTGGTATCCTGTAAAAACAAAATTTAGAGTGTAAATTTAATTGTTGTGTCATTTACTTGAAGATTCAAAATGGAATACAAAGAATTAGATTGCAGTTCGAAGAAAGTAGTCACCTCGTCAATCAGAAGACACTTGGTCCCCGTTTCCAGGGCTTCTATAATATTAGCGCACTGTGAAGTGGAGCCACTGGCGTCCTGGGTACTAAACTTGCTTGTGTCACGGCCAAACGGTAAATTGTTTATAAACGGGCGGATATCGACCTTCTCGATACTTCTGCCTAGAATAAAAGAGAATTTTTTTTTCTTCCTTTTAAAAAAACAACTATTTTACTTAGTGGTAAACACTTCAGAGAGTGAATGATAGAGTCTCGCAAGATGGTTCTAACGTTTGCGACTGTGGGCAAAATCCTATGATGTTACCATACAATTGAAACCTCTCCAGCAGTACTTTCACATGGTACTATTCATTTAGTACGTAGTTCTAACTTTGGAGTCTGTGGACAAAATCCTTTAGAGTGACCATTCAAATAAAATCTCTTTCGCAGCACTTTCGCGGGGTACTATTTAATTTGTAGGTAGCTCTAACTCTTAAGATTGTAGATGAAATCCTATGGTGTTACCATTCAAATAAAAGCTCGTTCGTCGTACTTTCACATGTAGAGGTAACGCTTAAGTATGTGGAGGAAATCCTTTTCTGTGAAAATTCAAATAAAACTCTTTCGCAGCACTTTCACATGGTACAATTTTTTAAATAAAGTCATAACGCTTGAGTCTGTGGACGAAATACTACGATGTAACCACTCAAGTGAAACCTCTTTGCAGTCCTTTCACATGGTGCTACTTGTTTCAACAATTAGCAAAATGAAATTTTGGAAGTGAAAAAGTTAAATAGACGAGGTTTAGTAATAAATCCTATACTAACCATCCTCTGCCCGTATCGTGAATGCAGTAGGGTCAGTGCAAACAAACTCTCGACCATCTCCAGGGACGTGGTTGTACACTCCAACCTGGATAGCATTCAAAAGGGTAGACTTGCCATGAAAACCTCCTCCTACAATCAGAGTCACTCCTCGAGGGACGCCCATCCCTGTTACTCTTAAAAAGTAACAACATGAAAAATGAATTGTTTTTAAGGAGAAACAGAAAAGTCTTGGATAAATAACGCAAAACTATTAAACGTCGCTATTGAACAGGCTAAGAGGTGTGCGAATTAAGGTTGGTTTCGCTGCATTGATTGACCGTGTATTCGTTGCAACTCCATAGTAACAAGTGTACTGATTGGAAAATCGAACTGGAACTAGAACTGGAACGTGTCCAGGATCTAGAAGACCTTCAGGGACCGATTCACACCGGTTTCCTCCGTTTTAAGGTAATCGGTCAGTTTTTTCGTAATAGATATATTTTTAATGAATAAAAAACTTTCCATGTTGCATAGCTTCATCCAAGGTGAAAGAAACTGGCCAATATCCTGTCTAAACTACTCGGAAACCCAGGAAAGGGGACTTTCGGGAGCTAAAATCTAAAACATTTCCCATGAGGATCATGCCCTCGAACCCCCCTAGAAGCTTGCGCCTTCGGCGCTCGTTCAGGAAATCGATCAGTATTTATCCTAGATCCGCGCCTGAGGTTACCGTGAGCTTACCGCGTAACAGGCGATTGAAGGTAAGGGCACAAGAAAGAACGGGGCATGCATTCGTTTAAAACAATCAGGAACATAAAAAACAAATTTCGATCTGTGAAAATTTGGTCAGTAGGAAAAAAATTCAGTTCCTTTTCATATTAACTTACTTTCCGGCATGAGGTAGGTCAAACTCAACACTCATGCTTTCGGGGCTTTTAAACAGTGTAACATTATTCTTGTCCATCGGGCAGTCATCTGCACCGCTAATGCGCGGCAAGATCGCACCATCTCTGACAAATGCAGCAAGATTTGCAGTGGGTAGCTGAGCGCGGAGAAACTCTTGGTCTTCAACGCACTCTATATGCTTCTTGAAAGCATCCTCGTCTTGGCTGGCATAGGGTATAGCCTGAAAAAAGAAACAAAACAAGAAACGAATTAACGCAACTCAGTGTCTTCATTGATAATAGATTCACTAATACCCTAAACTGTACAGGGCTCCTTGGAGGAGGAAAAGTGATTAATCAATAACGTTGCGCCAAAAAGATTGAGGGACTAGGAGAGAGAGGGGGCGGCGGCCACCCCTTCCCCTTCTTATTACTACCCCCCCCCCCCCCCCAGGTCTGCCTCCTTTCTCTTCACTAAGGCGCCTAGTCCCAAGTTACTTACTGTGCGGTTCGACTCCTGTAGTTACCAAGGTAAACCCGGGAACACCTGCGACAAAGTCAGCCCCTGAGGTCCAAGCCCGTTCACAAACCTGTTATTTCCTTTTTAGAGACCCTCGAGTGCGCGTATGAAAATAAAAATGGCGGGATATTTATTGACCGCTAATGCAAAGTAGGCAGGCTAGCGGATGTAGGTGTTTTTTTCCAGCGCTTCACGCTGATTTACGTGCTCCGCACTAGCTCTCGCCCGCTCCATTCGTCTGCGCGAAAAGTTTGTGGACAGGCTATTGAGGTCCAAGCATTCAGGAATTTCACCTAATAGTCTCGCAAGGGAGAATGATGAATGGAACTACAACAACCTATAGAACTGTCTAAGTTACCAGGGTAGGCTCTATGGAAAGTTTAAGGTAGACAAAATTTTCTCAAGTTAGAAAATATCGCTAAGCTTTGTGATCTTAAAGCAAATCATGAAGGTGTTTCTAGCTGTTGTTGCAACAAAACCATAGAACATATAAAAAAAAATGACACTTAGAATTTCCTTTCTTTGAAAATCTTACGCAAAAGAAATTGAGTCATCCAAATACAATGGCTGCAACACGCATGACAATAAGCCTTTCTGTAAAAGTTTGGAGTTCGGCCTGTAATTGAATGAGTCAAGAACAGCTGCAACAAAACGACATGTTCCCGAAAGAAGCAAGGATCCACTTGATATAAAGATCCCAGTTAGTTGCAGGTCACCTCGTACAATCATAAGGCTGAACTCGCCCATAAAAGACCCTGTTACAAGACTCCGAAGCTTGAAGATGACTTCCTTACCTCCTCAATAATCTGAGGCAAATTTTGCGTGAGAATTTTCATGCAGATATGTCCTTCAATGGACCGACCTCGGGCAGGAAGAGCAATGGTGAATCTCAGCTGAAAAAAGGAGTTGCACAGTAGAAAATTAGTTGTAGTCGGAATTCAGAACCACCTTGTACGGCATAATAAACGATACAACAGCAACGTACTGTTCAGTTGCTTTAATTTGAAGGGTCCCACTTTGGGATTTTATCCATAAACTCAATAGTTAGAACCACCTTGTACAGCATAATGAACAGCACCACAGCAAAGTACTGCTCAGTAGCTTTCATTTGACGGGTCACAGTTTAGAATTTTATCAATGAAATCAACAGTTAGAACCACCTTATACAGCATGATGAACAGCACCACAGCAAAGTACTCCTCAGTACCATTCATTTAAAGGATCACACTTTAGGATTTTATCCATACACTTAATATTTAGAACCATCTTGTACATCATAATAAACAGTACCACAGGAAAGTACTGCTTAGAAGCTTTCATTTGAATTGTACACTTTAGGATTTTATCCATAAAACTCAAAAGCAGAAATTTCGTTACACATCTCCTTAATTGACAAACGGAGCGAAAGAGTTAGGAAATAAAGACGTACCTCAATGCTTTCACGTTTCACAAGGCAAGAAGTTCTCTCAAGAACGTGCTGACATGGCCTAAAATAAAAAAAATATATAATTAATATGTAGAACGTTTAAATTGAGCTTCCAGAGCCACCAAGATGTCAATCTAAACACCTCAAGAATGACCCACAGTCATGTTTCGGTGAAAAAAGAAAGAACAGTGAAAACAGTGACAATGATGACAACAGCGACAAAAGCAACAACAGCGACAACAGCGACAACAGCGACAATGGTGACAACGGTGACAAAAGTAACAACGGTGACAACAGCGACAACGGTGAAAACAGCGACAACAGCGACAACAGTGACAACGATTACAACAGCGACAACAGCAACAACAGTGACAACGGTGACAACACCGACAACAGCAACAACAGCGACGACAGAGACAACGGTGACAACACCGACAACAGCAACAACAGCGACAACAGAGACAACAGTGACAACAGCGACAACAGTAACAACAGTGACATGAGTGACAACAGCAAAAACAGCGAAAACAGTGACAACAGCGACAACAGTGACAACAGCGACAACAGTGACAAAGGCGACAACAGCGACGACAGTGACAAGAGCAACAACAGCATCAACAGCGACAACGTGACAATGGTGACAACCGCGACAACAGTGACAACAGCGACAACAGTGATAACGGTGACAACAGCGACAACAGCGAGAACAGTGACAACAACAACAGCGACAACGGTGACAAGAGCAACAACAGCGACAACAGCGACAACAATGCCAACAGTGACAATAGCAACAACAGTGCCAACAGTGACAACAGTAACAACAATAAAACCAGTGACAACAGCGACAACAGTGAAAAAAGTGGCAACCGTGACAACAGTCACAAAAGTCACAACAGCGAACACAGTGACAACAGCGAAAACAGCATCAACAGTGACAACAGTGACAACGGCAAAGTGACAAGAGCGACAACAGTGACACCGGAGACAACAGTGACAACAGCGACAATAGTGACAGCAGTGTAACAGTAACAACAGCGACAACGGTGACAGCAGCGACAACCACGACGACTTTGACAACAGCGACAACGGTGACAACAACGACAACAGCAATAACAGCAACATCAGCGACAACAGTAACAACCGAACCAACAGTGACAACAGCATCAACAGATAAAAAAGGAACAAAGGTGACAACGGTGACAACAACCACAACTGACAACAGTGACAAAAGTGACAATAGAGAGAACGATGACAACGGTGACAACAGCGGCAACAATGACAAAAGCGACAACAAGAGCAAAACAGCGACAACGGTGACAACGGTGTCAACAGCGACAACAGTGAAACACTGAAAACGGTAAAACCAGTGAAACACTGACAATGGTGACAACAGTGACAACGGTGATAACGGTGACAACAGTGACAATGGTGACAACAGTGACAACGGTGATAACGGTGACAACGGTGACAAAAGTGACAACGGTGAAAAAAGGGACAACCGAGACAATGCTGACAACAGTGACGACAGTCACAACGCCGACAACAGTGACAACAGTGACAACGCTGACAACAGTGCCAACAGTAAAAACAGTCAAACACTGACAACGGTGACAACAGTGACAACAGTGACAACGGTGACGCCGGTGACCACAGCGACAACGGTGATAAGGGTGACAACAGTGACAAACGTGACAACAGTGACAACGGTGACAAAAGTGACAACGGTGACAACAGTGACGACGCTGACAACGGTGACACAGTGACAACGGTGACAACAGTGACAACAGTGACAACGGTGACAACAGTGACAACAGTGACAAAGGTAACAACAGTGACAACGGTGAAAAAAGTGACAACAGTAACAACGGTGACAACAGTGATGACGGTGACAAAAGTGACAACAGTGACAACGGTGACAACAGTAACAACGGTGACAACGATGACATCGGTGACAACGGTGACAATGGTGACAACAGTGACAGAAGTGACAACAGTGAGAACGGTGACATTAATGACAACGGTGACAACGGTGAGAACGGTGACAACGGTGACAACAGTGACAACGGTGACAACGGTGACAACGGTGACAACAGCGACAACAGTGACAACGGTGACAACAGTGACAATGGTGACAACGAAGACAACGCTGACAACAGTGACAATGGTGAGAACAGTGCCAACGGTGACAACAGTGACAACGGTGACAACGGTGACAACAGTGACAACGTTGACAACAGTAGTGAGTTTACGCAACAGGACGGCAGGAAGAAGAGGACGCCAGAACGCTCGCGTGTGACAAACGTGACAAGGCTATTTCTTACGTGTTTTGTCGTGATCTTCACTTAACATCAATGTTTTCTCGTCTTTTACAAAAAGATCTGTTTAAAACAAAGTGAATTTTGGCGAAAAGTTATTTCAAACAAAATTATTGTCACGCTTCTCACACAAGGTTTCCGTCTTCTTCCCTCTCCCGTCCTGTTGCGTAAGTTCACTCGTGACAACAGTGACAACGTTGACAACGGTGATAACAGTGCCAACAGTGACAACGGTGACAACAGTGACAACAGTGACAACGCTGACAACGGTGACAACGGTGAGAACAGTGCCAACGGTGACAACAGTGACAACGGTTACAACGGTTACAACGGTGACAACGGTTACAATGGTGACAACAGTGACAACAGTGACAACAGTGACAAAGGTGACAACGGTGACAACGGTCACAGCGGTGACAACAGCCACAACACTGACAACGGTGACATTGGTGAGAACGGTGACAACGGTAACAACAGTGACAACGGTGAAAATGGTGACAACCGTAACAACAGTGAAAACGGTGACAACAGTGAACCCAGTGACAAAAGTAACAACAATGACAACGGTGACAACGGTGACAACGCTGACAAAGCTGTCAACGGTGACAACAGTGCAAAAAGTGACAACAGTGACAATGGTGACAACAGTAGCAACGGTGACAACAGTGACAACGATGACAACGGTGACAACGGTGACAACGGTGAAAAAAGTCACAACGGTGACAAAGGTGACAACAGTGACAACGGTGACACCAGTGAAAACAGTGACAACGCTGACAACAGTGACAACGGTGCCAACGTTGACAACAGTGACAACGGTGACAATGCTGACAACCGTGACAACAGTGACAATGGTGACAATGGTGAAGAGAGTGACAACGGTAAAGACGGTGACCACGGTGACAACAGTGAAAACGGTGACAACAGTGACAACGGTGACAATGGTGACAACGGTGACAAGAGTGACAACGGTGACAACAGTGAAAACAGTGACAACGGTGACAACGGTGACAACGGTGACAACAGTGACAACAGTGAACACGGTGAAAACAGTGACAACGGTGACAACAGTGACAACGATAAAAACAATGACAACAGTGACAACGGTGACCACAGTGAAAAAACTGACAATGGTGACAAGAGTGACAATGGCGACAACAGTGACAATGGTGACAACATTGACAACGTTGACATTGGTTAGAACGGTGACAACGGTGACAACAGTGACAAAAGTGAACCCGGTGACAAAAGTGACAACGGTGACAACGGTAAAAGCAGTGACAACAATGACACCAGCGACAACAGTAAAAACGGTGACACCAGTGACAACGGTGACAACGATGACACAATGACACCAGTGACATTGCTGACAACAGTGACAACGGTGACATCAGTGACACCAGTGACAAAGGTGACAACAGTGACAACGGTGTCAACAGTGACAACGGTGACAACGCTGACAAAAGTGACAACGGTGACAACGGTGACCATGGTGACAACACTGACAAGAGTGACAACGGTGACAACAGTGAGAATGGTGACAAAAGTGACAACAGTGACAATGGTGACAACAGTGACAATGGTGAAAACAGTGACAACGGTGAGAACGGTGACAACAGTGACAACTGTGACAACGGTGACAAAGGTGACAACCGTGACACAATGACAACAGTGATAAAAGTTACAACGGTGACAACAGTGACAACGGTGAGAACGGTAACAACTGTCACAACGGTGAAAACGGTGACAACAGTGACAACGGTGACAACAGTGACAAACAGTGACAACGGTGACAACAGTGACAACGGTGACAACAGTAAGAATGGTGACAACAGTGACAACAGTGACAAGGGTGACAACAGTAAGAATGGTGACAACAGTGACAACAGTGACAACAGTGAGAACGGTGAGAACGGTGACAACAGTGAAAACAGTGACAACGGTGAACACGGTGACAACGGTGACAACAGTGATATCGGTAACAGTGACAAACGGTGACAACAGTGACAAGAGTGACAAAGGTGACAATAATGATAACGTTGACAATGGTGACAACACTGACAACGGTGACAACAGTGACAACAGTGACAACGCTGACAACAGTGACAATGGTGGCAACTATAACAACAGTAAAAACACTGACAACGGCGACAATAGTGACAATAGTGAGAAAGGTGACATTAGTGACAACGGTGACAACACTGACAAGGCTACCAACAGTGACAACAGTAACAACGGTTAAAATTGTGACAACAGTGACAACAGTGACAACGGTGACAACTATAACAACAGTGAGAACACTGACAACGGTGACAACAGTGACAACGGTGACAAAGGTGACAACTGTGAAAAAAGTGACAATGGTGACAACGGTGACAACAGTGAAAACAATGACAACAGTGACAACGGTGAAAACGGTGACAATGGTGACAATGGTGACAATGGTGACAACAGTGACAACGGTGACAACAGTGACAAACAGTGACAACGGTGACAAGTGACAAGGGTGACAACAGTGACAACGGTAACAACGGTGACAAAAGTGACAACGGTGACAACAGTGACAACGGTGAAAACGGTGACAACGATAAAAACAGTGAGAATGGTGATAACTATAACAACAGTGACAACACTGACAACGGTGATAACAGTGACAACGGTGAAAAAGGTGACAACAGTGACAACAGTGACAACGGTGAAAACGGTGACAACGGTGACAACGGTGACAGGGGTGACAATGGTGAAAACGGTGACAATAGTGACAACAGTGACAACTGTAAAAACGGTGACCACGGTGACAACAGTGACAACGGTGACAACGGTGGCAACGGTGACAACGGTGACAACAGTGACAACGGTGACAACAGTGACAACGGTGACAACGGTGGCAACAGTGACAACGGTGACAACAGTGGCAACAGTGACAACGGTGACAGAGGTGACAACCGTAACAAGGGTGTCAACAGTGACAACGGTGACAATGGGGACAACGGTGACAACGGTGACAACGGTGACCTCAGTGACAACAGTGACTATGGTGACAACACTGACAACGGTGACAACAGTGACAACAGTGACAACGGTGACAACAGTGAAACCAATGACAGAGGTGACAACAGTGACAACGATGTCAACAGTGACAACGGTGACAACGGTGACAACGGTAATAACGGTGAGAACGGTGAGAACCGTGACAACGGTGACAACAGTGACAACGGTAACAACGGTGATAACAGTGACAACGGTGACCCAGTGACAACGGAGACAACAGTGACAACCGTGACAACGGTGACAACAGTGAAAACAATGACAACAGTGACAACAGTGACAACGGTGAAAACGGTGACAATGGTGACAACACTGACAACAGTGACAAACAGTGACAACGGTGACAACAGTGACAAGGGTGACAACAGTGACAACGGTAACAACGATGACAAAAGTGACAACGGTGACAACGGTGACAACAGTGACAACAGTGACAACGGTGACAACAGTGACAACAGTGACAACGGTGACAAGGGTGACAACAGTGACAACGGTAACAACGGTGACAAAAGTGACAACGGTGACAACAGTGACAATAGTGAAAACGGTGACAACGATAAAAACAGTGACAATGGTGATAACTATAACAACAGTGACTTCACTGACAACGGTGACAACAGTGACAACGGTGAAAAAGGTGACAACAGTGACAACAGTGACAACAGTGACAACGGTGAAAACGGTGACAAGAGTGACAATGGTGAAAACGGTGACAATAGTGACAACAGTGACAACTGTAAAAACGGTGACCACGGTCACAACAGTGACAACGGTGACAACAGTAACAACAGTGACAACGGTGACAACGGTGACAACGGTGACAACAGTGACAACGGTGACAACGGTGGCAACAGTGACAACGGTGACAACAGTGGCAACAGTGACAACGGTGACAGAGGTGACAACAGTAACAGGGGTGTCAACGGTGACAACGGTGACAATGGTGACAACGGTGACAACAGTGACAACGGTGACAACGGTGACAACGCTGACAACAGTGACAACAGTGACTATGGTGACAACACTGACAACGGTGACAACAGTGACAACAGTGACAACGGTGACAACAGTGACAACAGTGACAGAGGTGACAACAGTGACAACGGTGTCAACAGTGACAACGGTGACAAGAGCGACAAACAGTGACAACGGTGACAACAGTGACAAACAGTGATAACGGTGACAACAGTGACAATGGTGACAACAGTGAGAATGGTCACAACAGTGACAACAGTGACAACGGTGACAACAGTGACAACGGTGACAACGGTGACACAATGACAACAGTGACATTGCTGACCACAGTGACAACGCTGACAACAGTGAGAACAGTGACAGAGGTGACAACGGTGACAACGGTGACAACACTGACAAGAGTGACAACAGTGACAACAGTAAGAACGGTGACAACGGTGACAACAGTGACAACGGTGACAACAGTGACAACGGTGACAACAGTGACAGAGTTGACAATAGTGACAACGGTGTCAACAGTGACAACGGTGACAAAAGTGACAACGGTGACAACGGTGAGAACGGTGACAACAGTGACAACCATGAAAACGGTGACAACGGTGACAACAGTGACAACCGTGACAACGGTGACAAGAGTGACAACGGTGACAACAGTGACAAAGGTGAGAACGGTGACAATTGTGACAACAGTGACAATGGTGAAAATGGTGACAACAGTGACAACGGTGACAACAATGACAAACAGTGACAACGGTGACAACAGTGACAACGGTGACAACAGTGACAAACAGTGATAAAGGTGAAAACAGTGACAACGGTGAAAACAGTGAGAATGGTGACAACAGTGACAACAGTGACAACGGTGACAACAGTGACAGAATGACAACAGTGACATTGCTGACAAAAGTGACAACGGTGACAACAGTGAGAACAGTGACAGAGGTGACAACAGTGACAACGGTGACAACGGTGACAAAAGTGACAACGGTGACAACGGTGACAACACTGACAAGAGTGACAACGGTGACAACAGTAAGAACGATGACAACGGTGACAACAGTGACAACGGTGACAACGGTGACAACAGTGACAGATGTGACAATAGTGACAACGGTGTCAACAGTGACAACGGTGACAAAAGTGACAACAGTGACAACGGTGACAACCGTGACAACAGTGACAACCGTGACAACCGTGACAACAGTGACAACGGTGACAACGGTGACAACAGTGACAACGGTGACAACGGTGAAAACTGTGACAACGGTGACAACGGTGAGAGCGGTGACAACTGTGACAACAGTGACAATGGTGAAAACGGTGACAACAGTGACAAAGGTGACAACAGTGACAAAGAGTGACAACGGTGACAATAGTGACAACGGTGACAACAGTGACAACGGTGACAACAGTGACAAACAGTGATAACGGTGACAACGGTGAGAACGGTGACAACAGTGAGAATGGTGACAACAGTGACAACAGTGACAACGGTGACAACAGTGACAACAGTGACAATGGTGACAACAGTGAGAACAGTGACCGAGGTGACAACAGTGACAATGGTGACAACGGTGACAAAAGTGTCAATGGTGACAACAGTAAGAACGGTGACAACGGAGAAAACAGTGACAACGGTGTCAACAGTGATAAAGGTGACAAAAGTGACAACGGTGACAACGGTGACAACGGTGACAACAGTGACAACCGTGACAACGGTGACAATGGTGAGAACAGTGACAATGGTGACAACGGTGACAATGGTGACAAGAGTGACAACGGTGACAACAGTGACAAAGGTGAGAACGGGGACAACTGTGACAACAGTGACAATGGTGAAAATGGTGACAACAGTGACAACGGTGACAACAGTGACAAACAGTGACAACGGTGACAACAGTGACAACGGTGACAACAGTGACAAACAGTGATAACGGTGACAACAGTGACAACGGCGACAACAGTGAGAATGGTGAGAACAGTGACAACAGTGACAACGGTGACAACGGTGACAGAATGACAACAGTGACATTGCTGACAAAAGTGACAATGGTGACAACAGTGAGAACAGTGACAAAGGTGACAACAGTGACAACGGTGACAACGGTGACAAAAGTGACAACGGTGACAACAGTGACAACGGTGACAACACTTACAAGAGTGACAACGGTGACAACAGTAAGAACGATGACAACGGTGACAACAGTGACAACGGTGGGAACGGTGACAACAGTGACAGAGGTGACAATAGTGACAAAGGTGTCAACAGTGACATTGGTGACAAAAGTGAGAACGGTGACAACGGTGACAACGGTGACAACCGTGACAACGGTGACAACAGTGACAACAGTGACAACAGTGACAACAGTGAGAACGGTGACAACGGTGAAAACTGTGACAACGGTGACAACGGTGAGAACGGTGACAACTGTGACAACAGTGACAATGGTGAAAACGGTGACAACAGTGACAACGGTGACAACAGTGAGAAAGAGTGACAACGGTGACAACAGTAACAACGGTGACAACAGTGACAAACAGTGATAACGGTGACAACAGTGACAACGGTGACAACAGTGAGAATGGTGACAACAGTGACAACAGTGACAACGGTGACAACGGTGACAACGGTGACAACGGTGACAACGGTGACAACAGTGAGAACAGTGACAGAGGTGACAACAGTGACAATGGTGAGAACGGTGACAAAAGTGACAACGATGACAACGGTGACAACACTGACAAGAGTAACAACAGTGACAACAGTAAGAACGGTGACAACGGTGAAAACAGTGACAACGGTGAGAACGATGAAAACGGTGACAACAGTGACAGAGGTGACAACAGTGACAACGGTGTCAACAGTGACAACGGTGACAAAAGTGACAACAGTGACAACGGTGACAACGGTGACAACAGTGACAACCGTGACAATGGTGACAACAGTGATAACGGTGACAATGGTGACAACAGTGACAACCGTGACAACGGTGACAACAGTGATAACGGTGACAATGGTGACAACAGTGACAACGGTTAGATCGGTGACAACGGTGAGAACTGTGACAACGGTGACAACGGTGAAAACGCTGACAACAGTGACAACGGTGACAACAGCGACAAACAGTGACAATGGTGACAATGGCAACAACAGTGACAACGGTGACAACAGTGAAAAAGAGTTAAAACGGTGACAACAGTGACAACAGTGACAACGGTGACAACAGTGACAACAGTGACAACGGTGAGAACAGTGAGAATGGTGACAACAGTGAGAACAGTGACAACGGTGACAACAGTGACAACGGTGACAACAGTGACAACAGTGACAACGGTGAGAACGGTGAAAACGGTGACAACAGTGACAACGGTGACAACAGTGACAAACAGTGACAACAGTGACAACAGTGACATCGGTATCAGTGACAAACAGAGGCAACGGTGACAACAGTGACATCGGTAACAGTGACAAACAGTGACAACGGTGACAACAGTGACAACAGTGACAATGGTGACAACGGTGACAACAGCGACAAGAGTGACAATGGTGAAAACAGTGATAACGTTGACAATGGTGACAAACAGTGATAACGGTGACAACAGTGACAATGGTGACAACAGTTAGAATGGTGACAACAGTGACAGCAGTGACAACGGTGACAACGGTGACCCAATGACAAAAGTCACATTGCTGACAACAGTGACAACGGTGACAACAGTGAGAACAGTGACAGAGGTGACAACAGTGACAACGGTGACAACAGTGACAACAGTGACAACGGTGATAACAGTGACAACGGTGACAACAGTGACAACGGTGACAACAGTGACAACAGTGACAGAGGTGACAACAGTGACAATGGTGTCAACAGTGACAACAGTGACAACAGTGACAACAGTGACAACGCTTACAACCGTGACAATGGTGACAACAGTGACGACGGTGAGAACGGTGACAACAGTGACAACGGTGAGATTGGTGACAACTGTGACAACAGTGACAATGATGAAAACGGTGACAACAGTGACAACGATGACAACAGTGACAAACAGTGACAACGGTGACAACAGTGACAAACAGTGATAACGGTGACAACAGTGACAATGGTGACAACAGTGAGAATGGTGATAACAGTGACAACAGTGACAAGGGTGAGATCGGTGACAACGGTGAGAACTGTGACAACGGTGACATTGGTGAAAACGGTGACAACAGTGACAACGGTGACAACAGTGACAAACAGTGACAACGGTGACAACGGTAACAACAGTGACAACGGTGACAACAGTGACAACAGTGACAACGGTGACAACAGTGACAACAGTGACAACGGTGACAACAGTGACAACGGTGAGAACGGTGAAAACGGTGACAACAGTGACAACGGTGACAACAGTGACAAACAGTGACAACAGTGACAACAGTGACAACGGTGACAACAGTGACGTCGGTAACAGTGACAAACAGTGACAACGGTGACAACAGTGACATCACTAACAGCGACAAACAGTGACAACAGTGACAACGGTGACAATGGTGACAACGGGTACAACGGTGACAAGAGTGACAATGGTGACAACAGTGATAACGTTGACAATGGTGACAATGGTGACAACAGTGACAACAGTGACAAGAGTGACAACAGTGATATCGGTAACAGTGACAAACAGTGACAACGGTGACAACAGTGACAACGGTGAAAACAGTGATAACAGTGAAAACGGTGACAACAGTGACAACGGTGACAACGGTGACAAAAGTGACAACAGTGACAACGGTGACAACAGTGATAACGGTGACATTAGTGATAACGTTGACAATGGTGACAACAGTGACAACGGTGACAAGAGTGACAACAGTGACAACGGTGACAACAGTGACAACAGTGACAACAGTGACAACGCTGACAACGGTGACAACAGAGACAACGGTGACAACTGTGACAACAGTGACAACAGTGACAAAGGTGACAACGGTGACAACAGTGACAACGGTGACAACGGTGACAACGGTGACAACAGTGACAACGGTGACAACCGTGACAACAGTGACAACGGTGACAATGGTGAAAACGGTGACAACAGTGAGAACAGTGACAACAGTGACAACGGTGAAAACGGTGACAACACTGACAACAGTGACAAGGGTTACAACAGTGACAACGGTGACAACAGTGACAACGGTGACAATGGTTAAAACGGTGACAACAGTGAGAACAGTGACAACAGTGACAACGGTGAAAACGGTGACAACACTGACAACAGTGACAACGGTGACAACGGTGACAACAGTGACTGGGAGAGTTGGGACAACTGGGATAAACAGGACAACTTGGAAAACGGGGACAATTTGGACAACTGGGACAACCTGGATAACCAGGACAACTTGGACAATGAGGAGAACTAGGACAACTGGGACAGCTGGGACAACTGAGACAACCAGAGCAATGTGGAAAACTGGGATAACCGGGATAACCAGGACAACTGCAACAACCAGGACAACCAAGACAACTTGGACAACTTGGCAACTGGGACAACTAGGACAACTTGGCAACTGGGACAACCAGGACAGGTTGGACAACTGGGACAACCCGGACAACTTGGACAACTGTACTTGGACAACCTGGACAACAAGGACCATTAGGCCAACTGGGACTACAGCAACAACTAGCACAACTGGGTTAACCAGGACTGGGACAACTGGGACAACTGGAACAACCAGAACAACTGGGACAACTTTGATAACCAGGACAACTGGGACAACCTGCAAAACCTGGACAATTTGGACAACCGGGACAACGAGGACAACTGCGACAAGTGGGACGACCAGGACAGCTGGATCAACCAGGACATCCAGGACAACTGGACGAACCAGGACAACCAGGACTTCTGGGACAACTAGGACATCTAGGACAACCTGGACAACCAGGAGAACTGGGACAACCGGGACGAGGACAACTGCGACAAGTGGGACGACCAGGACAGCTGGGTCAACCAGGACATCCAGGACAACTGGAACAACTAGGACATCTAGGACAACTGGAACAACTAGGACATCTAGGACAACCTGGAGAACCAGGAGAACCGGGACAACTGGGATGACTGGACAAATATTTTAGAAATAATTGTACATGCTGTTAATTAAATGACTGGCTTTTCTAAAACAAAACAAATTTCTCTTAAAGATCATGAACATATGAGGCAAAATTTCCCGGTCCTCCTGGCATTTTTTTAAAAAATCATAACCTCACTATCCCAGTCCAAATAATCTTAAAGTCCACATTTTAAAAAATGTCCATTCATAATTTGAAGAAATTATATCATTTGTACCTTTCAATATTTATGCTTCCTCCTTTCTTGCCATGCCATCCCTCGCCTCCTCCACTAAGCGGTCTATCAAACCCTCCTTCACGTACAAGACTATAGAACATTCTGGTGAGGTAATCACCAGTGGCTATTTGCTGGATACGAGAGCTGCCATTAAAAAAATTAACATTGTATAAGTATCTGTTGTAAGTCTAGGCCTGGTTGTAGAAACACTTTGGTACTATCCATATAGAGATATATCACATTCAGAGGATAATGTTAGGATAATGTTAGGAGGCAGCGTGGCCGTGTGGTTAGAGCACCAGACTTGCAATTCGTAGGTCTAGTCCTGCCCTGACCACTAGCGTTCATTACTAACAAAAAATTACGCAAATGATATTGAGTTGAAAGGAATCCAGTTTCCTGGCCAAGGTGCCCCTGATAAAATTAATGGGGCTGGCTAATTTGCAGTCACCCGTGGTAGCCCGAAAATTTCTGCCTTAGTGCCACAGGAACGCCAGATTACTATACGTTCTTATGAACATGATCAATTTTCAAAAACCCTGCATTTCTGGATCTGATAAATTACGATAATAACATTTCAGTACCAAGCTATAAATTGCAATGACACTAGAAACTCAAGAACAGGCAAACAAAACTGCTTAAAACTACTGTATACATAAATTTTATCCTTGTTGGTCTGTTTGGCCTTCATCTTTTATCACATGCACACATTACGTATTTTATTCATTATATCGAGGAATATTTTACATTTGCCCTTGTGGATTGTGTTCGTTATAAGGAGGATTTCATTAAATCAAGGGTCATTAAATACAGGTTTTGTTCCGTACATTTTACTGTAATTTTGGCCGTGCTAAAGAAGAAGAAGTTATACCGAGGACTTTGTTATATAGAGGTTTATTTAACTGAGGTTCCACTAGTGATTTATCCAGTATGTAGCATTATCCACCTTTTGAACAACTATCCATGTCATTTCGACGCAGCACTCATTCAGAGGCTGCAGTATTCATGAGGGAGATGCAATTGGTCCTCACATTTTCAAGTAAATACACAGGGTCACCCAATAACTGTTTTCTTTTATAAATATCTGTTTGGAGAAGCAAATATTGCCTAGAATTTTCTGTTACTTAAGGATGTTTAAAAGTTTCTAGGTGACTGTTCCATTCATGTACAATTTTTGAATCTTATATATATAGCTAATAAATTTCTTCAACTTTCTGAACTTTCATTTTTCATATTCCTCTTCCCTTGATTAGGCTATGTTTCCTTGAAAAAGGAAACCTAAAATTTTCAGATTAGAAAATGCGATGGAGAGAGTAAAAAGAAAAATCCACAATTTCATAATACGTTAAATTGTATCTACAATATTTCGGGAAAATAATACTGAAGCCCTTGTAATTTTGAAAAGACTCAAGTTCCCCTAGGATGACCAAACAGGTACAAATTTTATAGCACCATTTAGAAACCATGTCTTCAGATCTCAAAGTACTTTGGATAGCCTAAAATAGGGTTTTCAATGTATTTAAAAGGAAACCGTTAATTGGGTGCCCCTGAATATAGTATGTTGTAATCCAAACCTGGTAGCAAATGCAGGGTATCCAGCAGCTTGTTGGTCCATCGTAACTCTAAACAGTGATGGAGGTGCAAAGGGATCACTCTGAATCTTTTCAGCATAAAGTTTAAAACTGGGTCTGGTGAATGTCCAGCAACCTAAAACAACAACAATCTTATTTGTTAAACTTAAACAAAATATTTTAAAAAACTGTTCAGTTAGAAGTTTGATGCAAGTTTTCGGTTTTGATTCAGAAAGGAGACATTTTCTCATTTCATTTCATCCCATGTCACTTTGCTCTTTTCCACTCTATTTCCTACAGGTACATTAAGCCATGCATAAAGATTTCTTTCAGAAAGGTGTAATGAGTGCAGTTTACATGATATGCCTATTAAATGGTCAGCATTTATTCTTTAACCTTTTGTTAATATGTAAGATATTTAATTAAAAGCACCATTATATTTCCTTGTTTCCAGGTAAGAAAGTGCTGGACAGGTGTTGGTGAACAAGGTGATAATATATCCTTAATTTTATTGACTTTTAATTCATTAAATGCATACAAGCAAGCACGCTCTTATTTTTCTTTTGCATCATGGTAAAATGTGATAACGCATGAGGAGTGAGCAGCAAAGCCGTGAGGAACGAGGAACAAGGGGGAGCCTGAGCGAAGAAAAATCCCAATCTCTCCTCCTTTTTTCTAGTAATTTGCATAATTTTAACTTTTCACATGCCAGGTGCATGGCTCTGAGGAACAAAGGATGACCTCTCGTGGTCTATTAAATGAGCATTTTACATTACAGATTTTATAAGAAAAATATATTATCATTTAATAATTTGCATCTTGTCCCTTGCATATATATATTATGTTTTATCTCATGCTTACTAAAACGCATAGCAATGGTAACAGGACTGAGAGGGGTGCAATTCGGTGTGTAATCCTACAAGTGATTAACAAAATTGGACGACTGCACAGCGGGAGTCTGATTTGTTTAATCATGAGTGTGATTACCGACCGAACTGGACGACACAAAGTTCTGTTACCAATAAGTGCATTAATCATAACTTTAACAAAATTTGTGATGTATAAGGCTCTATCTTTTTTAAATCAAAACACAAGAAATTTAAAGATTTGTTTTACTAGCAGTGGAAAGTGATGGTGCATACTGTCCAATTACTTAGGCATGATGCGTAGTCTCCTATTTAAGGCTGAAATCAGCGGAGTTTATTGCCAATCAGATTTGAGAATTTTGTCATACAATCATGTAGTTGTGAAATGAAATGATCAGCATGTCGCAAGTGTGGGACAAAGAAAAAATCTGAGTCCCTGACAGGATTCGAACTTATTATGACCTCCCAAACACCTGGCGGGAGTTCTATTCACAGTGTGCAAAGAAAGTAGTGTCCGATAGTGCGGGGCTAGTGGATTTTGCTATAGGGCTAGCGAATTCTGTTTTTAACTCGCCCGACAGAAAAGTGATGCTTTTTGAGGAACTCGCATAACAGAAGAACAGTAAAACCAATTCTGCTAGTCAAAAAGTTTTTGGCCCTAGTTGAAATCACATCTGGGCTAGTAAATGCTATAGCTTCAGCTTACCCGAATGGCAAGCTTTAAAAATGATTTTTTTGGCACCCTGATTCACTTGAGCGACAGAGAATTCACGTCAAATGAACCTTATAGACTAGTATATGGCCTTGCTCTCTATGAGGTCTACCTTGAGGACCTCAAATAATAATAATATTATTTAACTAATTAAATTCTTACCTAAGATATCATTGTAAGCCTTATAGCCTTTGCCCTCCAAGGTGGAAAGTAGATAAGCCAAGTCCTGCGGATTATTTATGAAAAATAGTATTAATGAGCCTAGCATCTGCAGGAGCTGCTTTTTTCTAGGATCTGTGCACATGTTCATAGGAAAGGGCTTTTTTTCATGGCCAGCACTAGGAAATTCCATTTGTAAACGAAAACGTTTTGCTGGCACTTTGATACATGACATAGGGGCATGGACTTAAGTTAACAATCATATCCTTCAATTAGTTTTGTGAAATGAATCTCATAGTTGGAAAGCAAGGTTCAATGAAAGTTTTATTTGTATGCTATTAATGGCTGAACATTGTATGCGACTCTTCAGTGGTATTTTTCTTTCAGATCAGTGTCAAAAATAAAATAATACTTGAACAAATCCAATATAATGGCAAATTTAATCAATGGGTTCTACATCCCAACCCTCACCCCTTGGAGACTGGATCTGCCACTGGGACTGGTCAAGGTCTAATGTTCCAAGGGAAAAAATTTGACAAAAGTTTTGAATTATGCCTATGAACCTTTTTTTTAAATATGGCTACAATAGTATATGTGCGCTCTGATGTCTACTAAGTGGGCAAGATTTTCTTCAAATGACCAGGTATTATATAGGCATCAAAATCTGTGTTTAACTTGACAGAGGGTCACTCATGTTATGGTCAATAATTGGCCGCTGTCAAAAAAGGTATCAGCTGACTCAGGTGTCACATGACTCTATCGAAGGTTCAAGTATACAACTTACTGTGCTAACATGTTTTTTTTAAAGCTACCTGCTGAATAGTTATTGGTCCTGCATGGTATTAACTGATCGCAGGCTTAGGACCAAAATTTCTCATTGAATGACCTCTTGCACATGGATGTTGAAAATTACTTCCCGTGTTCTTTTATTGTATTCATTTTAATATAAGACATCAGACATCAGAAGTAATATAGATTCCTTCCTCCTCCATTCGGTGGGTTTAATCTTAAACCTCAATTGGCTTTGATGTATTGACTGAACTGAACAACAGCAAGGTCAATACATCAAGGCCTCGGTCTGAGATTTCCCTGTAATGAACGAATGGACAAGGTTTCAATTATTGAAAGTGGTATATATAGAGGATATTACACGGTGGTGTGAAGATATGAATTTTATTTTAGATTTCACGAATGAGCGCAGCAAGTGAGTAAAATATTGTTTTTGCCACAAGAAAATAAAATCCATATCTTCAAGCCGCCGTGTAATGTTCTCTTTATTATATAGACAAAAAGACATCAATAAAATAAGAGAGGGAAATTACTGAAATTACGTCATCGATAAACTCACATGTGAGATTATGGAAAATAAACCACTCGGGTCCCGGATGTAGTTTTTATGAATTTTACAAGTGGTATATGTTCCAGTAAAACACTCCTGCATATCTATAGTAATTAAATATAAAATAATTTAAATTATAGTGCTTACTCCAGAATCTCCTCTACGCCCAACATTTGGTCCATGACTGCCATTGCATCCAGAGTTGGGTCTTTCAGAGCTGTTGCGATCTTGATAACCACCCCTTCTTCCTCCTCCTCCTCTCGATCCTCTGAAAAATGTGCAGAAAAGCACCTTGAAACAGAAGTTATATAGATTCCTTCCAGTTACCCCATGGAAGAGGGGGTATACACACCTGATAAATCAACACAGATATGTGTAATAGTACTATTATAATATGTGTAACAGGGATGTAAAAGTACTTCTAGGTAGCTTCAAGATGCATCCAAGAATTGGTCTTTCCGGTTGCATAGATGCTAGACTATAATTTATATAATACAATAAACATACACATTCTTTTCAAAGGGAAGCTCCCCAAGGGGTGTAAGCAAAATTTTGACGGTATCTGGTCACCTCACCACCAACAATATCTCCACCAATGATATCCCTATCAAGAAATAATTAAATCTTACTGCTTATCGAAAGGACAAGTCTCTAAAATAAAATTCCTTCACCTTAATTTTACAATGAAATTTAAGGAGGTATGGGTTATTAGTGACAATGTTATCGTACTTTCATAAGAGAGGCTGCTGAATTCTAACAACTCCCACCCGACTCAAGCGATGCAAAATAAGCCTGGATAATAATATCAAAAAGTGGCAAGTATTCACAAAAAAAAGAACTAAACCATTTGGTTGATCATGCTTAAGAAATTTTTCTCCCAGTTTTTCTAAGTCATTGTATATAGGGTAAGGATCTTTAGGTAATCTGGGAACAAGGGCATTGCAATCCTAATTGGCACATGCATGCATCTCACACCATTTTTTTTTTTTTTTTAATATCCATCAAACATATTATCAGTATTTAGAGTATTAAGAGCATGAAAAGTTAGACGTAAATCTAAATCTAAATCTAAATTGATACTATATAATCGATCTCCTATATGGGTTGTAAAATTTAGTGGTGGTTGTAAGTGGCATTTAAGGTAATGACTTGAATTTAAGATCTCGGTGATGTCCACCTGAGACAGTCCATATTTGAATACCTGAACTGAGACAGTACTGTATAAAGTCAAAGGTAATGAGTTCCATTTGGGAATGGTGCAAGGGAAAAAGGGAGATCTATAACAGTTTTTATTAGATTGCAGATGACAGAATGACAGATCAGAAGTATGACATGTTTGGCAGCCAACTGGACAAAGAGTTGCGGTGGAGACATCAACTAGACTGTGTACAATTTTGTACATCAAAGAGCCAGGCAGGCAATTGCTCTTTATTCTTCAAGGAACTGCCATTCGATGGTACTGATCATGTTTGTCAAGCTTGACTCCCTAATTGTGGTCACCCATAACAAAGTGTGTTGCTCACCATTGCACTTTCTCGAGAGACAAAATGCCACCTTTCTCATTAGGATCCCAACTACAATACTCAAGCTGAAGACACATAAGGCGTCAATTACGATCAACAGATTTGTGGCAGGTAATTGGACTTAATGAAGAAGTTTACGTCTTAGGCAAGTAAACTGTGTCAATTATTGCAGAGAATTATTATGTGGTGGCAAGTAGACTTTTTGGTGGTGATTTCATCGTTGGTGAGCTAGTTTGGTGGTAAGATGACAGCAAACCATATATTTTTTGGAATTTGTCACTACTGCAATTTCTGAAAGGTGTGATGTGCAGGTAAGAAATGTATGAAGCACAGCATGGCTACAAACAAGGTTTCCAGGAATAAAGGTTTGTCTAAAATGACACAAAATTTTATGTAACCTGAGAAAAGCCACGTGCCTGCACACGCAGCCCAAGATCTGAGACAATTGACCTTTGTATAAAACGTAATCATGACATTGCATTATATAGTCACGAAAATATAAGGATTTAAATGAGGTAACAAATATGCGATTCTCATGGCAAAATTTAAAATGTAATTTTCAGTTCTTTGCAATGAAAATCGCTTCCCTTTACTCCTAATTTGTTTTCTACCGGTTTCGGGTTTCAAGACTGCTCCGTTCCCCACTATCTGAACTCCCGGAACAAGCTAGTTTCGGGACGATTTCGGGCCATTTCATAAGGTTTCAGTTCCAATGGCTGTTACTTAGAAAAATATGAAAACAAAGGACTTAAAGTAAGCGATATTTATTGAAAAGGACTGAAAATAACGTTTTTTAATTTTACCATGGGAATGGCATACTTTCCCCCGTACAAATCCTTATATTTCCGTAATTACGTAATGTTATGATTGCGTTCAGCTCTTAAGTTACAAAAGGTCAATGGGCTACTTTTGTAAGAGTTTTTCATTAAGAAAGCATTAAAAGCATTTACCCCCTGCCTCCGTAGAGATTCTTGTAGTACGCTCCTCGACCAGACATCGTTCGCAAGGAAAAAGATCCGAAACATGACTGCTACACGAATTACATAGTCAATTATGTTGGGTCCGCTGATTGAAATAGCTGATATTCGCAGGCTCAAGTCTTTCAAATCTTCTTCATGCATTCTCTCAGAGCATGTCTGATGCATTCTTAACAAAAAAAAAGTTTTGTGAGAGGCATGTCTATGTGAATGATTTGTAAGGCTTCCACTGGCATTTAGAGTCTAATCCTAAGTAGCTCTCTGTTCCAGGCACTCACGGCGACAAGCGCCACACACCCATGTTAACCCATTCGCTCCTGGAGATTTTGCCGAAAAACGCGTTTTGAAGCTCGTCGAGTGGTTTTCTGGTCACTGTCGTGCTATAAAGAGCTAAAACTTACCACAAACCGGTTTACAGGTCGTACACTTCGCTGCCTTCTGATCCAGATGCAAAATATCAGCTTGCGAAGTTCGGGCATGCGCAGAAAGCAAAATTTCGAGATGTCTAGTTTTTGGGTTTAAAAGTGACACAGCAGTCTTGACTCTTACTTTTCGCTTTCTCTCCTCCCTTCTTTTTTCGCTTTTCTTGCCTCATTTTTTTTTTTTCTCTTGCTGGGCATTTAGTGGGCTTCACTTTGGTGGGAAGAGTTTTTAGGAAAGCTTCTAGGATCTTAGGATTAGGTGAAAGGAAAGGTAGGTGGGTAATGGAACAAGATTTTCATGGAGATTTTCAGGTCAATGTCACGTGGTTTTTTGCTTGTTTCTCCGGTGTCCTTGACTGAATTGTGCTCATTCTGGTATGGTTTGAAAGATCTCTTCACTCTGCACAAGTTAGCGAAGAAAGTTGTCCTTGACCGTTAAAATTGATGACGTCACAATGGGTAGAAAGGACCTGGATCCGCACGGGCGGTTACGGGCGGTTCAGGGGCGAATGGGTAAAGTAATAATTAACTTGCGATCTAGTGTCAATAATCGCAGGGATTCCACATTCCACGCTGCGGATTCAGGATTCCAGGTAACTGGATTCCGGATTTTGTGTCAACTTAGATTCCGCACCAGCTTCCAGTCCTTACGGGGACGGATTCTTTGAACTGAATTATGGTTCCCAAAGCCCAGAATTCCGGATTCCACGAGCAACATTTCCCGATTTCCGGAATCCCGATTATCTCACAGGAGTCTCCAGTTAATTCGCATATCCAGCCTTGTGCTGCGAGCAAATCGCGAAAAAAAATCTTTCTCTTTTCGCTGTGGCTACATCGCCGGTCAAAACGCTAAGTGACTGACAGTTCCACGTTTTTATGAACGTGACAATTAGAAAAGGTAGTCAATCACCACGATAATCAGTATCATACGTCGATTGAGAAAAGCTAAACGATCCTGATAGATCTTAAGGTCAGCTGAGCTATCTAAGCCCAGAGTAAAATGAACAGGGTCAGAATTGAGATCTGTAAACCTTTTTAAGGCAGTGCTGGCAGGATCGCTTGGCTTTTCTTTATTGGCATAGTGATAAACTTATTTTTATCTTTATTATAAAGCAGTGTCAGTTTGCCAAAAGAAAATATCGATAATTGGTGTTAACCAAATTTTACCTAACTGCTGAAGTTCTGATCATTTGTAATTTTTATCTCTCATTTTGACTGGCAACAGGGGCACCCAGCGGCAATTTTCGGAAAATATCTGTTCGGAAGATGATTTGAGATCTAGAATTTTCGGAACATTTGTTATAAAATTTCTTGCTTGCCTGCCTCTCCTAGGATTTTCGAACAAATGTAAAAATGGTATAATTGCCCAATTTTAACGGATTTTTACCCTTAAAAGGTCACCTAGAACTTTCGGGAGCCTTTGTTCTGGCTGAAATTTTCGAAAAGGAAAGTTTTGATCGCTATAATTTTCGGATCACTAGACTTTCCGCTAGGCAATCCGAACAGATGAAAAATTTTTAGGGGATAAAACTATGCCTATATCTATCCTTTAAATACTAAAATACGTTTAACAATGCTATGTTTAAGTGGTTTTGAATTATATTCTCGTTGGGTGCCCCTGTGGCAATATATAAATATCTTCTTTCTTGATTCAGTTGTCATCTTGGTCCCTCCCAAATAACTGGTAACCGCCTTCAACAGAAAAATATTACTTAAACTGTTTAGTTATGTTCATATTTTATTGAAGGATATCAGGTAAGATTTTCCTTTTTGCTTCAATTGTTTCTTCATCGGGGGATTTTAATTTTGGTGGTTAAAAGGTTTTTAAAAAAAACGAGTTACAAAAAGCTAGCGAGAAATTGTCTCTCTCGTCAGGTAGGGTATTTTGAATGACACCAGTTTGTACTTGTAGTGGAGTGTTTTTTGTCTTCTTGTTAACGAGTTTTACTCTGATTGACTATGTAATGAGATCTTCACTTCCCTTATTGTGGTTGTGTGAAATGATACATATGAGATTGGGCACTTCACTTGCTTCTTCATCTTAATGGATTTATAAGAGAGTTACTGAATTAGTGAGAATGTTCCAGGCCAGTGCTAGCAATGAAGGTACTGTACAGGACTGTAACGTAAGATGGGTGGCCTCCGGTTGCCGGCGGTGACTTGTCTGCTCTTGTACGATGGGCTTTGTGTATCTGGAGGTTTACTAACAATCGCTATCATATATGCTTCAACACCATTTTCTCCACACTTTTCAACTGCGGTTATGATGATGATGATGATGATGATGATGATGATTACTATTATTATTATTATTATTATTATTATTATTATTATTATTATTACTATTATTATTATTGTTATTATTATTATTAATTTTGTTTAGTCCTCTCTTTTTCATTTTGCCGCAGACCTGATGCATGATGGGATTGATACTACTTGTCGTCCTTGACTTAGTGATCATGCTTGTCCCATCGTCCTTTGCGGAGGAGGAACGTTTCTGTGATGCAAAACCGCTGGGAAAATACTGCCTCCCCGATAATTCAGGCTGGAAGGAATGCTTGATTGATTCCTTAGATCAGCCGGCGGAAGAAATACATAAGTGTCCACCTGGGCTGAAGTATGCATGAGGTTTTTTTTTAATGTAGATGTCTAGGAATTTTTTTCCACACTTTAAGACCTATTTCGTCGAGACGAGGCGATGAAGTGCGTAAGCCGTATAGTAGGAAGGATCAAGGTGGTGTTACCACTGTCTGGATGGCTAGAGAAGTGCCACGTTCAATAGATTAAAGTCATTAGTAATAGCTATAAGGCGCGTCTCATCCTTTGATGCATCTCAAGCTTACTGAAAACGGTAACACATAGGCCCACGATGTCCACGTAGGGCCCAATGTCATGGTCTATCTGACATGTGCCGTCATCGGTCTGGGTGGGCGAGATGTGATCAAAATATAAACTGAAGTGGCTGCAAGCGTGCGCCTTCACATGCGGACGTCCGATCTCACCTCCCTGGTTCCTCCATAATTCAGCTGTTGGTAGCCTGCGAAAACATCCGTTTCTCCTCGCTCTTCGCCGCTGGAGACGTTTCGCGCAGAGGAAGAAGACGACACGAAAAATTGGACAAATTTATATTTGGAACCACATGACTACCAAATTTATAATGTAAACATTGATTTGCGTCATCAGTATGGAATTTCTGCAGCTGAGTCGCAGACGTTCCTCCGCGCGAAACCTCCAAAGCGGCGAAGAGCGAGGAGAAACGGATGTTTTCGCAGGCTGAGCTATTAGCTGTTGGCACCGCGTTTTTTTTTCCTTCGTGCGGGGCCTCCTCGAAGAGGCCATCATAGAGGCTGTCCCCTTACCCCGTCTGAGCATTTTATTTACAATTCTTTCAACTAAACATTAATAATTCTGCACTATAAACAGAAGATCTCTACTACTACTCTGGTTTTCAATTGATCAAGCGTACCATTGTTACCTTATCGTTAATTTCGAACCCTAGGCTAATTTTACTCTGAGAGTTGTCTCAGAAAATCAGGCTCAAATCAGTCTTATGTGTGATATTCTATTAGGTGCTTCTGTAAGCCTGACCAAGGTCTGTGCAGTACGCACAAAAATAATCCTTGTTCACGCTCCATCGAGGAGCCTCAACGACCTGAATTTCCCCAGTCTTACTTTGGCGTTATATTTGTAACCGACGCATTTTGCGACAAAGATGGCTGCGAAGGTCGCATTGTGGTGAGCGAAAAGTACCGGGACGACAAAAATGGAGGCAGATCACGTGAAGACCTCGTGATGGGATTGACGCAGCACATGACGGTAATAATTGTACCGGAGGAATCAAAATGGGCACAGGTATTTTAAAAGATGTCGATATTAGCAAAACATGAGAATACAGAAGTCTCTCCTCCATCGCTCCTTGCCGCTAGGGATCGGAAGTTTCGCGGGAGGGTTTCTCCCCTATAAAAAAAGCATCGAGGCGGAAGGAGAGACGGCTATACGACGACTATATAGAGACGGCAGGCTGGAAGCTTTAAAGCAACGACGACGGCGAATCAAAGAGAACGGCAAAAAAGGAATAGGTTTAGATTGGTAAAACAACAATTGCACGTGGATCACGCATTTTTGTACGTTTCTTTGCCGTCACGGCACGACTACGACGTAAAACTCCCTAATTTCACGTTTTAAGGAGGGCGTCGTACACCACACAACGATTTTCTTTTTCTTCTTGTGAACTTACATGCAGTCCTTTAGACTTCAACTCCTGAAAAAATCGCCATCATTTTAAGTTAACAAAAAAAAGAGTTGGCATAAGGGCGATGAAGTCAGTTAAAACAGGGTGAACTCCCACTTTTTGGGAGACGTTTTTGCGACCGTTGCCGTCTTCGCTGCATAAGCTCCCTTTATAATATTAGCACACTAACTCAAAACGTTTTCTTTACGCACTTACGCAAGTCCATCGCTTTATCGAGTCGACCGGCCTCTTGACAGTGTCTTGAGAGTCTATACTTGCTGTAAGCTTTTAATACGTGTTTACAATCTATTTAAAGCAATTTCAGTTTCATCTAAACGAGACACCATAAACTTACTATGCAATAAGTTCTGGATATCCTGAAGATATCCTGTGATGAAATGAATTGTCTTATTTCTTCGATTTTATCGTTATGCCTTGTGACTGGTCAAAAAACAACGAGAAGCACGCCCCCAAGCCAATCGTGATTTGGACATAAAAATTATTAAAACACGTTTAACCTTGTTTGCAGCAGCAAACAGGGGTAGTTCGTTTTTAATTTTAATCATTCATCTCTGTTAATTGTTCTCTCTTTTCAGTACGCCATTGACTTAAAGGAAGGAGGCCCTTTGTGTAACAAAACAATCCTCCCTGAATTCCGAGGCCTCACGAAGGTTCCCGACAATTTCCGATTCAATGGCACAGTAGAGATTCTCGGCGTGCCATGCGAGGACTGGATTTACGAGGCTAATAGTCAGAGCAACTTTTCTGCTGTCAGGGATAAAACTCAGAGCTTCGGCGTTAGCCAAACGGCCCGCGACAAAATCCTCACTCGCCTGACAGAGGACTTAGCCATCCGCCAAGGAGAGAACGGAGCCGGGCCAATCACAGAGGTTCATCATATTTACGTGGCAAAAATTAACGGCACCAACGTCCCGCTTAAGGTGGAATTCGCCATCTCCATCCCCAACCAAAACATTTTTACACATTACAAAGAATTCATGGTGGCCTACTACCCTAACAAGTCTATCAGCATCAACAGCGAGTCCCGGATGTTTGTAATCTCGGATGCGTGCGTTAACCAGGCAGGAGATGACGTCACACCAGTGGACATCCACACCATCAAGCGACAGAAAAACCATCATCCAGAGGAAGAGATTTATGATGGGGACGATTACATGGAATCCAAGCGATTTGTTGTGCCTTCAATGAGAAGCGCAATGCTTCACTCGTCGGATCTATTGGAACAATACAGGATAGCCGGTCACGTGAAGAAAGAGGCAAGAGGCTTCTTTTAAAAAAAAGAACAAACATCAGTAGCATTCTGGTTGTAAATAAACTAGGGTAGGCTAGCGCATAGCAACATTATTGCACTTTTTCCCTGCTACATTTAAATTCTGAAGCGACCTTTTCGGGCAGGGTGTGACGCTGATGCCAAGAAAAAGGACACCAGGATCTCAACCGAGACATATTGATGAAACAATTCGTTCGTTTACCTTCTTCTGGTCACTTAGAACTTTAACTGGTTAGTAATAAACAAACCTGTTATTATTATGGTTTTTCGTCTGTCATTTCCAATTTGTGCGTCTGTTACAAACACTGAAGTGACATAACACTTTATTTAAAGTATGGTTAAATTACCGCATTTACTCGGACTGTAAACGGGCTTACCAGCGTTCTTACCCCGGTCACCAAACCCATAACCTTTCAGGCGGGTAGTAGCTGCTGGGAAGAGAAGTCACCAATGGGGCGTTTCCCTGACCCCAAACAATATTAAAACAATTATATTGGTAGAATGAATATCATTGTTTTCTGCGGCCAATTAGTAGAGACCCCACGTGCAGCTCCTACACTACTCCGCAGAACCGTGAGCGTGACACGTGCACGACGAGGAAAGGCAAGCGCGTGTCTCTTCTGCCTGTTCAGCGCGCGGGCTATTCAGGTCGTAAAACTCATCCAGGAGCAGGAGAAAATTATTACCGTGGAACCTCGATTCAGAAGACACCCCTGGGACAACAGCAAGTGTCCCTTGAATAGATATGTCTCCTGAATGGAGGTTGGGCTGGGGTTTGCTAAAAAATTAACCAACAATTGAAATAAAAAGTATTTTTCTTTTATTCTGCCTTGGGATCTGCTGCAGTAATGCATAAGAATAACTTATCTCTGCAATATTTTGTGTTGTATTCCCAGTATAAATGCAGTCAACAGTTAAGTGAGATACTTCATGTTGAAAATGCTGTCTGAATTTGTCGTCATTTCATTGTGACTAGTGTACACTTAAACTTGTCGCGTGATATGGCTTGATTCTGGGAGTGTTTGTTAGGGCTTTAAAAAGGAGTGAGCGCGTATTTTACCGCAGAGCTTCTCTGTTCGTTGCGCCGTACTCACGAGCCACAAAACTGGCGAAACAGCTGTCTACAGCTACGACCCCGCTCTGTTTTTGGTTCTTTCGGTGACGTGTTGATGTCTAGCAAAGTTAATTTTCACGTAGTACGATCAGCTTTTCAGAATTCAAAGTGTCTGCTCAGTGTATATTTTTGCTAATCAGGTCTGCTATAGATCCTACGCTCTGCGGCATATTCGTTTGTAGTCCTTTACAGTTTAAATGTCCATTACTTCTTGAGTGCCTAGCTGTCCCCTGAATGGAGGTTAAACCCAGGTTTTGGGACCCAGAAAAAGTTTCCCTTTCTTCTGAACAGAGGTGTCTCTTCAAAAGAGGTAACAGATACAAAGATTATGCGAACATTTTTCCAGGACCAAATTTTGTGTCCTAGGCCGTGAATAGACAGGGTCTACTGTATTGCCTACATCATGCAGACAATTATGTACATAGATCGACCTGTTATACATAGGGAAGCACCTATATTGTTTAAACCCAGTATGTAATGTTTCAACAAGTGCAGATCATTTTTAAATCAATGATCATTCCCACCCCAGAAGGGGAGGCTGGTGGGTGGGGGGTATTCCTGAATCCGGGAAATTTTTTGCTCATGGAATTCTTGAATCCCGGGCCTTGGAATCTGGAATCCAGCTCAGAGAACCCGGAATGCCGCGAACAATCGGAATCCCGAATGTAAGTTCCACTGACAAGGAATCCCGAAATCCAGCCATGATCCACGGCGTAGAATCCAGAATCCAAGACCATCTTGGATTACCTTACATGGGGCTATCTTATTAGCCTGGGTAGTTAGACTGGGCGAGAGGTTTTCGCGCACGCGATGCGCGGGAACTCGTCTCATTCCAGCTCTACCGTAAACACTGTATACGCATGCTACTAGTCATTTTGAAGCTGGAAGTTTCAGGCTATGTCTACATTATACCGAAGAGTTTTCGTGCCAACATGAAAAGCTATTCGGTTCAGTATCAACAAAAACGGCACAGAACCTGCAGAACTGGAACAAGCCGTACACACACACAGATCGGACTGTACCAGATGGAGTGCTTGGCTGATAAAGTTTTAATTTGTTGCACTAAATCGAAATCCTCACTCCTGAGTGTTTACTTCCATCTCAGTGCGTTCCAGTCCTCACCCTTGCTGATTGGTACTTCCGCTACGGTCCGAGTACGTTTTCGATATGTGACGATCCATGACTTTCAAGATCGGTTCGGGGCAGCTTTGCTCCATCCAGCTTCCGTTAAACAAATGGCGCCGAAATCATCTCAGTTAGTGTGAACAGAGGCCCTATAAATCAGTTATGGTTTCTTTTTTCTGTTATAATGTGAAAATAGCCTAAGTTTTATTTTTAGAGAGCGATGAACAAAAACTCTTAGTGATAGCGTTTTCCGCATGGAATATTAAGGAGACAAGTAGCTCTTCAGGCTAATTAATTAGAACTTTTGTTCGGAAGCATTCTGTCAACATTTCCGCAAAACAACTTCCCCCCTCGCTCCACCCGAATTCCCCTCTTAGGGTCGCAAAGGCTCAAGAAATATGTGCTCTAATAGAGCCTTATTCCCCCCTCAATTGTTCTGCAGTCTAGAAATAAATAAATAGAGCGCACGGTGAACGAGCCAGTTTACGGTGTAGGAGACGAGAGGTTTGTCACATACCTTATAATCTTCTGGAATCACCGAGAGTAAAAAGGATAGCGTGATGTATGGGACAAACAACTGTATTTACTAGCGAGAAATGAGGACGTTCTATATATTCGATGGCAACGATTAACTTGAAATAAATTTAATAAAAAATGATCATTGACCATAATCATTATCGAAGGATGCATTTTTTTTTTCGTGAATACACTGCAGCCTCTTCCCGCTCCCCGTCAATGACGACAGGCATCAAAGGAGAGACAGCAGTATTCGCACGCTAAAAGGCACGGATATCGTACAAGAATAGAGCCCGCGGAACAGAGGTTTTATTTGTAGAGATGGTATACCATAGGAATCCAACGATTATTTTGCACGGACTGTTTAACGTTTACGACAAGTAAACAGTATCTTATATAGTGAGCTGTGAGAACTATGTTCTCCATTCTATTTTCATTCTTGCAGACATGTCAAATACGTTTCCCAACTGAAACAGTGCTGAAAGTTTAAATGGGAATTCCTCTTATTTCCATCGCACTTTAATTTGCTGCAACTACCCTTGTATACCGACATGTTAAGTAAATACATCTGTAGATAACTAATGGTAAACTTCCTGTGTTCATTTTATTTATTGCGCATCAAAGAAGCGGAAAAAGACTAAAAATGTTTTTGAATTGAAATTATTTAATATTACTGACAAATGGAAGCTAATGAAGGAACAATAACTAAAAAGGAAGATTTCTAAAGTAAACAGTTGTACCATTATGTTGTTGAGTTTATTTGACCCCACGGAAGACGGTCACGGAAAAATGGACTGAATGCGGTCAATTAATAGAATTCGTCGGAACTGCTCTCTGACTTTTGATTAAAAATACTATAAGACAGTAACGTCATTTACAATAAGGGCAATGGAAGATATCTGAGATATCTCTCTTCTTCTCTCAATTTTGATAAATTTGGAAAGGTTTCATTTAATAAATCAGGGGCTCCCAACGATGGTTTCCTCTTAAGTACACTGAAAACACTTTTCAAAGGCTATCCATGAGAGTACTTTTAAAGCTCTAGAAATGCGTTCTAAGTGGCGCTATAAAATTTGTCACTGTTCCGTCATCCTAGGGGAACGCGAGTGTCTTCGAATTAACAAAGGCTTCAGTTTTATTTTCCCGAAAATTTTAGATGAGATGCAATTTAGGTCATTACGAAGGTGAGAATTTTTCTGATCCCTCTCTCCATCATATTTTTGAAGCCGAAAATTTCAGGTTTCGCTTTTTTCTACGAAAAATAGCCTAACCTGGGGAGTGAAATGCAAAAAAAAACTTAAGAAACTCGTCGGACATTTACTAGAGATAGGCTTCGAAAATTGAACATGACTGGAACTAAGGGCAATATGACCGAATTGATCACCGAACGTTATGGGTGGGTTACTATGCCAATAGTAAACGAGTGAATAACTATTTATGTAAGAAATTATAACTAGACGGTGTGATCGAAAAGGGGAGTCATTTCATTGTCATAAACTGAACCCTTTTTTCTTGAGCGACAGTGTCCCAAAAAGCTGGCAAATTTGCTTGTGCTTTCTACTTTTTTTTGCCAAACTTAAAAACTCCGTTTTACAAGACTATAGCGAGCGGAGAGCTAATTTATGTTTATCCGCCTGCCGACCATTTGCGGAACATGCAAGATAATGCATTTCGTCATACCAGTAATTAATGCATAGTTTACTAGTTCGATTCCTGAGTCATGGGACCTAAAAATAAAGAAGAAATGCAGACAAAAACATGAAAGATGTACAGGAAAAACATGACGCCGACAAGTTAGCCTTTTCAATGGATACTGTGGCAAGCGGAACATACTTTCTGGTGTAAGCTTTGAATTAAGTTCTAAAACACTGAGTGAAAAAAACTAAACAGCGTTTATTTTTTCGTCGCTATTTCCTTAAAGATATGCTCAGGTTAAAACTAATTCTGGTGATATATTTCGACTTCATCACAACTGTTTGCACCGGAAAGAAACAAAGAATGTTTCTAAACTTTTTAACATTGCCATTTTTCAACTAGATTTTTCAACAATCATTTTCTTCACATGCGATTTTACATCAACATCAGCTTTTTCTCACGCCTATACATTTTATGTTCTATTTTCTGTTATTTCAGCCGCTTAACACTTGTGCCACCAAGCGATATTAAGAATGCGTTCTTAATGGTAGCGGAAAACTCTACACCAATTTAGACGCAATTTACAGAGACGGTGGTATTCCAAAATTGCATTTATTTTTTTGAAAAATCACGCGCTGAGAATTTAGTTTGTTCCCTGCGCTAAAATTAGTTTTTTCCTAATGACACAATGCACTGTATAAAAGGCGTTCCGCTCTCGGCAGCAAAGGAGTAAACGGGCGTATCCTGCAAACTGATTAGCTGGAGAGGAAATCGCGACTATTGAAACGTAAGTATCACTTCTTTGTACAAAGAGCTTTTTAATGGTGCACTTAAACTGAATAAGGACTGAGGAAACAGCTCCGTTAGGTTTTCACTCTTTGAGCATAAAAAATGAGAGTTTTGCAGGAAACAACAGTTGCTGGAGAAAGAAAGAAAGCAAACAAACTAAAGACAATTAAAGCCCTAAATTGCACACAAAAGAATAAATCAGCAAAGTGTACCCAGTTGAATTCTGAAAGACTGTATTTATGACAAGAAGTGGACACGAGACTTTCTTTTCTGTTAACAATAGTTTTTTTTATGTCTTCAGTGCAGTTACTTTCATAGTTTCGCACTTAACCCTGATTTCTTGCACGACTTAGTTATGACTTAACAACAAGTTGCCTTTAGAAATTTTAGGCCATAGTGGCCAAAACGTTGAAAAATGTCCTGTTAGTCTGTTGTCTCGTCTTTTTCTTTCCGTAATTCACGCGTGTTTTTGTAGCAAGTACTCGAAACATTTGCGAGAAAAGTTCATAATTCGAACCTCATCACGCAGTCCATAGTAAATCTTACATAATCTCTTATTGACACACCTCATTCTCAGCAGTCTAAAGAGATTTCGATCCGTTTCGTTAATTCTCAAAAAACTGACGTTTTAAAATTCTACCTTTATTACTTAATATCGTTATCATGGAAATTTTGTCAATAGAGATACGCTAACTTCCTTTTCAACAATTTATGATCACATTTTCCAAATCTTACCATGCTTTCTTTCAAATGTTCATTGAGAGACCGACCAGCTATAGCGATCAAAATTAACAATTGAAAGACTTCTAAAAAAATACGTTGACTTGCAAATTTAATTTGTCTTATGTGTGTGACTGCCAATCAGAAGTGGACCACTCGAGAAAAGAAACCACAATTTTCGAGGATTTATCAAACAAGAAGACGAGGTGAAGCCGAATTTTTGTTGACCGACTTTAATCCTTTTTTTTGTGCATTATGAAGTCATTAAGGGGTGTCCCTTTAACACTGAGAAAGAGCGGCCTTATTGTGAACGCCCCTTGGTGCTGAACAGAAAGGAAAACATCAACAGCAAATAGACAAACAACAACTCAATACCGTTTAGTTTAAAGCAGTGAGTCCTGATGATCGAGTTTCACTTAACATACTGCTTAAGTCCTCAAAATTAAAATTTACAAAGGGTGATTTTTTTTTCAGTTTTTAAAGAGTCCAAGAGTCAACCAGCGGAAAAGACTACCTGAATAGAACCCATAAAAATATCTATCACCGATAATTACCAATTAACAATTTCTTCAGAGGATGAATCAGTCGTCGCATTCTTTTGATGCATGTTTTGCATCTTATTTACGAAATTATATAACATTGCTTGACCTTGCTCCACTTTTAGTTACTGTTCGAAGCTCTTCACTATTAAGGTCTTCACAAAAGAGCTTCTAGTAGAAGGGTGGATTTCCACTATCGCGTAATTTTTACGTGTGTACGTACGTAATAATTTTACGCGCGTACATCTAACAGGATTTTTATAAAAACGTTACCGCCAAATAGACCTTTAGCGTCCAACAGTTTTTTTCGAAAGCAGCCATTACAAAAACTAAGAGTGCAACCATTGCTTTTTTTTCTCCTCTCCTCCTTTCTCCCTCCTCGTTCTTAATTTTTCTCCTTTCCTTTTCCTTCGTTCGTGTGATTTTTGAGTTTATCGTGCCCAAAATTGATCGAGGTTCATCTTTAACGCTTACGCGCGTAAACTTTTTTGCTTGCGTTTGCGTTTACATTAACGCGCAAAACGTTTACGCGCGTACGCTCGTAAAAATTACGCGACAGTGGAAATCCACCTTATGAAGGCTAGAATTTTCCATAAATCGCCTCTTCATAAACTGTTTAGGTCGGTTATTTAAACGAACTATAACTTAGGCCGCGATTTAGCAAATCTTTGGATCTCCAGGTCTCTTCCGTAGCGGATAATTTTAAGAAAATAAATGTATTTTTGTCTACGCCTTATGCTTTCATGAAACTTATCAGGATAAACTAAAGCGTTGGGCAAATTCAAAATGGCTTAGAACGCGGTTTTGTTAGCTAAACTCCTTTCAAATAACTGGCCCTTCGACTCACATTTATTGAGTTTTCGTTGATTTATCGTTAAGTTCATGACTGTAACTTGTTTTCCCAGTGAGATGACCAGGAATTGCCTTATTGTCACTGTACTGCTCGTACTTGTGCTAGCTGTGGATGGGATATACGGGAACTTTTGTGACCAGGGTCTCCCTGGAAGGTACTGTTTTAAGGACCTGAGTGGCTGGTATGAGTGTACCATTGTCAAGACAAAAATGGTTCAAAAAACGCACAAATGTCCAGCCTCTACACGGTGAGTGATCAGATTTCCCGGGAGAGGACTCCGAATATGAAAGGGGTGGGGATGCTCGTCGTCTCGCTTAGGGGTGTAAATTTCGGATTTTGGTCTCACTTAGGGTGTTCTAGGCAAAGCGCCATCATATTTAGACGTGAAGGTCTCGTTTAGGGTTGCAAATGAAAAAATATAAAAATATGTGTATTGCCTGTGTTTTAACATGGTCTCTTTTAGGGGTCAAAAAAAGCGCGGGCTACGCCCAGATCGGTCCCTTTTAGGGGTTTAATTCAAAATTTCCCACGAGCATCCCCCCCTTTCGTATGCGGAGGCCCCCCCCCGGGTCAGGTTTTGGTTCAATGCATGCAGTTTTAGTTTCAAATTAATAAACGTTGAGGGTTTTTATTAAAACGTTTGCATGTAACTTGTAACTTATAAGCTAAGAAGCAATTTGAAAATAATGTATTTGCTCGCAAAAGCAAGAGTTGATGAGACTTAAACATGTCGATTGTCTTTTTCACAATTTCGGTAGCTTTCACTTCTGATTGGTTAATAACATTAGTGCAATCAGACGGGTAGCTTGCGAGCAAGCCCGTCGGGGCGAAAACCTTTCCCTGTTTGCCCCGCCGCCAGAGCGCCCCAGATAGCTTGCACGCAGGCTATAAGCAGCACAGGTGTGTGGCCATCATCATCATTATTAAAAGTAACATCCCACGCACCAGTAGGTACATAATGCCGTAATATTCTCTGAATAGTCTAGTTTATGTTTGTCGTTGGCTGTTGAGCCACAGTTTCGCCAGTGTCTTTTCTGATCAGTTCCTTTTTTCTAATTAAAACATACAAGCTGGCGTTTTGGTAGTTTGAGATGCACGGTTGTTGATGAAAGCATCTGGCTTCACATAAATAACTCTTGACGCGTTTATCTACTTACGTACCTGCATTTACTTTCAGATGTCAGTGTTTCTACGGTGTGGACTGCCCACCTACGGTCGGGAAACCCTGTGCTAAGTACGAGCTTCCTCCACCATTCCCGGAAGTATTTTCTACCTTCTACACCACGATCGTTACTGACTGTGATGCCAAGAGTTGTACGAACTTCACAAACATCGGAGAATTTCTGCAGAACTCTACCGCAGGGGAACAGCGACATGATCGAGTAGGAGCCGGCAGCTGGGAAACTACTTTCATTTTCCCGTTTCAGTACATTGAGAACAACAATTACATTCAGGTATTTGCGCAGGTATTTTATCAAGTGTTTTGTGAAATATGTCGCTTGGAAAATCACTCTAAAATAGCCTGACTGTAGTTGTCTGCATTACACTAACAAAGATCCCCTAATATACCGATGATGCTCTGTTTGTTTAGTAGGGCGTGTCTTGGGTTTCCTGTGCACTGCCTTCTTACTCTAAAGTAATCTGAAGGAGGGCCTTTGTTAATTTCCACAAGGGACATATAGAGATGAGAGAGGGAACAATAAAATTGCAAGCTTAATCTAAGATGCCTTTTTTTTCCATTCAGTAACCGGACCCTGGGCCGGGATGTTCAAAGCTGGGTTAAGATAACCCGGGGTGAGCGCAAAATTAGAAGCAGATATGCAAGCGTAAAAAGCAGTTTTATTCTTGCTCTAGAGAGAATAGAGAAAATTATCAGAGAAAATGCTTTTGAAATAAGGAACAAGAAAAAGGGATTCCAAAATGTAACTCTGGGTTAGCGCTAATCGGCCTTCGAACAACTGGGCCTTGTATAAATAGGAGTCGGAAAAATACTGCCGGAGTGACCCTGCCGATGGACTGGCATGCCGCTTAGGAGGCCGGGGACCGGGGAACTAGCCTGTAGTCCTTACTACTGAGACCAGGATAAACCCCGGTCATGTAGGGTCCTTTGCTGGCTCCTATAGCTGTTTGACCGTACCCTATACTACTGGTTCTTTCGTAGAGAGTAACCTATTTTTTTTCTTCGTGTTTTAGTTTGACGCTATCTGGTTCGGCAGAAACTGCACCCTCAATTCCAGGTCTAACTTTCCGCGCTTTGGGGTACCACCCTATTTCACTTGCGGAAATACGTTTACTGGCAAACTGGGGGCCACCTTTAAAGGGTGTGAATGGAGATCAGGGGGACACAGCAAAACCGATGAGGTAAGTGACATAAAAATTTTGGAGACACTGAACATTTACTGAACCACTGTAGGGGCGGGGAAAGGAGGGCCTCACGCGCCTAGACTGCGAGCAACCTCTCCATTCACGGGGGGATTCGCGAGAAGTCACGCGAGAGCAGCACGCGAAAGGAGACGACAGTGCGAGGGGCGGGAAAGAAAGGGCGTGTTTAATCTAGGCAGGTCAAGTCTCACGTTCCGTTTAAACCCTTACTACAGACCTTTCCTTTGACCACTTCACGGGGACCGCTCACGCGCTTTCGCGCACCTTCTTAAACTAGTTAAAAATACTGGCGGTAGCAGTGGCCGTGATAGCTATAATGAGACATAAAAACTGCATAATAATTTATAAAGCACCCTTTCCCAAAGGGTCCAAAGGCTGTTTCAGTTTGGGGCCAGCCTTCTCGGGACCTCACCTTATTTTAGACCAAACCGAAGCCTGTAAAATTGAGAAAATATATTTTCAAGAACAGGATTCCTCTATCTCAGGGTTTGGATTTATGCCCCACTCCACCACCATCCCCCCTCCCCCTCACACTAACCATCACCACCACAAACCTGAATTTTACCGCAACATACCTGAATGGGATCAAGGTGTTTGTCCTGGTCTCTAAGCCCACTACAGTAGAGGTTTCAATTCGAAAATGTTCATTTATATTCATGCTGTTCCAGTGATTGGGTAAATACTATCGGCTTCAATAAGTTCTTCAACACTTTACAAAGCATAACCATTTCTTCTCGTCCATTCCAGGTTATCATTGACAAATGGCTTTTGATTCAATTGACGGATGGTCGCTTCATACCCTTTGCGCACGAGGTGCAAAGGCGCCCAACCCTCGCCAGCAACCACACAGAATTCTACGATACTGTGTTCGCCTCGTTCTTCCCAGACTTCCTCGATCCTAGTCAGCTGTCGATGCCGACATTTTGTGGCCAAAACCTTGCAGCATTGACGACCAGCCGTGTCGAAGGAAACGAGCCCGGTATCAAACCCCCGGAGTTCATGCGCGAAAAGTTGGCGAGAAACAAGGCTTATGATATCGCCGAGTACTATGACGCAAAACGTCGCTTACAGTTGCTGCGCAACCAGGGATAGGTAAAACCGCCCGATGGAAAGAAGGAGTTTTTCTTTTCTCTGACGTGTCATCGAGCCAAAAAACTATAGAGCTGCTGGGAAACAGTCTCCAAATTGTCTCAACATTTTTCTAGGCACTAGTGTTGAGTCAGATCGAGAGAAGTTCATAAGCGGTCAAAACATCTCCTTAGCAACTGAGACAGCTGTTACATAACTCTCGCAGGCGTTCAATAAGGTCTCAACGGGTTCTCAAAACGCTGGGCTTCTGAAATAAAAAATTTCGAGGAAAAAAACAAAGACCAATGTCGTGACGATTTTTAGAGAAAGATTAAAAAATTATTTTCAAAATGTCTCGAAAAGGTCACAAGATCTCATAACAATATTGACAGGGATGACTAGCTGTCTCAAAAAATGTTGAGACCATAATTTGTGAAACAATTGCTCAGGTGATAACACGATAATTATAGAATCGGGAAAAGTCATCTTTGCGAACCTCCATCTTGCAATTGCTTGGCGACGCATGAGAGAAAAGAAGGACTATTTAACTTTGTAGGCAGATTTTGTTAAATAAATTTAAGAATCGTTGGTGATTTCATGAATATTTTGCGTCCAAAACCCGTAGAAATTCAGAACTTGTTTAGGTGCATGTTTCGTTGATTATATTGTTGATATGAGCGCGTAGAGATGATGACATAAACAGCTGTAGACTTGCATATTTAAACATCACATGTAAAACGGAGGGACCTTCAATGTTTTTGCAAAAGCTTCTTTTTTAATATGTGCTTAACATTCGTTTTATTGGGATTAAAAGTATGAAGGTAAACCTTCAAGGTTGAGTTTATTAGCAATATAAATAAATGGCATTTTGATCTTGTCTTTATTTGCTTCGTCTTTAGTTAATTTGAATTAATTCATGTTCACGTGAATTTATTCACCGCATAAGAGAGTTTTGTCTGAATTTTTTTATAATTATTTTTGGAGAATTTTAAATGATTCTTTGGGCAGACTAGATCTGTTACTAATGATATCAAGATAGCTATATCCTAAAAATTCTGATGCTTGAAAACACTTATTAGTTGGGGGAATCTTTCTCAACAATGGATTATATCAATAAAGTTAAGCTTTTAAACTTTTTGTGTCGCTGAGCCTCGTAAATCCTTCGTAAAACCAGAACTCACAAAGAATTTAAGTTGACCAATCATGGCACTCATACAGAGCAAATGAACCAATCAAAACCCGCGTCATGCGCGGGAAAAATGTTTGCCATCAAGTATAAAGCCCCGTGCAAACGAACGCAACATTGTTGGCCAACATCTCTCAATATTGGGTCAGTAGTTCATTGTTAGATGTTATATGTTGCGTCCGTTTGCACACCCTGTTAAATGTTGTTGCTGCAGGTACCAACGACTCCCAGCTTTGTTGTCCCAATAATTTTGGGAGTTGTTACGTCCGTTTGCATGTAGCTTATAGACCTATTCGGCTAACTCAATGTTGTACCCAATTCAAATCTCCCGGGGTTAAGATTCTTTGTGTTCTGTATTTGCATTATAATGTGGCATTCACATTTAAATGTATGGAAATTCCTGAAACAAAAAGATTTATTCCCAGAGGGTTTGAATTGGGTACAACATTGAGTTAGCCGAATAGGTCTATTCATTTCTGATCGGCTGAAGAAGAAGAGCAAGATTCCATAGCCAAAAACAAAGTGAAAAGATTAAAGCGCCAGGTGATTTCGACGTTATTTTTGCTGCCTTAACATTACTGAAAGCAGCAAAATTAACTCTCAATGCGGCACGAACTCTTATGATCAAAAATGTGGCACACCTTTGAAGAAGAATGAATTCAAATCATCATATTGTTTTCACTCGAATTGTACACAATTTCTCGTTTTCGTTTGTGACGGAAAATCTCTCCCTACGCGTTTGTCCATTTATAGACTGAGGAAAGCGAAGTTTGAAAACAACTTGAATCATGTAGGCATTAAACGAAAGCAATAAAATTAGAGGGTGTAGGATGAATAGGACAATGCCGGGTTTTTAAGACGAATTAATTTTGTAACATATCAAGACGGGGCTTTTTAACAATATAATGAAACCTTTTAGTTTCGCTGATATATTTAAGCGATAAAAGATATATTGGTCGTGCTTTTAGAAATCAATAATATATGATCCTCTTAAAATACACCTTACATCAGAAAAGATAAATATTTGTTCAGGGTGCAGTTACAATTTAACATGCACTACGGCCTGTGGACATGGGATTCACGTCTTCAAGTTGTGATCCCAAAATCCTGAAACAAACCTCTTGTTTAAACTGAACTGTGCTACAATTCATGTTTCGTAAGTCAAAAAAATAATCCATGTAATGTGCTCGCTCGTCAGGAAGTTAGTAAGAAGATTAATCGCAATTTCTAGAGAAGTAAACCAAATAAAAGAAATCCCCGGCGCACGGTCGGTTCCTTTTGTAAACTTCCGACAATTTCAACCTTCTCCTTTCTCAATCACAGTTGTTTGTTAATGGCAAAATATCACCACAGTAAACTAATTTTCACTGCTAATTTTTCTCTTGCGGTTTAAGTTCACTTCAAACGACGCAAATAACGTTTCTAATTAAGCGTCCAATGGCGCACGCGATATATATTTTTTTCGACGAGCTTTCCTTGATTTTATCGAACAGCAAAGCAATGGTTAATATCTAGGATATCCTATCCGTTCGAAACCTGAGTAAATTAAGGAATAATTTTGAGAACTAAATAAGTTGTTGCAGGAAATGTGATCTAAAAGTACGTGAGTACGATTTTTGACGAAATTGAAACCGTAGGGGTAATAGTCTCTGTAATAAGTATGACAAATGGCTTAATTTTTCTACTTTATTTCTGAAAACCTTTTTTTTTCTTTTCATATCATCGGAAAACTCACCTTCCCTACAGTTACCTTAAGATCTGAAGACTGAAAATACAAACAGTTCTTTGGCAACATTTTGTTAAACGTAACCAAGAAACAACAACCCGTGCAGCTGCCTTTTAGATTAACAAAGTTTCTTAATTGTAAGTGCGACCTTGGTAACTAGGCTGAAACTTTTCAGTTTAGTGCAATGTTAACTGATACAAATCTCGAAACGCTTATTTTGGATATTTTTTAGCCGTTAACATAACGCCTTAACAATTTCAACATGTTTTAATTTCCAAAAAGTCCTGTTAACCACAACGACCAACGCGGCGAAATTATATATAAAGAGAAACTAGGAGGTATAAAGCGATTCTTAATTTGATTGTTAATGAAAGTTTTATTTATGTATACTGAGACAAAAAGTGGTCAATCAAAGAAAACCCACCTTAGCTAAAAAGTTTTTATCATTTTCAAGCCTGTCTCAGCTGTGAACCCATCGTCACTCTTATTATTAAATCCTGTTGAACGTTTTTTTTTCCTCCTATTTAAATTGAAATTCACCACAAGGCGTCCATTTTATCTCCCGACTTGCGTGATTGAAGCAGAAAATATCCTCAACCGCGAGGCTGCTTTATTTGCCGATAAATATCTTAAATCTCACGTTATCTCTCGTTAAGAAGTCACCATTTAATGCTTATAAATTACTAGACATAGAGGTACTGGTTGTGAGCATTGTGATATGTAAATTATTAAATCTCTAGAACAGGCCCCCTTTATTAATATGGAAGAGTTATTTACCAGCAAGATTGTTCGAAATATGTAAACTGGAAAGGCTGCCAGATGGTTCACACTTTTTGGACGAAAAAAAATTCGAGTTCTTAATGACAACCAAACTGAATTGTTAAGACTTCCTGTGCGGGAACTGACATCTTTGACTAACCGGTTTTTGTATGTATTTCTGATAATTTCAACTGGCCCGGTAGATAAATGGAGTGCAGCCCGCGAAGAACGCCGGCAAGGTAAGAAAGATACATGCTTCCGTGCGTCGGGTAAGGAAAATATATACCCGCCACTTGTTTAATATTATCTACTGATTCTGAGTGTCAAAAAGAAGCTGAGGGTATAAATAGTCAAAGAAAAATAGCAGGACAGTATTTTTTTAATGACGAATATATAATCGTCAGTTCGAGAGGTAGATGAAACCAGACAAAAAATATCGATCCTGTCAGGCCGGCAAAAATAGTCAAGGAAATAAAACAACGTAAAATATATCAGCTGATTCAACAATCATTCTCCAGAATTCTTTTAACTTTAACGTTCAAAGGCAAATTATTGAGAGTGCTAAGAGGTGAAAATTTAACAATAATCGCATTATTTTTTTCTGTGGAAAGTGGAAAACGGCCATTTGAAAATACCAAAAGGGTTTCTTTTTAATGGGTGCACTACCAACACAGAAATGATCTTCCTGATTTGATCGATGAGCTCAAAATTTGGGGCTTGCAGTTTTTTAAAGAAATTGAACGGACTGAATATATATTCAGCTTAATTGACGTTATATTCCATTTTTAATCCAGGCTTCAGTGGCTCTGATTAATAATTCATATGACTCGCTGATTTTTCCGAGATCATTACATATCGGTTTTAGAACAGTGGGAATATCCAATTGTAATTTTAAGAAATGTTTTGAGGAGTTTGATATGTAATCAACAGTAATCTGTTTTGAGAGCTAAGTGATTAAATATTTCCACTGTGATAATTTGAACTTTGTAAAATTTCAATAAGACACGGAAGTGAGTACAGTAGTTTATTGTTATGTCGTGCTCTAACTCAAGCGATTTGTCAACCTAAGGAATTCTTCCCTTGCGTAAATCCAAATACTGTGGATTTCGTCTTAAAAGCACCACAACCGCCTTTTTTAACATTTCTATGAAGAACAGCTATGTCAACTATAGATTGTATACATTTGAAATTTTGTGGTTTGTAAATGCAAATGTCTTGCGCTGCTTTACGTGTTATAAATTCGGCTACAGAGAAAATAGAGCCAAAAAATGTGGTCCGAACTGTATTTACTTCTAAGGCAAATAAATACACTGCTCTCGGGAAAAATGTTAGCGGATGGTAAGATGTCTATAACAACTTTCTGGATCACTTAGAGTTCATCGTCATATCGGTATCAATTATCAAAGAGGCTCATTAAGATAACAGCACGTATATAGGCCGTTTAGACTTGCGTTCCACTGTAAGTTATAGTTCAAACTCATACACTTGTAAACCAAGAAAAAGGGAATCTTGCCAGGCGATGAGCGAATTAAAGTCTGGGACGGGCCAAATCTTTTTTTAAAAGTACCTCACGAGATTTTGAATTGAAGAGAGATCAATCCGAATCCACACATGAATGTGAGGGGGGTTAACTTTTAAACACCAAAATAATAGATCTTTGGTCTGCCTCCCTCGACCATTAAGTGGATAAAGAGCCTCAAACTGAATGGCGATCTAGTTTTAAGCTCTGGCCTCAGACTGGAGGTGGGAAAAATTTCCAAAGAGCACCATTAACAGGCTATATTTAATTAGACTAGAGAGTTAAGATTTATTATTCCGCTCTCGTTTGGAATATCAAAAACACCAAAAACATTGCCTTATATTTCTAAGATGACAAAATGCGTTCTTTAATAATTCAGTTATACAACTTTTAACCTACTCCCATAAAATGTGCTTGCCGATAACTGACATGCAGCTAAAGGTCCCAAGGCTGCCATCTAAATATCAATTGACCATGGTGGCTACGTCTTCATCTCAACAAACGTTCATTCTTTTTTATTGAAACTTAGGCTAAGTTCATACAGTTATACCGGATGGCTTTTCGTGCTGACAGGAAAAGCTATCTAATGGTATAATATGAACAACTATCAGATATGCGACTCTCCACGTTTGAGATTGGCGCAGCACAGCTTCGCTGAGGATCCGTTACAGAAATTGCACCGAAATCATCGTTCTTATGTGTGAACAGAAACTTTATGCGGTATGGGTTTCTCGCTAGACTGCGAACATTCTCTCTTTCTGACTCTTTTGCTGAAAAATCTGTGAGAGTGAGCACACGATAATGTTAGTGTGCGAGGTGCGCGAATGGTGATCTTACACTCGCAAAATCTTAATACATGATAAGTAACTATTTCGAACTAAAAAAAACTGCAAAAAATGAATATTTCTCTGCCTTAAACGAACTTAGGCGTTTCGTAGTGGGACTTGGCAGAGTGAGTGGAGCACTTTCAGCTGCGCAGAACTGATGCGTAGTGTGCTCAATCAGTGATTCGTTGACTAAGTCGCACTGGTGGTCAACGCTTTTATTCTCTATTACGTATTTCACAAATGACGTCAGCGATTTCCGCATTTTCTTTTTTTAAAAGTATTCACATTGTTTCAGTCATGTTTGTGTGTGTGTGTGAAATGGCAGTGTATTGTTGGTAAATATATATAGGGTGAAAATGACAACCTTAGCTTTGAAGTATTTTGTTAGACTACGTAGGTATCAGTAAAAGCAACTCGGCCGTGAAAGGTAGGGTTTTCGGGTAGTTTATGAAATCGGAGGGGTTTTGGCCTAGAATGGAGTACCGTTTAGAGAATATATAGTTGGTATGAAGAAATAAAGATTCTTGTGAAAAGTTATTTGGGAATGAGGTTGGAGTTTGGGGTGTGAAGTTTAGCTTAACGTTGCAAAATGAAGCTGACCATGCTCTTGGAATAACACGCCAAAAATATTCATAGAGTACCTCTCTTCCACAGTTTTTGGTATAATCCTTCCTCCCTGGGGCTCGTACAGCTTACTCGACATGTCTCTGACAAAGAATTGCATACATACATACACTTTATTACGGGGCTGTTGTGCGGTAATAGACAATAATCAAAAAATTTAAAATAATAAAATTAGTCAGAGGAGCAAAAATATTTACACGCGTTATGAACAGAAATATTTAGATGGATTTTACAGTTCTGGAAAATGTAATTCGATTTATTTAAGAAGTGTCTTTAAGAAGGTGCAGGGGCAGCGGCGTTCCTTTTAAAACTTTTTTTTTTATATATATATATATATAATTCTTTATTGAAACAAATTGATATTAATACAGCAAATTAGTTACTTACCTACATAATTATAATGTTACAACTAATATTACTAATACTAATAATATAATACAACAAATTAACACTGATATTATTACAACACTAAAAAAAAAACACCAATATCACTAACAATAGACGGTAACCAAAAAAAAAAAAAAAAACAAAAGAAAACAAAACTAGAAATGTTTACAAAATATAATGTAAATAATATATTAATTACATACATAAAGTGGATGCATATTAAAATCTTTAAATAGTTAAGCATTTATAAGAGGCGACTCTATCCATTTAGCTTCAAAGAAATCCTTTTAAAACTTGAGATATTGTTAATCTTCCAAATGTCTTCTGGGAGTAGATTGTATTCTTTTGCCCCACGAATTAAAGGCGAAAGAGCGTTGACCCTCTGATAATCTGCATTTAGGTTTAAATAAGTGGCTAATAGGGCGGTTACACAATAAAAATTGAAGGACTTAGTCATTCCAAAAAAAGAGTTGAAGGAAAAAAAAAAAAGAAAAACAATGAAAAGGTTAACTTATATTTTGTCAGAGAATATATAATTACTATAATCCCACTAAACGATGGGGAAAAGTATGAATTGAGCGAGAAGGAGGTGACTTAAGAATTAAAACGTGATTTTATGCTTCAGTACGAGCCTTTCAAGTGCTAATGGCATATTTCTACTCAGCTTCTAGTTTATACACTCACGATTGAACAGATGTTTTTTAACCCGGATACGGTTGGTACGATTTCTAAGTGAATTATGGATACAATAGGAATATCTGTGAATGTAAATGAATTTGTTTTCAGAAGATCATTATTTAACTTAAATTATCGCAAACAAATTCTTGTTGAGGATTCAGTTTCGGTGTATTTTAAAGAAAAAAAATGATATTGTATCCCGAGTTTTGTTGAGTTACTTTCCAAGTTGAAAAACGGCATTCAAGAATTATGGAGATATAAGAAGCGATTTCATTGCATGAAGTGATGGAGATATTTCAACAGTATAAGTACACGGGAAGTTGGTTACAAGTAAATGATCGTATTTGTTATGCCGCAAGGCCTTTAAGCTAAAAAATATCTTAAAAGATACCTGAAAGACACGAGACTACGTGGGTAGTTATTTTTCTTTTTCAGATCACAACAATATTTTTAGTTTACTTCCTTTGTCTCAGCCTACGCGGTGATTCGCATTCTTCCAAACATTTCATGAGGGACCCAATTTTCTGCATCTCAACTAAATATAACGAAATTGTTCCAATCGATACGTTAAAGCAATTCCTTCTATTGACAAAAATCTATGTATATATAGGTCTCTTTTTATCTACCGCAAATATTAATTTTCTGGCTGAAGTCTGAGGAAAACTGCAAAGTCACGTTAATTTTTAAGGAAGTATTCGATCGGTCTTAGAGGCGCACAAAATTTAGCATTAATGTTGCACTTCCGACTTCATTTACTCCATCTCTGACAGGCTTGAATACTAAAAATCAGAAAATAACCGAATTATTTTAGAAATATTTTGGTGAATTTCTGAAAATGTAAAGTACTTAATAAGAACCGGTTATTCCATTTTGTTAAGTTATGTAACTATGAAAATTACGCAAGGGAAACTTGTGCGATGTTTCTCAGCGAGCCCGTTTTGTGTACACAACTTGAATTGCAATTTCTTTTCAGAACAATTTTTAGAATAGCAGTGAACGCCTTGCGTTTGTAAAGGTTGTTTACAATTAACTGATAGTTCCGGGCACTCGCATAAATTTCATAGGTCGCCAAAGTGGCGCTTAGAAGTGAATGGTTGTTGATGAAAAACAAATTTAAAGAAAGTGAGAAACGGTCAATAATGTCATGTTGAGATCCGAAGACGGATAAAATTATACGAGCTAAAAAGAATTCTCTCGCACGTGACTGACAACTGACAAACAAATCTGATTATGAAGATGTAACAATTCTCTCCAAACCGCGGCTCTCAAAATTCAGACACTAGCTGATTCGCACTGAAACACGTCCAAGGTCATCTTTAATTTAGGTCATAAATAAGATAAGAAATTTTTTTTCGAAGACAATATCATGCAGCGTTATGGTTTTCCACTAGAAATCATTATGCGCTGCAAAACCATAGGTTTGTGTCTTTCAACAAAGTTTCTCTTCAAAATCATTGCAAAATCCGTTATACGGTGGTTTTTTTATGAAGTCCGTACTTAAAAAAGAGCGTTATTGGTCCGTTCGAACGATACCAGAAAGTTGTTGCTACTTTCAGGTAGAGTGTTTTACGGCCCGTAAATTAGATTATATAACAGTTTTATAATCTAACTTGGACAAGGAAGTTGAATCTTTTTCCCCTTTGATTGCTCAAGGCAGCCACGTAGCCAATGTGTTGTAATAAAGAACACTCTAATCTCTCCCGACAAATATTCAAATGAGTATTCCCTGCTGCTTTTCTCAGCGCAAACATTTCTACGTCAAGCGTCCGTCAAATCATATAAAAATATGTCATTTATTATTCAACTTAAATTGAGCAAACACAAAATTAAACTCCTTCAAACAGAGCTCACTTCTCAAAGTAACGACAGAAAAACTGCAGAGAGAATCCGACCGTTTCATTTGCACGTAAAGATCGCCGCAACTGAAAAAGCATGGTTCTGAATCATTTTGCCCCATTCAGGTAAGTAATGCAGCTTTCAAACTGCTAGCTTAAGAGAGAAAAATCTTCAGTTACCTGCCTAAAAATCCGGTCTTTGTGAATATTGAAATTCATTCAGACTTAGATTGCAAATCGGATTTAAACCCCGAAACGCGAAATTTCACGGAAACATTGATACCTTTACCTTAGAAAATCTTTTTATCCTTTTTATTCATGAAAAACTAACATAAGATTATAAATCAAATTGATGGAACATTTATCGGTAAAGGCTTTTTCGGCATTTCAAATTGAAAGGGAACAAGAACCAAACTGAATATTTTCACGGTTAGAAAAATAAACAAAAATTAAAGTATCCGTTCGAGTCTAGTTGTACCTGAAATAACTGTTCACTGCATCCCACCAGTTAGATCGTTATTATTTAGCTACAGTTCTTCTTAAATTTGGTTCAAAGCTGAAGTACAATGACGTTCCTCACTAGGATTGTTAGGTCAGTGATTCGAGCTGCTTTTTAATTAATCCTGCATTCTCTGTGAACGTTAATGTTTTAACGTACACTTGAATACAAAAAGTGCAGAAAAAGTTTAACGTATTATTTTCTTCCATAGGGGGATTTTGGACTTACTTAAATAGTACAGACATATTTAGATATTGTATTTAAGGAAGCGTTACGTATATGCAGTAAATATCTCTGAAAATGCCAGTTTGCTGCTGCAGCAGTTATTTTTTTTACGAACTACGCTGGGGACATCAAACGAATCCGAGCTCTGTTTTATAGCGGCCACACGTGTTTAAGGCTAAAATTCGATTTCTTAGCTTTAGGCGATTTTCCACTCAGCAATGAGTTCTATTTGGAGTCTGTTCCGTAAATTTTGCACAAGCAAATAAAGAAATGAAAAACCATTTTAGCACCCACACTCTCTTTGGATTACACGAAAACAAAAATATCATCAACGAGGAAAGTTAAATATACCCACAAAGCAGCTGGGTTGAACGAAATTAGATGAATTACGGGAAGAATAGAGCGCCCAAAACAGGAAAACGAGCACTCGTTCAGGAAAAATTGATCAATAATTCAGGTGAAAGATGATAGATCGCAAATATAAAAAATGTATTACTGGAATATGATTGGTTGTTGAAGTCGATTAAAAGCCGGCAGTGCTTCTATCTCGGTCTTCTGACGCACGTAGTGACTTCATCAGGCCGAAATTGGTCAGAAAAGAAACACTACGTGCAGCTAGAAATGTTATTCCGATAATTGATAAATTTGGCCATTGTTCTTGATAATAACTCCGCGGTTGATGGTTGATCTTTACTAATGCAGTGCTTAGTGATCACTACCCTTGATCAATATATGTTTATAAAGATTGATGGCCTTTTTTACTCGGCGATGTTTGTTTAATTGAGAATCAGCTTCTGAATTTCAAAGCAGTCCTTTTTTTATTATTTAATACTTACATTTCCTTCCGAAATCCTCTTAGACATTCCACGAACTTAAAAAGGAGATGTTGAGTTTTCAGAGAGTTAGCCGTCTACGCCAACTCGATTCGCGCGCAGATGTCACAAGCGACATCTTCCGTTGTCTCGTTTCTTTCTCAGTGGCAGCTTCTCAATGCAAATGCTGTCTGCTCTAATTTTAACATCTAATAAAAAAGAATTCTTTTTAAATTATAGTAGGTTTCGTGATGACGAAAGATGTTAATTTTTTTTGTGTGTATTTATTATCATTAGCAAAGGCTTAATCGAACGGATAAAGCGCAGTTGAGGAGAGCTTTGATATCGCTGATGTACCAACAATGGCATATCCTCAGTATGACGTCGTCTGGCAATAACAACCACAGCTAAACGCATTTTTCATTGTCGCGGCTGACTGTTTTTAGCGACAGCTTCCTGTAATACTTAAAATAGGCAATTAGTAAAGGAAATGAAAAAGGTCTTCTTTGTTATTTTATCCGAACGTGAATGTGCCTCGAAACTCAGGAGAAAAAAAATCCACCAAAAGGTGTAGAAAAATAAGTTTATTAGTTTCAGACCGAACGAAGTTTAAATCGATCAAAACGTGCATGAAACGAAATCTGAAGCCCTATAGTTTGTGGGTTACTCGATCACTCATAGCAGAATAAGGTGCTTTAAAATGAATTAACAAGCCGTGAGCATGTTTTTACAAAAAAAATTATAATAACAACGCAGTTTATACCAGGGGAAACTCTGTCATGTTGCATTTTTAAACTTGCTTTCGTTTCTACAAAATGACATAAACAAAGAAAGCCCGTGACAAAACTTGGTTAGACCGGAGAAATTGTGGTTTATCATTCTCATGTCAATGACGGGTACTTTTTCGTTTGCTACAATCAAATTGACTTTCTATTTAGTGGAAAGAAAAGGGCCCTTTATAACGCAGACTATCAGACTTTCATTGAAAAGCAACACATATCCAGCAATTACACCGCTAAAAAAGAATTATAACTTCCTCGTCTATCATTAAAGGGGCTTCTCCTAACCAAGTGACGGCCCCCCTCTGTTTGGTGTTTTTAGCACTTGAGATTAGCGCATTAATAGTGGTGTCATTTGCGAACATATGTCACAACAGAGACAACTTTATAGGTAGGCTAAGTTAACACTAGAGAAGAGTTTTACGGATTCGTTTTGCCGCTCCGAATCCGAATCTCCGCACGGTTTGGTTGCGTTTCTCAGCATTTAAAGTGAATTCTTTGTAACCGAATGACCTTTGACCGCGCGAAACTCAGTGCTGTCGTGAAATCTGGGTCAAATCGGTTCGTTCTTTTTCCGTGAGTGGGTGGACACGTCACCTTGCGAAAGTAGACTCAAGTTCTAACCGCGCCGGAACGTCTGAGGACTGGGTTGACTAACTGTAATAAATCCGGAAATATTTATGAATCCGGAAAAATCACCTCTTATGTAAACCTAGCCTTAGATCTACGCACGTTATATTTTTACGCCATCAAACATTGATTTTCTCTTCTTCCTTTTTCCTAATACATCCTACTGAAGGAGTGTTTCATCCATACTAATATAAACAAATTCGTTTTTCATGTTTCATATTAGGTTTCCAAGTTGGTCATTCGACGACTTGGCCCAGTTCGAGCTCGATACCTTAGAAGATATTTTCAAGAGATCTGATTGGCAGGACCGTGCACTCAAGCCTGCTCTGTCGTCCATCCTCGCGCCAGCTCTCTGCGCTGTTTATGGTAAGCGATTGGTATTCACACAGGCAGCTTTTCCCTGTTTGCAACCACGTGACAAGGCGACCACGTTCGAGGTCAAAACAATGCCAATTTATCCCTTAATAGGCCACTTCCGAGTTGCCTCAAGCCTCTGCTTCAAAGCGAGGCTAAGTGTAAAGCCTGTGATATGAAAATGACTTTTTACTTCCGGTCCCATGCAAATGAAATACATTTTCACACGAAAGGCTTTGCAGCCTGTTTTCAAAGTGAGAGTTTTGGAATTGCTGGTTTGCACGTGACGACACCGCGGCCATGTTGGCGGGCAAAAACAAAAGTATTTCTCTCCTCTGGCAACTAAACTCTATTTTCATGTAAATTCTTCGAGAAAAAATTCTGTTGTCTTGACCCCCAACAAGGCGGTCTTATCACCTGGCTGCAAACCAAGAATAGCCTGTTTTAGCTCCCACTGGAGAGAAAGGTTTTTGGTCTTATTTTCCAAACTGGTCGCTGTGACGTCAGTAGCAAAGCAGAAGCTGTCTCCTAGAAAAATTGTTGCTAAGCGGGGTAGTGTTATTCGAGTGTGCAGAGGAGGCTTAGAACCGAGAACGATAGCTCGGCGAATTTTCTCGACAAGCTTGACAGGTGACGTCACATCCAAAACTGTCACTAATGAAGTCTAAGAACAATTTTGAGCAAATAGAGCAGCACGCAGCTACTATTTGTAGAACTGTTTGTCTGAATTTTGTCATTAAAATGGGAAATTGACAAAAGTCAGACAAAACATTGGAAGTTAGTCTCTCTGATGTCATTTGTGGGCTTGGAAAACTTCCTCCCTTTGGCAAATGTTGGTTTCAATCAGTCACGTTTGTTACCAGGTTTTTCGTTTGTCGATGGAAAGCGCCGCTCCTTGTGCAAAAGCAAATTAATTTGCCTCATAGAATAAAAAAAGTGGCCGACAGACAATTTTATGCTTTTCTAACTCCTCAAGCTATACTTAGTCTGCAGTCAATTTATAGCGGAAAAAAATTTATTTATCAGCAGCCATTTCTTAATTTATGATTAACTACTCAAGTCGAAAAACGGCTGCCAGCCTCTCTCTTTGTTAACTACTTTGAATTAAATTTGCACCAAAAAAGGCAAAGACGAAAAAAATAAAGAACAAACCTCAAACCCGACTGCAAAAGAACAAAATCGAGAGAATTGGAATTGTAACAACAAAACTTGACAGGATGAAAATTCACTTTTCCGAATAAGCTAAGTGACCGCTGCAATCTCTCGTCTTAGCTCTCTAACATATATCACTGGCGGATCCAGACCTCCAGATAAGGGGTGGGCCCGGTCATCCAGATCCTGAGATAAGGAAGTTGGGGGAGGGGGGGGGGGGGGGGGGCGGGGAATAATAAAAAAAAATTTTCGGCCCTTCGGGCCTCAGTTTCGTCTAAAAATAAGAGGGACCCCCCCCCCCCCGGACCCTTCCCCTGGATCCGCCACTGTATATGATCAAAGTAGTCACGTTACTAACGCCGCGTGACCACCAATAAATCGAATTACATAACAAAGAAACCTGCCTGCAGCTGTATACTGGCAATATGAGTTGGCGTCACCATCAACTATTTTGTCGCTAACTGTCCACATCAGAACGTCTTTGCACGCAATTGTATTTGCAATAGTGTGAAGCTTTACGCAGTAGTCTACACATTGCTCATTTCTTGCACATACTCTCCCAATTTCGTTACCCACGCAAAGGCAGTGAAATTCCAACTCATTTAAAACCTAAGCGGTGATATATTGCAGGGAGAAAGAAGTCAAAAAAATACAATATTCATAATTTTCCAGCTGCCTGAGAAGGCGGCCAAAGGAGTACGCTTAACTTGAACCCGAATACATTAACCTTGAATTTGCTTTTTTGTCAGACCTTTTCCGGTCAACTACCGCGTCCTTTCTTGGAAACTTATTTGGAAACTTATTTGTGCACGTTTAGTATGAGCGTTTCCTTTTTTTGGAGGTGGGAACAGCAGGTCTTAATTGTCACTTGCCAACACCTCTGCACACATCACCACCCATTAACAGAGGGGTAGAGAGAAAATCATCTTCTTCTTACGTTCATGATGTCAACAGAGCGGTCAGATTACGTCATTTGAATCATGCGCATAAGCGTTATTGGTACAGTGAAATTTTTCCTCCGGCGCGAAACCAGACGCTCTTTTCTTGAACAGGAACTCGCCTCCCGTGAGTAAGAGACGAAAGTTTATTTTACGTGACTTTGCAGCAAGGTCATTGAAATTCGCAACGTATAGAACACTCGCTTATCATCCCCCAGTTAATTTTGTTTACGTCGACAATATCGTCCCTGTTTTCTCCTAGGACTCTTGAAATAAAAACTGAAATTTCGCCTGGAATAATTCCAAATTTTTGACATGAACGAACAGACAGAGGGTGGTTAACAGAGCGAGGGATTAAAATGAAAGCCACGCAAGCTCACGTACTCGACTTGCATTCACGCTCCATCTCACACTCAAGTAACGCTTACGCCTACACACACTCCATCGTGCATATACTGATATTTAGAGACGGGACATCTAAAATCCCATTCTGGAAAGGCTCATCGTCGTCCTCTTGTTTATGGGTACTGACATGGGATATGGAACCGGTCATTCTGAAAGCCACTCTCGTAGGTTAACTGCTTCTTTATAGCGACTAACCCTATCACGAGAACCGTAACGAAAAATCTGTGATAAGATCTCGCGAGCTCTTCGACTGTTCCAGGAGCACCGGCTACGACCGAATGTTTCCAGATACCTCAGAATTGTCTCAAATGGTTTTCTCTATGATTTTGAAGCCTATTTGGTTAATTTGGAGCTGCCCTAAAAACTATTTATGTTATAAGAGAACATTGTTTGTCTCGAAAGTTTTAGGTGGCTTTTTCGTTTTATCCTAAACTGTTAGCTACCCTGCAGCTGATCGGTCCGGTCGCAAGAACAAGGAAATGGAGTAGCCGTATTTTCTTTAGAAAATTCCAGGGGACATTAACCTTTGTCGGCTTTTAAACTAAGTTCTTAGGAGACCGTTGTTACCAAATCTCAATATCTTGCTAATAAAATGTGACAAAAAAGTAGGTAAGTTAGTAGAAAAAATCCGAATTACTTAGACGACCATATAATGGAGCGGTTATCCAGGTATTTGCTCTTTCGAACAGATATTTTACAGATAGAAGTCCTCGAGTGTCCCCGTTACTGTGTTTGAGAAATGAGCTCAGATCTTTAATCGATTAACTGGACTGACCAAGTTAAGTTCTAGTCTGTGTATATCATGATGAGTAGATGTTTTGATATACGCATTATTTACAATAAAAAACATTTCTCTTCACTTTTAGCATCTTACGAAGATGAAAAGCCCCTATGCAATTTTCAGGAAGACCATATTGTCTGGGATCGGCATTATACGCTCAAGGTAAGCTTAAAATACAAATTAAGTGATTTGCGTAACAAATTTCCCGTTTTGGGTAAAACTGGTTCGGAATAGACTACGACTAGTCTCCATTTTTCCTCAGGGATGATAGAGCGCGCGTGAAAATCACCCCACGCGTCTCGCCTTTCTCTCTTTCACGCGTGAGTTGATTTTCACGCGCGCTCGCGTTTCGCTCGCTCTACTATCCCTGAGGAAAAATGGGGACTACACGTAGTCTAGGTTCGGAATAATTCGCGTTCTAAAACCCTTCAGTTTGAAAATGAATTTACTGCACGAAATTCTAATAAGAAGAAGTATAAAATAACTCCTTATGATGTCTTTTGTAACCAGCATGAACCTCATAACAGTGTATTTCTGGGCATATATAATAATTTGTTAATTTTTAGGGGCTGTCAAATCGCGTTACCATTGTCTCGCCCATCCAAGACAGTCTTGGATTCTGGATTCCATATTGTGGATTCAGGATTCTAGCATCTGTATTCCGGGTACTTTGTCGGTGGAACTTACACCAGTCGTTGGCGGGATTCCGGATTCAATAAAGCTTTATTAACGGTATCACTTCATTAATAATGCTCTTCCAGTGAGCCGTTTACAAAACAAAATTTTCAGAGAAACTACATTAATGCTAAAAAATATCTATATATTAAGAAAATCTATCCTATAATTAATCACACAAAAATCAATCAACCTTAAAGGTACACTAAATAACTAAAATAAAATTCTATCTCAACTCTCTCAAGGCAATACCTGGTTCATGACAAAGATAGGGCAGACTTGAAAGAGTTGAGATTTATCTCGTCTTTAAGCACATTTTCTAGGCCATTCCACATGACTGCTCCCCTATAGCTAAAGGCCCTCTTAGCAGCTTCAGTACGGGGCCTTGGTACAAAAATGTTGTTTGAGGCACCTCGCACGTTGTAGGAATGAACCCCAGAGGTTGGTTTAAACATGTTCTTTAAACTCTCAGGGTAAAGGTTATTTAGAGATTTAAAAACACTTATTGCGAGCTGTTTAGAGCGTCTTTGCTCAAGGGTATCCCATCTCAAGTTTTGGAGGATATCCGCAGATCTTGTATATTCCTTTGACCTGAGTTCCGGATTCCAAAGCACAAGATTCTTGTTTCTACAAACTCTCGAATCCAGATTAAATTACTTGGGGCGAATTATACACCATACATCTCTGGTAAACTACCCACCTACCCCTTCCCTAAGCCAACACTTAACACTTACTTCTCACTTAAGGCAAAATGTTGGCTTAGGGGAGGGGTAGGTGGGAATATTCGCAGAAATGTATATAATGATCCCATTATCATACCAAGTTTCATACTGTATTATCAAAGAAGTATGTCATATTCTTTGTGCACAGGATTTGTCCCGTATCGAGGTGAAGATTCAAAGCGTCGAAAGTCCAACTTCGTTGAGCGACAACTTTTTCGTTCCCATTACAGAAGACAAAGAGCGATGTCGCTCTCCGGAACTCTTATACCCACCTATTGCGAATATAGCAGAGGTATTTAACGTATTTGTTACTACGCCGTACAGTACTTTCAACCGCGGCAGGATTAGCTCAGTACAAGAGAGAAAATGAGACATAGAGGGAATCTTAGGGCGTTGGCCAGAATATGTGAATTTCCTTAAGTCATACTTAGAGGTTGTAAGCAAACGGAAATCTATTTACTTGGATGTGCGCAGATTTAAATCGATGGTTTTAAATATCATCAAGTCCTTTGACTAGCTCAAAGCGAAAAATACAGAATATGATAATGGCGACTCGGTTGAATTCTCTCTTGAACTGGCAATGAATGAAAATTTGCTAAACTCCCCGGAAATCAACTTGCGATTAATCTAAGCGTTCATTGGCCTAAAAATAACTTTGGTGAAATTTGCATACCCAAGAGCTAGACTACGAGTGGTCCCCATTTTTCCTCAGGGATAGTGGAGCGAGCGAAACGCGAGCGTGCGTGAAAATCAACACACGCGAGAAAGGCGAGACGCGGCGGTGAGAGAGAAAAATGCAGGACTACAGACAAAGCCCAAGCGTTTGACCTTATGCGTTGCTCTCATATTTTTCTCTCTCACCGCCGCGTCTCGCCTTTCTCTCGTGGGTTGATTTTCACGCGCGCTCGCGTTCGCTCGCTTCTACTATATCCCTGAGGAAAAATGGGGACTACTCGTAGTCTACCCAAGGGCTGGACTGAGCGTTTCCCTCTCTGACCTATTGACCTATCATTCTCTTTTGTTAGAGCGCCAACCTCGTTCTCAGGGTCCTCTCCTACTCATCCCTCGGAGAGAGAAAACCCTGGGAACGAGGGTGGGAATAGTGCTTGACTGCAGAGCGGAACGTCATGGGTTCGATTCCCGGGGCCGGACCAATACCAGGGTCTTAAAATAACCGGGAAATGAAGGTACCTCCTTTGCCCTGCAAATGGCTAGACCTTCGTGTGGCTCGGATGACTACGAAAAATGGCAGTTCCGTCTCCTGAAGGAGACGGGAAAGTAGTGTCCACAATGAATACTTTCTTGCATGATACATTGATACTTTAATCAAGTACCTTTGCTTTGTAAGCCAGATTACCTTCACATTCGTCCGCCCGTAAACGGTCCGTAAAAGGTTTTGTGGCGTGCATGCAAAACCGAACTGAACTACATTACGACTCGAAACTGTCATGTTCGAGAGGTTCCGGTGCAGTATCAAATCAACGGTTGGACTAATGTACCTATAGGAATAATTACAGTATTAACGAACAATTTAAGTAGCAATTTAAGTTGTTTTGCTTTCTTACCACAGACAAAGGAAAGATTGCCTTCACCGTGCGACTCCGGTAGATCTTCGCCAATCTTCGTTTCGGGATACGAAGCCGAGCGACAACGAAACGACATTAAGCAGTTTGGACGAGAAGCAGCTTGTAAGCTAGCTGAAAGACGAGCGGAGTATGCAAAAAGAAGAATGGAACAAGTGCAAGAGGAGAGTGTGATAATCGAGGTAATAATTGCGCTGAAATTAAATCTCAACTAACAATGAACTATAAATAGGGCCAAAATTCAATTTTACTTTGTTTCCAGGGTTATAATCGAAACTGTCACAAATAGTATGCCCATGCCCCAAGGAAAAATAAAAAGCTACAAACTCCATCGACTTCGCTTTTTTACGCAACAACGAGTCTCTACTTTGTATAACACTCAGTTATACGCAGCATCTCTCATTTTTGTTCATAAAATCACTGTAAAATGTCAAAGACAAGAGGCAGGAGAAGCTAACTAAAGGTAGCCGGGCTCAATTCCCAGCTCGCGCTGTTCCGGAAAGCCTGAAGGTGGTTTTCTGGTTTAGAGAACAGGCGTTAAACGATATTCTTTTTTTGTCCAATACTTTAGCGTAACATAGAGGAAGCCATCATCAACAAGCTAGAACTACTTAAAATGGCCGACGAGTTAGAAAAGCAAAGGGAATTCTTCAAATGCCGAAAAGCTAAATTATGGCGGCGATGTGCAAACATGGCGGAAATCTTGGCCAAAGAAGAAACAGAAGCAGCATTATGGGAGCAAAGATATAAGAAAGCTATGATGGTTGCGCCAGGGAACATGGCATTTTTCTGAACAGCATACATTCATGTTGCTAAGAGCCATGCGCAGTGTCGTCACAGCACGACAGCCTCGTTCTGGAATCAATGTTGATAGAACCGAACCAGAGAAATGCCCCGTCAGCTCAAGGAAGTTGAGCACAATGCATTGTCATTGTCAAGTTTGTATTGAAATTTGAAAAAAGGAACATTGCAAACTATACTGAGGAACTTAATACCAAAGAGAAAGGCCTAAAACAGATTTCCGACAAAATCAATAGAGGCTTCAATAACCGATCAAGACAATGATTAATACCAAAAACAACGTCCATTACACAAGAAAGACGCAAACAGCTCATGATGGCGCTTAATCTAATTTATTATTCTTCAAGTCATTTCACGCTTAATAGCGACCAGCAGATAATTTCTTTTTGATTAGACTTTCATAACAACAAAGAGAACGATAAATGTCAAAAATAAGAAAAGACACATAGAAAATTATTACAGAAGAGATTGAAGAAGAATAGATGTTGATGAGGGACTGTACTGAAATTAAGTTCCATCACGATTTAAACATGAACAAATATCATATTATTATTCAATTAATAAACATTATATCGCGACTGGACTCGCTGGCAGTCGGCGCTAAAAGTAGCCTGCTAGCAAGGTCATCCGACTAGGGGGCCATTTTTTTTAACAACGTGTAAAAGGGGTAACTGTCACTTACAAGCTCCCTCCACAAAAAACTGAATAAAATAGAGTTTTTTTCACCAGTGAGTTAATTTATAATTAAATGAAAACTGTGTACCTTGGAATGCGAAGAATATTTAACATCTTTCGCTGATCCAAGGCAGTCTTGGATTGTGGATTCGGGATTTCAGTTACTGGATTCCAATCTTTGCGAGGGGAACTTGGATTCTGGATTTCAATCGTCAGTGGGATTCTGGATTCCTTGAGCTGTATTTCGGATTCCAAAGTCGAAAATAAAGAACTAACATCAAACCCGCCTGCAAAACAACAACTGTGCACTTGGTGGATTACCCTGGTAGCAGAGTCGCTCTTCGATCTTCCCTAGATAAGTCGGGAAAGAGGAAGCGACTCTGCGACATCTTCTAAATCGTTTGATCTCCCTATTATCCAGCTGGATGATTGAGAGATGGATCCAGATTCGAGATGGATTTTTTTGGGATTTAACCATGTAGTTAGGCGATTTTACTTGCGTGAACAGATCCACAATCCAGTAAGTGTTACGCGAAGTTCTTGGAAGGACAAACAAATGGTTTTTGAATAAAAATATATAAGAAACGATATCTAATGCTTATTCTTTAGTGTTTGCTATAACATTAATTCAAAATAAGATCATGAGGCTACAGAATCCATGTTGCATTTAAATGATCGATGCTTTTACAGCTGTTTGTGGATAACACCCGACCTGTGATACCAAAAACGTCTTTGGATTTTGTAATTTTCTACGACGTCAATCAAAATCTGAAGAATCGGGGCTTTCTTCGCGCCATTTCTCGCCTTTACAACTTAGCGAACCTCTTAGGAAACAAAAGGTCGTAGTTTGTGATTTGTGGTTGGTGGATTTTCGATCCGTTTTGTTTGTTTCTGTGTTTCAAGCTTAGTTGCTTTGTTTCTGAAAAGCACCTTAAGTTTTACCTTAGCTCTAAGATTTTTTTTTTTAACTTCTTTACACTGAAACATGGCAAGTTTAGATTCCAAAGGTGAAACTGTTCCTTTAGAGCTTCCAAATTTAGAGGAAACACAGCTACGGAAGGGTGAAAACGAACCGGTACGTTCCCGCTAACATTTTTCATTTGCTGACAAACGCAGTGGATGCTACGGTAATGGTTTGACTGACGTCGCAGAAAAATTTGAATTTGGAGCATGCTCAATATGAATCGTCGAGGATGTCGGCAGAGCATTCTCGTCCCCAGAGCCCGTCGTTTCTTGGTCACGTGGTCAGGAAACGAGGGACTGCCACTGGTCGGTTACAAATTAAGCCGAGTGGCTCTGGGGACGAAAATGGTATCGGCAGAGGTTCCTTCCTCTTCCCGACTTATCTTGGAAGATCGAAGGAGACTCTGTTCGCAGGGTATTGGTCTCGGCCTTTGCCATCTGTGCACGACTTTTCTTCATCCAGTTCTTGGATGCGCTTTTAAGAATTCCTCCGGGACTCACCTTTGACAAATCGAGACAGTTGGAATTGTAGCAACAAAACTTGACAGGATGAAAATTCACTTTTCCGAATAAGCTAAGTGACCGCTGCAATCTCTCGTCTTAGCTCTCTAACATATATCACTGGCGGATCCAGACCATCAGATAAGGAGTGGGCCCGGTCCCGGTCATCCAGATCCTGAGATAAAGGAATGGGGGAAAGGAGGGGGGCGGGGGGAGGGGGGGGGCGGTCTCAAAAAAATTTTTTTTCGTGCCCCTTGAGCCTTAGTTTGGTCTAAAAATAAGAGGGACTCCAGGCCTCCCGGGCCCTTCCCCTGGATCCGCCTCTGTATATGATCAAAGTAGTCACGTTTACTAAAGCCTCGTGACCACCAATAAATCGAATTTTATAACAAAGAAACCTGCCTGCAGCTGTATACTGGCAATATGGGTTGACGTCACCATCAACTATTTTGCCGCCAACTTTCCACATCGGAAGGTCTTTGTATTTGCAATAGTGTGAAGCTTTACGCAGTAGTCTACACATTGCTCATTTCTTGCACATACTCTCCTAATTTCGTTACGCACGCAAAGGCAGTGAAATACCAGCTCATTTAGAACGTAAGCGGTGATATATTGCAGGGAGATAGAAGTTATAAAAATACAATATTCATCATTTTCCAGCTGCCTTAGAAGGCGGCCAAAAGAGTACGCTTAACTTGAACCCGAATCTATTAACCTTGTATTTGCATTTTTCTCAGACCTTTTCCGGTTAACTTCCGCGTCCTTTTTTTGGAAACTTATTTGTGCACGTTTAGTATTAGACTTTCAAAAAAGGCCTACGTCGGATTTCATATGGCGCGGGACGAAAGTCGACCTCTCGCGACTTCGTCGCTCGCTGTCGGCCGCTTCGCGGCCAAACAAGGCTCGCTCCGATCGCCGAGAGGTCGACTTGTAGCAAGTCTAATTTAGTATGAGCGTTTCCTTTTTTGGAGGTGGGAACAGCAGGTCTTAATTGTCACTTGCCAACACCTCTTCACACATGACCACCCATTAACAGAGGGGTAGAGAGAAAATCATTACATCAGTGAAAGTTAAAGTGAACCTAAGTGAACACATTTGCTCTCACCGATCTCCTCACGTTCATGACATTAACAGAACGTTCAGATTACGTCATTTCAATCATGCGCATAAGAGTTGTTGGTACAGTGAAATTTTTCCTCCGGCGTGAAGCCAGACGCTCTTTTCTTGAATAGGAACTCGCCTCCCGCGAGTAAAAGACGAAAGTTTCTTTTACGTGACTTTGCAGCAAGGTCAATGAAATTTGCAGCGTATAGAACACTCGCTTATCATCCCTCAATTAATTTTGTTTACGTCGAGAATATCGTCACTGTTTTCTCCTAGGACTCTTGAAATTAAAACTGAAATTTCGCCTGGAATAATTCCCAATTCTTTACGTGAACGAACAGACAGCAGGTGGTTAACAAAGCGAGGGATTAAAATGAAAGCCACGCAAGCTCACGCACTCGACATGCATTCACGCTCAATCTCACACTCAAGTAACGCTTACGCCTACACACACTCCATCGCGCATATACTGATATTTAGAGACGGCACATCTGGAATCCCATTCTGGAAAGGCTCATCATCTTCCTCTTATTCATGGGTAACCTGGAATATGGAACCGGTCATTCTGAAAGCCACTCTCGTAGGTTAACTGCTTCTTTATAGCGACTAACCGTATTACGAAACCGTAAGGAAAAATCTGTGATATGATCTCGCGAGCTCTTGGACTGTTCCAGGAGTACCGGGGCTACAAGCGAATGTTTCCAAATACGTCAGAATTGTCTCAAATGGTTTTCTCTCTGTTTTTAAAACCTGGTTGGTTAATTTAGAGCTGCCCCAAAAACTATTTATCCGTTCGTGTGTTATAAGAGAACGTTGTTCGTCTCGAAAGTTTGAGGTGGCTTTTTCGTTTTATCCTAAACTGTAATTAGCTACCCGCAGCTGATTGGTCCGGTGGAAAGAACGAGGAAATGGAGTAGCCGTAGTTTCTTTAGAAACAGGGGACATTAACCTTTGTCTCTTAGGAGACGGTTGTTAACAATAATCTCAATATTTTGCTAATAACGTGTTAAGAACCACCTCCAAAAATGGTTGGTAAGTTAGTAGAAAAAATTCGAATTACTTCGACGACGTATAATGGAGCGGTTATCCCGGTATTTGCTCTTTCGAACAGATATTTTACAGATAGAAGTCCTCGAGTGTCCCCGTTACTGTGTTTGAGAAATGAGCTCAGATCTTTAATAATTAGCTGGACTGACCAAGTTCTAGTCTGTGCATATCATGATGAGTAGATGTTTTGATATACGCATTATTTACAATAAAAAACATTTCTCTTCACTTTTAGCATCTTACGAAGATGAAAAGCCCCTATGCAATTTTCAGGAAGACCATATTGTCTGGGATCGGCATTATACGCTCAAGGTAAGCTTAAAATACAAATTAAGTGATTTGCATAACAAATTTCCTGTTTTGGGTAAAACTGGTTCGGAATTGACTACGAGTAGTTCCCATTTTCCCTCAGGGATAGTAGAGCGCGCGTGAAAATCACCCCACACGTCTCGCCTTTCTCGCGTGAGGTGATTTTCACGCGCGCTCGCGTTTTGCTCGCTCTACTATCCCTGAGGAAAAATGGGGACTACTCGTAGTCTAGGTTCGGAATAATTCGGGTTCTAACACCCTTTAGTTTGAAAATGAATTTACTGCAGGAAATTCTAATTAGAAGAAGTATAAAATAACTCCTTAATTCTTTTCATTATTTTTGTCAAATTCCTAAGATAATCATTAATTTCACCTATATCCAGAGATGTACATGACCCGGTCCCTCCAGGCGCTTCACTTGACTTCACTTTGATTCCTTGTAATTTTAATATATTTGACTTCATGTTTCAAAGAATTACTTGCATTTGGATGACGATTATCTCTAGGATAGGGGAGACTTTGTGAAGTCTATTGTAACCATTATGAATCTCATAACGTGTATTTCTGGGCATAATTTGTTAAATTTTGGGGGCTGTCAAATCGCGTTACCATTGTCCAGCCCATCCAAGACAGTCTTGGATTCTGGATTCCATTTTGTGGATTCAGGATTCTAGGATCTGTATTCCGGATACTTTGTCGGTGGAACTTACACCAGTCGTTGGAGGAATTCCGGATTCCTTTGAGCTAAGTTCCGGATTCCAAAGCACAAGATTCTTGTTTCTACAAACTCTCGAATCCAGATTAAATTACATGGGGCGAATTATACACTATACGTTTCTGGGAAACTGCCCGCCTACCCCTTCCCTAAGCCAACATTAACACTTACTTCTCACTTAAGGCAAAATGTTGGCTTAGGGGAGGGGTAGGTGGGAATATTCCCCGAAACGTATATAAGGATCTCATTATCATACCAAGTTTTATCCTGTATTATCAAAGAAGTATGTCATATTCTTTGTGCACAGGATTTGTCCTGTCATGTCGAGGTGAAGATTCAAAGCGTCGAAAGTCCAACTTCGTTGAGCGGCAACTTTTTCGTTCCTATTACAGAAGACAAAGAGCGATGTCGCTCTCCAGAACTCTTATACCCACCTATTGCGAATATAGCAGAGGTATTTAACGTATTTGTTACTACGCTGTGCTGTATTTTGAACCGCGGTAGGATTAGCTCAGTACAAGAGAGAAAATGAGACATAGAGGGAATCTTAGGGCGTTGGCCAGGATATGTGAATTTCCTAACGTCATTTTTAGAGGTTGTAATTAAACGGAAGTCTATTTCCTCGAAAGTGCGCAGATTTAAATCGATGGTTTGAAATATCATTAGGTCTTTTGACTAGCTCAAAGCGAAAAATACAGAATATGATAATGGCGACTCGGTTGAATTCTTTCTTGAACTGGCAATGAATGAAAATTTGCGAAACTCCCCGGAAATCAACTTCCGATTAATTTAAGCGTTCATTAATCTAAAAATAACTTTGGTGAAATTTGCATACCCAAGAGCTAGACTACGAGTAGTCTCTATTTCTCCTCAGGGATAGTAGAGCGAGCGAAACGCGAACGCGGGTGAAAATCAACCCACGCGGAAAAGGCGAGACGCGGCGGTGAGAGAGAAAAATGCAGGACTACAGACAAAGCCCAAGCTTTTGACCTTATGCTTTGCTCTCATATTTTTCTCTCTCACCGCCGCGTCTCGCCTTTCTCGCGTGGGTTGATTGTCACGCGCGCTCGCGTTTCCCTCGCTCTACTATCCCTGAGGAAAAATTGGGACTACTCGTAGTCTACCCAAGGGCTGGACTGAGCGTCTCCCTCTCTCACCTATTGGTTTATCATTCTTTTTTGGTAGAGCGCCAACCTCGTTTCCAGGGGCCTCTCCTCCTCATTCCTCGGAGCGAGAGGATCCTGGGAACGGGGGTAGGAATAGCGCTTGACTGCAGAGCGGAGCGTCATGGGTTCGATTCAGGGCTGATAAACATTTATTCGCCCTGGTTCGATTCCCGGGGCTGGACCAATATCAGGGTCTTAAAATAACCGGGAAATGAAGGTACTTCCTTCATTTCCTTCGCGTGGCTCGAATGACTACGAAAAATGGCGGTTCCATCTCCAGAAGGAGACGTGGAACAGTGCCTACAATTATTACTTTCATGCATGATACATTGGTACTTAAATTAAGTACTTTTCTTTTTTGCAAGCCGGATTACCTTCACAGTCTTCCGCCCGTAAACGGTCCGTAAAAGGTTTTGTAGCGTGCATGCAAAACCGAACTGAACTACATTACGACGCGAAACTGTTTGAGGGGTTCCGGTGCAGAATCAAATCAACGGATGGACTAATGTACCTATAGGAATAATTACAGTATTAACGAACAATTTAAGTAGCAACAAAAAATTATATTTTTTGTTTTTTCTTGTTACGACAGACAAAGGAAAGATTGCCTTCACCGTGCGACTCCGGTAGATCTTCGCCAATCTTCGTTTCGGGATACGAAGCCGAGCGACAACGAAACGACATTAAGCAGTTTGGACGAGAAGCAGCTTGTAAGCTAGCTGAAAGACGAGCGGAGTATGCAAAAAGAAGAATGGAACAAGTACAAGAGGAGAGTGTGATAATCGAGGTAATAATTGCGTTAGAATTAAATCTCAACTAACAATGAACTATATACAGGGCCAAAATTCAATTTTACTTTGTTTCCAGGGTTATAATCGAAACTGTCACAAATAGTATGCCCATGCCCCAAGGAAAAATAAAAAGCTACAAACTCCATCGACTTCACTTTTTTACGCAACAACGAGTCTCTACTTTGTATAACACTCAGTTATACGCACCATCTCTCACTTTTGTTCATAAAATCACTGTAAAATGTTAAAGACAGGAGGCAGGAGAAGCCAACTAAAGGTAGCCGGGCTCAATTACCAGCTCGCGCTGTTCCGGAAAGCCTCAAGGTGGCGGGGTATTCTGTGGTTACGACAAGATAGGTTTTCTGGTTTAGAGAACAGGCGTTAAACGATATTCTTTTTTTGTCCAATACTTTAGCGCAACATAGAGGAAGCCATCATCAACAAGCTAGAACTACTTAAAATGGCCGACGAGTTAGAAAAGCAAAGGGAATTCTTCAAAGGCCGAAAAGCTAAATTATGGCGGCGATGTGCAAACATGGCGGAAATCTTAGCCAAAGAAGAAACAGAAGCAGCATTATGGCAGCAAAGATATAAGAAAGCTATGATGGTTGCGCCAGGGAACCTGGCATTTTTCTGAACAGCATACATTCATGTTGCTAAAAGCCATGCGCAGTGTCGTCACAGCACGACAGCCTCGTTCTGGAATCAATGTTAATAGAACCGAACCAGAGAAATGCCCCGTCAGCTCAAGGAAGTTGAGCACAATGCATTGTCATTGTCAAGTTTGTATTGAAATTTGAAAAAAGGAACATTGCAAACTATACTGAGGAACTTAATACCAAAGAGAAAGGCCTAAAACAGATTTCCGACAAAATCAATAGAGGCTTCAATAACCGATCAAGACAATGATTAATACCGAAAACAACGTCCATTACACAAGAAAGACGCAAGCAGCTCATGATGGCGCTTAATCTAATTTATTATTTGTCAAGTCATTTCACCCTTAATAGCGACCAGCAGATAATTTCTTCTTAAATCACCTCTAGATTAGACTTTCATAACAACAAAGAGAACGATAAATGTCAAAAATAAGAAAAGACACATAGAAAATTATTACAGAAGAGATTGAAGAAGAATAGATGTTGATGAGGGACTGTACTGAAATTTAGTTCCATCAGGATTTAAACATGAACAAATATCATATTATTATTCAATTAATAAACATTATATCGCGACTGGACTCGCTGGCAGTCGGCGCTAAAAGTAGCCTGCTGGCAAGGTCATCCGACTAGGGGGCCATTTTTTTTTTAACGTGTAAAAGGGGTAACTGTCACTTACAAGCTCCCTCCACGAAAAACTGAATAAAATAGAGTTTTTTTCACCAGTGAGTTAATTTATAATTAAATGAAAACTGTGTACCTTGGAATGTGAAGAATATTTAACATCTTTCGCTGATCCAAGGCAGTCTTGGATTGTGGATTCGGGATTTCAGTTACTGGATTCCAATCTTTGCGAGGGGAACTTGGATTCTGGATTTCAATCGTCAGTGGGATTCTGGATTCCTTGAGCTGTATTTCGGATTCCAAAGTCGAAAATAAAGAACTAACATCAAACCCGCCTGCAAAACAACAACTGTGCACTTGGTGGATTACCCTGCTAGCAGAGTCGCTCTTCGATCTTCCCTAGATAAGTCGGGAAAGAGGAAGCGACTCTGCCGACATCTTCTAAATCGTTTGATCTCCCTATTATCCAGCTGGATGATTGAGAGATGGATCCAGATTCGAGATGGATTTTTTTTGGATTTAACCATGTAGTCAGGCGATTTTACTTGCGTGAACGGATCCACAATCCAGTAAGTGTTACGCGAAGTTCTTGGAAGGACGAACAAATGGTTTTTGAATAAAAATATATAAGAAACGATATCTAATGCTTATTTTTTAGTGTTTGCTATAACATTAATTCAAAATAAGATCATGAGGCTACAGAATCCATGTTGCATTTAAATGATCGATGCTTTTACAGCTGTTTGTGGATAACACCCGACCTGTGATACCAAAAACGTCTTTGGATTTTGTTATTTCTTACGACGTCAATCAACGACGCCATTTCTCGCCTTTACAACTTAGCGAACCTCTTAGGAAACAAAAGGTCGTAGTTTGTGATTTGTGGTTGGCGGATTTCGATCCGTTTTGTTTGTTTCTGTGTTTCAAGCTTAGCTGCTTTGTTTTTGAAAAGCACCGTACGTTTTACCTTGGCTCTAAGATTTTTTAATTTCTTTACACTGAAACATGGTAAGTTTAGATTCCAAAGGTAAAATTGTTCCTATAGAGCTTCCAAATCCAGAGGAAACACAGCTACGGAAGGGCGAAAACGATCCGGTACGTTCCCGCTAACATTTACATTTGCTAACAAACGCAGTGGATGCTACGGTAACGGTTTGATTTACGTCGCAGAAAAATTTGAATTTGGAGCATGCTCAATATGAATTGTCGAGGATGTCGGCAGAGCATTCTCGTCCCCAGATCCCGTCGTTTCTTGGTCACGTGGTCGGGAAACGAGGGACTGCCACTGGTCGGTTACAAATTAAGCCGAGTGGCTCTGGGGACGAAAATGGTCGGCAGAGGCTCCTTCCTCTTCCCGACTTATCTTGGAAGATCGAAGGAGACTCTGTTCGCAGGGTATTGGTCTCGGCCTTTGCCATCAGTGCACGACTTTTCTTCATCCAGTTCTTGGATGCGCTTTTAAGAATTCCTCCGGGACTCACCTTTGACAAATCGAGACAGCTGGAATTGTAGTAACAAAACTTGACAGGATGAAAATTCACTTTTCCGAATAAGCTAAGTGACCGCTGCAATATCTCGTCTTAGCTCTCTAACATATATCACTGGCGGATCCAGACCATCAGATAAGGGGTGGGCCCGGTCCCGGTCATCCAGATCCTGAGATAAAGGAATGGGGGAAAGGAGGGGGGGCGGGAGGGGCGTTCTCAAAAAAAATTTTTTTCGTGCCCCTTGAGCCTTAGTTTGGTCTAAAAAGAAGGGGAACCCCAGGCCTCCCGGGCCCTTCCCCTGGATCCGCCTCTGTATATGATCAAACTAGTCACGTTTCGTAAAGCCCCTTGACCACCAATAAATCGAATTACGCAACAAAGAAACCTGCCTGCAGCTGTACACTGGCAACATGGGTTGACGTCACCATCAACTATTTTGCCGCCAACTTTCCACATCGGAAGGTCTTTGTATTTGCAATAGTGTGAAGCCTTACGCAGTAGTCTATACATTGCTCATTTCTTGCACATACTCTCCTTATTTCGTTACGCACGCAAGGCAGTGAAATACCAGCTCATTTAAAACGTAAGCGGTGATATATTGCAGGGAGATGGAAGTCACAAAAATATAATATTCATCATTTTCCAGCTGCCTTAGAAGGCGGCCAAAAGAGTACGCTTAACTTGAACCCGAATCTAGTAACCTTGTATTTGCATGTTTTTCAGACCTTTTCCGGTTAACTTCCGCGTCCTTTACTTGGAAACTTATTTGTGCACGTTTAGTATTAGACTTTCAAAAAAGGCCTTCGTCGGATTTCATATGGCGCGGGACGAAGGTCGACCTCTCGCGACTTCGTCGCTCGCTGTCGGCCGCTTCGCGGCCAAACAAGGCTCGCTCCGATCTCCGAGAGGTCGACTTGTAGCAAGTCTAGTTTAGTATGAGCGTTTCCTTTTTTGGAGGTGGGAACAGCAGGTCTTAATTGTCACTTGCCAACACCTCTTCACACATGACCACCCATTAACAGAGGGGTAGAGAGAAAACCATTACATCAGTGAAAGTTAAAGTGAACCTAAGTGAACACATTCTCTCTCACCGATCTCCTCACGTTCATGACATTAACAGAACGTTCAGATTACGTCATTTCAATCATGCGCATAAGCGTTATTGGTACAGTGAAATTTTTCCTCCGGCGCGAAGCCAGATGCTCTTTTATTGAATAGGAACTCGCCTCCCGTGAGTAAAAGACGGAAGTTTCTTTTACGTAACTTTGCAGCTGGGTCATGTGTATATAGAACACTCGCTTATCATCCCTCAATTAATTTTGTTTACGTCGAGAATATCGTCACCGTTTTCTCCTAGGACTCTTGAAATTAAAACTGAAATTTCGCCTGGAATAATTCCAAATTTTTGACATGAACGAACAGACAGAAGGTGGTTAGCAGAGCGACGGATTAAAAGGAAAGCCACGCAAGCTCACGCACTTGACTTGCATTCACGCTCCATCTCACACTCAAGTAACGCTTACGCCTACATACACTCCATCGCGCATATACTGATATTTGGAGACGGGACATCTAAAATCCCCTTCTGGAAAGGCTCATCATCTTCCTCTTATTCATGGGTAACCTGGAATATGGAACCGGTCATTCTGAAAGCCACTCTCGTAGGTTAACTGCTTCTTTATAGCGACTAACCCTATCACGAAACCGTAAGGAAATATCTGTGATAAGATCTCGCGAGCTCTTCGACTGTTCCAGGAGCACCGGCTACGACTGAATGTTTCCAAATACGTCTGAATTGTCTCAAATGGTTTTCTCTATGATTTTGAAGCCTGTTTGGTTAATTTGGAGCTGTCCTAAAACCTATTTATCCCTTTGTATGTTATAAGAGAACATTGTTTGTCTCGAAAGTTTTAGGTGGCTTTTTCGTTTTATCCTAAGCTGTTAGCTACCCTGCAGTTGATGGGTCCGGTCGAAAGAACAAGGAAATGGAGTAGCCGTATTTTCTTTAGAAAATTCCAGGGGACATTAACCTTTGTCCGTAAACTAAGTTCTTAGGAGACCGTTGTTACCAAATCTCAATATCTTGCTCAGATAAAATGTGAAAAATATAGTAGGTAAGTTAGTAGAAAAAATCCGAATTACTTAGACGACCATATAACGGAGCGGTTATCCAGGTATTTGCTCTTTCGAACAGATATTTTACAGATAGAAGTCCTCGAGTGTCCCCGTTACTGTGCTTGAGAAATGAGCTCAGATCTTTAATAATTAGCTGGACTGACCAAGTTCTAGTCTGTGCATATCATGATGAGTAGCTGTTTTGATATACGGTTTATTTACAATAAAAAATATTTCTCTTCACTTTTAGCATCTTACGAAGATGAAAAGCCCCTATGCAATTTTCAGGAAGACCATATTGTCTGGGATCGGCATTATACGCTCAAGGTAAGCTTAAAATACAAGTTAAGTGATTTGCATAACAAATTTCCTGTTTTGGGTAAAACTGGTTCGAAATAGACTACGAGTAGTCCCCATTTTTCCTCAGGGATAGAAGAGCGCGCGTGAAAATCACCCCACGCGTCTCGCCTTTCTCGCGTGAGGTGATTTTCACGCGCGCTCGCGTTTCGCTCGCTCTAATATCCTTGAGGAAAAATGGGGACTACTCGTAGTCTAGGTTCGGAATAATTCAGGTTCTAAAACCCTTCAGTTTGAAAATGAATTTTCTGCAGGGAATTCTAATTAGAAGAAGTATAAAATAACTCCTTAATTGTTTTAATCATTTTTGTCAAATTCCTAAGATAATCATTAATTTCACCTATATCCAGAGATGTACATGACTCGGTTCCTCCAGGCACTTCACTTGACTTCACTTTGATTCCTTGTAAATTTTATATATTTGACTTCATGTTTCAAAGAATCACTTGCATTTAATTGAACGACGATTATCGCTAGGATAGGGGAGACTTTGTGATGTCTATTGTAACCAGCATGAATCTCACAACAGTGTATTTCTGGGCGTATATAATTTGTTAATTTTTAGGGGCTGTCAAATCCCCTTACCATTGTCTCGCCCATCCAAGACAGTCTTGGATTCTGGATTCCATTTTGTGGATTCAGGATTCTAGGATCTGTATTCCGGATACTTTTTCGGTGGAACTTACACCAGTCGTTGGCGGGATTCCGGATTCCTTTGAGCTGAGATCCGGATTCCAAAGCACAAGATTCTTGTTTCTACAAACTCTCGAATCCAGATTAAATTACACGGGGCGAATTGTACACTATACGTTTCTGGGAAACTACCCACCTACCCCTTCCCTAAGCCAACACTTAACACTTACTTCTCACTCAAGGCAAAATGTTGGCTTAGGGGAGGGGTAGGTGGGAATATTCCCAGAAACGTATATAATGATCCATTATCACACCAATTTTCATACTGTATTATCAAAGAAGTATGTCATATTCTTTGTGCACAGGATTTGTCCCGTATCGAGGTGAAGATTCAAAGCGTCGAAAGTCCAACTTCGTTGAGCGGCAACTTTTTTGTTCCTATTACAGAAGACAAAGAGCGATGTCGCTCTCCAGAACTCTTATACCCACCTATTGCGAATATAGCAGAGGTATTTAACGTATTTGTTACTACGCTGTACAGTACTTTCAACCGCGGCAGGATTAGCTCAGTACAAGAGAGAAAATGAGACATAGAGGGAATCTTAGGGGGTTGGCCAGAATATGTGAATTTCCTAAAGTCATACTTAGAGGTTGTAAGTAAACGGAAGTCTATTTACTCGGATGTGCGGAGATTTAAATCGATGGTTTGAAATATCATCAAGTCTTTTGACTAGCTCAAAGCGAAAAATACAGAATATGATAATGGCGACTCGGTTGAATTCTCTCTTGAACTGGCAATGAATGAAAATTTGGGAAACTCCCCGGAAATCAACTTCCGACTAATTTAAGCGTTCACTGATCTAAAAGTAACTTTGGTGAAATTTGCATACCCAAGAGCTAGACTACGAGTGGTCCCCATTTCTCCTCAGGGATAGTGGAGCGAGCGAAACGCGAGCGCGCGTGAAAATCAACCCGCGCGAGAAAGGCGAGACGCGGCGGTGAGAGAGAAAAATGAGGGTCTACAGACAAAGCCCAAGCTTTTGACCTTATGCGTTGCTGTCACATATTTTCCTCTTACCGCCGCGTCTCGCCTTTCTATCGTGGGTTGATTTTTACGCGCGCTCGCGTTCGCTCGCTCTACTATCCCTGAGGAGAAATGGAGACTACTCGTAGTCTACCCAAGCGCTGGACTGAGCGTCTCCCTCACTGACCTATTGACCTATCATTCTCTTGTGTTAGAGCGCCAACCTCGTTCTCAGGGTCCTCTCCTACCCATTCCTCGGAGCGAGAGGACCCTGGGAACGAGGGTGGGAATAGTGCTTGACTTCAGAACGGAACGTCATAGGTTCGATTCCCGGGGCTGGACCAATACCAGGGTCTTAAAATAACCAGGAAATGAAGGTACTTCCTTTGCCCTGCAAATGGCTAGACCATCGCGTGTCTCGGATGACTACCAAAAATGGCGGTTCCGTCCCCAGAAGGGGACGTGAAAGTAATATCCACAATGAATACTTTCTTGCAAGATACATTGATACTTTAATCAAGTACCAGGAGCCGATTAATCAGCTCCTGTCAAGTACCTTTTTCTTGTAAGCCAGATTACCTTCACAGTCTTCCGCCCGTAAACGGTTCGTGAAAGGTTTTGTAGCGTGCATGCAAAACCGAACTGAACTACATTACGACGCGAAACTGTTTGAGAGGTTCCAGTGCAGTATCAAATCAACGGTTGGACTAATGTACCTAAGCGAATAATTACAGTATCAACGAGCAATTTAAGTAGCAACAAAAAATTACATTTTTTGTTTTGCTTTCTTACCACAGACAAAGGAAAGATTGCCTTCACCGTGCGACTCCGGTAGATATTCACCAATCTTCGTTTCGGGATACGAAGCCGAGCGACAACGAAACGACATTAAGCAGTTTGGACGAGAAGCAGCTTGTAAACTAGCTGAAAGACGAGCGGAGTATGCAAAAAGAAGAATGGAACAAGTGCAAGAGGAGAGTGTGATAATCGAGGTAATAATTGCGCTGAAATTAAATCTCAACTAACAATGAACTATATACAGGGCCAAAATTCAATTTTACCTTGTTTCCAGGGTTATAATCGAAACTGTCACAAATAGTATGCGCATGCCCCAAGGAAAAATAAAAAGCTACAAACTCCATCGACTTTACTCTTTTACACAACAACGAGTTTCTACTTTGTATAACACTCAGTTATACACAGCATCTCTAATTTTTGTTCATAAAATCACTGTAAAATGTCAAAGACAAGAGGCAGGAGAAGCTAACTAAAGGTAGCCGGGCTCAATTCCCAGCTCGTGCTGTTCTGGAAAGCCTCAAGGTGGCGGGGTATTCTGTAGTTACCACAAGACAGGTTTTCTGGTTTAGAGAACAGGCGTTAAACGATATTCTTTTTTTTGTCCAATACTTTAGCGCAACATAGAGGAAGCCATCATCAACAAGCTAGAACTACTTAAAATGGCCGACGAGTTAGAAAAGCAAAGGGAATTCTTTAAAGGCCGAAAAGCTAAATTATGGCGGCGATGTGCAAACATGGCGGAAATCTTGGCCAAAGAAGAAACTGAAGCAGCATTATGGCAGCAAAGATATAAGAAAGCTATGATGGTTGCACCAGGGAACATGGCATTTTTGTGAACAGCATACATTCATGTTGCTAAAAGCCCTACGCAGTGTCGTCACAGAACGACAGCCTCGTTCTGGAATCAAGGTTGATAGAACCGAACCAGAGAAACGCCCCGTCAGCTCAAGGAAATCGAGCACAATGCATTGTCAAGTTTGTATTGAAATTTGAAAAAAGGAACATTGCAAACTATACTGAGGAACTTAATACCAAAGAGAAAGGCTTAAAACAGATTTCCGACAAAATCAAAAGAGGCTTCAATAACCGATCAAGACAATGATCAGTACCGAAAACAACGTCCATTACACAAGAAAGACGCAAGCAGCTCATGATGGCGCTTCATGATCTAATTTACTATTTGTCAGTCATTTCACCCTTAATAGCGACCAGCAGATAATTTCTTCTTAAATCACCTCTAGACTTGACTTTCATAACAACAAAGACAACGATAAATGTCAAAAATATAGAAAAAATATAGAAAATCATTACAGAAGAGATTGAAGAAGGATAGATGCTGATGAGAGAGTGTACTGAAATCTAGTTTCATCACGAGTTTAACATGGACTAATATTATATTATTATTTAATTAACAAACATTATATCGCGACTGGATTCGTTGGCAGTCGGCGCTGAAAGTAGCCTGCTAGCAAGGTCATCCGACAAGGGGGCTATTTTTTTAACGTGAAAAGGGGTAACTGTCACGTACAAGCTCCCTCCTCCAAAAACTGAATAAAATAGAATTTTTTTCACCAGTGAGTTAATTTATAATTAAATGAAAACTGTGTACCTTGGAATGTGAAGAATAGTTAACACCCTTCGCTGCATGTAAGGTGATCCAAGGCAGTCTTGGATTGTGGATTCCGGATTTTATTTACTGGATTCCAATCTTTGTCAGGGGAACTTGGATTCTGGATTTCAATCGTCAGTGGGATTCCGGATTCCTTGAGCTGTATTCTGGATTCCAAGGTCTAGGATTCCGGATTCCACAAGCAAAATTTTCCCGGATTCCAGACGAAGTCTTATTACTTAATTCCTAAAGTTAGCCTACGTGTTGCAGCACCCTCCCCCCGACAATGAGGGGAGGAGTGCGACTATACGTAGGCTACCTAAAGTGTGCAATGCATGTACTCAGTCGAGTTGAGTTGTACTGGAAATTTCCTTAAACCTGGCTTTAATGCAATTGCATTCCTTGTAGCCAGTTCCACCTCCTTCTGACTGCTTCAACTGATAGAGTTTTGAAAAGGAGCCTGTAAAGAAAAACTTTGTAAAATTATTTTTTCTCTTTTTTATTCATTGGGTTATTACTACCGCCCTGTCAAAATACATGTACGTAGCAATGACTTTTTATTATGCATGCATCTTTACAATAATTTTAATAAAAAAAATATCGTCGGAAATAAGTGGAAAACGCAGGGCCCTCTGAGATGAAAACATGCTCGATATATTCGTTAAGTTCTTTGAAAGTTTCATGAAATATAAAGTCTGCTATCGAGTTTGGAGAAGAGGGGTTCGACTATTGATAAATTGATATATAATAAATTGAATTCATCTTTTTCTTAGTTCTTGTGAGCATATTTTCTCAATTTTGAATCAACAAATTATACCCCGATGTGCTTCGTTTGTGTTTTGTTATCATTTGTGTGAAAAGGGAAAAATCACCTCTCGCTGTTTAGCAGCTATTTCGAGGATTTCCGCTGACCGAACACTATTATCCGAGGACGCAAGCAATGATTGCGCAATCACCACGTGGCACCCATTCAGTCGCCGATAGCCGGTTAGACTGAATAAGTATACAGTGTATGTTAATTTTTCGTCATTTTCATGTGTTTTAACAGATGACTGGACAAAAAGATGCAAGTGAACATCATCAGGAAAATCTTGAATTAATTTCTCTTTTTTTGTCAGATGACTCAGTCAATTGGTCACGTTTTTGTGCTATTTTCGGTCCCCAAACAGCAGAGTAGAAAATCCAAATTCTCATTTTCACCTGCTCAGTGACTTCGAATGAAAACGAACTAAGCTCACTTTTCGTCTCAACCATCCCACCTTATCAGAATTCACCTTAAAAAACAACGATCCTACCGCGCATGCGCATAACACAAAGCGAGCACCGGACTTATAATTACGCAAGACATTGAGAGCTATAACATTTTTAAGGCTTTTCGCCACTTCAACCCCGAAGAGCAAACGTTTAGAGAAAACGACGTCAAAAGGTTTATGCGTGTATACCACAAGCGTTAAAATACTGTCGAAGTTCAATTACGTTTCAGGTGCCAAGAAACGGGTTATCATCAGTTAGGGTGATCCTTACCTGTAGCCCCTCGGGGCACAGTGAGGAACGTGATGAGAGAGAGGAAATGAATTCTCGTGAATTACACCTCTCGGTCCAGTTGGCCACAACACCCATCTGGAACCACCTCTGACCCCCTACTGATGATAAGCTACTTATCGAATTATACTGAAATCAGGGTTCTTCTTTAGGAGATTATAACTCATCACCATGACTCCCAGGGGATTTCTAACCGACCTGAGTGTTTAAGACACGATTTCCCATTTCCAACAGAAAACTCTTAGGGAAAAATCGTCCAAAACCTCCTACAAAAACAACAAAACAGTTCTGCAGTTACTTCCTTCAAATCGTGCAAAAAGTTTGGAAACCGCCAATTTTCTGTTACAAGGCCGTCACTTATTCAGGTAAAACAAACAAACAAACAAAAACAACAACAATTAAAAGTCATTTTTCATAATATTGACTTTATTTCTCTTCCTCAAAGAAGATATTTTTTGAAAATAAATATACTTTACACCTTCCTACAAAATCATCAATAGAAATATGTATATTTTTACACTATTTACAAATGTCTTTTCTTCATAAACTTGACATTAAACCTGTTGACTTTATAACTTGGCTCTTTTTAAAACAAGCTGTTTTTTTTAAGTAGAATAGAGAACTGTGATTAAACAGTCACTGGACAAAAGAGAAAGAAAAATATCAAGGCTCCTTAATTTAACACTGGATTGAAAATTCTCTACTAAAACAAAAATAGAGTTGACATGTCATGATTTTCAATTTTCATATAAATGAATGGAGCAAAAGTGAAAAAAGTCTTTAAGTGGACACCAAGATTAACGAGATTTGACAAATTTAACTCCTTTGTCAACTTAATACCCAATATTAGTTGTTTGATCTAGCAGTTCTTATAATATTCTTCGTGAGTTTCTTGATTTTCTCATAAAGAAACAATCTAAATATGTTCCACTGCTGGTAAGACAAAGATGATTTCAATGTGTATTCAGTCATCTCTGTTCCCCTTCTCTTGCAATGGTTTCATCAAGGAATATGCTTTTAAGGATAGACTGCCTAATGATGTCCTGCACAGGTCAACCAATATCAGTCCAGGTATACCAAGTTAATGCAATGACACAAGACAGGACTTTGCACTGTCTACTGCACCTCCTGAATCACTTTCTAATTTAGGAATTCCATTGCCTATTGATGTTGTGCACAGGACAACCAATATTAGTCCAGGTCTACCAAGGAAATGCTATGAGACAATACAGGATTTTGCACCGACTACCGCATCTCCTGAATCACTTTCCAATTTAGGAATTCCATCCAACAGCTGAAGCTGAGGTAGAATGCTGAAAACCCTGAAACAAGAAAAAAGAATTTGGTGTTTACAATAGCTTTATTAAAACCACATTTCAATTGATTTCAAGACTTCATCACTGTCATTGTCAGAATTAAATTATGATCTCATTGAGGAATACGGAAAACAAACATCTCCTTATTATTTTTATGATATTGTATTCATTATTTTTATGAATGACTTTCCTTCATTTTGAAGAGAAATAAATTATCTCAAAATCTGATCTACATGGTGTGCTCTGATTTGTTCAATTTTTGGATTCATCATACTCATGACTGAACAAATTGGACTCCCGTGATTTTATTATTTATAATGCTTATTGGACTCCACTCAGTCCCATTACAATAACATTATCATTGAAGAAAATTTGGGTAATTTTGTTTTTTTTTTTCCACCTTACAAATTTTTCTTATTGTTGTAGCACGAAGTCAAACCCACTTTTTTGCCACAAAAAGATCAACATGATTTTATGGAAGTTCACAATCTTGTAAATCAAATGAATTTAACTTACTGTTGCCTGTAGGTAGGGTCTAATTCCACTGGATTTCCTTTGAGAACAAGTGACTGAATTGTCGTCTTTCTAAGTACTTCCAATCCATTTAAACTTTCAACATTGTTTTGCTGTAGTGACAAGTGTACAAGTAGTGGGGCTTTGGGAAGTTTCTGCCATTAGAAAAAGGGAAAAGAGAGATTAGTATTCAGACCTTCATAAATACCATACAATCTTAAACAACAGCTTGTGAAAGAATAAGTAAATTGACAGAAGAGGTGTGTGAAAGAAGGCCCAAGATGACTCCTGATCTTATTCTAAATTCTCCCCCTGATTCTCATGCATATACAAGGCAAACTGAAAGGAAAACCTAGCAATAAATCAGAAGTCACTTAGGACTTTATACCAGGAAACTTGTCTATTTTGATATAAGGTAAGGTATCATTCTCACCTTTAAGTCTGTAATAAAATTTCTTTGAAGGTAAAGATGTGTACACCTGCAATATTATCATTAAACAACAAACTTATTATACACTGGCAAAGATAAAGCCCAACAAAATGTAACTGTACAATAAAAAAAATGTAAAAATATTACATGGCTCCTTATTATAACATCAGACAAGAGTGATGCTTTCTACTACCCAAACAGGAATCCAAATAGGGGAGGGGGGAACAAGCCATACGTTTCTGGGAAACTGCCCACCTACCCCTCCCCTAAGCCAACATTAACACTTACTTCTCACTTATGCCACAATATTGGCTTAGGGGAGGGGTAGGTGAGCAGTTTCCCAGAAATGTATAATGATCTGAGATCTATTAAGGGAAGTCATGGTAATTTTTTGAGCGCATGTAAGGCAAATGTTGCAGAAAAAAAAACCTAAGAAAGCACACTGTAAAGACATAGATCCTGCTGACATTGTAAAAAACTAACCAGTTTTATCATACTGTCTGCAAAACTGTTAAAACCTTACAAAACCCCAAATGTACAACAGCTTTGAGGGCTTAATAGTTACAGGACATTCAAGAAAAGGTTCCCTGGTCTTTAGTAAATGCTATTATCATTGGTGTAATTGGGAAATGGCTGTGTTTTCTCTGGGTACAAACTTGTCTCCTGTCCACTTTAACCTTCACAGCAAGGTAAGTAAATTCCATTGAAAGGGGAAAGTGCAAAAAGAGAAAAAAGTAGCTCACCTTGGAAGTAAGACACTGCTTAAGTCTTGCAAGGAGTTCTCAATAAGTTGTAAATTCTCACATCTCATGAGCCTTCTGAGAACTCGCTGAAATTCTTTTCTCTGAAATGGATCCCCAAGGTCTTGGTATGACAAGTTAACAGACTGGAAAGAGACAAAGCTAAAATAAGTAACCTGTCATACATGTATCTTAAGCTTGCTTGTACAAAATACTCATATACCCTTAAAATAGCGACTCTGCTGATTCACATGTAAATGAATCCGTAGACTTGCCAGACCCTAAACACGACACTCAAACCAACTGGCCATATTCTCCATTTCCAACCACATGGCAAGGTGGCCATGCAAGTTTATTTACCTTTTCAGCCCCAATATCCAAATCCAAATTCTCCAGACTGATCTCCATACATTTCCTTAATGAATTGGTTAAGAGAATTTGTTTGTATATCAAAGCTTTTCCGATCAGGTGGTCATTTCATTAATTCCCACAATTTTCCCTTGACTATATATTGATTATGTTGGGAGAAAATTGACTTTGGTCACTCTTGGGACTTGAGAGGCAAAACCAGGCAATTTTCCATGAAAAAAAAGAGATTACTTCTCATCTAAGGGAAACAATTGTCTTCTTTTCAACTGACATTGCTGCCATGAAATCACATGCAAACCATTAATACAGGGAGAACAAAACGAAATTTCGAAGTTTGTACTAAAATGTAATAGAATAGCTACATTTAACATAGCTTGTAGGTTGTTAAATTGTACCTCGGCATTTTCCCAGTTTTCCATTTTGTTCTTGTAATTGCGCACTCTTTTGGGTTTATTTTTTTTCAAGGGTAAATGAATCCTTCCATCTTCTTCATCTGAATCACCATACTCTAATTTTTCTTGTTCATCCAGTTTTCGAAGATTTTCTAATTTAAATCCTTTTGGGTCTACGAGGAAATGAAAAGAAAACAATACTTCAAATTATGGAAGGTGGTGTTATGCCAGGTAGTTTCTACTGCAATTTATCTCACAATTCCTGCATCACTCCCCCTCGTTCACATTTTTTTTAGACAGTCTGAATGGACCATATCAGAATCCTGCTCAAATGTAAAGTGTTAGAATCTATGAGGTACTGCGACTGTATGCTACTGGATAACCACCTTGGGAAGTTCAAGGAACACTTATCTTTTGTCAAAAGATCCTCAACTTTTCCTTATAACAGTCGCGGGAATTTGAAAATCTCCACTTACTTTCTATAACAGGGTGGACAGGGGGATGTTGGAATCATGGCTTACATGGGAGCACAGGGATGCAGATAACAAAATTAATGGAATATCCCATGACCAGAAAATATGGCAAGGGATGAATTTGGCAGTCTTGCAAGTTTTTTGTATCGTTTGATGCTGGCAAATTATTAAGAGCAGGGGTGGATCCAGGATTCTTCTTAGGAGGCAGTGTACCACTAAGAAATGGCATAACAAAGAATATAGATACAAAGAAGGCTTTTGACTGGGCAATAACATAATGTGAACTGCTGAGAATGCATATCAAACGATACAGCAGACTTCAGTGCCAAACCGCTATTTTCATGGCGTTTGACATTACGGCGTTTAATTTTTCAACCCTGTCTCATGTTTTACTTTGGCAACAATAAACCATTAAGTGCTTTTTTTGAAGATACCAGTTGTATTAGAAAGATGCAGGTCATCTCAGGGGGAAGGGTGCACACCCCTTATACTACACCCTTCCCCTAGAACCGCCCCTGAAGAGCACAGGGGAATATGAAGACACAATCCTACTCACTTCTTCGAACCCTTGGTGACCGTAACATGTTTCCTTTCACATCCATATCTTCCAGCTCATGCCATTTGCTGTACCTGTATTTTGACGACGGGAGCTTAAAAATAAATGGCAAAGATTGCAAAGTTAGAAATACCCATGCTAATTTATATTTTTTTCCGTCATAAGTTACTGTCAAAAGTTTTCCGTTTACACATTTTTACTGTTAACTATTTTTATAATCTTGCACTTTTCCTACTTAACACACTATAAGTTGAAGTGCTGTAGGGCTAAAACTGGTCGTTTCGTAAAAAAGCTTACAGCTGATTTCGGAAGCAAAAACAACAACACCCGGGCAACAACACATGTACAACAGTCCAGAATAGTTTTTTAATACTGGCCTTATGCATAAAAAAATGTTGTAACAAGACAATACATCACCAAGGAATTTGAAGACGATCAACTGAGGATTAAGAGTTACTTAAATACGCGGGTAAAATTCCAAATGCAAGCCATATTTGCCGCGATTTGTCATCAAACAAGCCATTCATGTTGTTCACATGCCGATTAACAACTCGACACCAAAAATTTGTATTTTTCCTTAGTTTCTAAGGCTATAAATTTACTCTAACTTTAGATGTAGTGTCTTAAGATAAAAGCAAAGCTTTTCTCCAATATTCAACTCACCGGCAATGCGTCTTCTTCTTCGAAATTGCCATTCGGGTTTTGCTCCCTCGCTTCTTCTTGTGCGCGATGAACCGTAAGAACTACGATCGGCACAGAAGTGTAGTTATCCCTCTCATCTTGCGTTGACCTAAAGTAATACAAATGATTCTTGCTATTTATGTGCCTTTTAGACTGATCGCAAAACTAAACGACAAGACAAAAACACTCACTCTTCGGACATAATTGGCACCGTCATCTTTGCTGCCTGTGTCTCAGCCGTGCGCTATGCAAAGTTCGAGCTCAATTTTCATCGTTTTGTCGCGTAGGAGCAAACTCTGCTGTAGCCAGAGGTTTTGCCCGTACTTTACGGCCAGAATCGACTTTCGAAGCAAGCAGAAATCAAAAAGATAGTCAATAAGTCAGTCGTAGAAACCAAAATACTCAGAAATCGATGGTCGCAACGGAGGTCCTTTGTCTTCTTTTGTCGTAATCGTTCACGGCACAAAGACTTTGTGACGTCAGTTACCTAGCAACACAGTAAATAAATAAGTTCTTACTGCTTTGATCATCGTAAGAAGTCTGCAAATCTCTCTTTCATTGGTCAAGAGAGCTATTGTTTTGTGGTGTCTGGAATTATTTTATTTCGCTACTCAGGTGACAGCGTAATGTTTATGTAACTAAGCAGTGAGAAGTAGAAAAATAGCTCGAAATAGCTAAAAGAAGCCTGCAATTGAAATTCGCCAGTTCATCGTTTGCAACTTCTCAAATTTTGATAACAGACTTCGATTCCGCAAGCTGTGATATTTAGCATGATGCAGCAATTGCCGTATTGGTCATCAGTCACAGATGAAACGTTTTTAATAGTTTAATGGGACATGTTTGATAATTGGTTGAACAAGGAAAAGGATCTTGAAGCCATTTGTTTTAATTTTTCAGAACGGGTTGTTCATAGCCGGGTTAAGATAACCCAGGGTTAGTGCGAGATTTTAATTCAGATTTGAAAGCTCAAAAAGCGTTTCTGTTCTAATTTTTTTGTCTACAGGATGATAATCGGAAGCTCTAAAAATAACAGAGAAAATTATCCAAGAAAATGCTTTAGAACACTAGGAAAAGAAAACCAGGTTAAGTTTAACCCAGGGTTAGCGTTAATCAGCCTTCGAACAACTGGGCCCAGTAATAAATGCTGCCTCTAGGAGGGTGGTCCTAATAGTACATAAAGAACATATAGGTGATCGAAAAGTTAAGCGTAGATCCATTGGAAATTTAAACATGGCAAATCCTCGGCACGGAATGTTTTAAAAATACAGCCTGATTGGAAAACGGCAAACAAAGTAACAGTATAGATCAGAAACTGAATGGCATGGTATTTACAGAAAATTGTTTTATAAAAACATTTTTATTACAATCTGACTGACTGACAGTACCCTATAGAGTACAAATGCAAATAATATCAGCTTCCCCTCCCCCTCCCCAAAAGTTACTTTTTAACCCCTAAGTTTTTTACAAGAGGTATAAGAAAAACCCTTGAGCTGTTACAACAATATGCGATTGTCTAACTGGAACTAAACGCTTTTTCTGCACCAATTAACTTAAACTGCCGTACCAAATAAATTCAAACGCCGCTCTTTTGCCGTATGTAATTCATCAGTTTGGTTTGGCATGTACACATGAGTGGAGCGGCGTCTGAACTGGGCCTTAGCTACCATATTTCTTCATGCGCAACTCTTAAATGTGAGTTACACAATACAGTCAAACCTGTATTAGGCGTTCACGCTAGTAGTCTGCTACACAGCCGTTTTTAGCGTCGTCACGCAACGCTCCTCCCCGTTAGGAGCGTTGCGTGACGACACTAAAAACGGTTGTATAGCAGACTATCACCCTAGAGGGATGGCAAAAAATAAAGACAGTGGAAGAAGTGGAAGAGTGAAATATCTACCCAAGACAAAATGAACTCAAAGTGCCTCTACCTCATCTTGTGCCAAAAAAGAATGTAAGAGAACAAAAAATGCCATACTTATTATATCTGTTGCACTAGTATGGGTCATATTAATTACTGTCAAACTGACCATCTAACAGAGGTGAAAACAATAAAAAATATTTCATTGGAACTGCAGAAATGGTGGCCGTGACTACTTAATACTGGTCATTTTTGCAGTAACTGACGGAAATGATTTCGGGACTTTAAGCGATGACTGCTTAATAGAGGTTCAGATTTGACTGTATTGGCATTCCTTGCTGAGCACTCTAACTTGCAGGGTTCTATGTAGAGTATTTGAGGGGTAGAAGCTTCCCCAACCCCTCCCCCCCCAAAAAATATTGTTATCATTACAAAAGTAACTATATCGGAAAAATCATCCAGACGCGACGAGGTCAGTGCAACATTTCTCCAAATTGTGTCTCAAAATGCACTAGATTGCATCTCAGCGCATACTCATTTCAAAAAATTTCCGGACCCCCCTAGGAAGCTCCTCGCTTTTCGGCCACTTGGCACTTCTCCCCCAAACTATAAATCCTAGATAGAACCCTGCTAAGTGGTACCAAATCTGCCCCTTTCCAATGGGAATCCCCCAAAGTCAGGGGTATGGGAGGGGGAGAGACTCCCCACTTCTTAAAATCAGACACCAACGACTAGCGCCGTACATCACGTTAACTGTTAACAATAACATGTCTTAAACAAAACCCTTGCATTAATATACAGTTTATACACATTTTGAAAAGCCTCCAACCCGAAACAGGTTTTGACATATTTTACCCCCCAAAATTATTTCCTACTTTAATGTGCACTATTTGCTCATATCAAATGGACATCTGAAGTTGAAAGAAGTCAGCCAAGGTCTCTAAAATTTCCAATTTCCTACATTAAATCACTATAGCAGTACAGAGCGAACAGAAACAAAAATTTAAAGATCACATTGAATTGTGCACTCAAAGTAAAGAGGTTTCAGATGAGGTTGAAGATTGATCTTCATACATTTCCTTTAAAAATTAGTTGAAAAATATTTTCCTTTTGGGGATCGATCGTTTTTATCAATCCTCAAAATCCTTACTCTTTTTATGTACTAATATCATTGGGAGAAAATTAATGTTGATCATTCTTAGAACTTAATTATTAAGTTAAGTGTTTTAGGCCTGGTTGTCTTTATTATCAAACCATAACACAACAAGGGTCACACTGTACATGTCTAAAGCCTCACAAGATACCTAGAGCTAAAGCTAAGAAGAGGCTGAGTCTGAATCTAAAATTCAATAAATTGATCTTTTAAAAAATCATTAGGCTACAAAATAATTTGAACAATTTATACCACATGAGAAGTCTTTCATTATGCATTTAGCTCCTGTGTCATCACATAATTCTGTGATAAATAACATCTAGGCCCTCTGGAAATTCCACTTATACAAAAATACTCTGACCATCCTGTGTTTTGATAATTCCATTGAGCAGTAAAAACATCTCAAAGAAATTTGACTCAGTGAAAAGTTAAGAAATCCCCTAAGGAGTCAGCTGTAACAACATCCAGGGTTTGCACAGAAATGTTTGGTCAGTAAAATTTATTTTACTAATGCTGTGAACAACATGCAACAGGTCTCTGAAGTTCAAATGCCCACTAATGACTGTTTGCTGCGGGTCGGTCATCTTAGAAGCCTCTTGGAAAACAGAAGTTTACTTCAAGTAGAAAAGGTCATGCTTTATGAGTTTTAATAGGGGGAGTTTGATCCATTTTATGCGTTCCTTTGTTTTAAGGTTCATTGCTTGTGATTGTAATTTTGTTGGGTGACAGCAAAAAATGCAGTAAAATATTTATGGTGCGGTCGGCTTTTAAACTTCAGAGTTCATGTGTTTTGAAGAGGCACTGTAATATGCTACATCTCAGAAGCCTTAGTTCCGAGAGTGAGATTAACTACTGTGCAAGCCCTAGGATAGCTATAAGCTAAAAACCAAAAAGAATGCATTAAAAAGACATGCATTTTGGCCATGACCCTTCTAATGCCTCTGCCAGTTCATCAAGATGATGGTTACACTCACTTTTAACCCTTTAAGTGCCAATAGTGACCAAAAACAATTTTCTCCTAATAATATCCATACATTGTCGAGAGATAAAGTTATGAGAATTAATCAAATGATCGCCAAAGGGAAAATGCCATGATCTTTTATCAAATTCTCTCAAGTATTTCTTAAGAAAATCTATGGAGATCAGTTTGGAGAATTTGTATGTGGATATTGGAGCTTAAAGGGTTAACCACAGTTACATTATTTTAAAACCATCATTATCTCTCTGGCTCATGAAGCTAAAATTAGATCATGATGATGGTGTGCTGATTTTTTTTCTAAAGATACCGTTCGTCTTAGTGTGAACCTCACAGCATTGATTCCAGCTGCTCCTCCAGAGCTCTGCTGAGATGAAGGGGGCGATTGCGTGGATGAACCAGAGTCAGAGCGTGAAAGTTGAGACAACATAGGGGGAGTGTTATCCATTTCATCCTGTGATGACAAAAACAACAACAACCCATTTTGTCAAATTACATTAACTTATTCAAATGTTCTATAATGTGGCTTGAACCAGCAGACAGCCATATCCGTGAAGCTAGTAAAAGCAAGAGAAGTAAACAAATAATGCTTGTAGAAGAAATTAATGAGAAATTTACAAGCACAAAATTGTCAAATTTGTATTGCTGCTTTTCGCAAGGTCATCGCGAAAAATCAGCAATATTGCAAATTTTGCAGTTTGCAAGACCATCATGAAAGCTTGTCAATTTTGTAAATTTTTAAGTTTTTGCAAGGTCATCACAAAAAATTGACAATTTTGTAAACTGAGTAGCAGAGTTCAATCCCAGACATAAGTGTTCAAGAGACAATGACAGCAGCAACTACAGGCCTTACTCTGCCAGAATGAATGGGTTACTTCACATCCCCTTTTACTAACTACTAGTTGACATGTATCAATAAAGGAGATAAAGCACAGTATCTTGGGATCTTATATATTTTATGTTATATTTAACCACAGCCTTGATCCACAGACAGAACTGGGTAAAAGCAGTTTCTAACAATACACATTGATTACTGACTTGTGTCTGTTTTAATTCTCATGGTGTTGTAACTTAATAATGTCAAATAAAAGAAAATGACAAATTTGAGCACATTTGCAAGACTTGCCTGCTGTGAATCCGTGGAGTTTTGTGAATCCGAATTTTGCAAATTTCTCACCACCCTTCCACACGGCGGACAGCTGTAAAATAAAACAGAGATCAATAAAGTCATTTCTCCCCGTGTGAATGAAATTAAAAAGATTGGGGCAATTCATTATTTGCTAGCCATGACCAAAGGATTTGTAAACATTGTAAACATACAGATGCCCTGTTAATGCCACCATCAGCATTGTGAAAAATAAACAGGATTTAATAACACGTAGGTCATACCATGCATTTCAGTCGTTAGGATAAAATCAGTATAATTTGAAAATAAAATGCAGGCAAAACTCTTTTATTGACAACATCATGGCCATGAAAAAACGTTTCCCAAGCATCACATTACTATCACTGATGACTATAAGTTTAAATTTGCCCATGACATTTTACAAATTTGCTTCAATGCAAATATTAATTTTTTCCCCAACACCTGACATTCAATGTACCATTGCTAGTCATTTTGGCTTTCTGCATCACTTACTTTGCAATTTCTCCTGTGGGGGGGGGGGGGGGGGATTGATCTGAATATGAATGTTACATGTGCATGGACATGTATATTTTTTAATTGGAAAACAGGGCAAAAAATCTTTGTTTTCAAAATTAATTATTCAGATAAGTGACTGTGGATGAAGTCTTAAGCTAAGTGCAAACTGACACAACAACTGTTAACATTGCTGGGCCAACAATGTTGCAAGTTGTTGTGTCTGTGTTGGCAGTGATGTGCAAATGCATGCAGCAACGTTGGGAAATGCAGTCCATCGAGAGAAGGATGCAACTCTTAAGACTTTGGAGACCATGTGTAATGCGTATGCATGGCCCCTACAATGTTGGAAGAGCTGTGCAAATGGATCCAACATTGTTGCATTTCACTTCAGTGATCACCTGACAGAACAAAAGAAATGTTGGGAGTTGTTGGCTCAAAACTTTGACCGGTTTCAAACTTTGCGCAACAACTGCCAGCAACATGCAACAACACGTAACATCCAACAATGTTGGGAGTTGTTGACCAACAATGTTGAATTCATTTGAACTGGGCCTTACACAGAAAAATAAGGTTTTGTCGGTCACTCAACTCTTACCTGGCCCTGTATTTATCAATTTGAGCCTGTGGCACTAAGTCCATTAAATCTAGGCCTTCTTTGATTTTAAGGAGCATTTCATATTTTTCACGCCCTTTAACCTACAGCAAGAGGAACATTAGAAAAATTACAGCTACAAAACACTTGCACATTAAACTTTGTCCAAGCAATGAAATTCATTTAACCCTTTCACTTACAAATAATATTGGTGGCTAAAGAAAAAAATGAACACAAAAAAAACCCTCAAATTTCTTAACCAAATCCTACACACACAAAAAAGACTAAAACCACGCATGCATTCATTCTGCCAACAAAATGTTAAAACTATAGGATTTTGTTGCCAGATTTAACAGTTACAGTGAAAAATATAGACTTAGACTGAAAGGATTACATTTATCCAAAAGGGCTGGGTTGTTCAAAGGAGGGTTAACATAACCCAGGGTTAGTAAGAAGTTTAAAATTCAGATTTGAAAGTGGCGTAACAAGCAAATTCAGTCTAACTCTTTTTGCCTTAAGTGAATGCCATGATTTGATGCTCTATCAAGAACAGAGAAAATTACCTGAGAAAATGCTCTTGAACAAAAGAATAAGAAACCCAGGTTTAAATTTAATCCCAGGTTAGTGCTAATCGGACTTCGAACCACTGGGCCCAGTGTGCTGAAGTGTGACAAGCATATATCAAATTTGTAATTTGTATATCAGCACAGAAAAATAAAAATGATAAAAAATAATTGCCTGTCAGAAAGACCTAATCAGAGAGAAATTTGTTCATAAAAAAAATAAACATAAATTAGAGCAACATCACATCTCTAGTCCAGGAATCAAAAGTTAAAGCCAAAAGGTGACCAGTAATTGATAATAAACTCACTTGTATTGTAAAAATCTCCTCATCTTGAGTCTTAATTTTCTTCAGAGGATTTTTATCCACAGTAACAGCACGAACCTCAAACCCTGATGACAAAGAGGAGTACGCTGCAGAAACAAGAAACAATCATTTGGAATTTGAAAAAATCTATTAATTTTTTTCTATGTTGACCTTTGGTAACAACATGTAGAAATAAGGGATTAAATAGCTACAGTCTTAAACAAAAATTTTAAGAAAAATGGACATTTCCATGTCTAGTACGTATCAAGATAAAGAAAGCTCTTGAAAGCACAGGCGGTTACAAATACTCCCTCCTCCCCCCCCCCCCCCCAAAAAAAAAACAATGTTGAAGTCCTGCTCGATCATTTCTGACCTCAACTGAACAACATTGACCACCTTAGGGTGAGGAGTGGGGCCTCAGCGCTATCTGCAAGATTGGCATTCAGACTTGGCGGAGAGAAAATGCAAAATTCTTAACAATGTTTGTCCAAGATTGTAGCCTTGTATTACGCATCCCAGAAACAAGAAAAAATATCATTTCACAGATTGTTGGTTTCAGCCTGCAGTTTAAAGAAATTTTTTGAACTTAAGTTTCACCACAAGATCAAAAATGATCAAACAGAACTTGCACAGTTAGTTACATTTGTCATTAATAAGGTCTTTAAAAAAAGGTTTCTCATAACTTGACAAACTGCCAAAAACATATTTTAACAGAAAATGTGCCAGTCATAGATAGTCACAGTTAGTTCACTGTTAAATCAACTTATCAGCAGATTTTGACAAAACGTACCTTCACCTTCCTTCTTTGTGCCTGAAGAGGTCCGGTGGTTCACTTAATTCAACAAAAATTTGACAAAATATAAATGAAACTATCCTACCACAGAGTGAAACCAACAGTTTGTGAAATCTATGACCCAAGACTTCTGGGGATAAACAGTAAATCTTTGCCATCTTTATTGAGCACACCCATCTGCACTAGGATGACAAATCAATAGTGTTCAACTCTCAGTGCCATGAAACACCCACAAAAATTGTCCATCTGGCCAAAAGTCCAAAGCACTAAAATGTCCCACATAGGCAGGCTGATGGTACTTTTCAAGCTTGGTAAGGGTAGGACTAAACAAATGGCAACAGAGACCGTCCTAGTGTTACTGACTTTTAAGCCAGTGATAACCATTATGCTTTAGTTCACTTCTGTCTTATAAGAGCAGGAATTAATAAATAATCTGCATACTCACATCGTTTTTTGGATAGTTTTGGTACTGGCACCTTGTTCGCTTCCTCTGTGCTTGCTGCAGATGTTGACGGCCCCTCAGCAGGGGGGCTGTGAGGAGCTGAAATCACTTGAGGGGTAGGAGGTGGGGTCATGTTGGGAGTTGAGGTACGGATTGGTTGCACTTGGGTCTCGGATGAGGATGAGTTAAATGTTGGGTCTCTTTCTCGTCTTTTTGCTTCTGCATTTTCCTCAATCCCTCTGTCTCTCCCAGGACAAGCACAGATTCGGACATTTTGAGCTTTTCGCCCTACAACTCTATTTCTAGAAGTAAAGGATGAACAGTGTTAACAGTATAAACCCATTTGCAATCAGAAATTTTTCCAAAAAATGCTTGGCTCTTTGCTCGTACATTGTAGTATGTCCAGCCAAAACAAACCAAAACTGTGCAAAATGCTGTTTATATCTTGAGCACTTCGTGGCCCTCTGTTCCTGATAGTAAATATCAGCTTCTGAAGTTCAGGCACGGGCAGAAAAAAAATTTTCAAAAATAAAGTTTTGGGGTTTAACTGTCAAAGCTACCTCCTCAAATTTTACCTTTCCTTTTATTCTCCTCCTCTATTCTTTTACTTTTCTTGCCCTGTTTTTGTTTTTTCTTTTTGCTGTCGCTATTAACAAGGAAGTGTAGGTTGGTAGTGGAACACATAGGAATGTTTTCGGTCAACTATAGATTTTTTTTAATTTTTCTCGGGACTGTTTGAATAAATCATACTCTTTTGGGGATGGTTTGAAAGACCTCTTTCCCCAGCACAAGTTATTGTCAAAGTTTTTCATGATTATTTGAAACTGATGATGTCACAAGCAGTACAAGAAATGGGTTTAATGCCCAGAGGTGTTTGATTTGCAACAGCTAATTGAATGAATTAAATTTATAACATATAATGATCTATAAGAAAAAGAGTACTACAAGACAAAGCAATCAAACTCACCCATATTCTAAAGTAAAGATCACCAGGATTGGACGCCTGTTTAAGCCTCCTGGACAAGAGCTAAAGCACATCATTTGAAACATTTCGGTAACAAAATCACTTCCAGCTATGAAAAGCAAAACAAAAACAAAACAAAACAAACAAAATCAATCAAAGCTGCCTTTTAAATCAAAAATGCAAAAGAAACGCAAGCTTTTGCATGAACAAGAAGACAAAGTTCTTTTAACTTTTGCGCTCGAGGTGCTAGACTGTACAACACAGTGCCAAAGCACATGAACAGACATGCACCTCTATTTCACTTCTCTGCAACACTTTAATCACAGCATGCTTAATGGGGCAGTCTGGTTAAAAGCATTATTTTTCCTTGATTTCCACTCTTTCTCTTAAATATCTAGCCACGATTTCATTCCATCAAAAAGTGACTCAATTAAGTTACAGTCCTTAGTTCAAAAATTATTTGTGAATTTTTGGATGATATTTTTAAATGTTTTTAATGTGTAAAATTTAGAGGGGGGGAGATGTTCGAAATCTGGAGAAAAAGGGAAAATATTGGATTTGGGGATCGTTAAAAATTGAAATATGAAGTTAATAATTAGTAGACAATTACCAGATAGTCTGCCACAAGGTGCCTCTGTTCCCATTAGAGGACTAACTGGTTCATGCGTACACCTATTCTACCCTCATATATCTCCTTACCAAATCAACATCGTTTCCCCCAAATTTTAACCAGACTCCCTCCTTAAGTCAGAGAGATTTTCAAACATGCACATCATGTGATCTTATATTCACCATGGCATACATGTAAGACGTCTTGCAGGTGACAAATCTAATCTCCAGGTTTTCATTGTGCACACACTGCATGTATGTAGCCATCATTTGTTTTTCTTCCACTAAGAATGATTGGAATGCACAGGAAGCAATTTGATCAGGCAAGTTTGGACCATCTTTCACTCATAATCTGATCACGCATGTTTTGACTATCTGTCACGTGAAACTTATGCAGAAGCACAGCAATGGAGCAAAAGCGTTTTGACCTAGTTTGATCGTTGTCCTCCACATTCCGCAACCTTTGGTTATCACAAGTTTTAGCTAAAACAGGAAAGAGCCGTCTACATTTAATTCCAATTCATTGTGATAATCCAAAGGGTAGATCAGACAAACCAGCAAGAAACCCCCTCATCATATGCTACTACTCTAGTGATTTTGTTACAAATAGTTATGGTGAGTCCTGGGACTCATGTCTTATGAAAAGTCATGAGTCCCTGTCCATAACCAAGGAGTCTATGTTCAAACAAACAGTTTACTGAAATTAAAATATAGTCCTTGTATATATTTAAAGGACAAAAAAGACTAATCCTTGAGGTATTTCCGAAAAGGGAAACTCCCAAACTATCACGTGTACTCACTTCGTGCTATTCCCAGGTCAGGTGTATTTTCAGCCATACCTTCACTCTCATTCCTCATTTTGTGCTAGAGGTACATGTACACATCTAGAAGCCCTATATTATTACTCACCTTGTGCTACTCCCAGGGGTATTTTTAAACTGTGCCGACCAGTTTCAGGGCAGGTCTCATACAGAGTTTGTGGATTTTCACATCTCAATAAATGCTTTGGAGCATGATGCCCTGAAAAAAGAACAAGTTAAGTCAGCGGGGGTCGATCTGCGGAGTGGGATGTTAAAATTAATATAAATGGAGACCTTTAGATTCCAGGACGAGGACCACTACGAGTCGGAACAAGATTTAACTTTAAGTTTCATCATGTATTCATTGTCACACAAAAGAGCTTCATTTTACTTTTTATCACCAGAAAAGTTAGTGAAGTAATTTTTATTGATGAAGGTTAAGCCCCCTCCCAATTGCAAAATGATAAATCTTCTAAGTTACATTCGCACACTATTTTCATCACTACGATATTCTAGATAAACCAGGAGTAGAATGAGGATGGCTATGAATTTTTTCCCCAAAAATGATCTTTCACACTTATGCACTACTTAGTGTTGAGAGAATTAACTTCCATCTTCATCATCATCCTTGTCTTAGAATCTACAGGCCTCTAACAACCGTCAACCAGATAATCAACCAGTCAGGTGATAAGAAGATGATATTGCTGTTAACAATTATTATTTGCAGGCCTGTCTACAATTATCTTTCATAAGAAATTGAAATCATAAATGATAACTTCTCGACTCTGGCTCACCGTCTTTCTGTTTCGTGATGTGGTTAGGACATCGTTCGACAATTTCTCTATAATGTTCTGGTTGCTTGTAAATTACAACAACTCTAACAAAGTATCCAGAAGTGGTAGGAAATTCTGCAACAAAACAAGATTGGTTAGCACAAGGCTTTCAATAAGGGCTGGGGATTTCTCCTGGCTATAATGGATATAGCCCATGGCTACTTTCATAGGCCACAAAAGGAAAATAGTTACTGGGACCAAAAGAGCTTCCTAACAGTTCAAATCCCTACCTACTAAGTGCCTATACCTGGAAACTTGAAACTTTGGCGACAACCCTGATTTGAAAATTTATTTAAGACATTGATGGTTTGCTTCCTTACTGGTGGCTCTAAATTAAGCTAAGCTAAGTTTACAAGATGTGGCTATGCTTGGATGCAACCAACACATCTCTCATGATCCTTTGGACCACATTAATTTTCAAATGTCCACCTGACTCTCACAGATCATAGAGATCGCATCCAAATGGTCAAAATCAGGGTCTGAAATTGCGCCTTCCTGGTCGCCAATGCAATTAAATATTCAGTACTGGCGACCAGAATTTCATAGCTGGTTGCCAGCTGGCGACTTGTCAGTAAAACTGGTTGTTCTTGTGGACTTTCACCTTTGGAGAAAATGATTAGGAATTGAAACCTCGAAGCTATTTGCTAATGCACCTATCAATGTAAAGCTGGTATGGGGGGGGGGGGGGGGGAAGCAGGGCATAAGGTGGGGATTTGATTGTCTTTGTTGGCCCTGGGGTAGGGCATTTGAAAAAAGCTTGTTCTCCAGGGGAGGGGATATTTGAATCTTTCTTCGCCCAACGTGGGACCGACGTGAGGATGGATTTGACTGCTGACTCGGACGAAAGAGACTGAGCCTGAAAATATTTTTCCCCACTTCCATGCTTCACGCACGCGACGTACGGTCTGAAAAGATCTGGAAATCATGGAAGCCAACGAGAACAAGCCAAAGGTGAGTGGACTTTACTGTATTGATCAATTGAACCTTTTAAGATACTGTGGTATCAGCTTAAGTAAACGGAAGTAAAGGGAAACCAAGTCAATTTTTGCAAGTACAATTGATCAGTGTATGGCTGACATTCGCTACAATCACCGTATAAAGCTTATAAAACTGACTTTCTTTGTACTCTTTACTAAGAACGGTATATTCAAACTTACAAAATGTGGACTCTCTCCTAGAGGTTTCTGTATTCTATGCAGTGTATTAAAACATGGATTGAAATTTTTAAAAAATGTCAAATCCCCACCCCATGCCCTGCCTGTAAGAAGCAGTACCCAGATCTGGGTAGTAACGCATCATCAGTATGGAATTTCTGCACTTGTTTCTCAGACATCATTTTGCGGGGAAACTGTTGGTGGCGTCGCAAAATGTCAGCTGTTTCCTCCAGCTAGATCAACATGGGATATATCATGTTATTATATCATTGGCCAAGAGGACTATTCTCTTGCAAGACTAAAGCAGGAAATAACATGCAGGCAAGATGAGTGGCTGATCAGAACAACTAGGATTCACTTCATCTTGCCCACTTGTGGAACCAGCCGTATTATAGAAAATGTGACTATCTAACCTCGCATTTTTATTCTCATTGGAACAATGCACCTCATCTTCATAAATAACTTCTCAAGGTAAGGAGAATAAGTCCACTGCGCTGACTTGGTGGGGGGACTTTTTTCCTCCTCAAACCCAATGCCGAATTCCCAATAGCCTGGGAAATCTGTATTGCACACAATGAGAGGCTGTGTGTTGGGCAGATCAGGGGGAGGGGTGGTCACCATCGGAGGAAAGAATGGCTTAGTGTCTTGTTCTGGAGGCGATTCTATAGGCTCTTGTTTAAACGCAGTTCTTGTAAAAGTTTGGTCAGGAGGAAAAGGAAATTCAAGCTGTTAAAATAAATAGAAAAGACTTCCTAGTTAGCAGTTTTAAAGCCTGTAGACCATAAAGTTGTAGAGATAAAATCTAGTTAATGACCTAGAGGTTCCTACAGGGTCAATCTTTTGAAGCAAATGCATCTAGATCTACTTCAACTATAGAATGTACAATCTTGAAATCTTGTCAACAGTGCATTCCTGAACTTGTGCTAATTTAGAGTTGTAAACAACGCTTCGGTCAATCTTGGCTCTTTTTGGTCAATAGTCAACACAAACTGGCTCAACATGCTTCAAACAGCTTTTCTTTGGCATAATTTTCTGAGGCAATTGGAAACAACTTTTCAGGAATTGGTAAGTAACTGCTCAATGAGTTTAACTGTTTTGTATGTAGATGCTGCTCAAGACAAGAGTATGATGATAGTTACACATACCTCTGGTCTCACCACGCTTACTGCTTCTATGTTAAACATCACATTTTCTGAAAGAAACAGAAACAGAAAAGCAAGAAGAGATTTCAATACAGGGTTGTCATTAAGAGATGGGGGTCAAGGATTTCCCCCAGCTACTAAGAACGTGGCTCCTGTCTAACTTTCATTAGAAAAGAGAAGAAAAATAGAACCAAAAGAAATCTCTAGCTGTTTGATTCCCTGCCTACTTGTTGTATTTACCCAGAAACTTGAAATCTCAGTGACAGCCCAGCAATAAGTATAAATGCAAGAGAATGATTCTCAATTAAAAAAAATATCATTAATGCCTTTTAAAACCTCTTGTTTGCTAGATTCCTAGGAATCCCCAAAGTCTACAATTTGGTTTTCATATACTGCGATCCCCGACAACCGTTGTCGTATATAGCTCCCAGGTACTGTGTAGCCTTCAGGGATGTCATTAAGGGCCGGGAGCCGGGGATATCCCCACACCATTATGAACGTGATTTCCACCTACTTTAGTAGGAAAATGGAAGTAAAATTAAAAGCAAACAAAATCCCCAGCTGTTCGATTCCCCACCTACTTGTGTCATTTACCTGGCAACCTAAAATTTTAATGAGAGCCCTAAGCCTTTTCACTATCTCTCTAAACCAAATGTTACTTATTTCCTCGTTGAAATACTATTTTGCAACAATTTTTAACCCAAGGGACTTCTCACTCAGTAACAATAGGCCCTGTAGTGCGTATTTTCTTTACATATAAGAAAGTGGTTAAGAATATACCATGTATGTTGCTTTCAGTCAATTGAACGACTCTGGGTGCTTCATTATATTCCGTTTGAATCCTAAAAACAGAAAGCACTGATGGTGTTACAAGTATCTAAGACAGAAGAAGTGGGACATACATTCTTTCGGTCAATTTTGGTAAACCTAAAATGTATAGCTCCTATTGTTCAGAAAATAATGACCATGCACATATTAATAATGAAATTGTATTTTCTTGTAAGTTTTAAAAAGAATACCAAGGGTGACTAAAGCACTCTTGGTTTTAAAATACAATGTAGCTGAAAAACATAATAAATTTTGTTATAGTTATTGATTATTCGTGATAGAACTTTGTGTCATCCACTTCAGCCTGTAATCATACTTGTGATTAATTAAAAACAAATCAACCTCCAGCCACACCGTCATCCGATTTTGAAAATCACTTGTATGATTACAGACCGAATTGGAGACCACTCAGTCTTTTTATCTGTAGTAATCATTACTAATATTAATATCAAAAAGCTCTAATCTGATAGGCTACCAGCCACACTAATTTCAGCATAAATAGGACAGTGTAATACACACCTGTAGGACACTACGCATCATGCCTAAGTAAATAACGTTTGCTGCATGATTGCATAGCCCTTTTTTCACAAAATGTGAACTTCAGCTGTACTTGAAATTCTGCATTTCACCAGTATTTATCACACACTACCAGAAGACTTATATTAAACTGTTACCTTGACAAATCTTCTGGTTTGAGAATGCTTTGCACTGTCGAGAAGATGTCATTAAAAGTCTCCTGACTTAGAATGGGCTCCAGTGAGGTAGTGGAATTTTGTGAATGTTGAGACATGTTATAACCTTAAATAATTCAACAAAACAAATCAGTTTCTGAAAATAATCTCTTGTAAAAGAAAACCTCCAGATGTTTCCTTGAATAATAAAATTGGAAGACAGTGGAATTTTTTTTACCAAAAATTAATGTTAATTGGCTTTTTTATGTAACTCTCTCAAGAGTGATCAAAGTTTCCTGTGGAAAGAACCATCTTTGCTGTTTACCAACTTAAACGCTTATACTGAAAGCTAATTGGTCCAGGAAGGGAATTATACACATCATTCCTCAGAACCACAAAACGACCAAAGCCATCGTCAAAGGGTTAACATAATAAATGAGAATAGCTTTTTTTTTCTGTTATCAAACCTGTTTCACATTGAATTAATGGTAAAATGGATGATTTTATATCAAAAATGGACTGTGGGTAATTCAAGAAAATATTCGTACCACACCACAGACCGTTTCCATACTTTAACCTACCCTTGCCTTAAGAATTTTAAAAATGGGTTATCCCCCCCCCCCCCCCATGCCCTTGTAATTACATAATCATTAACCCCCCTCCCGTCTGGATTTTCTTTTTCGTCAAACCCTTAGGAATTTCCAGGAGGGTTCATAAATATGCCCAATTTGGGGCATTTACCAAGTGTACCGGACACAGATGGAGTAAAACAAAAGAACAAACACCATGAAACAATTTTTCCCTTAACAGAAAACAAAGAGGTCCAGTTCAAAGAACCCCATTTGCCCTCGGAATTCCGAAAATCTGTCCGCGGCATGGTATGGATATTTTCAGGAATAGGCCAATAAAAAAAAACAGGTCAAGAGATAACCAAACTACAATTCAAGAGACACTGTTAAAAATGAACCTTTGCCAATGGCCACTACTCCACAAGGAGCACTTTTGTTACCCCAAGGGAGATACATTCACTTGTTTCAACCTCTCCACACACCCAAGGGTCACTGTGTTTGGGTGGGGTGGGGGTGGGGAGGGGGTCACAAAGCACTCAGAATTACTTCAGGGGCACCCAACTGTACGGAGAAGCAAATATTGCCTAGATTTTTCTGTAGCATGAGGGCGACAAAGGTCGTTCCAGTCATGTATGTTTTATGAAGCTTATCTTATAAATTCCATAAAAATTTTTCACGTTTACATCCCCAGGTTAGGCCATATTTCATGGAAAAAGCAAACCTAAAATTCGCAGATTGGCAAATGTGATGAAGAGACGAATCAAAAAATTCGCAAATAAAATTTTTGGGAAAATAATAACTGAAGCCCTTGTAACTTTGAAAAGACTCGGGTTACCCTAGGTCGATGACCGAACAGATACATATTTTATAGCGCTCCATAGAATTCATCTCTAGAGATATGAAAGTTATCGGGATAGCCTAATAACTGTGCAATGTATTTAAGAGGAAACCGTTATTGGGTGCCCTTGCTACTTGTTTCATTGGCAGACTAGTGGTAGATTAGATTAATGGTAGATTAGTGAACCAAAACTGTCCCTGGCCTTAAAAATTAATAGCCAGCCAATAACAATAAAGTTTCTGAGAGTTTCGTGACCGCAGACTGTTTTGAAATTCAATTCACCTTTGTTTTATCCTGTAAAGAACGACCACTTAACCCTGTTCCCAAAGACTCTGAGCTGAGATGTGGAGAGGTTTCACTGTATCTTGTCTGTTATTACCATTGGGTGTTAATAACAATTGACATGTCAGAGGAAAGAATCGGCTTTCTTTCCCTTTAATTTTATATCTGTCAAAAATTGAAATGCCCTTAATGAGCAATGCATTTAGTTCCAACACTTAACTGCATACGTATGATTAAAAAAATTAGGGCGACTTGCAGAACCAACAAGAACATTATCAAAAATATAATACACAATTAGAAAAAGAAACTCACTTCCGACATAAACAAAGAAATCGACCAAAAAATTTCCCTCCAAAACAATCAAGTAAACAATTAGCCAAATAACTCATATCACTCACGGTACAAAATGTTAATTCCAGAAATCGAATTAACGATCCTATTGCAGATTATACTGCTACTATTTCATTTCTGAACTATGATATGAAAAACACGGGACATAAACTAAGCATTTAACACGAAGTTCGGGAAATGTAGTTGTGTCGATCCGATCAAACTGGTTCGACATCCTAAATTTCCTCCGTGTCTATAGGTCTTCTCACCAAGTATCAACCGGACAAATCGCCAGATTTTATCGACTCTTTGCAAGAAAAGATTAGTACGAATCAACATATTAACAGATTAATCGCTTACTTGATTTTTTGCCTTCTAAAACCAGGACACTATCAACCATAACACATCTTCGAACCACGCGTACAGTCGAATGTGCGAACTCAGCGCCGATATATAGAAGCGGGAAAACTGGAACGAACCAATCAGCTATGTGATACGACAACACTCTCAAAACAAGCCAATAGAAAAGCGCAAATTATCAAGATGAATTTTGCACGTGGTCTGGTCGATGAAGTGGAAAGACTGAATATAGTCCTTGCGGCTTCGAATCCTGTTCAATGTAACTATGTCTAATGAGTTTTAATCGATATCGTGAATAAAGGAAGGCGAAAGATTAGCTGTTATTGTCCTTGAAATCAAGAACACTCTCTTCATTCATGCGGTGATCAGTCTCAAGTCCTGAGAATTTCGTGACATTGAAATATTGCCCGCGATTTACACACTTTCGTGAAAAGTACAGTAGCGCATTGATTTGTCCCAAAGATAAGAAAACCTTCCAAGCTAGTGATCAGAGATACCTGAACCGTTTAGAAAACAGATCGCGCTCCGGAAGTACTCGAGCGAATCCCATTTTTCTCTCCTGGTGATGATAATTTCTTACTCTACCTTCTTTACAAGTTCGAGTCGACACCAAGATGAGCGCAATTTTCCGTGTTTTTGGCGTAGATGATAAGAAATATTTATAGCCAGGTTAACAACTGGTTGATCAAAAGATATCACTCCGGAAATACATTAGAGTATCCATTGTTTTCTTCGTGTCAGTAATTCATTGTCATTTTTGGCGGGAAATGAGGCATGCTCAATCTTGCCCTTGGCCTCTCTTGCATAATTTATGCAAAATTGTTTTCACCAATGAGAAGGTTCAAATGAAATGGCGACGCCCCGCTGTGAATTATAATGGTACATCCGTAGAAGTAAGTGATAAGACGCCGTCAAAGAAAGCGTCGAAAGATAATACAAATACAAGTGCAGTGACTGGATAGTGATTTTCTCCGATGGTGGATACCGCATTTCTAAAAAGCACCGCGCTGCAACGCACGTTGAAGGTTAAAATTAGCACTAATCCAGGATTAAAATTGTGTTCCACTTTTTGTATTTACCTTCCTATGCATTGCCTAGAGTAACATTTTGTGTTGTCATTTCTTTTTTCGAATTAAAGGCACAACAGTATTTTGCAAGTTCCAGTTACACGTTCTTATACAAGAAAACCTTGCATAAAATTTGGCTTAATCCTGGGTTAAACTTAACCATCTTTCGAGGAACCAGGCCCTGGGTTACGGGTCGATTTTCAAGATGGATCATACCATCCTCGGGAGGTTAATTCTTGCTGGAATCCTTTCGTTCAGACCAGACAGATCAGCCCTTGGATCTAAAAGTTTTAATTTTTTTCTAAAGCAACATTTAACTATCTAACGGCGAAAATTAGCACACACAGGGTATAATTGTATTTTTATTTTATATTATACATAAATCCTTCAGGGGGAAGGGGCATTACTCACATAGTTTTTAGAATAGTCTCATTCAAATTCCTAGTGATGCTATATATTTAGTCTTTTTGTTTTGTTTTTGTTCTTATATTTATTTTCTTTTATCATTTCCAGAAAGAGCCACCTTTGTGGAAATACTGGAAATAAAGTCGTTATTATTATATACAGCTATTTCGAGAAAGGTTGTCGGAACAAATGAGCACGCGACAATCCCGAAAGGTAATATGGGATATGACCAATACACTGTTCCTGACACTAGCTGTCGAACCTACTTTTGTTAAGTTCATTCAGCACTCGCAGACATATGTCCATGACCTGTCCTGCCATTCTTTCAAATTTCTTTGAAAAACAGTGAACTCAAGGCCACCCACGATACATTTCGCGGTTGTCGCGTGCACTTTATCCGACAACCTTTCTCGAAATAGCTGTATAAAAGATATATATGCTACTGTAATTGTGGTTGATGTTCTCTCTCAACTCCGAGTCCAAACCATGGACTTTGGGAGGCAAACGGGGTTTCTACTTAATTGAGAGGACCCGCCAGAGAAGGTGGGCTGTAGAAAGGAGAGTTATTTTCTGAAGTTCATATATGTTCATGTTGCCAGGGTTTTGTTGGAGTAGTTTTCCATGTCGTTCTTGATGGTACCAAGGGCTCCCATAACCACCTGAACTGTTGTTGTTTTGAGTCCCCACATTCTCTCAACCTCGATTTTCAAGTCTCTGTATTTGCTAAGCTTTTCCGTGGTTTTGACTGAAGTGTTGGTGTTCAGGGGTAAAGTCATGTCAATGAGAAGGCAGGTTTTATCCTTCTTGTTCTTTAGCCGGCATATTAGCTGCTATAGTCCTTTTATTCTACACTAAGCACCTTTCTTTTTTTTAGCTGAGGATTTGCGCAGATCCCAGCATGCGGATCTTTTGGATCTCTGTCACAGTAGCTCTCTCTGATGGCTTTCTTGATGTTTTCTACCATCCCCTTCTTTACTGTACCAAACACACCAACAACCACAGGGATCAGTACGGTTTTTATATGCCACATTCTCTGTATTTCTATTTCTAGGTCTTTGTACTTGCTTTTCTTTTCAATTTCCTTCAGTGCAATGTTTCTATCTGATGTAACAGTAATATCAATCAGTTTGCAGGTGGAATTCACTGAATCTTTAACGATGATGTCTGGTCTGTTCGCTGTTATAATTCCATCAGTATTGACTGGCATGGCCACATGATGGTGATGTTTATTATCATCATCATCATCATTATTATTATTATTATTATTATTATTATTATTATTTATTATTATTATTATTATTATTATTATCGTTGTTGTTGTTTAACTCACCCCCTAAGAACTAGGTAATCATAACTGAATGACATGTCCTAGGGTAGAATCGGGGCCCGGGGGAACTCGACGAAGTTTTATATGGGGAGACTCCGCCTCGAGGTCCCCCCGCCCCTAGGTAAGCTGATTCTACCTCAGTACTCTGCATTCCGTCAACAAAGGAATAAACTGGAGGTGTCTTCCCAACAACAACCTTTTGTGGCTTACAAACAAGACGTCAGTTTAAGAAGGCTCTAAAAAACATACTCGTCCACTCTGACTGATTACTTTTCTACCTGCTCACGCGCATGTTAAGCTAGCGTCCTCGACGGCAACACCTGCAATCACATCAGTCCCGTTGCTGACATATGAGGCCTTCTAACAGAAGCCCTTAACCCAAGTGTTTCTATGCCGTTTATGACCAAGACTGCAAAACAGTCGGTTTTTTTTTCTCAAAATCGGTTTAGCGTAGCATAAGAATAGCGTTAGAGTCTCACGCGCGTAAAGCGCACGAGCCTCACGAGAGAGTATTTTTAGCGTCTCTCCCCAGTCTCACTCTATCCATTCCTGCCTACTTCTTTGCATTGGTTAAACTGGACGAAACCTCAAACATTTCAACTCGGCCACGGGCGCGGCTACAGTATCCGTTCTCTGATGTCCAGGTGCGTGGAGTGACATTCGGAAGTCAGCCAAGCGCGGTCCGTTGCACGCATGCTGAACAAGAATGCTGTATAATGACAGACAAGAAAAAATAGAAAACTCCCAAAGCACAAAGTCAGCCAAAACGCTAAAAATCTTCAATGTTTACTCAAGTTTGGGCTTATGAAGGATAATGTCACAGTTTTTCAATGACCATGAAATTCAGAATCCGGGTAGTTAGTTAATCAATTGTGGCCCTGAAAAAATTTGAAGGAAAAAAAACTACGAATTTTTACGAAAATGCTTTTTTCGTGGGAAGGACTCTTAAACGCTTACAAAGGTCAACAAATAGCTAAAACTATAATTTCTATATGTTCGCATTGCTCGAAATCGCGTGCATTTATAAGGCCCTACAGCTTTTTGATGACTTGCAAGGACCCATCTGTTATAAAGATCCCAAAAATAAAGGGATAAATCTCATAGTTTATAAGATATAATCGTTTAAAGTTTGATTATCATTTTCACATAAATTATGACCTAAATTTGGAAACCGCTGAATTTCTCGCATTGGGTCTTTGCGCTTTTGGTGAAACTCCGTTGAACGCAAGGAACTAATGCGAACTATATGTAGCCGAGAGATTTTCACGAAAAAATGCCGGCAACAGCAGAATTTCGACTCAGACCCAAAGGACGCGTGGCCCTATAACCACGTGACATTTACTCCGATTGCCAAAAATTTTATGCTATATTGTAGATTGATCTATATGTTATCCATGCTATATGTTAGACTTACGATCAAGTAAAGGTGGGGATACCAGAGAGCTTCAAAGTAGGATGGTACCCTCACAAAATAACTGGGTCGAGTCACCTTAAAGGAAGCAGAGCGAAATGAGGATGATTTTACAATTCCGTGACCGCTCACAATTAACAAGAGACGACTGGAACAGCACTGTTAATACGTTGTCACGTAAGAGTTTGTAATGTAAAAATTGTTTTAGTGACGTCAGTAATAATTTTGGTATTTATTTTCCATGATTATGTACACCTTGAAAGAAGTTAAAAGGAGTTGTAAAACTGAATTCAATATTAAACTAGCCTCATTCCCTGCGAGTATACTAACCTGATTCACAGACGTCCGAGGTAGTTCGCGGTCCATTCGCCTCTCTCCGAAGGGACCGCGAACGACCTCGGACGTCTGAGAATCAGGATAAGCGACTACAAACCGGGGGGTGGGCCCCTAGGTATTCCTTATAACTGTTTCTGCGGGGTAGGCTCCGTCCGAAGGAAGCAAATTTTTTTAAGTCTTCAGAAATATCATAGGGTAGGAATTTCATAAGTTGAAGTATACGATAGAGAAGGTCATTTAACTTTGGTCTGCAAAAAAGCACCCCCTACCCCCCCAAAAAAATTCGAGAAAACGTTCTCGTTTGAGCCCTCATATCTTAAAGAGAACAGAACAGCAGACGCATTTCCGGTCGTCGCTTCTCCCCCTACAAAAGAGGCGACGACCGGAAATGCGTCTGCTGTTCGCGGGCTATTAAAAGAGACGCAAAGCTCAAAATTTGGTAATGTTAAATGGGTACCATCTGTCAAGCACTTAGCCGTTTGTCTTGTTTGGTGAATAAATTATTTACAAAAAATTTTGTTTGTCATATGGCCTTTATCAGTTGGTCGAAATAATCCCGCGTTTATTGGGCTCCTGCTTATACGAACTTTACATGTAGAGACTAAGTCAGTGAAATACAATATAATTTAATAGGTTTTATATAACATTTCATGTAGTCTCCTTCGCAGCCGTTATTAGGGTCGTCACTCGTCACGCAACGCTCCTCCCCACTAACGGCCGTCAGTGGGGAGGAGCGTTGCGTGACGAGTGACGACCCTAATAACGGCTGCGAAGGAGACTACATTTCAGTCGGTTCTTGCTTTGTAAACAGATTAACGATTCTCAGAAATATAGGATGTTTTTCGTTTCTTCAGAATGACGTCAGAAATAATAAATTCTTCAAAGAACTCCGTTTGATTGGTTGATAAAAGTAAAGTTCAGTCTGAGTCACAAGACAGTAATCACTTTCACTTTCCAAGAGCTGGGTATTTCAAGATTTAAATAGTTTTTTTCCCACCATTTCCCTCCATGGATATAAAGACCTTGCTGGACAATCTTCATGATGAAGTATCCTGTTCTGTGTGCATGTGTACATTCACTGATCCAAAGCAGTTACCTTGTTTGCACAGTTTCTGTCTTCACTGCCTGAACGAAATTCAACGAACGAGCGGCGTCCATGGCAAAATTACATGCCCCGAGTGCAGGAGGCAGTTTCAAATCCGTGGAAGTAGAAATCCTAGCGAACTTCCCACTAATTTTCGTATTAACAGTTTGCTAGATGTCTTGGCAATAAAAGAGTGCAGCACAGCTAACGTGAAATGCGGAAATTGCAACAAACGGAGCGCCCAGACCTTATATTGCTTCCAGTGTTATGCTTTCTGGTGCGAGGAATGTATTGTAGGACATAACATAATGCGCACCTATAAGGAACACAGAACGCTGGCACTGAAAGATTTTCAAGATCAAGACATCGGGGCCGTATTAAAGAGACCGCCATTTTGTCAGAAGAAACGACATGAAAAAGAAGAGTTGAAATTCTTTTGCAAGGACTGTAAAGTCGCCATTTGCAACACTTGTTTTGTGACACTTCATGAAGGTCATGGTAAGATGCTTTTGGAAGAAGCTACAGACGCACGCAAGACACAGATCAACTACACACTTCAATCTTTAAAAGATAAAACACTTGAAAAACGAAAAGAACAAGAACAACTGAACCAAAAGAGCATGGACATTAACGAGCAAATAGGCGAATTAAAAACCCAAGTGCAGACGACTGTAGACCAATTGCTTGCAATCATCGAAAAGAGGAAACAGGATATTTTTGATATAGTCGACAATCAAGCGAAAAAGCCACTGGCGTCTCTCTCACAGAATCAAGTCCAAGTTGCAAATCAAAGGAAACTAATTGAATCAGCAATTGAAGAAACTGAATTTGTGTTGAAACGAAGCTTCAGTACTGAAATCCTTGAATTCAGTGAAACGTTTGATTCAATCCTACAGGAACAGGGCACCCAAGAAAACAGTGACACTGAATACAGTATCCCGCGGTTTAGTTTCACTAAAAGTGAAAAACTGATTAATCTGTTGAGCATGAGCGAGGGCATAGGTAATGTAAAATTTGTTTTTAGCGAAACTAAAGCGCAACAACCAGAAGCTAAACGTAAAGAAAGTATTAAAGCAATTGCTGGCAATAAAGGGGCAAATGTTGGTGACAGTCCTACTCAGACTCAGGTACAAACCAGGCGCTTCAGATCTGTGCTTTCATTCGGACAATATGGTAAATCCGCCGGAATGCTTAACTTGCCCTGTGGGGTGGCAGTTAGTTGCAATGATGAAATTGCTGTGGCTGAGTCCAATAATAATAGGATATCTGTATTTAGAAGTGACGGTACCCACTTGAGATCATTCGGTAGGGCAGGTCACAATAATGGAGAGTTTAATTACCCTACAGGGGTCGCTTTCGATAGCCGTGGCAATATCTTGGTGGCAGACTGTTTTAATCACAGGGTGCAGCGTTTTGATGGGACTGGTAAGTTTCTTAGTAAGTTTGGTGAAAAAGGAATTTTTGATCATCAGCTCAATTATCCTGAAGGTTTATCAGTAAACTGCAAAAGCGATATTATCGTTGCTGATAAAGATAACAAAGCAATCAAGATATTCTCTTCTAGTGGCGAGTATTTACATAAATTAGGTGGAGCAGCAGGTGCTAAGTTAGTCAAGCCTTATCACTGTATCCAACATGGCCAATATTTTATAGTCTCAGATTACGGTGATCATTCCATTAAAATGTTTAATCTTGAGGGAGAGATTATTGCTAGATTTGGAAAACAGGGGGACAAGGATGGAGAGTTCAATAAGCCATACTACATGTCGGTGAACAAAGAAGGTTTGCTAATGGTCTGTGATGAAAGAAATCACAGGGTTCAGGTATTTGAACTGAGTGGAAAGTTTGTTACAAAGTTTGGAAGTAAAGGTAGAGAGAGTGGAGAGTTTAGGAATCCAGTATGTACAGCAAATACTGGTGATGGAAGGATAGTTGTATGTGATACGAATAACAACCGAATCCAGCTATTTGATTATGAATGATACGATTTTAACTTTGTTGTACAAGATACTTGAGAATGTGAACTACTGTACATTTATCATAAGATCTCAGTAGATTTTATAATTGTTAAAGAAAACAATGTTGTGAGATAATGTTGTTAATATAATAAATCTTATCATGAAATCGAAATTGCTATAGTACTGGCGTGTGCAATGGCAAGGGAAGGGAGGGGCAATGAAACGCTCCCCCCCCCCCCCTCTTTTCCTCTTCTACTCCATTTTCAGACTATTTTCTCGCCGTAACCACCCTACCCTACTCCCCAAAAAAGAACCGGTTTCATAGGCTGCCTGCCCATGCATAGACATTAAGAAAAGCGAGTAAACGGTATAACCTGGTTTTCACTTGCGCATAAGCATAAGGCTTAGTATAAATACAAAGCTATACTTAGTAGAGATACGTGAATCGCAGGACCTCGCGAAGGACTTCCGGGGAACGCCAAGCAGTTGAATGGAAATAAGAAGTAATAAAGAAAATTTATAAATCTAAAAAACTTTGGCTATATGAAGAAACAAAACAACTGTAATAAATAAAAAGAAAACTGAAGAAAAGGAATTAAAGAAAGGGAGAAGAGAAAAAGAAAATCAGGTACAGCCCGTAATCGAACTCAGGCCCTTCAAGGCGCCGGGCCATAGCTTTTCCACTAGGCCACGTAAAACACAAAGTGAAAATTTCTGAAAATATATTATTAAAAACCTTTCCCCTGGAACTTCCGCCAGCGTGACCTGTTTAAAGTTGATCGAGCCCTATTAGGAATTCAGAGATATTTTTCAGAAGAATGACCGTTGTTTTGACAGTGAAACCCCAACGTAACGTAAACGAATTTCATGGCATTTAAAGAGCGGCAGCTCAACTAAGCCCATACGGTATAAACTCGTCTGGCGAGCAAAACGTGTTTTGTTACCTCGATTTTTGCTCATCTTAAGGCAAAAAAACCAAACCGATGCAAGACACTCTTCGGTGTTGCCTGTAAAAACAAAATGCTATGTGACGTCACACACTAGATGACGTCAGAGCGGACACCATGGCGATATATACAAGTATACAAGTATAGATTGCAGGTCGCTAACACCACGCGCGTGACGAGATTATAAACCTCTGGAGGCGAGGCGCATTCGCCTTATTTATTGCCTGGGGGAGGGGGTGGGGAAGGAGTTTTGTTGCAACAAAGGAGCACTTATGTGATCCCCCCTTAAAGCATACAGTGTCGTTTTGATCCCCCCACCCCCACATTGGCGGTGAAAGATTTCATGATACCCCCTCTTCTATCCCAGCCACGACAAAAAGCCAGTGTAACTATATGCAAGCAAGTGACATCTATATTAATACTCACGTCTTATGAACCTTGAACAACAACTTCACATATTTGGTCATCTGATATGAACTGAATTGTCTGTGAGGGGTAACTCTTCTCATCCAAATCGTTGAAAACAAAGTCATTGTCGTTCTCGTCCTCCTCACTGTCTAATTCTTCCTTCATATTCTTCATCCCCTGATTCCGATCCCCGTCATTTTCATCTTTGGTACCTCACGATTCTTCTGTGTTCACAGACTCTTTGATGTGTCGGTGATAATGACATCGAAAAGCTGTTACTTTGTCATTAAGCTTCCAACCATTAGTGGTCAGTCCGTGTTCTTTCAGGTAGAAGTCAAGTTCTTTTACCTTTAACTTTTCGATCTTGCCACTCTCAATAAGGATGCTGTCCCATTTGAAGTCCTTGTATGTCCGTTCCGCCTCTTGCCTCTTTCGTTCCTCAGCTTCTCTTGTTTTAATGTCTTCTCTGATATTAATATATTTAAGGCGATTAATATATGTAATAACATGCTTCTCATCAAAATTGTATTTTGAACAGAAGCACTTGATGGTATCTCCATCGTTTATGACACTGACGGAATGTTCCTCATGGAAGTCCTTCAAACATTTTCTCGGGAGATAGTCATCCAGTGTCCTGCCTGTCGTTTTCGTCTGAAAGACATCCGTGAAATGTCCCCAATTGTTTGGGTCTGGTACAGGTTACGGAATTCTTTCTGTCTCTGGTCCTACCCATCTATTGTTAGAACACCAAGAACAGAGATTGGAGGTCTCCTCTTTGCAGGCATGCACCACGACAGAATTTCATTAAGAGCTCTCCACGGATGTAGTGGTCTTCAATAAAAGATTCGATCTTTCTGATCATGAGGTATGCTGCACCAGGGAATTCCAATTTCTTTCTTCCTGATCCACTCCGTTATGTATCAAGATGAGCAGAATTGAAAAAGAACAGTTCATCAGGAGGCTCACTCACTTTACTCTTAATGTAGTCTTCATCAATCCTCTCGGCAACCTGACTGCATACGTATATAAGGCATTTTTCTCCATCCGCTTCTTTTCGTATCCTTTATATGACTGAAGTGACATTCTCTTGATTTCCTCCTCTGAAAGATCTTCAAATCTCCTATACTTTTCGCTTCCTAGAGTTGCGCCATCCACAAGAGCATAATCAGAAATAGCAGCGTTTGTCCGTTCGGCTTCACCTTAATTGCCCGCTGTCGCCCTCGAACGATAGAGTCAGTGGAGGAAGTTCAAGAGTCGGTAAAGGGAGGCGTCCAAGAGGCTGCCAAAGAAGCGCTGGGGACAAAGCAGTGACACTAAACTAATCACTTGTTGATTATACCATGTATATATTTCTTACTTCTGTTGTTTTTGTTTGTAATGACGGTGTACCACCACGACACCCTAAAAAGACGTCGAACATTTTTTTAAAAGAAGTGAATAGTCACTCAAGAGAACTGCGACACAGTTTTGAAATATTGGCACTGTAATGACAGGACACAGGATTCCTCCCTCTCTCTTCCTTCATCTAAGTGATAAACCGTTGTTTCTAAAAAAACCATTTATATAAATGCGCCTTAAAGGCCTGGTCAACAAAACCAAGAAACAATTAATAAACACAAAAAAAAACCGCTGAAAATAAGCTTAAAAGAGTAATTTAATGTACATTTCACACTTTTAATAGGCAAAGAATAAATTCTCATAAAACATCTTATAATTGTTGCTGAATGCATATGAATGATTTTAAAATTACTTGGGTAGCCTGACTTAAAGCCCAGTAAAGTGGAACGGCCCGCCTTACGGTCGCCTCGTTATTACGGCCACTTTTTTTGGCCACCCGGCAAAACGGCGATACATTTTCTGGTAAAAAAAAACCTAGTTAATGCGGTCACCCGTTAATACGGCCAAATGTTTTGGCCCATTGGTACATGGTGACCGTATTATCGGGGTTCTACTGTACTACTCCATCTCGATCTGATCTGTCTTTAAGCTTGGGTTACCTGTGGTTTGATGAATATTTTAAAAAGTTCATGCTTTGTAAACAGATTATCATTTCTCAGAAATAAAGGTTATTTTTGGATTTCCTCAGGTCGTCAAAAATTTAAACACCTCAAGACACCATTTGATTGGTTGCCAAAATATACTTTAGTCTGGGTCAAAAGACAACACTTCTTTGTTGCGGTTACTGGGAGTGCCAACCGACTACGTCTCAGAGTATTTTATAATTTAATTTGCTTTCGATCTTCTTGAGTCATGGATATAAAGACCTTGCTGAACAATCTTCATGATGAAGTATCCTGTTCTGTGTGTATGTGTACATTCACTGATCCAAAGCAGTTGCCGTGTTTGCACAGTTTCTGTCTTCACTGCCTGAACGGAATTCAACGAACGAGCGGCGTCCATGGCAAAATTACATGTCCCGAGTGCAGGGGAGAGTTTCAAACCCCTGGAAGTGGAAATCCTCGCGAACTTCCCACCAATTTTCGTATCAACAGTTTGCTAGATGTCTTGGCAATAAAAGAGTGCAGTACAGCTAACGTGAAATGTGGAAACTGCGACAAACGGAGCGCCCAGACCTTGTATTGCTTTCAGTGTTGTTCTTTCTGGTGCGAAGAATGTATGTTAGGACATAACATAATACGCACCAATAAAGAACACCGAACGCTGGCACTGAAAGATTTTCAAGATCAAGACATCGAGGCCGTGTTAAAGAGACCGGCATTTTGTCAGAAGAAACGACATGAAAAAGAAGAGTTGAAATTATTTTGCAAGGACTGTAAAGTCGCCATTTGCAACAATTGTGTTGTGACACTTCATGAAGGTCATGGTAAGATGCTTTTGGAAGAAGCTACAGACGCGCGCAAGACACAGATCAACTACACACTTCAATCTTTAAAAGATAAAGCACTTGAAAAACGAAAAGAACAAGAGCAACTGAACCAAAAGAGCAAGGACATTAACGAGCAAATAGCCGAATTAAAAACCCAAGTGCAGACGACTGTAGACCAATTGCTTGCAATCATCGAAAAGAGGAAACAGGATATTTTTGATATAGTCGACAATCAAGCGAAAAAGCCACTGGAGTCTCTCTCACAGAATCAAGTCCAAGTTGCAAATCAAATAAAACTAATTGAATCAGCAATTGAAGAAACTGAATTTGTGTTGAAACGAAGCTTCAGTACTGAAATCCTTGAATTCAGTAAAACCTTTGATTCAATCCTACAGGGACAGGGAACCCAAGAAAACAGTGACACTGAATGCAGTATCCCTCGGTTTAGTTTCACTAAAAGTGAAAAACTGATTAATCTGAGCATGAGCGAGGGGATAGGTAATGTAGTATTTGTTTCTAGCGAAACTAAAGCGCAACAACCAGAAGCTAAACGTAAGGAAAGTCTTAAAGCAATTGCTGGTAATAAAGGGGCAAATGTTGGTGACAGTCCTACTCAGACTCTGGTACAAACCAGGCGCTTCAGATCTGTGCTTTCATTCGGACAATATGGTGAATCCGCCGGAATGCTTAACTTGCCCTGTGGGGTGGCAGTTAATTGCAATGATGAAATTGCTGTGGCTGAGTCCAATAATAATAGGATATCTGTATTTAGAAGTGACGGTACCCACTTGAGATCATTCGGTAGGGCAGGTCACAATAATGGAGAGTTTAATTACCCTACAGGGGTCGCTTTCGATAGCCGTGGCAATATCTTGGTGGCAGACTGTTTTAATCACAGGGTGCAGCGTTTTGATGGGACTGGTAAGTTTCTTAGTAAGTTTGGTGAAAAAGGAATTCTTGATCATCAGCTCAATTATCCTGAAGGTTTATCAGTAAACTGCAAAAGCGATATTATCGTTGCTGATAAAGATAACAAAGCAATCAAGATATTCTCTTCTAGTGGCGAGTATTTACGTAAATTAGGTGGAGCAGGAGGTGCTAAGTTAGTCAAGCCTTATCACTGTATCCAACATGTCCAATATTTTATAGTCTCAGATTACGATGATCATTCCATTAAAATGTTTAATCTTGAGGGAGAGATTATTGCTAGATTTGGAAAACAGGGGAGCAAGGATGGAGAGTTCAATAGGCCATATTACTTGTCGGTGAACAAAGAAGGATTGCTAATGGTCTGTGATGAAAGAAATCACAGGGTTCAGGTATTTGAACTTAGTGGAAAGTTTGTTACAAAGTTTGGAAGTAAAGGTAGCGAGAGTGGAGAGTTTATGAATCCAGTATGTACAGCAAATATTGGTGATGGAAGGATAGTTGTATGTGATACGAATAACAGCAGAATCCAGCTGTTTGATTATGAATGATACGATTTTAACTTTGTTGTACAAGATACTTGAGAATGTGAACTACTATACATTTATCATAAGATCTCAGTAGAGTTTATGTTTGTTAAAGTAAACAATTTTGTGAGATAATTTTGTTAATATAATAAATCTTACCATGAAATCGAAATTGCTATAGTACTGGCGTGTGCAATGTCAAGGGAAGGGAGGGGCAATGAAACACTCCCCCCCTCTTTTCCTCTTCTACTCCATTTTCAGACTATTTTCTCCCCCTAACCACCCTACCCTACTCCCCAAAAAAGAACCGGTTTCATAGGCTGCCTGCCCATGCATAAACATTAAGAAAAGCGAGTAAACGGTATAACTTGGTTTTCACTTGCGCATAAGCATAAGGCTTAGTATAAATACAAAGCTATACTAGAAATACGTGAATCGCAGGACCTCGAGAGGGACTTCCGGGGAACGGCAAGAAGTTGAAATGGAAATAAGTCAATAGTAAAGAAAATTTATAAATCTAAAAAACTTTGGCTATATGAAGAAACAAAACAACTGTAATAAATAAAAAGAAAACTGAAGAAAAGGAATTAAAGAAAAGAAGAAGAGAAAAAGAAAATCAGGTAATGCCCGTAATCGAACTCAGGCCCTTCAACGCGCTGGGCCATTGCTTTTCCACTAGGCCACGTAAAACAAAAAAAATTTCTGAAAATATATTATTAAAAACCTTTCCCCTGGAACTTCCGCCAGCGCGACCCGTTTAAAGTTGATCAAGCCCTATTATGAATTCAGAGATATTTTTCAGAAGAATGACCGTTGTTTTGTACAGTGAAAGCCTAACGTAACGTAAACGAATTTCATCGCGTTTAAAGAGCGGCAGCTCAACTAAGCCGATACCGTATAAACTCGTCCGGCGCGCAAAACGTGTTTTGTTACTTCGATTTTTGCTCATCTTAAGGCAAAAAAACCAAACCGATGCAAGACACTCTTCGGTGTTGCCTGGAAAAACAAAATGCTATGTGACGTCACACACTAGATGACGTCAGAGCGGACAACATGGCGATATATACAAGTATACAAGTATAGATGGGCCGGCCGACTTTGCAGGTCGCTAACACCACGCGCGTGACGAGATTATAAACCTCTGGAGGCGAGGCGCATTCGCCTTATTTATTGCCTCGGGGAGGGGGTGGGGAAGGAGTGTTGTTGCAACAAAGGAGCACTTACGTGATTCCCCCTTAAAGCATACAGTGTGGTTTTGACCCCCTCCCCCCACACTGGCGGTGAAAGATTTCATGATCCCCCCCTCTTCTATCCCAGCCACGACAAAAAGCCAGTGTAACTATATGCAAGCAAGTGACATCTGTATTAATGCTCACGTCTTATGAACCTTGAACAACAACTTCACATATTTGGTCATCTGATATGAACTGAATTGTCTGTGAGGGGTAACTCTTCTCATCCAAATCGTTGAAAACAAAGTCATTGTCGTTCTCGTCCTCCTCACTGTCTAATTCTTCCTCATATTCTTCATCCCCTGATTCCGATCCCCGTCACTTTCATCTTTGGCACCTCACGATTCTTCTGTCTTCACTGACTCTTTGATGTGTCGGTGATAATGACATCGAATAGCTTTTACTTTGTCATTAAGCTTCCTACCAATAGTGCATGGTCAGTCCGTGTTCTTTCAGGTAGAAGTCAAGTTCTTTTACCTTTAACTTTTCTACAGGGGCGGATCTAGGGGGAGGGTGCAGGGGGTGCGCACCCCCCCCCCCCCCGAGATGACCTGTGGTTTTCTAATACAACTGGTATTCTGCCAAACTATGTGGTTTATTGGTGTTGAAGTAGAGCAAGAGAAGAGTGCACCCCCTCCTAAAAAAAATCCTGGATCCGCCCCTGCTCTATCTTGCCACTCTCAATACGGATGCCGTCCCATTTGAAGTCCTTGTATGTCCATCACGTCTCTTGCCTCTTTCGTTCCTCAGCTTCTCTTGTTCAAATGTCTTTTCTGATATCAATATATTTAAGGCGATTAATATATGTAATAACATGCTTCTCATCAAAATTGTATTTTGAACAGAAGCACTTGATGGTATCTCCATCGTTTATGACACTGACGGAATGTTCCTCATGGAAGTCCTTCAAACATTTTCTCGGGAGATAGTCATCCGGTGTCCTGCCTGTCGATTTCGTCTGAAAGACATCCGTGAAATGTCCCCAATTGTTTGGGTCTGGTACAGGTTGCGGAATTCTTTCTGTCTCTGGTCCTACCCATCTATTGTTAGAACACCAAGAACAGAGATTGGAGGTCTCCTCTTTGCAGGCATGCACCACGACAGAATTTCATTAAGAACTCTCCACGGTTGTAGTGGTCTCAATAAACGATTCGATCTTTCTGAGGTAAGCTGCACCAGGGAATTCCAATTTGTTTCTTCCTGATTAGCTCCGTCATCTATCAAGATGAGCCGAATTGAAAAAGAACAGTTCATCAGGAGGCTCACTCACTTTACTCTTAATGTAGTCTTTAAGAACAGGGGCTTCATCAATCCTCTCGGCAACCCGACAGCATACGTATACAAGGGATTTTTCTCCATCCGCTTCTTTTTGTATTCTTTATATGACTGAAGTGGCATTCTCTTGATTTCCTCTTCTGAAAGATCTTCAAATCTCCTATACTTTTCGCACTCAAGAGTTGCGCAATCCACAAGAGCATCAGAAATAGCAGCGTTTGTCCGTTCGGCTTCACCTTAATCTGCCCGCTGTCGCCCCTCGAACGATGGAGTCAGCCGGGAGGATGTTCAAGAGTCGGTAAAGGGAGGCGTCCAAGAGGCTGCCAAAGAAGCGCTGGGGACGAAGCAGTGACACTAAACTAATCACTTGTTGATTATACTATGTATATATTTCTTACTTCTGTTGTTGTTGTTTGTAATGACAGTGTACCACCAGGACGCCCTAAAAAGGCGTCGAACATTTTTTTGAAAGAAGTGAATAGTCACTCAAGAGAACTGCGACACAGTTTTGAAATACATGTATAGCCATTGAAATGACAGGACACAGGATTCTTCCCTCTCTCTTCGTTCATCTAAGTGATAAACCGTTGTTTCTAAAAAAAGCCATTTATATAAACGCGCCTTAAAGACCTGATCAACAAAACCAAGAAACAAATAAACACACAAAACCCCCCTGAAAATGAGCTTAAAAGAGAAATTTAAGGTACATTTCACACTTTTAATAGGCAAAGAATAAATTCTCATAAAAAATCTTATAATTGTTGCTGAATGCATATGAATGATTTTAAAATTATTGGGTAGCCTGATTTAGCCCAGTAAAGTGGAACAGCCCGCCTTACGGCCACCTCGGTACTACGGTCGCCTCGTTATTACGGCCACCTTTTTTGGCCACCCGGCAAAACGCCATACAGTTTCTTGTAAAAAAAAAAACCCTAGTTAATACGGTCACCCGTTAATACGGCCAATTGATTTGGCCCATTGGAACATGGTGACCGTATCATCGGGGTTCCACTGTACTCCTCGATCTCGATCTGTCTTTAAGCTTGGGCTACCTGTGGTTTGATGAATATTTTAAAAAGTTCATGCTTTAATGAAAACAGATTATCATTTCTCAGAAATAAAGGCTATTTTTGGATTCTCTCAGGTCGTCGAAACTTTAGACACCTCAAGACACCATTTGATTGGTTGCCAAAATGTACTTTAGCCTGGGTCAAAAGACAACACTTCTTTGTTGCGGTTTCTGAGAGTGCCAACCGACTACGTCTCAGAGTATTTTAAAACTTAATTTGCTGTCGATCTTCTTCATGGATATAAAGACCTTGCTGGACAATCTTCATGATGAAGTATCCTGTTCTGTGTGCATGTGCGCATTCACTGATCCAAAGCAGTTACCTTGTTTGCACAGTTTCTGTCTTCATTGCCTGAACGGAATTCAACGAACGAGCGGCGTCCATGGCAAAATTACATGCCCCGAGTGCAGGAGACAGTTTCAAATCCCTGGAAGTGGAAATCCCAGCGAACTTCCCACTAACTTTCGTATCAACAGTTTGCTAGATGTCTTGGCAATAAAAGAGTGCAGCACAGCTAACGTGAAATGCGGAAATTGCAATAAACGGAGCGCCCAGACCTTATATTGCTTCCAGTGTTGTTCTTTCTGGTGCGACGAATGTGTTTTAGCACATAACATTATACGCATCAATAAAGAACACAGAACGCTGGCACTGAAAGATTTTCAAGATCAAGACATCGAGGCCGTGTTAAAGAGACCGGCATTTTGTCAGAAGAAACGACATGAAAACAAAGAGTTGGAGTTCTTTTGCAAGGACTGTAAAGTCGCCATCTGTAACACTTGTGTTGTAACACTCCATGAAGGCCACAGAAAGATGCTTTTGGAGGAAGCTACAGACGCGCGCAAGACTCAGATCAACTCCATGACTCAATCTTTAATAGAAAAAGCACAAGAAAAACGAAAAGAACTCGAGCAATTAAACGAAAAGAGCACGGGCATTACACTGCGAGTTTCCGACTTTAAAAGCCAAGTGGAGACGAATGTGGATCAAGTTATTGCAATCATCGAAGCGAGGAAACAGGATGTTTTTGATGCAGTCGATAATCAAGCGAAAAAATCTCTGGAATCTCTCTCAGAGAAAAAAGAACAAGTTGAAAATCAAGTGAAATTGATTGAAGCGGTAATTGAACAAACTGAAGCTCTTGTGAAACGAAGCTTTAGTGCTGAAATCCTTGGATTCAGTGAAACATTTGATGCAATCCTTCAGGAACAGGGCACCCAAGGAAACCATGACATTGAATATATCCCTCGGTTTAGTTTCATTAAAAGTGAAAAACTGATTAACGTGTTGAACAATGAAGGAATAGGTAATGTAAAAATTGATTTCAGCGAATCTAAAGCGCAACAATCAGGAGCTAAAGGTAAAGAAAGTAGTAAAGTAATTGCTGGGATTAAAGGGGCAAATGTTTATGACAGTCCTCTTGAGACTCAGGAACAAACCAGGCGCTTCAGATCTGTGCTGTCGTTTGGACAAGAGGGTGCATCTGTTGGAATGCTTGACGGTCCCTGGGGTATGGCAGTGAATGATCATGATGAAATTGTCGTGACTGATTTCTTGATTCACGGGGTTTCAGTGTTTAGTAGTGACGGTACCCACTTAAGATCCTTTGGTAGGGAGGGTAACAATAATGGTGAGTTCCGGTACCCTACAGGGATCGCTTTTGATAGTCATGGCAATATTGTAGTGGCAGACTGTAATAACCACAGGGTGCAAGTCTTTGATAGGAATGGTAACTTTCTTAGTAAGTTTGGTAAACAAGGAAGTCGTGATAATCAGCTTAGTTACCCTGAAGGTTTATCAATAAACAGCAACGGTGATATTATTGTTGCTGATAAAGATAACAAACTAATCAAGATATTTTCTTCTCGTGGGGAGTATTTGGGTAAATTTGGTGGAGCAGGTTCTTTGGTCAATCCCTATCACTGTATCCAACACGGTCAATATTTTATAGTCTCAGATTACGGTGATAATTTTATGAAAATGTTTAATCTGGAGGGAAAGTTTATTTCTAAATTTGGAAAACAGGGGAACAAGGATGGAGAGTTTCGTGGGCCTTGTTACTTGTCAGTTAACAAAGAAGGATTGCTAATGGTCTGTGATGAAAGTAATCACAGGGTTCAGTTATTTGAACTGAGTGGAAAGTTTGTGACAAAGTTTGGAAGTGAGGGTAGCGGGAGAGGAAAGTTGAAGAATCCAGTTTCTACAGCAAATCTTAGTGATGGAAGAATAGTTGTGTGTGAATTTAACAACAACCGAATCCAAGTATTTGAGCATAAATGAAATAATCTAGCCTGCGAATAAAACCGTCTCTCCTCGATCCTTGTCGTTAGGGACCTTTCGCAGGAAACATCTCTGCGCGCGAAACTTTCTAATATATAGCGGCGAGGAGCGAGGAGAGACAGATTCGTAGCGTGGAGCTAGAAATAATCCTACCTTTGCTGTAAGACTTGAGATTCATCAGTTCACTATTATATATTGATCATTAGATCCACAGTTCATATTTCTGGAGAAAATCAATTTTGTGCGATTATTTTGTTTAGACGTTTTGATGCTTGTCGAAGTTGATGTATTCAGTGTTCTGGTACTGAAAAACCTTTTTTGGGAGTATTTATTAAAGTTTTATTTATTTATTTAAGTATATTTTGCCCATAAATGATATAGATTTCCACTGTCGCGTAAAAGTTAAATTTAAAGCGCGTTAATGGAATACTTGGAAAGAAAAACTGCAATATATTGATTAGATCCACAGTTTATTTTGGCGAAAAAAAAGCAACTTATTGAGATAATTTTCTTTTACATTGTAAGCTCACATTATTACTAATTTGCAAATACTTTACTTCTTATCTAGAACTGTATTATACTGTTCAGTCTTTACCTACATTTTTGAGAGTGTGATTTTTTTAATGTGTTTTAACCTGTTCAATAGAAATCACAGCCTGAACGGTTCAGATTTTGTAACTAAACGGCGTGTTTTTACTTACCTTTATTCAGTAGTAACAGACGTACACATTTCTTAAAAGGCAAAGTACTATTCCCTTTCAATAACTCAAGTGGAATTTTTTGTCTGAATAAACAAGCGTGTAAATTCTTTAATTTGTTTCTTGTATTCGATGGGTCTTAATGTATGAAATAACCTGCGCGGGAAATCGACAACGCCACTTAACAGTCTTGCTTTTAGAAGTGGCGTTGGAAATTAGTGAAGGCCGCCTCTTCCCGCATTTTGTCTCATTACTGCGCCACCCTTGCTCCCCCGGGTGCCTTACTAAAGGGGGGCTACAAGCGAACCCATTGCCCCACCTCTTTGAGGCTTTCGTCAAGTTGAAATTTATACTACGACCGATTTAACAAGAAATCCAACCCAAACTCCAGGTGATAATTATTCCACGAAGTTCTCTAGCGTGGCTTATGCGCTTGGTAACCTGATGATCCCGGACAAAAGTAGTTGGGAAGGTTGGGAATATAACAAAACAATTACATACGCGCACAATCACTTTAGTTGTGTAAAGCATTGGGCATAGACTGCAAGCCGTCGGGTTTTTTTTGTCTTTTCAAAATCGGTTTAGCGTAGTTTTAATAACTCTCTCCAGTCTCGCTCCAGACATTTTGTTCGACTGCTCGCGAGGCGCACTCAGCTGTAGTCTTGGCAACTTTATCAGATAAAGTTTTGTCTATAATGCGCATTATATTGTATTACATAGGATGACAGTAGCGTATCCATTCCAATGCCGGTCGTGAGACTAAAACATAGCCGCCACCTGGCCTTGATGTCGCAATGTTTTGTGTTGTAAAATTCCAGACCAACATGTGCGAAGTCGATATCCGTTTTCAGACCGAAACGATACAAATACCATACCCTTTGGGGCTGCATATACCTATATGGCTTACATAGAAGGGAGTTTATATAAGCGATGTTGTGCGTTTTACCACCCAAGAAAAAAAAAAGAAAACCTTGCAACCTTTTTTGTTGTAAGACAGGTTCGAAAGTGGGTGCAGGTAAAACGCGCAGCATGCCAATTCAACCCGTTCGGCAGCAATGTTGCAAAACAAGTTGCAAGTTTTTGTTGCCCGTTTTACCAGGTTTTACTGTAGCTTACTGAAGTATATACAGCTGTAGTAACTATACTGATCGTATGTTTAAGATACGGTCCGGTACGATAAGATGCCTTTGGAAGAAGCTACATATGCGCGCACGACAGAGATCAGCTCTATGATCCAATCTTTAAAAGATAAGGTACTAGAAAAACGAAAGAAACTCGTTAATTACTTCCAACAGAGCGTGGAAGTTCTAGTGCAAGTAGCTGACGTAAAAAACCAAGTGCAGGCGAATGTTGACATATATAATACATGCACTTATCGAACAGCAGAAACAGGATGTTTTGGGTGCGGTCGATGTTCAAACGAACCATGAAGGGATAGGTGATGTACAAATTGTTTTTAGCGAAACTAAAGGGCAACAATCAGCAGCTAAAGGTAAAGAAAGTAGTAAAGCAGGTACTGGGAATAAAGGGGTAAATGTTCATGACAGTCCGGCTCTATAACAGCCGAATCCAGGTGTTTGATTATGAATGATACGGTTTTACCTTTGCTGCAATACTTGAGAATGTGAACTACTATAGATTGACTATGAGATCTAGATTTTATTTTTGAAAACGTAAACAGTTTTGTGAGATAATTTTGGTAATAAATCTTAACATGATATTGAAATTGGTATATTACTGGTGTGTGCGATGTGAAGGCTGGAAGGAAAGGGCAACGAAACACTTCCCCTCTCGACCCCTTCTTCTACTCCATTTTCAGGCTATCTTTTGTCCCTAACCACCCGACCCTCCCAAAAAAACCGGTATAAGTTAATGATGTATAACTGGTATAAGTTAATGATGACTTAGTTACTAGTTTTTGTCCTAGTCTAATTTAAACCTAGTCCTAACTGTTCGTAGTAACGCCCTAAAAAGGCGTCAAACACTTTTTAAAAAGAAGTGAACAGTCACTCGTGAGAACTGCGGCATGTTTTGAAATATGCACTTTGATTTCCGACACAGGATTCTTCTTCTTTCTTCGTTCATCTGCTGGATGAAAATCCTTCGTTTCTAAAAAAGCCATTTATATCATGAGAGGCAAAGAATAAATTCTCATGTAACTTCTAATTATTGCTGCTGAATGCATATGAATGATTATGCCCCCGCAGGGATTTCGCCAAGAAGGGAAATCCCGAGGAGGCATCCTAGTGGCTCGTGTGTATATATAGAAATTAAAAAGTACTTACAGTTGAAATATACAGTCAGTATGCCAGAAAAAATCTCGATTTGCTTGATGAGGGGTCCCCGGGAATCGTTGGGTAATGGTGACGTTTCTATTGTAAGGATCCGTAAGGAAGACGTAAAACAGAAAATCCCCGCCAAGGGATCGCTTATACAGTAAGTACTTTCGTTAATTTACGCGCGAAGTAACTAAAGTGGGCGAAATCCCTGCGACTCCTGCGGGGGCAATAAACGCGCGAGCTCGGGATTTCTTCAGGGTGAAATACCTGCAAGGGCAACTTTGCAGGTCGCTAACACCACGCGCGTGACGAGATTCTCCTCTCCTCTCTTCGCCTTATTTATTGCCTGGGAGAGGGGGGGAGGAGTTCTGTTGCGACAAAGGAACACTTACGTGATCCCCCCTTAAAGCATACAGTGTGGTTTTGATCCCCCCACATTGGCGGTGAAAGATTTCATGATCCCCCCTCTTCTATCCCAACCACAAACAAAAAGCCAGTGTAACTATATGCAAGCAAGTGACATCTAATATAATACTTACGTCTCATGAACCTTGAACAACAACTTCACATATCTGGTCATCTGATATGAACTAAATTGTCTGTGAAGGGTTACTTTTCTCATCCAACACCACGATGGGATAGACATCGCAGGAGGTTTTTAGGTTATCACGTACATCCTGGTATAAGTTTCTGACTACTTAGTTAAAGTTGTTGTCCCAGTGTAATTTAAGCCCAGTCCCAACTGTTCGTGGTAACGCCCTACAAAGGCGTCAAACACTTTTTAAAAAGAAGTGAACAGTCACTCACGAAAACTCGCGACATGGTTTGAAATATTGCGACTTTAATTTCTGACTCGTGATTCTTCTTCTCTCTTTGTTCATCTACGTGATTAAGACGTGATAAACCCTCGTTCATAAAAAGCCATTCATATAATTAAACGCGCCTCAAAGGCCTGACACAAAACCAAGAAACAGATAATCACACACACAAAAAAAAACGCTGAAGATAAGCTTAAAAGAGAAATTTAATGAACATTTCGCTCTTTTAATAGGCAGAATAAAAATCGATTCTCATGCGACATCTTCCAATTGGTCCTAAATGCATATGAATTATAACTTACTCAGTTTGAGTAGGCTAACTTAATTTGCCTACTCTGGATCTCGATCTGATAGTAAGCTTGGGCTACCTGTGGCTTTAGAAATATTTCAAAACGTTTATGCTTTGTAAACAGATTATCAGTTCTCAGAAATAATGATTATTTTTGGATTCTTCATGTCGTCAAAACTCAAAACACGTCAAGACACTATTTGATTGATGGCTAAAATAAAGTTTAGTCTGGGCCAAAAGACAAGACCTCTTTGGCGGTTTCTGAGAACACCAACCGACTGCACCTCGGAGTATTTCCAGACTTAATTTGTGTCCCACTTTTTCCATGGATTTAAAGACCTTGCTGAACAACCTTTAAGATGAAGTATCCTGTTCTGTGTGCATGTTCCCATTCTGGAGTATGTAATTTGAACAGTATCAGGGATGACTTGGCCGAAGGTTGATTAATGAATTTCCTCGAGACACAGGGATTAACTACCACGCATGCACAATCTTGGACAAAATAGACGAAAAAAATTAATGCGTCCACCCTCCTGCATCCTCGGAGACCCAGGGGCAGTTAGTCGGGTCGATAAAATGTTGGTGGTGAAAGTTTTCTGTACGATCGAGACGAGCCCCTGGGCACTTACTCTTACCGAACCAGTTCCAGAAGCGTTTGAGTTGCCTGCTTCTGATTGGCCAGAAAAATTTTTTTCTGGCCAATCAGCGAAGAGAAGCTGCCGGGTGGCTCTCGTGTTTTCTTACACGACGTAGTTTTCCTCATCGATCGCCATAGTTGCGTAGCGCGTTCAACGGGGGAAAATTTCTCGACGAAAGTTTCACAACAAAATGTTAACAACCCGCAAAATTGCAACCTTTAGCACTGCTACAAGAAACAAACACTCTCCGATGAATTTTTAGGGCGGATCTTTCCAAGGTATCGTAAATTGTTATTACTGATACGATACGCGATGCATGACTTTCACTTTCCACACCTTAATTTGTTCACATTGTCTAGTATACAACACCAAGCTTACATTTTAGATGTCCATGTTCGTTGCACGACTTCTGAAACTTTCTACAGCATGAAAATTTCCGTTGCACGGGCCACGCAACTACGTCGATTGATCGTGGGAAATGCCGGCTAACTGCAGTGCCTTCTTCTTGCTTTGGCTCCAAACTCCTTTCGAAACTTTTAAGCTTAAAAGCTTACAGCAGTTGACTGTACGAATTCTGCTGAAGTTGATAGTAGTGTTAACTTTAGATTCGAGGGAGACCTCCAGCAAGCGCTTGAAGAATTAGAAGGCTTGTCTTTGTTTCCTGTGGTACAGCTCAAAGCGAAGCAAAGATTTATTATTGTGAAGATTGTGGAAAGAAGAGATGTTTTTAAGCAATTGATAGAAGAGTCTAACCTTCCAGATGTTGCCTATAAGCTAGGGGGTTTAAAAATCGTTCGAAGCTAAAGGTTACGAAATCCCTAGTAATCCATTGGTCATAGTGATTTCACCTCTCATGTCAATTGTTGTGGACCAGGTTAAGTACTCGAGGTCACTAAGAATTCAGGCCGCTTTCTTAGGGGAAAGCAAAACAAAAGATCAGAAATATTGAATGGATAGGGAGCGTTTTCTTTGTTGTATGGAAGCCCGGAATCATTAACTGGGGGACAAGAAATTCAGGGCAATGTTGTTTAAGGAGTTTTACCAGAAGAATCCCGTTGCAGGTACATGCAGCTGTTCATTGGTAAGTATGCTGATTTGTTTACTAGGAAGGTTGCTACACTGAATTCATTGTGGGGAGTTCTGAAGGGGTAAAATGTGATGTTGTTGCTCTGGAAAAAATGGGATTTAAGTCACTGGCAGGGGGATTCTATCACTGAGAATGGGAAAAAAATGTAAAAAATGGGAATTGAGGGTTAAACAGATTCAATGGGATTGATATCCCCCCTTCAGGACCCTCATTATACTTAACAGTAGATCTGACTTTTATTTAAGGATGCTCAGTAATCTTATGTCTAAAAGCTGACAGACACTTCACAAGAATTATCATATTTTTTTTTGGCCTCATTTAATGACAATGAAAGGTGATGAAGTAAGCCTTGTGACTGCTTAAGATAATAGTGCAATTGAACATTTACATATTATAAATGGAAAAACACCCCATAATACAGAACTACAGATGCCAATACATTAATTTTATTTTTAAGCTGTTGAGATTTTTTTTTTTACTTTTTTATTGGAGTTCACATGTCTACTTATAATACTGCTTGAGTTATGTATATACTAGGGAGCTGTAATATTTCATTTTATTTTAATTTGTTGATTCTTTCTGTCCCAAAGGGTTTGTTTTACTAGGTGGCCAACAAGTATACTTGAGTATATTATTTGAAAGCTGTCTAGAAAATGGGGTGTGCATTATATTTGGGTGCACATTATACACAAGTAAATATGGTATATCTACACATAACATACAAAAACTGTTTTCCAACACTCTGGAAAAAATGGAACTGTGCTGAAATTGTCTCTTACTGTTTTCGATAATTCTAAAAGTCTTTCTTCTTTTAGATTTCATTAAGCGTACAACCTGTAGGAAGAGAAAAAACTCCTTCCTTTTTTGATGACAGTAATGAAAACAGCAGAATCATTCCAAGCCACTTATGTTGCGACATCAGTGCCAAAGACTGTTAGTCTGTTTAAAGAAAATCAATGATCTGTGACAGGAATTTCAAGAATCAAATCTTCACTGCTTGTATTCTAGAATTTGTATTCTCTAATTGTCTTCTACACGAAACAATAATTGATAGTTGTAATAAGTTATGTTCTGTGGAAAGTATTTTAAAGACACTGTGTGGAATGGTGACCATGCAATGAAGATTTTTACCTTTCTGAAGAGGGTGTTTAAAGATTTAAAAATAATTATCAATGAAGAATATTATTGTCAGGTGAGGAGAATTATGATAGGGAAGTTATGAAATATCAAACAAATGCACCAAAGGAAACTTGTTAATATTTCAGCATTATTTTTTCAAAATAAGTCCAATCTTGTACCATCAATTCCAAGGGAGTTAAAACAATGGCACTGTGGATGTGTTTGAGGGGGTCAGCAAGGGGAAACATCAAGTCAATCATAGATAAATTAAAGTTTGGCAAAAAAACACATATTATGTGAAATTACTTTTATACATGTATCTTGTAATAAAAATTCATTTCTACGATATTAGCCATAATTCTAATCACAGTGAAGATTAACCCAGGTTCTCTTATGCGGTTTAGTAAGCCAGAGACCCAGGTCCTTGAAATCAAGAGCTGAAGTTGGATCTTTGGAAAGTGTCCCTATTGCTTGGTCTCTTCTCCCTGAAATTTCCTTAAGAGCATTCACTTCTTGTAAAGTTTTAGTGACTACAAAAATATCTATATAGACATCCCACCCTTCCACGATTTCTCAACTCTGTACCTACACGTGTCACACACTGTGCATTCATTGTCCTCCAAAACTTTCACACCAACCACTTTCAAACATTTTCGTGAACTCACCTTTATTTTTTTTTCTTCACTTAATCGTAAAAATAAACACACACAACCTGCAAAAATCGACCTCACTTAACAAGTCAGGATTCAGCACATAACCGGACCGAGATTTCGAACTAAACACAACGGCTGTATTTAAAATACGTACGGTAAGGGATCGAGTTTGGCGCGAAAGCAAGAAGGTGCGTGCACTGCAGCAAGCCAGCAGTTCCCACGATCAATCGACGTAGTTGCGTGGCCCGTGCAACGGAAATTTTCACGCTGTAGAAAGTTTCAGAAGTCGTGCAACGAACATGGACATCTAAAATGTAAGCTTGGTGTTGTATACTAGACAATGTGAGCAAATTAAGGTGTGGAAAGTGAAAGTCATGCATCGCGTATCGTATCAGCAATAAAAATTTACGATACCTTGGAAAGATCCGCCCTAAAAAGTCATCGGAAAGTATTTGTTTCTTGTAGCCGTGCTAAAGGTTGCAATTTTGCGGGTTGTTAACATTTTGTTCTGAAACTTTCGTCGAGAAACTTTCCGCTTTGAACGCGCTACGCAACTATGAACCACAGGGAGCCCACACAATCTGTTTGTGTAGCCGATTGTTATTTTATAGTAAATGTACTGGATTTACCGTTTGCTTCACCTATAGCGATATTTCGCTAACTATGTATATAAATCAATGATAAATAAACGTTGAATTACCTTACCTGTGGTGTATAGTCGTCCTTTTGCTTCAAAAGCGGTTTTTTGAGCGATTTTGAATGACTGTGAGTTCGCCGTTGACTGTTCCAACAGTCAACGGCGAACTCAAATTCATTCAAAATCGCTCAAAAAACCGCTTTTGAGGCAAAAGGACGACTATACACCACAGGTAAGGTAACTCAACGTTTATTTATCATTGATTTATATACATAGTTAGCGAAATATCGCTATAGGTGAAGCAAACGGTAAATCCAGTACATTTACTATAAAATAACAATCGGCTACACAAACAGATTGTGTGGGCTCCCTGTGTATGAACTAACTATGGCGATCGATGAGGAAAACTACGTCGTGTAAGGGAGCACGAGAGCCACCCGGCAGCTTCTCTTCGCTGATTGGCCAGAAAAAAATTTTTCTGGCCAATCAGAAGCAGGCAATTCAAACGCTTCTGGAACTGGTTCGGTAAGAGTAAGTGCCCAGGGGCTCGTCTCGATCGTACAGAAAACTTTCACCACCAACATTTTATCGACCCGACTAACTGCCCCTGGGTCTCCGAGGATGACCCTCCTGTAAAATAAAGGATGAGGATTGGGGATATAATGGCGCGTTTTGACTTTCGCGTGGCTTTTTTGCTCCTGATCTTTGAGCCAACGGGGACTTGATTTCCCAGTGTCCAAGGATTTTTAAATCCTATGTCGGTAACGGTGTTGAGGGTACACAAATATTCAAACAATTTCAGTAGTCTGTGCTTTAGCCTGCCTAGCAAACTTTTCCAAATGAATTAGGAAGAGAGAGCTCCTTCATTCCTCTTTTCTGCTCTCGCTCTGACTTTCATGACGACCTCGCGCGGAAACTATTGCCGCAGGCAGGTTATCCATGCTTCAAAGAACTGATTTAAAATTCTCGGAATACAGAATGTTTTTTATTCTTCCGTCAAACCATCAAAACATGTCAAGAAACGCTATTTGATTGGTTAATGATACAGAGTTAATTAAGTCTGGGTGACAACACAAAACTTCATTGTTCCTTTTCAAAGCCATTCCCTAAATCGTCAACAACTAGGCCGCAATTTTTGAAAAGTAACCTTGTTTCCGACCTATCCATGGATATAAAGACCTTGCTGGACAATCTTCATGATGAAGTATCCTGTTCAGTGTGCAAGTGCGCATTCACTGATCCTAAAGAGTTGCCTTGTTTGCACAGTTTCTGTCTTCATTACCTGAACGGAATTCAACGAACGAGCGGCGTCCATGGCAAAATTACATGCCCCGAGTGCAGGAGACAGTTTCAAATCCCTGGAAGTGGAAATCCTAGCGAACTTCCCACCAATTTTCGTATTAACAATTTGCTAGATGTCTTGGCAATAAAAGAATGCAATACAACTGACGTGAAATGTGGAAACTGCGACAAGCGGAGCGCCCAGACCTTATATTGCTTCCAGTGTTGTTCTTTCTGGTGCGAGGAATGTATTTTAGGACATAACATGATACGCATCAATAAAGAACACAGAACGCTGGCACTGAAAGATTTTCAAGATCAAGACATCGAGGCCGTGTTAAAGAGACCGCCATTTTGTCAGAAGAAACGACATGAAAAAGAAGAGTTGAAATTCTTTTGCAAGGACTGTGAGGTCGCCATTTGCAACACTTGTGCTGTAACACTCCATGGAGGTCACGGAAACATGCTTTTGGAAGAAGCTGCAGAAGCGTGCAAGACTCAGATCAACTCCATAACTCAATCTTTAAAAGAAAAAGCACAAGAAAAACGAAAAGAACTCGAGCAATTGAACCAAAAGAGCGAGGAGATTAAACTGCAAGCAGCCTACTTAAAAAGCCAAGTGCAGACGAATGTAGATCAGGTTATTGCAATCATCGAAGCGTGGAAACAGGATGTTTTTAATGCAGTCGATTTTCAAGCGAAAAATATCACCGGAATCTCTCTCCCAGAAAAAAGACCAAGTTGAAAATCAAGTAAATATTATTGAATCAGCGATTGAACAAACTTAGTTCTGAAATCCTTGGATTCAGTGAAACATTTGATACAATCTTGCAGGAAGAGGGAACCCAAGGAAACCGTGACATTGAATGTATTCCTTGGTTTAGTTTCACTAAAAGTGAAAAACTGATTAACGAGTTGAACAGTGAAGGGATATAAAATATGAAAACTGTTTTAAGCGAAACTAAAATTCAACAATTAGGAGCTAAAGGTAAAGAAAGTAGTAAAGTAGTTGTCCGCGATAAAAAGGGGCAAATGTTCGTGACAGTCCTCTTGAGACTCGGGTACAAACCAGGAGTTTCAGATCTGTGCTGTCATTTGGACAAGAAGGTGAGTCTTTTGGAATGCTTGCAGGGCCCTGTGGTGTGGCAGTGAATGATCAGGATGAAATTGCTGTAACTGAGTGTGGTAACCACAGGGTTTCAGTATTTAGTAGTGACGGTACACACTTAAGATCGTTTGGTTGGGAGGGTCAGAATAATGGTGCATTCCAGTTCCCTTCATGGATCGCTTTTGATAGTCTTGGCAATATTGTGGTGCCCCCCGCCCCCACAAAAATATTGTACTGGCCGACTGCGATAACCACAGGGTGCAAGTCTTTGATAGGAATGGTAACTTTGTTAGTAGGTTTGGTGAACTTGGAAGTCTTGATCACCAGCTTAGTGACCCTGAAGGTTTATCAA